>JBAMCL010000722.1:1220000-1868422 GCA_037075165.1 Hirtodrosophila histrioides | reverse complement strand
CCTGGGCTAAAGAACTTGTGAGATGGTTCTGAAGGGGCCTAGCTGAGGCTACCAGGCGGGTCGCGGGTTGCGGATAGCGAACGGCCTTCCGAGGTCAGCTGCGAATAGCGAGACCCCTCGTGAATAAGCAGTCCCGGACAAACAGCGGGTCGCTAGTAGTAGCTAGCGTACCGACAAGATGCTTGTGTCGCCGTCTTCAAACATAGCCTCACACAACCCCCCACACCCACACTATTTACCCACCACCATCCTATCCCCCACATCTCATCCCGGGCCGGACTAAGGTGTCATCCGGACCGTGCCGAGAGTCAGCCTGGCTGAGGGCCCGGGTCATAAACTAGCTCAGTCTTGAACGTGTGGGCTCAGGCAAGTGGCGACCGCCTGTTCTAACCAGCCTTACCCGGGTATGGCGGATCTCTGCCCGGGTGGACCTTATATTTCTCCGCAACTCGTGGGAACAATGAGCAAGAAGTACAATAATAACATTTTGAAATCCCCGCAGGACATCCCCGCGGCCGATGTTGCAAGACATCATGAGGAGCGGCTCCTAGATAGGGAGAGGCCCTCAGTGGTAGACCAACCTCCACACCCAGCTCCAATTAATCGGAGAGTGCCGCAGGCACCGCAGGGTCATGTGCGTGGAGCACATGGCCAACCAACATGGCAGGCCACTACGTCGGCAGAAGCGCGCGGAAGCTCGACCGGACCATCCCGGCCGATGCGACCGCCGCTGAAAGCCGACAGACAGGGGCATCAGCAGCCGCAGCGCCAGAAGAAGAAGGAATTCCTCCCTCCGCGCGGCCAACCGGGGGGGCTGGATGACCCGAACAGGCGCAATCTGTGTGGTTCGCGAGTCAAGTGGTACCTGAGGTACCTCCAGCAGGGGCACCCCCCGGAAGAGGCCCTAAGAAGGGCTACGGAGCCGAAGGCAGCGCCGGAGCAGGCCAGAACACCCGCTCCAAAACGCTCCAACAGCAGCCTCACGCCGCCGACTGGAACGCCAAAAAGGGCGTGCACCACGAAGGCGCCGCAAGGATCAACAACCGCTAGGGCTACGCAAGCGGCTGTGGACCACCCCAGCACGTCCCAAGCGGCAGCTGCTGCAGCAGCAGTAGCACCTCCCCCACCAGCGTCCACCCAACCTCGCGCGTCGTACGCCACGATTGCGAAGAAGGTGAAGGTGGCTGTGTTGCCTGTGGATTATCCCCAGGTAATCCTCAGCCACAGGGAACTATCCGCGCTGGAGGAGGCCATCCTCGACGAGATCGAAGTCGCAGGATGGGACACTGCGCTCTCCTACACTGGCATTCATTTCCGTGTAGGCCACCTAGTCGTCGATTGCACCGACGAGGGGTCAGCCGATTGGCTGATGAGCGCAGCGCCGAGGTTACACTCCTGGAAGGGTGTGCCACTTGATGCAAGGACAGGTGATGGCATACCCTCACCACACAACATCACGGTCTTCTGCCCAAGAAGCGCGGATCGGTCAACCGATGCTTTACTGAGTTTGCTGAGGAACCAGAACAAGATCGAGACCGATTCGTGGAGGGTATTGTCCCGGAGGAATGAGGGGGGAGGAGCCCTCTTCGTCATAGGGATTGACGAGGTGTCAAGGGACACGATAGTGGAAAGAGGGCACCAGCTCTTTTTCCGCTTTGGGTCAATCCCAGTGAGCGGCCTAAAGAGGCCAAAGAAGAAGGCGGACGATGAAGCCACTGGTCCGACCGCCCCCCCCCAAGAACACAACACAGCAGCTGTGACCACAGCGGCCCCTGCGCTTCACTGCACAGAGGCTATAGCCAGCTCGACGGACCTGGCCGAGGATGAGAGCCTGGCAGAGGTCACACTCGAGCCTGGCGCAGCAGAAGCCATGGAGCTGGAGGAGGACATGGAGGATGGCGCTCCAATGTCATCCCAAGAGCTTGACCTGGAACTCCATTGTCAAGCGAAAGGGGATGAAGCCGACGTCACACTGACGAACGGTGGCGAGAGAGGCACGTCTAAGCCCGACTCGCCAGAAACCGAGGCATCAACTGTCAGCTGATGACGACGCCAGTCATCAGCACCGGGCTAGCCCAGGTGAACATTCACCGTGCAAAGGCGGCCTCGGCCGTCCTAGCTAGGATGTTCACCAGCCAACATCTGGGGCTAGCCCTAGTACAGGAACCGTGGTTCAACCACGGCATAAAAGGCCTCTACACAAGGGACTCAAAGGTAGTATATGACCATAGGAGCACAACTCCAAGAACCTGTATAATGGTAAGGAAAGGCATTAACTACAATATCCTTTCAGAATTTCTGACCCGGGACTGCGTCCCAATCACAGTCCAGGCGTTAGGAACTGCCACAACAATAGTGGTAGCGTCGGCGTACTTCGCAGGAGATGAGCCCTGCCCACCCCCAGAAGTGTGTGGTCTGGTGGCGTATTGCAGGACGCATCGACTGCCTATCATCGTAGGATGTGACGCCAACGCGCACCACGTGGTGTGGGGAAGTAAGGACATCAACCCCAGAGGTGAGTGCCTACTTGATTTTATATTCAAATATAACCTAGAGATAGGAAATGTCGGATCCTCACCGACATTCGTAAATAGGATCAGAGAAGAAGTACTGGACATTACCCTGGTAAGCCCGTCCCTCAAGCCACACATACGGGACTGGCATGTATCACCAGAGGAGTCCATGTCAGACCACAGAACAATCCTATTCAACCTTAGGGCGAATATGGATACTAGCACAGCTATTCGTAATCCTAGGAAAACGAACTGGGAACTCTACACGAGAAACCTATCTCTCGAGCTAACCAGGGACGTGACTGGTATACCCAAACACCCACTGGAGCTCGAGAGGTATGTTAATAGTCTTAATAGTAGCATATTATTTGCCTTCGAAAGTAGCTGTCCCCTGGGTAGACAACGTAGGGAAACAGACGCCCCATGGTGGAACGATCGCCTCGAAAAGTTGCGCGTTACCACCCGTCAACTCTTCAATAGAGCGAAGAGGGATGACACCTGGGACCTCTACCGTCAGAGTCTTACCTCCTATAACAAGGAGTTAAGGAAAGCTAAACGGAAGAACTACAGAGACTTCTGTGAATCCATAGAAAGTGTGAATGAGGGCGCCCGACTGCACAAAGTGCTCTCAAAACGGGCGCCTGAGGCCAATATGACCCTGAAGAGGAAAGATAACTCCTTCACCTCCAACAACATGGAGAAACTGGAACTACTGTTCGAAACGCACTTCCCGGGGAGTACCCCTATTGTGGATGACTGCGTCGAACTTGTCGTTCAACCCAGGCCAAGTAACATAGATTGGGCAACTGCAAAATCTATAGTTACGACGGAGAGACTAAAATGGGCCCTTGGAACTTTCCAGCCCTACAAGTCACCAGGCCTGGATAGAATCTCACCTATCTTCCTACAGCAAGGACAGGATCAACTCCTATCAAGCCTGAGGAAAACAATGACAAGTAGCCTAGCACTGGGTCATATACCCAGTGCCTGGAGCAGAGCTAGGGTGGTCTTCATCCCCAAGGCAGGGAAGAAAGACATCACCAACCCCAAGTCCTTCAGACCCATCAGCTTAACATCGTTTTTATTGAAAACGTTGGAAAAGCTGGTGGACAACAATATTAGAAGCACTCTGCTAAAGCAGAGCCCGCTGCACCCAGCACAGCACGCATACAGAGCAGGTCGTTCCACAGACACAGCATTATATCAACTGCACAGAACGCTGAGGAAAGCAGTTGATACCAAGGAAGTGGCTATCTGCGCCTTTCTAGATATAGAGGGTGCCTTCGACAATACGTCTCATGACGCTGTCCATGCATCTCTGCGTAGGAAGGGGGTAGGTGCGGTAATTAGCAGATGGATTCATTCACTGCTTAGAACCAGACAGGCCACAGCAACAGTGGGGGATAGCACTGTTACAGTCACAACCAAGAGAGGGTGTCCCCAAGGGGGTGTATTGTCTCCCTTGCTATGGAGCATTCTAGTCGATGAGCTACTGGATAGGCTCTCTAGCAAAGGTGTACAATGCCAAGGGTATGCCGATGATATAGTCATCATAGCCCTAGGTAAGTTTGAGGAGTCGCTCTGTGATATAATCCAACTAGGATTAAGGACGACATACGACTGGTGTAAGGAGGTCGGTCTCAACCTAAACCCTTCCAAAACAGTCGTAGTCCCCTTCACAAGAAGGTACAAATTGCAAAGGATGAAGCAAATAGTGCTAGCAGGAACTACCTTAGTAACAAGCAGGGAGGTTAAGTACCTAGGAGTTACCCTTGATAGCAAACTGAACTTTGCGTCACATGTAAAGAATACAATGGATAAGTGCTCTAGGGCACTATATACCTGTAGAAGTATAGCCGGAAAATCGTGGGGCACAGCGCCCCATATAATAAGATGGCTATATCTTATGATAGTTAGACCGATGATCACATATGGGGTCATCGCCTGGGGAGACAGAGCACAGCTCGCCACCGTGCAAAAGCAGCTACAAAGACTGCAGAGAATGGCCTGCGTCTGCATGACAGGTGCAATGCGCACCTGTCCGACAGCGGCCCTAGAAGTTTTAATGGAGCTAACTCCACTCAATCACACGATTGAACTCCAACGAAAAGCAACCCTTCTCAGAATATCATCCATAGGAGTGGGTAAGGATGGTATTAGCAGGGAAGATGCTGACAAACTAGAAAAAGAACTCCCCCTACTCATGCAACCGAGGGATGCAATGACCGCCGAGCTAGTCTTCGAGCGTCACTTCGAAGTCCACCTTTGTAACAAAAAGAGCTGGACGACACTCGAGGACGTACATCCCATGGAAAATCACACAATCACGTGGTATACTGACGGATCCCTAACAAACCAAGGCACAGGCCTTGGGGTGGTAGGCCCTCGGATTAAGTACCACGAACCCTTAGGCAGATACACCAGCATCTTCCAAGTTGAGGTATGCGCCATCGGGAGATGTGCTGAATTCAATATTCTAAGAAACTATCAGAACAGAAGCATAGCCATACTCTCTGATAGCCAAGCAGCAATTAGCGCTTTAAGCAGCCCAAAAATCTCATCGAAGTTGGTTCGAGAAGTGCGAACCAAATTGAACCAACTGGGCAGGAATAATAGGCTTGCCCTCAGATGGATACCAGGACACAGAGATATACCCGGAAACGAAGCAGCTGATGAACTAGCTAAGCTAGGAGCAGGCAAACCTCTGGTAGGCCCAGAACCGTTCTGTGGCATAGGAAGAAACACAATAAGAGAACATCTTCGGATAGAAGAGGACAACAGAAGGCAGTCAAGCTGGATAAATACACCAGGTCTAAGACAGGCAAAGTCACTCTTAGGAAACTATGATCGTAAAAGATTCAAGCAATTAATACCACTGGGGAAGAATTCACTTAGAATAGTCACCGGCCTTTTGACGGGGCACTGTAGACTAAGAAACCACCTAAGCAAGCTAGGAATTGTAAGAAGCGGGACATGCAGATTCTGTGGAATGGAGGCTGAAACCTCATCACACATACTAACAGACTGCACTGCCCTCGCCAGAAGAAGAAACAGGTACCTGGGTGGGTTTTTCCTTCAGACAAACGATATAGGTACTCTAGATCCGGTCAAGATCCTTGCATTCATGCAGGAGATAGGGTTGATGAGTGAGCTTTAGGCTTAGAAGGGGGCACAATAGATCTCATAGGTCGCAGTGCAACGCCCCCATCACTAATAATAATCTTTATTTATACTATTTTTTAAAAAATCTATAAATTTTATAAATTTAATTTTAAGTTTAAAAGTTATTTCATTTTTATTTACTAAATTACAATTGAATAAAATACATATTTTTTATGTGTATAAATAAATGTTATTCTGCTTAAAAGTATTCAAAAGATCTGGGCACACCTTTTTTAGTGTTTACATTTACTTGCGTACTTTCGTTAGTAGCGATAGTCTAAACTATCGATAACAGTCCAGTTCTAATTGCTAGCAAGAATATGGTCAATATTTTGAATATAAGTTGAATTCATGAAGTGGACCAAAAAGATCTTTATTTGGCAATAGTGCTTGAAAACAGTTTTAAGAATATAATGAAAAGTTGAACCTTGTATTGATATTATTTTATACATAATATAATATATTATCATATACATAAAACCATGTTTATATGTGTTTTCTACTTATATGAAATTGAAGTTAAAATATGATAGAAAATTCTAGTTTTCCGAATGCGGTCAAGCAAACGCTTTTACTTCAACTTGCAGCAGCATATCCATTTCCTTATCTGAATAATGCAAATTGTGCTCCATTCTGTTGAACTTCCAGCGGAAGCCAGCCAGCAGAAAGAAAGAAACTAAATGCGTAAGCTGAGTAAAGCAAATCTAAATACGAAGACGAGTACGAGTACGAGTTGAAGTACATAAGCCAGCAAAGGGGCCACCAGATTGCAGTTGGGAATTGAGCGCATAGGGCATTAAAGCCAAAGCAAAACAAAGATGCGCAGCAGGAATAATAACAACGGTTCGTAATTGCAGGACCGGTCTTAAGTCTCAGGTCGGGTCACGCTGAGAAACGTGATGTGATCTACGGCAAATGCTGCCTCTGCAGCAGCCAGACAACCAGGCCCAGATTCTTTTGGCCAGTAGCCAGGCCAATTACCAAATCGTGCATAAAACGCCAAACAGGAAAACGACAATTTCGCAACAGAAACCATTTAAAGTAAGGCTGCATGTCAAAAACAAATGAAACGGGGGTAAGGGAATCAGGAATCGGGTTGGCATCCCGAACTCATCCCCTCCTTCAATCATCACAAATGTCAAGTTGGCTTGTTGAAAGCGTTTCAATTTCAACCAAGTTGCATGTATCTACGCATAATTTTCCGCCCTATTTATTTTAGATCTGTTGCTGCCGCTTCTTCTTGTTGTTGTTGTTGTTTTCTGGTATGGTATGGTAGGGTCTGGCCTGTCCCAATCTGATCTGTTGTCGGGGGTCTCAGTGCGGTTTCCACGGCGCCCTGAGATTTGCATCTGTTGCGGCGGAAGCTGTTGTTGCGCCGCCTGATGCGGCAAACACATTTGTGTACACGTTTATGTCTAGTTGCATGCAGCACGTTCGGTTTGGTTTCTATTACAGGAAGTGACTTGACAGAGTTCGTCTGCCTGCTGCAGCAGCCTCCCCCTCCCCCTCCCCTCTCTCTATCGAGGGCTTCCAGAAAACTCCTAATTGCGCCCGTTGATGTGAGCACACGCACAGCGGAGTTTCGAGTGTGTCTGTGTGTGTGTCTGTAATTATGCGTGAATGAGATGAGCGAGTTGAAATGTTATCGACATCGTGCCAGTGCAACACTTGCCCAGACTAACACTCAAACTCTGCCGCTGCCTCTGCCGATAAGTATGGATAAATCTTAGACAAAGTTTCTATGAGAACAATCAAATATAAAATAATAATAGAATACAAAGGAAGAACAGATATCTCTGGGTTGCCAAAGATTTACATATAATCTTGCTGAAAAGTTCCTAATACACAAACTCTATCTCTCTCCTATGATATCCGAAAGTAGTCCGATGCTGATAAAGTTGAACCCAACTATATAAAATATAATATACCGTGAAATGGCTGAGTTTAAATGAGATATCTTGCAAAAACAATAGTTATACACACAAAACATGTTTTTCCGATTAGTCCTATGGCAGCTATAAGATCTCTATCCTATAATACTATAGTAATCCGATGTTGATAAAGTTTAACCCAACTATATAAAATATAATATATCCGCAATTGCTGAGTTTAAATGAGATATCTTCCGATTAGTTCCATGACAGCTATAAGATATAGAGGTATATTTTCAATTAAATTTGATTAAATTTGGTTAATATGTATAGGGCTTAACAAAATTTGAAATCGGTGAGTTTTGGTTGAGATATCATAAAAAACAAACTTAAATATTGACAAACAAACGGCCCAAGTCCATAACACACAAAAAAGTTGTTTACCAAATGTTCCTAGGACAGATATAAGATATACTCTATATGGGCAGATTTTAACCAAATTGAACAACATCTAAAGACTGCAAGAAAACGTTGATTTCCTAAGGGTAAGGTAAAGAGGTAAGGTAAGGTAAGGTAAGGTAAGGTAAGGTAAGGTAAGGTAAGGTAAGGTAAGGTAAGGTAAGGTAAGGTAAGGTAAGGTAAGGTAAGGTAAGGTAAGGTAAGGATTTAAGTATTGTAATATACTTTTTTGTTGATTTTGTGGAGCATGTTACAAAAAACAACTAGAAGACTCTCACTGTCTGAAGAGTATCGAAAAATAGGATCCATACAAAACTAATATACTGTTTTCCCCTTACTGAACAGAGTATAAAATGCTAAGAAATTGAATTATCTCCCGTTTGATTTTAAGCGTACAGAAGTCGTTGAAGAAGTTGTTAAAGTTGCATTTGATATTAACATTTGAATGTTATGTTAAACAGCTGTGAATACAATGTTAAATTAACATTAACAGCGTCACTTAGTGTAACAATATTAAGGGCTTGCTATACTGCTCACAGTTTAGTAATATACTCAAGCAGTTTCATATTGTTTAACACAATCCATGTTCAGCACGTTCCTCTTTTATATGGTAATAAATATTTAGAACTACTTAAGCTAAGAAAGTCTAGAATTCCTTGCGGTTTATTACGCACAACAGAACATATTGACAGTCTAATCTAGTATTGGGTTGGAGAATGAGTATCTGAGAGTATGATTATGGCTAAAGCATAGCCCATACAATAAAAACGTTCAAAGTTCTGAGGCATTCAGTTAAACAAACATGTTTACAGCCTATTTCGACATTACGGCTCAGTGTTTTAGCTGCTGTAGATTTATGGGCTTATCCAGGGCTAAATACTCGGGGCTGAGGCTGGAACAGGGACTGAGATTTGATGTGGATATCGTTGCAGCCACAAGATAAACGATATATGGCTGGCAAATTGAACGGTGTGCATCATGACTTTACACTTTCACCGCAACAACACTTCACAGCTGTGGTCAACAATGGAGCAGCCCCCTCAGCTCCTCCTCCCCACAGCCAACTTCGAACCGTAGGTTGGTGGATCAGGGCCGGGGCGTAGGTTGTCAACGTTGTTGGGAAAGCGCTGACAACGAATGTGTTTTCTTTTTAGAAAATGCATTTAAAAGCGAAAAGAACTCATCAGACATTGATGATGTTGATGATGATAATCTTAAGTTGTTTTTCTTTTTTTATATACACACTTATATGTATTGTAAAATCAAACGAGATGAGCACATGCTGCCAATGTATCTATGTATCTGTATCTATGTATGCGTATCTGTATCTATATCTGTGCATCATCGAATCTGCATTTCTATGCGGCATTTAATGCTGAGAGTGGCGGCATCTGTGTTTGCTCGGCCCATGCTCTACGTCATTAACCCAAATTTCTATAAATAACATTTAGCAATTGGATAAACGAAATGGCACACACACAAACAAACATACCAGCCACTATTGCCAGTGTTGAGCAATGCAGCGAAATTTATGTTTAGGAAATTACATTTTTTCGCAGCCCATTAAATTTTAAAAGAAATATTTAAAAAAAAACAAACACGTATGCGCAAAAGCATTTAGCGCTAATTGAGGCACAGTCAGAATACCTATTTTTTTTACTTTTTAGCCATATCTCTTGCTGGCCAGGTCTATTGATAAGCAGCACAAATAGTCGTGGCCTGTAAGCGATTCGTTATCTAATCTGCTCCAGATGTCAACACGAGTTCCATTTGGCGCACATGTTGCAATCGATTATCGATTATCGATCGAAAGTTATCAAAAGTTATGCGATGGAACAACAACAACAACAACGCATTTAACCCAAAAGTAGAACATAACACAAATTTCGCAATAACAACGCCCACAATATGTAAACAACCGCAACAAACTGCCCTTTCCCCGCCCCCAACAAACAGTTGTGTGTGTGTGTGTGTGTGTGTGTGTAGTGAGTTGTGGGTTTTGTTGTTGTTTCTTTTGGCCTGTCTCTGGAAATAAACTTTCGGCACATTAGCGCTTAACAGTTTAATCGGGCAGAAAATTATATGATTACACATTGGAAACATGGCCAAAACATGAGTATAAATTTATATATTTATAGGCATATATATATTTTGGTTTAGTTTGAGCTTTATAACTAAACCAATATATATGCCTTATAAGGATTATAACAAACTAAATATTACTCAAAATCCAATAACTGACCCACCAACATCTTGTTTTATTCATCTTATATCGATTAAGTTTTTCTGGGAACAATTGAGGTATATTTACAATGAATTATGGTTTTAAATAACCTAAAGGTGCGGTCAACACGATATGGCATTTTGCCACATTTAGGGCAGTCGGTTACCAGTTACGTGTGAGTACGGTATGGCAGCCTGCCATATAAAATTTGTGATTGAGATACCTGCTCACACGATATGGCAAATCAAAGATTTCTATATTAGAAACGTGCCATATAAGTTTATATGTTAAAATATTTAACATATATTCTTACTATATATATATATAATATGACGGTTGATTTCGATAACGATATTACATATGTATATGTGACAAAATGCCATATCGTGTGACCGCACCTTAAAATTAATCAAGCAAAAGTATCGATAGGCGACAACTCGATAAATTTGATAGTAAAAAAGTAGAACGCTACTGTTAATCGTTAGTTTTAAATATTTTCTTAAGAGTATTTAAATCTCGATTGTACTAAAAATACATAAAATACTTAAAATTAACAGAAAATAGTTTTAAAATCATGTTTCATGTTATTAACTTAAATAACAGTTTAAAGCGAACGCTCGCTAATATCGCTGAACTAGTCAAAACAATTTAAATGGAGTTTTAGGAGCACAAAAAGTAAAGAAAACATCTAAAATAGCTAGTGCGATTGCAAAGCTAATTAACTGTACATATGCATTAGAGTCTATTGCTTCATACACTCAAATTAACATAGTTTTACAATGACAGAGTACAAAGTAACTAGCACACTGCATAACTTTAAAGTCTTGGAATATACATATGTAAATCAAGTGCAGCATATGCTTCAGCTTCGGCTTGGGCTTTGTTTGTTTTGATTTCTCTTCTCTTCTTCTCTGGCTTGTTTGTTTGGCTTGCGCTTTGCAAGCTTAGTTGAGCGCATGAGTTGCAAGCTCATAGAGTTGATTTGTTTGTTTGCATGCTTATTTTTCAAATCAAATGAGACGAAGGCACTCGTGCAAAGACTCTATATGATGCAGCTAGAAAATGTGAATGTTATCAAACTCTCTTTAGAAATAGATAGATCTTAAAGTATGCAAACTGAATAAAATGATAAGATTATATATATATTTTCTTATTAGCGTTTTGATGACTGCTGCTGTATTTATCTACGATATACTCGTATATATATTAGCGCAATCAACAGGGCATAATAATGATATATTGTGCTCATATTTACGTACTTTATCATCACCTAAAACATACAAATACATATACCTATGATAGTCATTAATGAAATGAGTACTCTCGGTAGTTTATCATGTTCACACTTTGATAACTAACTATTCACATATGTATGCATGTTATAAGACATTAGCGTTAATATGATTAGACTATATATTCGCATGTTGCAAACGAACTCTAATTGAGGGCATTCCACAAATGAACAATCTAACGTTTAACCTCTTTATACTATCAGGAATTGAAACATTTTCTGGCATGTTCAACTAAACTTAAGGTTCTCATTTTGCACTAATCGTAATCACATTCAGAGCCTAACCTTTACCATAAAAGAGTGTGAGTACACCTTAGACAACACACATTAACGATAAACAAATGTACCGTTAGTCGGTAAAAATTTGTTGTTATTCTTTCTCTTCCCATGTTTGTTATTTTCAGTCGCCGTTCTGCCGGCTCGCGCTCTGTCGCATTTCTAAGTCGCAATTCTTCAGAGATTTCTTTTCTTATGTACATTCTATATCTAAATACACGCTTGTATCTATGTATGTATGTATGTATGTATATATTTTGTGTACATAGTAATTGCAACTTTGTAGAAAACACATGTAATTTTCACTCTTCTGTTTGCATTGTCTACGCTTTATTGACTTTGTTCGGATTTACGTGATGAAGTTTTTCTAGGGAGAAGATGTAGAGGGGGGCATATATCTTTAGCCTCTGAAGTATTTGTGTGCATTTTCTTCAAGAAAATTGGCTGTGTCACACATTTTGTGCACATTTTGTTATCGAATTGTTGATAATTTATCGAATTGTTGGTAATTTATCGAATTGTTGATAATTTATCGAATTGTTGATAATTTATCGAATTGTTGATAATTTATCGAATTGTTGCTAATTTAAATAAAATATGTAATAATAAACCATATTTACAAAAACTTCACAAACTATAATGCAGAAAAGTGCTCTTTATTCGATATATAAACATAATTTAAGAGTTGCAATGCGTAAGTAATCGATAACAAACATTAAAAGTTTAAAAAACCAAACTTCAAGAAGTAACTTCGTCGTGTAAATAGTAATTGAAAAGCTCTACTTCTAAATTGTAGTTAAGATTACGAAGTAAATAAAGACCGTAGCTTAAGCTTAACTAATTTGCATGTGTCGCTGCTGTTGCGGGGTTTATAAAAAGAACTTTGATTACTTAAAAGCCAAGTCCAGGCGCTCGATAAAGTTTCAAATAAAAAACCTCGATAGAAGACCGTTAGGAAGCGCACAACTTTTGACATTTCACAAAATGAAAACTTTTTTAATGAGCTTTTTTTGGTTATTCGTTTGAGCGGCGAGAGCACGCAAAAGGCGTCAGTTAAATTAAACACGATGCTCATTAGGCAAAGACGGGAGGAGGAGGAGGAGATTGAGGAGGAGGAGAAGGTGGAGGAGGAGGAGGAGGAGGAGGAGATTAGCGCAGGGAACGCTTGAAAGCGTTTACAAAATACCCAAAAAGCTGTCAAATGGCGCGTGGGCGCAAACGTATGTATGTATGTGTGCTGTCAAATTATCGATGCCACTATCGATTACTAGAGATGGTTTCTTTTATTCAAAATCTATCGGTTTGCTTTACGTATGTAGTTAAAAAGATTATAAGTTTTATAAAAGTTTGTGGCTATCAAATGTAATATGTATGTTAGGTAAAATAATACTATTTATTAATGGTTTATATGACAACAATCCATAGTTTTATTGCCTATTAAAAACTATAGATGGCTGACAATATCGATAGTTTGATACACACAACATATGGAGTTAGGTATCTCTCCTTAAATATGTTTTGTATGTGAGTGTTTTATTGTATTTGTATGTATATTCATGAATTCATTCATACATTCAAATTTACACCCATGCACTTCAGGCAACGAAAACGAAATCGAAAATGTTTTCCGAGTGGGTGCCAGACAACAACAACAACAACAACGAACGAACGAATGAACGAACGAACAAGATGCAAAACAAATGCATCCATTCATGCAGTTACTTAGGCTCAGGCTCAAAGAGGCCAGTTTATAACTTTCAAGAGTCTCAGACGCTCCAAAAGTTCCCCCAGTTCCCCAGCTGTTTACCAACAACAACAACTATAACAACAACAACAATGCGTTGGCGTATGCAAACACCAAACAGCAAACAGGCTCGGCCAGACTATCTACCAATGCATATACTATATGTTATATTCGTATGTGTATTGTATGTAGATTTCTTTGTATGCAGTATGTATATTTATATATATATATAGACGCTGTCTTCTATTGGCCAAAAGTATAATTAAAAATTACATTGCTTGAGGCAATAGGCAAACGACAGCAAAGTAAACACAAAATGTTGCACACAAGAGTTTACATAAATTTTTGTTGTTATGCACTGCAAAGCACAGAGGAGGAAAAGGGGAATCAACGAATCAAAAAGCCCACTTTGAAAGAAATAACCTCAATTTTTGACATACGTTCATTTTTGTATACATATATTCTTTGTATCCTGAATATTTCATAACAATCAAAGAATAAACGCCAAAAGTTATTTAAGAATCTTTTGTTTGTGCTTAAAGACCAGAGCTGTGTGGGGCGTACAGTTACAACTGGCAAACAATCGTTTGTACTATCGATATCAGTGATATATATCGATATTGTGGGGCGTACAGTTAGAACTGGCAAACAATCGTTTGTACTATCGATATCAGTGATATATATCGATATTTTGGTATATCGAAGTCTCTCCACTGTCATTGGAGACACCAATAAGTTTTCGATCAACTCGAATTAATGTCAGTACTAGGAATTGATGTCAAGACTTCTAATCTAATTTGATCATTCAAATGAATGGTTTTGTTTATAAAAATAAACACATTCCTTTATACATGCTCGTATATAACCTCATTTCGCAAGTGCTTTATGAATGTAACACGCTGTTACAAGTTTTATCGATACTATCGATATTATCTATAGTTTAAGCCAATACACAGACCTATCGTTAATTTTCTATATATTTTTAAAACACTTGTACGTTTCTTCTCTTTGTTATTCAATGATATATTTAATTTACAACATTTAGCAGGGTATCTGCTAGTCGCACCCACAACTAGACCCACCCAACTTGTTGATATTGCAGTTGTTTTCCTACATTTGCCGCCTTTCATTTGCAATTGTTTAGCTGGTCAGAAGAACACAGTTGCGTTTTAAAGAGAGAGAGTAAATAAATTCCTTTTTATAAACTTTTGTGGAGTTTTGTTTGCTTGTTGATACAGCCGAAGGCACAGGCCATAAACATACAAACCAGCCATAACCATAACCATAACCATAACCAAGAGGAACCAAGATATTTTGGTGCTGCCAGCTGTTGCCACATCTAAATTTGCCCCTGCCCAGCCCGCCGCTTCTATCCTGAACAGTTGCAGAGTTGCACAGGTGCAGCAGCAGCAGTTGAATATATATTTTTGGGATTGGGTTACACATTTGCTAGATGAGGCCAAGCAGAATCAGAGATAATGACAAAGAAAATGTGCTAAAAATGCTGATATTTAAGCATATACTCGTAACTGTAGTCCAATCTCTACAAATTCCACATAAGAAACAAAACTGTGTAGAATAGAATTCTTATAAGAATCTGAAACCTCCTGGTTAAGTCTGGGAAACCAGCTATAGTACCGCATAAGAACGAATACAGCAACACGAGCTAGTTTATTTTATTATAGAATTTTCTGTATAAACAATAAACAATCTGTTCTATAATTGCAAACTTTTCCATATGAAATAAGCTTTAATTTTGTTTAATTATTTGCAATTCAATACTGAAATATCAAGAAATACTTATAAATAATGCATTAGCTGATAGAGAGGCACTATTGAAATTCTAGAATTCTATATTCTACATGTGTCTAGTATGATATTTGATGTCGTTCTCTTATCAATTCTAACCCGTAGCAAAGTCGTTTCAAAGGTATGCACACTCACGACACCCACAAAGGCCTCATGATAAGGAAATGAATAGAAAAGAAAGAAAAAAAATGAAATTCTAATTAAACAACATTTACAGTTAGTTACACATGACGAAAGGTGGCAACGTGCTGCTCCGGTTCCTGCTCTGATTACGCCACACGCAGCAATTTCCACTGCAAAATGGAGACAAAACACAAACCAGTTGTAGAGCAACAACAAAAATAAACAACCCCATTGAATGTATCTATAAATGTTACCCCCAAAAAAGGTGCTCAACACAAAACAAAAAAAACAACAACAAAAAAAAGAAAAGAAACCTAACCTAGAATAGCTGGTTGTATATGGATATGGATACGAATTTGATAGCTGAACAAAGTCAATGAACCTTCTTTTGGATGCTGTTTTGGGGACCGCCAACGCATTATGATTATTTCCTATTGTTGTTCTTGTTGTTTTTGCTTTCCTGTGATAAAAGAAAATAAATAAATAAACATAAGTAGCCCACGCATAATGCAAAATGTTCGAGCTCAATGAGAATAGGGAAAACAAACAAGACAAGAGAAAGGCAGGAGTATAGATGAGCACGATGAATACGAGATAAGCAACAAACAAAAAGTCACCCGATAGGTGGAAATGTGGGAAACCTTGTTAAGGAAATTGTGATAAGGACTCGTACACATATTAACGTAATCACATTTTCACCCTTTTTTGATAACCCCCCCAGCATGTAATCAAGTGTAATCATTTAGCTGACTCCCCGCTCCCACCAACTATGATTACGTAATCATCAAAAAATAATTTCCTCGGAGAAAAAATGCATTTTGCACACATTTACCCATTTACTCTCAGTTTTGTTTAAGATCTTTTAAAACAACGTTCATTTATACTAAAATTTTAATGGATCCTTTTTCAAATCTCTCGATCGAGATATTGAACTAAATGATATTTCAGTTGGAAAAAAAAACCTAGAAATGGATAGGGTAACATCTTTCGGTATTGGGATCCTTAGGAACAAAGCTACCAATACGGTATTAAAATTGTTTTTTCACCAAATGTATATTATTTATGAAATAATAAATACAATAAAGATGCGTGTTTTAACGAGCGTGTCACGACACGCGCCCATCTCTAGCTCGGCGTCCCTGCACTTGCGCAAATAGCGCGACAACTTCAAAAAGGGAGCACAAAATTTCAGTTGTCGTCGTTGTTGTTGTTGTTGCTGCTGTTGTTGGCTGGCAATGAAAGGAGTTTTCATGGTTTACTCTGACTGGAATTGGCACTGGAAGGCCTTGGAGTACTTTCATCTCTGCCTGCTACTGTGTGTGTGAGTGTATGCGTGTGTGTGTGTGCCTGTGTGAACTGGAAGCTGTTGTGCATGATTGTTGAGCTACGCTCGTTGTCTGTTCCCAAGCTGAACATTCAACCTAATTACGAGTACATTTTCCATAACATTTTCATAATTAGCACACTCGAGAGGCGCCAGGAGCGCGAGAAGTGAGTAGGATGGAGCGGCAACAACAAACGCCTGCTCCAAGGATACTCACGTACATACGTAAATACATTTACATTATTTGCCCAAAATGCACTCACGTCAGAATCACAGAATCCAAGTGCACTCGTTTGTTTGATGTTCTGCTGCCTCCTGCAAACAATTAAGCAGCGTTTCCTCCCCTTACCCACCGTTACCGGTGTGTGTGTGTGTGTGGTTGTATGTGTGTGTGTGTGCGCTCGTCACGGTCGCCCCGCTGTTGTTTTTGCGTTTTGGGCTGCAACAAATTCCAGGCGGCAAAAGCGCACAAAAGAGAGAAGAGCTCTCGTCCCCCGGCTCACGTCTCACGTCTCTGTGGCCCTGTGTTGATGTTAGGCTTTGGCTTTGTTCAAACAAACTACCCTGACGGCGACGGCGACGACGGCGGCGTTGTCGTTGATCCTTGCACAGTTGTTCTTGTTATTGCTGCTGCTGCTGCTGTTGTTGTTGTTCTTGCTTTTGTTGTAGACATCACACACGTACACACAAGCACAGTTAAAACACACTCACAGGCGGCACAGACACAGTTAAGCTTATGTGCATAAAATTATTCACTTTAAATTTCAAATATGTACACACTTTTGCCGTTTACTTTTATCTCCTTTTTCTATTTTGCACTGCTTCCTCTGTTCCGTCGAACAAACAACAGTTAAATGCTGCTGCTGCTGCTGCCGCCACCGTTTAACAGTTATTTTTTGCGTACTTTGCTTTCAATTGATTTCAATGCTGGCTAGCAGCCTTTTCAATTTCAATGCTGCTCCTGTCAAAGATGCTTGGCATATTCGTTATTCAATTCTATTGAGCGAGAACTTCGTGTAGACAACAAAAAAACAACCGAATTGGAAGAAGAAATGCATTTACCGCAAACAAACGCCCTGGACACGCACAGACACGCACGAAAACTATGCGAGTCAGTTCTTTTATATAAACGCTGATTTACACAGGCTCGCAAGTTGCAGCATATCGAGCTTTATGTTATCAACTAGCATTTAATTATTTAACAACTACACTCAAAATCGCGCGCACCAACTGTCGCACGTCTGACTCGCTCGGCGTTGTTTTTGCTTCTGTTTGCCGATAAACAATACAGTGTTGGGCAATCCAATTGGCATTATTTCGATAAGAAATCGATATGGTGCGCGTCTTATCGATAGTTAGGAGCTCACAATTGCGTTCGCAGTCAACTTTAACTGATTTTTATGAGTGGAGTCGAAATATTCTAACTACAGTTGAGTTTGTGGATTTTCTGATGAATTGTTAGGTTGATATAAGCTAATTTGCTGAAATTGGATAATCCAACTATTCTCGTTTGAATTCAAAGTACACTAATTCTGATATTTAATCTATGAAAAAGGTTTTCACATTTTCAAAGTATTTTTTTAAATTTTTGGATTCAAAAACGGGAACAGACTTGATTATTGTATAATAATATAATGAATGAATAATATAATAATAATAGTGAAATATAATGGGGCAAAGTTTCGTTGTTTCGAAATAAAACACGGATCTTATACACTATACTAAAACGTTTTATTTAGACACAGAATCTTCAATTATTCATAAAAACAATTAAGGTATATATTTGTTCATTCGTTTGTTTTCGGTGCAGGTATTCCCACAAGCTTAGGACTAAGAATTTAAGGTATCGTCAGCATTATCACATAAGCCCATTGCTTACAAAATAACCAAATTCGGTGCATATACTAAATAAAAAACAATTAAAGCGTCTTCTACACACAAACAATACCAAAGAAACAATAAATTAATATGAAGCGAAGGCGATAATGTACATTAACTGCGTCTACTGATCCTTCAGCTGTCCACGCACTCAACGCTCAGTTGTATGTCCTTTTTAGGCATTAGCAACAACTTGCCATTGTCATACTGCAAGGGTATCTGGGTCTCTGCGCAGGGCGCATACTTATGTTGCTGCAGCAGGGCCACCAGGCCAACCAGGAGCTGCTGCTCCGCAAACTGCATGGCAATACAGCCGCGTAGTCCTCCACCGAATGGCAGAAAGGACATGGCTGGCCGCGCACGCACAGCGTTTGGCTCAAAGCGATCTGGATCAAAATGCAGAGGATCTTCATAGATGGCAGGATCACGGTGTATAGCTGCTGTGGGTATGATCACATTGTTCCCACGCGCAATAACAAATACCGACTTGGGCAGCTCAAACTCCTTGGTGGCGCGCCTCAGCAGAAAGGGATATGGCGTGTGCAGGCGCAGCGTTTCTGTGAAAGAAGAGGAAATCAGTTAAGCAGCCAGATTCTGGACCAATTTACATACCATTCAAAACTTGCTTCGTATATGTTAGCTGCTTCAAGGCGTCGGCCGTTAATAGTCCATTGTGCTGTTGCAACGTTTGCCGTATCTCTGCTCTGGCGCGCTGCTGCAGCTCCGGTTGCAGCGCCAGCTCATACAGGCAGAAGCCCAGCGTGGCATTCAACGGCTCGAGACCGGCCAGTATAAAGCCAAAGGCTTGGGCTGCAATTTGTGCATCTGTCAGCGTTTGATCCGGCCCGGAGTACAATTGTAGAAAGGTCTGCAGGGGCTGGCGATCTCTGCTACGCTGCAGCTGCAATTGCGTGTGCACCAGCTTGGAGAAGTAATCCGTGGTCAGCTGAGCGTAGTTTCTGTGGTGCAGCAGACGCGCCAGCAGCGGAAACTCCAATGCCAGGTAGGCGCGCCACAGGCTAAAGTTGTTCCAATAGCTGCGCGTCATCGCGCGAAACTGCGCCTGATCCCCACTGAGGCCATAGGCCAGCGAGGCTATTACCTCAATGTTGTAGCTATCCACCAGTTGGCTAACGTTCAGGTTCTGCAGCTTTTCTACACCAATCCGCTGCTGAAATATGCTGGAGACTTGCAACAGTCTGGGCAGCAGCTTTTGCATATTGCTGGCCACAAAAACGGAGCTGGACTGCGCGTGCAGCGTGCGCCACTTGTGCCCGTCCAGCTGCAGCAGATTGCCGGACAGCGGTTCGTCCTCAACGTTGTGATAGAGTCCACGGCTGGTAAAGTAGCCGGCATCGCTGACGAGTATATTCCGCACCAGCTCCAGATCCAGCACCAGCATGAATGGTTTGATTAGCGCATAGCAGCCAATGAAGGGCGCACGTCCTTTGTAGCTCTCATAGATGCACTGGAGCGCCTCGTGCACGTGCTGCTTGCCCTTCACCACGCCCTTGATGTTGCCCCACAGAAACTTGGGCTTCTCGTGCAATATGCCGCGTCGCTTCCAATAGCCCAGACTTAGCTTCACCAGCGCATAGAATAAAGTCAGTGCGCCCAGTGCGGTCAACAGGGAACGCTGCATCAAATCCATCCTGGTACTAGGTACTAGAGCACTTCCTTCCAGCTCCAATCGTTATTTGTTTCTAGCTTGTCTTTTGCGGTTGGCAGTGCTGCTGAATCACTTGTATTTTTATTGAACTGGTAACCGTTCAGCGGCGCTGGCTTATCAGCGCCATCGTCAAGAAATAACAGCTAATATGTATGCTTATCAATAGATTCGTTGGCCATAGCGCGCTGAAAGAGAAGAGAAACATAACTATAAACATTTTTGTTCAATCGATTGATAAGTGCTGACATTTTAGCGGCTTAGCCACTAAATTGAATTATATTTATATATCCAATAAATTGGATGTTATAATTACATGATGAAAGTGATTTTTTGAATTAATAGTTGATTTAACAAACAATACTCATATAAGAAACAAAATTAGGGCATTAAAACAAATGTATTACGAAAATTTCAATATTAAGGGAATCTTTTTATAAACTCATTTCTGCTAGGCACTTAAAAACGTTAATTTCACGGCATACTTTAAAAAGATAATAATCCTTAACAGGGATTAGGTTTAAATTTTGAAATATAATACAATACTTTAAAAAGATATTAATCCTTAACAGCGGATAGGTCTAAATTTTGAAATATAATACAACATTCTAATTTTCACCAATAAAAAAATATTTTTAAAAAAAATCCAATTAAATTTAAAGTACAATAAGTATTTGAATGTTTGTCTAAAATAAACACTCAATTTTAACTCGTAAGTTATGTGAGTATTTTTACAGTGTATTTTTAGCGGTTTTTAAGTTCGATTATTTAACGGGCTTTCTTGCCAACACTGATTGTTGTAGATGGCGCCAAAATGATACGCATTTTATTACACAACATTATTAACATAGTCACAAAAGCATGGCTATTTTTGTAGTATAAAGCAAAGGTTATAAGCGCTCTCTTGAAACTCTTTAATGTTTATCCAGCGAACATATCCCTTGTCTATCAGCTGCTGCTTGGAACTGGGCACGCCCGTAAAGTGCGGATCCTAGAAAATAATAGCAAAAAACAACTGCATTGGGATTCAATTTATATTAATCAATTTCAATTAGCTTACCACAACAAGCAGAGAGACGCCGTCGGATGGACTAGAGTGTATGCCCGCAATGCCCTTTGAGGCCGTGTCGCTTAACCCGCCCATGGCAATAAAACCGCCATATTCAACAAAATAGCGGCGAATTTGGGTTAACACTTGCTCAGAGCTTAATTGCTGCGCATGTAAGATCTTGCAGGGCAGCTCAAAGATTGCATCAATCACATAAAACTCCTCCAGTGTGCCAATCCAGTCGCGTGAGCCAATAAAATGCGGCTTTTTATCGCCAATGCTGACCAAAATGCGCTGAATCTCCTGTATTGAGGGCACGTATTGCGTGAGTTCCAGTTGGTTGACCCCGCGCTTGTTTATAATCCATGATATGGCCGTTTGCAATGTGCGATATCCGCAGCCCCAGCCCGCGTCCAAGTTGCCATCGCAGCCGTAGTGAAAATATTGAAAGCCACCGCGCGTATAGAATGTCTCACCTGCACTTTCGAGGGGCTTCAATGCCAAATGCACATCCTCATATAAATCGTATTCGTAGGTCTTGGCTAAAATTTGAATGCGTTTGGGATTGTTTTGATGTAGATTCGCGTCGGGTTCACAGGTTGTTGTCATTGTTGTTTACACGTTCTTAATTTAGTTTTACAGGACTTGGCCTCGGCCGCTAGAGTGTGCTATATAACTACACACGTATTTATAATTAGCTATTTACCTTTGGCTACGTTGCAATAATTAAAATTTAGAAATCATCTGCTTGCATATGTTTACTGACCCGATAGCGATGATGTGTATTTTTCGATTGCTGCACAATGCACTTCGCGAAATTATCGATAAGACAGCATAACGTTTTGGCGCCTTTTTAAAAATGGTAAATGCTACGACGCAATAATGAAATTTCGAAATTTGTATTTTGCATATTTTTAGTAGCCCGATTGCTTCACAATACAAGTTAACAAAAATATCGATAGCAATGGTATTACCTTTCGGCGGCTCTTTTAAAACGTTACGATATACAAAACAATTGTTTTTTTACACATAGGTATATTCAAAATTGTAACCTTACTAAAAATCTTAACCACTATGCATTTATTTAGATGTACAAATATGGGTCTAGCTATAGAGATGTAAAATTTATCGCCACAAATATATTTTTGTATATATAAGCCAATGGCCAACTGCTTGGAAACGCTATGCGTTCATTTAGAAAAGGTCCATATCTCCGCAATTTACATCTAAAATATCATCATCATAGCTAACCAACTCCTTAAGGCCCGCCGCCGATGCAGCTTTTGAAGTTGAGGGTAGATCACTATCAACGAGATTTATGTTTATTTCGTGTGTCTTATACTCTGGGCTGCTCTGTTCCTGCCCCACCGGCGAGGGCGGCGGATTGGAGACTGTCAAAAATATATATGTTATAGAATGATATGCAATTAACTGAAAATTATGCTTACGATTTCCAGGTTGATTCTGGGCAATAGACTCAGCGCCTTGCATATAGTGATCCTTGCGTGTATTTAATGAAGGCAATTCGGTGCTCTTTTCGTTTAGACATTTTTTAAGTTCCTCAACCTTTCGATCGCGTATCAATGTTTCGATCTGCTTCCGAGATTTACTCTCGTTCTGGCGATCTTCCGTAAAAATTGACTTTTGTTGCGCTTGCGTTATATTATCGTGGTGCTTCAGCAGAAATAAAAATACACCGCCTGGTGTACGACGACGTCTGCCATTCTGTGATCAAATATGAGAATATATATAAGAATTATCTTTAACATATATCTTATTATATGTATCTACTCACTTTTATCATCATGCCGCCGTCTGCTTCGATGCGCTGAGTTTCTTTATAGAGCTCCAAAGGCACTTCCAAACCAAGAACTTTAACCACTCGCACTGAACAGCAATACAAGATATTTAAATATGGCTTTAAATGTTTAAAGTACTCATCGCAACTCACCTAAAAGTTCGTCTTTCTCCTCGTAGAGTTTATTGGCCATTTCCCTGGCCACATCGGACGGATCGCGTCCACATGTATCGTTCAAGTCGAGTATATGTCTCGGCTCCGTCGAGTTGTCCGAGGAGCCGCTTGTAGACGAGTTATTACGTCGCGAACGCGACCGTTGTCCCAAGCGGCTTTTTATGGGATACTTATCGTTCAGGCAATCCATAGCAGCACGTGAGGTTTGACGTCCCCTTTTATGGGCTGGATGTGAGGTTTCCTCGTCGGATGAATTTGACAGCCGACGCTTTAACGTATTTTCACCATTGTGGCGATATTTAAGCGAGTAATCGTAGTTCTCCACATTGCGATCGCTACTGCTGCGCGTGACATCGCAGCCACGCATGTTCTCGCTGAGCGCGTCCTCCTGAAGTGCCGCCGTCCAGACGTTATATTTCTTGAAGCGAGCTCGATACGATTCTGTGTCTGTGGGAGGTGGCACGCGTACCATAACCGTGCGTCTGATGCGTTTTTTACGCTTCTTGTGACTGGCGCCGGGACCGGCATCGGTGCGTAGTTTTTTGATGCAACCCTCTTCCGAGGATTCACCTGATGAGGATTCGGTATTGGACTGTGACTCATCATCCAGGGCGCTTTGTATCTGATGGCAGGTTGCAAGCGGACTTGCAACGCTCTCGACGCCCATTGCAGCAGGTGTGGTGGTTGTGGGCGCCGGTCGTTGCAGTGGCGTGTAGATTTCATCGTCACCGCTCGCTGACAACTATAAAGTATGACGGATTATTAGCTAGTTATTGATTAATAGTTTAAGACACTTATGCACCTCTCCGTCTTCTAAATCGATGTCGTCGTTGGACTGCAAGTCCATCATCTTGCGGAAAAAAAATTAATTCTACTGTGGCAGCTGTGTTGGACAACGTTTGGAAACGTAGCTGTTTCCACTGTTGTCGACTTTAAAGCAATCGTTATCGTTGCGTTTCGATAAATAAATTTAAACTGATATGACAACTGGCAAATTACAACACATATTTCATTATTATATTTTTGGATCTGTAATGTACAGCATAAACTGCAATTCGCGTCATCTTTCAAGAAACCAAACGCACTACTTGAAAATCAAATCGAAATTGGTCAGCTTTTTGATATGTTTTCAAAGTGGAAACGATTTTCATTTAAAAAAAATCAAACAGGTTGGCAGCACTTATGAACATATGCAGTAAGAAGAAGAAGACACGTGCATTCTTTTATTAATTTTTGAACGTGCTGTAAAGACGTAAAATATACGTCTCGCAATGGTGCGGCCCAATAATCAGCTGCCGGAGAATCTTCCGCAGTTGCAAAATCTTATCAAACGTGATCCAGAATCCTACAGCGATGAGTTTCACACGCAGTACGAGCATTTTCTTAGCTTACTCGAAATCTTCGCCCTCAATCCGAGCGAGGAAAACAAATCGTTGGACGAGATTGTTATGTTTATTGCCCAGGTGGCGCAGTGCTATCCGCATGTTTGCCAGCAGTTTCCCAAGCATCTGACCGATCTACTGAGGAACAGCGCCACCGTCCTGGATCCAGCCATGCGCAATTCTTTTGTCAAGGCATTGATTTTGCTGCGCAATAAGAATCTTGTGCCGCCGCTGGACATTCTCGAGTTGTTTTTCCAGCTCTTACGCTGCCAGGACAAGAATCTGCGCACATTTCTACAGACTCACATTGTCACAGACATTAAGAACATGAATGCCAAGCACAAGGACATGAAACTTAATTCGGTAAATGATTTCCCACTTGTTGCTCCACATTCCCACTAAATAATTTGATTTACTTACGCAGAGTCTGCAAAACTTTATGTACGGCATGCTGAAGGATGCCAACCCAAAGGCTGCCAAAATGTCAGCGGACATCATGATTGATCTGTACAAGAAGAATATTTGGAATGATGCAAAAACGGTGAACGTCATCGCCGGTGTGGGCTGCTTTTCCACAATAACTAAGGTTTGTGTGCAGCGTGAAAAGAACATATTTTATTCTACTTCTTTGAGTTTAATTTAGGTCTGTTTGGCAAAAGTCCATATACATTAATAGCTGTGTTCGGATGGCAGTAATTTATTGCCCAACTGACAGGAAAATGTGCCAAAGCTTGGGAAAAACATTTCTTATGAAAGCTGTTCCGAATTCCACCAACTAATCAAGTCCACATAACTACGTAAAGCTAATTTTTGGAATCGTTTTAAAGATGAAACCGCAATGAAAATAAGGCTTAAGACGAAATGGCCAATTTTTCAATGTCTACTTAAAGTCCCTGAAAGCTAATTTTCATTTAAAGTTAACTATTTCTTTGCCCCTAAAGAAATCTCAATTTTTCAAGTGTTTTGTGGCAATAATGTTGAAATTGTAGCAGCGTTGTTGTTCAAATCAGTTGACTTCTGGTGACTGGTGGCAACATCAATGTGAATTTAAGAATTAGTAAAAATGAAAAGAGAGCGGTTATTAAAATGTTACAGCAGGGGAAGAAAGGGATCTTTTTACACTTGTTAAAGTCAACCAGATGTAGAAAATCTTCCAGAGTGTGAAGATAAACCGCACGGTTTAAACTTAAAGGCCTTTTTGTATATTTTTATTTATATGCAGCAACAGTTGTCAAACGGTTGCAATAAATTGATTTCATTTAAGTGTCACTTTGAACTTAATAGTCAGATAAGCTAACTGTTAGTGCCTAAAAGTCACACTGCCTAAGGAGAGTATGGAGAAATTAAAATTCTAACACCTTAACTGACTCGTAGCGTTTACATTGAAAAATCGGCCCTAACAGGTGCATAATGTGTGATTGTTAAGCAAAGTCTTGCTGAAAATGGAAACCAAAACCTTTATCAAGAGATAGACGATCTTATAGACATCATCAATATATAATTTTACAGCTTTAACTTTGTGGAGATCCGCTCATCGGTATTAACTTATTTAAATGAAATGTTTTTATTAATTTGCAGGTTTTGGTCACTTCGCTGAAATTCTTTCTCGGGCATGACGACGAGGATGAAGCGGCTTCCGACTCGGACAGTGAGAATGAGGTGGATTTGAAAGGTGCTCTAATGGCGAATCGTGTGAACAAAAAAACGAGAAAAGGCCAAAAGCAGCTGCAGCAAATCAAGAAACAGGCTGTAAAGGCACAAAAGAAGAAGAAGAACGCACCGGTTTTCAACTTTTCAGGCATACACTTGGTGCACAATCCTCAGGGCATGGCCGAGGGGCTCTTCAAGCAGCTGCAGGGATCAAACGAGCGCTTTGAAGTCAAACTAATGCATCTCGATGTTATATCCCGTCTGATTGGCATACACGAGCTGTTTCTCTTTGGCTTCTATCCATATATCACACGTTTCCTGCAGCCGCATCAGCGTCAGGTGACGCGCGTGCTGCAGTTTGCCGCGCAGGCATCCCATGAGCTGGTCCCAGGCGATATTATCGAGCCCATATTGAAGACAATTGCAAACAACTTTATCACAGAGCGCAACTCGAGTGATGTCATGGCGATTGGGTTGAATGCAACACGCGAGATTTGCATGCGTTGTCCTTTGGCCATGGGCGAGGATTTGTTGCAGGATCTGGCCATGTACAAGACCTATAAGGAGAAGTCTGTAATGATGGCCGCACGCTCATTGATAACCCTGTACCGCGAACAGTTGCCCGCGCTGCTGCACAAAAAGGATCGTGGACGACAGACGGAGGCGCAGGCGGAGCGTAAGGTGCGCGCCTATGGCGAACGCGATGTGCATGACACAGTTCAGGGTGCCGAGGCGCTGCTTAAGAATTCCAAGACCATAGAGATACCCAGCGATGACGATGAGGCAGATTCCAATGATGGCGAGTGGGTGAACGTAGCGCATAGCGACGGCGAGGGTCCAGCTGAAGGTTCCGATGAGGAAAACAGTGATGACGACGACGAGGACGACGAGGATGTGGATGGTGAGGACGACGACGTTGACGAGGATTCTGATGATGAAGGCGTTGCAAGTGAGGACGAGGCTGATGGCGAGCAGAAAGCGGAGGCATCCAAAGCCGATAAAAAGGAGAAGGCAAATATGAAGATGCTAAATCAAAAGGAAGCTGCACAAGAATTGGCGCTGACGCGCATCTTCACGGACGAGGATTTCAAGCGCATTAATGCCGCTAATCTGAAAAAGACCGTAACAAATGCACGCAAACGTCCATTGGAGCAGGATCGCGCCGAGTTTGTCAAGCTGAACAGCATTGAGATGATATACAAGAAGCGCAAACACGACAAGGAATCGCGCCTGGAAACAGTGCAGGCTGGCCGGCAGGATCGTGAGCGTTTCGGCTGGAAGGATGGACGCGTTAACGAAAACTGCTCGAAGACCAATAAGGAAAAGCGCAAGACGAAAAACTTTGGCATGCTGCGGCACAAGGCCAGGTCCAAGGTCAAGAAGAGTTTCCGCGACAAGCAGATGGCGATGCGCAAGCATTTGTTGCACCAAAAGAAAATGAAATAATGTTGAGCTTAAAAGTTATGTTCGTTCAAATTACCGCTGCAATAAATTTATTTCATTTATATGTTAGAACAAGTTGGGAAATATGCTAATTTAAGTATTATGTATTTGTATGCGTTGGCTTTCCGCGCTTTATCTGCGACGTTTCTCTGACTTTTTGACACGCTTGGGTCCTTTGACAAAGCACCAGTCCACCTGAATGGTTTGTCCCATTATATCGGTATTGTGGAGCGCCTCCTTGGCGGCCAGCGCTTGCTTGTGCGTTTCATATTCGACTAGCGCATAGCCCTTGGAGAAGCCCGTACGGCGATCCAGATTCAAATGTATGTTTTTAATTTCGCCGTAATCGCAAAACTTTTCCTGAATTTCATCCTCCTGCGCCTCCTCGTGTATCGAGGTCACAAACAATATCCAGCCCTCCACTGAACGCTGCGGTCCCGGCTCCAGCTCATCGTCATCCTCGTTCCGTACCCTTTCATAGCTGTGTATGGCCTCACGGGTGTTGCTGTCGCTGCCAAAACCGCGTCCCTTGCGGTGCTTTGCCTTCTCCTTCAACCGCACTATGCCCTCTGTGTATGTGTAAGGTATTAAATCATTATTCAAAACTGTATTAGTAGCCGGCTTGGCAGAAAAAGAAAGCTTCGCGCTACTTACGGTCGCCATCCTCGTCCACTTCAAACTCCTCGGCATTATCAATATCTAGCACATCAGCCATTATGCGTTAATTGCTTTACTTTAAAGTTGAGCGCTTTTCTCAATAAATACGTCCTCTTTTGCAATTTTCGTTGAATATTTGTCAAAGTTTTGTCCGCGTGTTGTTCTTGTTTTTTTTCTTCTTTTTTTTTCTTTCGGCGTTCTACTGCAATAGCTCAAGCAATTGGATGAACTAAATACAACTGCTCATTAATTTGAACTAGTTCCCAATTGTGAACAAAATATGACACTTAATAAATAACTTGTGAAGCCCTGGCCGAATCTAGTATTATTTATACAAATGGCGAAATGCACAGCAAGTATTTTACGGATATTTGTGATTCTTGGTTGATTTGACATATTTTATGGTACTTTAGCATGTCATAATAGACGAAAAGTCTATTTTGCTGATTAAATTTGATTTATTTTTAATTAAAAATTATTTTAGCATTAAAAAAATGTATTAACTAAGGCAGGGTTGTTTTTTTGAGAACAGCTGTTTGGCAATTGGCGCGAAAATCCAATAGTTAAAAACCCACTTGATATGTCCCTTCTCAATGAGAACTTATGTATGGCTGGATGTTAGCATACATACATACTTATATCAAATTTAACGTGCGTTTAGATTCTGGTATTCTTCGGACAGACAGACAACTTTATAGGGTCTCCTGCTGACCTTTTATCATAGGCACCCTTAATTATACAGATTATATATATTTTTTAGGCAGGACCATTAACTGTTGTCCTTACTTTCAACCCAAACATAAAAAGATATGGTCTACAAAGAATCACCAGCAATACCAGAAGGTGAGTTACTCATCAATCAACTTCTTAATATTCATTCAAATAGTGCAAAATACCACAAAAATTAGCTAAATCATTAGCCTATCTGATTATAGGCGGTGGAATTCCCCAATCGCAACTTATCGTTACTAAACTTAACGCCTTGCGAATCTAAACTGCTGACATCACGAATACGCAGCGATAATTTGAGTTCTCATCTATATGGCCGTATGTGCTTTACTATAAATTCGCGTACCGGTCAAAAACCAATCGCTTTAGGCTTTTGCATGACATCCATATCAATATCTACTTCTTCATATGTATGTATATCCATATCCACACTGGTACATATTCGTACATTCATATGAAACGTGCGCGTCACGATTTTTGCTTGAATTTAAGCCTGAACAATCAAATCAATATAAATAATTCAAGTATCTACCCAAAGTTCATTATTATTATATTATAGCGCTAGATTTCCTAAACTTAATCTCCCTCACGAGGATAATCGATTAGTAGTGCTGTAGTACAGTTTATATGATTTGTGTACATAAAAATCATTAGGGACGATATGTTAACTAAATAAAATATATATATATTTATATTTATATTTAGCATGTGGTCGTATGCGTCAACCGTGAATGGTTATCTAGTTAGGAATATTACGATTTACTACAAATCACTGATAAGGCCCATCAAAATTATAACATGAACAGTTTTCCGAAGTTCTACGAAGTATATATACTCTATAGTTATTTCCATACAATGTGTGGGAGGGAAATAGCATTTACTATGACAATTTTGAAGATATAGTCTTGATTTATGGCACTTAAGAATTTTTGGTCTGTCTGTATCTAAATACTGTAACGATCGCATAATAAATATTGATGCTTATGTGTGCTTTATAATTGCAGATCTAAAAATAGGGTGTATCGTAGTCTGGCATGCTCGAGTAAAGTGTGATTGCAGGTTTGTCGTATTATCTTAAACATACAACAGTCAAAATCAGAGACAGGCAAATCGAAAGCAAACAAGTAAACATGCTCTTTTAGTAATACTATTATTAATATAGCTCAATAATAATGAAATATGTATACTTATGTATATAAAAATATAAGCAGACATAATCAAGGTGATAAAAGTTAGAACATAAACTAAAAACTTAAAACTCAGACTCTCCCTCATTGAAAGATAAATGCAAAAACGGACAGACGGACATTTCGCAAACCCAATATATAATTTTTCCCTTCGGGAACATATTATAAAAACTCTGACCCTTTCTCATTGAAAGTACTCGACTAATAGAGTGATCGACTAGGTTTAAAATACCCCAAAAACAATCGAACTTACATATTATTTAGTATAAAGTACTCATATACATAAATAATACATATTTTTTTTTTTTTTATTTTATTTTTTTTTTCTTCTTCTTTTTAGAAGATATTTTATACGGACACGCTTCAAATTGTAATATCTAACTCTATATTATATTATATTTCTTTTAAAACGACGCTAGTGTTTTGCCGATTAGTATAGATAAATTGATTTATTTATATGCATTTTTGCATATTTTTTTATTATTGTTGCTGTTGTAAGCCAAAAAGATACCGATAATATTGTATATAATATGTAAAGCTATGTTCTTAACCAGGATAGCGTGATTTCTCGGGATTCTGAAAACTATTCCCTTGATGTGGAATTCATTGTCGCAACAAACAACTTTTTTGAATCATTTGAGATACTCATATATTTTATTTTAAACAATATTGCAGCAAAGTTGCACAAAGTTGGGCTTAAAGCCCAAACCTAATTTGTATCAAATATTCATTTAAAAAGGTAATAAATCAACTAAAAACCATATATCCGTATATATTCATAGCTGCGTTTATGTCTATTATTTATGAAAATAATATGAGAATATCAATTAAAATTGTATATATTGTTATAACCTGCGTTTTTATTATTATTTATTTATTATTTTCCTCTCTTGTACAAGCCTGTTATCAACTGCTTCAGACAGAACAATAATACTACTATCAATTACTATAGTACTACACCTTTGGTTTACTCGTAATCCTGTTTCTTCGGGCGTTGTGCTCACTATTGATTACTATATGCAATCGACTAATTTGAAATGTTATCAACTGAGATACTATTTAGTAAAGAGAGTGAGCGCCTTTTGTGCTTGACTCTCCGCTCCATAAACATATGTTAATGGAGTACTGTTCTGATGAAATCAATAAGCAAATTTGTTAAAGCTCCAATCGTATCAAGAATTATTAAACTGAGTCCAACAGCACGCGCCTTTTATGATATACTCGTAGTCATTAATAAAACATTAATCAAATAGTATTATGATTTCATAATAATGCAAACAATTGTAGTTGTTTTAATTGAACGATACTTTAATACACTTTGATAATGTCTTATGAAGAACACTCTTCTCTTGTTAACCATGTGGTATTTCTCTTTCCGCCTACTCTTACCTTATTAATAGAAAAATACGCTGATAAACATTATCAGCATGAGCCGATATCAACTAATATAATTTGTTGCCTAGCCATTCAAATATAAACCAATGTGTTTTACCGAATTTCATAAGTCTTTCTCTAACTGTGCTCATAATTGGATCGTGTGCACAAAAAGTCGGAAAAGCCCGCAACATTTTGGAAGTATAATGACCGCGTCAAACGGTAACGTCGTCAAGGACGATGAACATCGAATGTCACAGTACAAAACGAACATTGTCTTGGGTGAATCCTTCGCTGCCAATGACAAAGAGCGCAAGAACTTGTGAGTTGAATAATATCTAAAGAAATATAATAAAAAGGATATAACGTGTATTAGGAAACCAAACTAAAATTAATAATGAAATAATTTCGGTAACTTAGAAGATCGCGTCAGGGAACTGTGCCTTTTTGTTGTGGTCAGATTATACAAGGATATACAATTAATTAGGCAGATTTACTTATGTTTTTCTTGTGTTTGGTATGCTAAGGAAAAGTTGAAAAAATATACAAAAAACTTAAGTGATTTTCATATTTAAAGAAACATAAGAGCTCTTTTTCGAGTGAATATGATAAAATGGATTTAAATAAAAACTCTTTAAGAAAATGGTGCAGTTTTGTGTATAACTTATATTTACAAAAATATAATAATAGGAATTTCACATGGATTGGGAAACTGAAATTCTCCTCGAAATTACAAAAAAAAACTAAAAATTTCTAAGTATTTGTTATATTAAAATAAACATATTAGAAATGTTATATGTGATTAAGGAAGTTTATTAAAAAAGCAGATTAGAAAATGAACTAAAAGGGACATAACTTATCTCGATATTAAAAAAAGAAGAAGAACTTCAGAAACTTTTTCAATATTTTGCGAAAAAAGAAAACTTTTAAAGTGATTAAGGAAGTTGGTTTATTAAAATGAAGATTAGAAAATGAACTAAAAAGGACATAACTTATTTCGAAATTAAAAAAGAAGAAGAACTTCAGAAACTTTTTCAATATTTTGCGAAAAAAGAAAACTTAAAGTGATTAAGGAAGTTGGTTTATTGAAAAGAAGATTAGAAAATGAACTAAAAAGGACATAACTTATTTCGATATTAAAAAAGAAGAAGAACTTCAGAATCTTTTTCAATATTTTGCGAAAAAAGCAAACTTTTAATAAGATCTCTAACTAGATCCTTAAAGACCCTTTAAAACAAAACATGAGTATTATGAGTAATATGGATATAGTATTCTTCAAAATATATAAAACAGATCAGTTATAGCAATATATCACTTGATATATATCCAATATTGAGCAGTTTTGTCAAAAATGACTATAATCATGACCGTACAATTTTCGGCTGCCACATGACGCGGTCTTGTGCATGCCCATATAATGTGAAATCGAAGTGTCATAAATTTTATTGCACTGGCGAATATAATAACAATAACAACAAAGAACCCACATTTTTGGCGTTTATAGAAATTGACTAAGTGTTGATTGGTGATCTAGTGATACGCATACAAGCCCACTCAAAACTTCTTATGACGAGTTTGATTATTGACATAAATAAACTAAAAAGCGTAAGGAAGTCGGCTGATAATATGAATACCAACAAAATCATAAGCGTAATGTGTTGCCAAAGGTGATAGGCTGAATTGAAAAGCCTTGGTTGTCTGATTGACTGGGGTCAGCGATAAGAACTGTGCGATTACTGGTCGCAGCAATATATGACTTCAATAGTTATGAGTGGCGATAATAAAAGGCGTGTGCTTGACTTGTGATTACAGCGAACCCAATAAAAAGAAAAATAAGAATTCCAAACATGACGAAGCCGATGAAACCAATGAGGATGACAAGCCAAAAGAAGACATCCCGCCGGTTAGTTTCTTCAGGATGTTTCGCTATGCTACAACCAACGATCGTATTCTCTACTTCTTGGGCTTTATCTGCGCAATAGCCACGGGTCTGACAACCCCAGCGAACAGTTTAATCTTTGGCAATCTTGCAAACGTAAGTAATACTTCTTGATATTCAAGATATTCTTCTTATAAAACCAGTTAAACACAATTATTTACTAAAAACAATTAAATATACTCTTGCCAAGAACGATTTTCTCTGAGATATCCTGCAGTCAGCTTTAAGATAGCTATTTTCTTTTATTACTACTTACTTCCATATTGATTAGTATAGTAACTACATATAAGCCAGGATAACCATTGTATTCATTACCGATTGTTATGAAATATTGGATATCAATTGTGAAATGATAAGATAGACGACATGCCATGGCTATACTTATGTAATAAGTATCAAAGAATCTTAGAAACGATCAAATGATTAAGAGATATCCTTTCAACTTAACAATAATAATACAACTCATTAATAAGGATGCCTCTCGGAAGTTTTCTTGCTCTACTTTATGTTTACATTTGCATTCGTTTCAGGACATGATATTTTTCAGCGGCCTTGTGGAAGATGCCAAATATACGAGAGCCGAATTGAATTCAGAGGCCCTACTAAACGCCGTACAGGATTTCTCGCTAAAGAACACCTATATTGGCATTGTCATGCTGGTCTGCAGTTATGTATCTATAACGTGCTTCAATTATGCCGCCCACTCGCAAATTATGACCATACGTTCCAAGTTTTTTCGATCTATACTACATCAAGATATGAGCTGGTATGATGTTAATCAGAGCGGTGAGGTGGCTAGCCGAATGAATGAGTAAGTGCAACCATATGAAACTAAGATATATATATTACTATATTGTTATTATTGCAACTCACAGGGATCTATCGAAGATGGAGGATGGCCTGGGCGAGAAAGTTGTGATTTTTGTGCACTTTATAGTGGCATTCATTGGATCAATTGTACTCGCATTTGTTAAAGGCTGGCAGTTATCCTTGGTCTGCCTAACTAGTTTACCCGTAACTTTTATAGCCATGGGCCTAGTCGCAGTGGCCACATCCAGGTTGGCCAAACAGGAGGTCAATATGTATGCCAAGGCCGGTGTCGTAGCCGAAGAGGCCCTGTCCGGTGTGAGGACAGTCAAGGCATTTGAGGGCGAGGATAAGGAGGTGGCCGCCTATAAGGTTAAAGTCGTTGGCGCCAAGGACCTAAACATTAAGCGTAATATGTTCTCCGGCCTTGGTTTTGGACTTTTGTGGTTCTTCATCTATGCCTCGTATGCGCTTGCCTTCTGGTACGGTGTTGGTTTGGTCATCAAAGGTCGCCATGAGCCGTATTTCGCGAACTACGATCCCGGCACTATGATAACCGTATTCTTCTCGGTCATGATGGGCTCCATGAATATAGGCATGGCCTCGCCATACATTGAATCATTTGGCATTGCAAAAGGTGCCTGTGCCAAAGTATTCCAAATCATTGAGCAAATACCAATCATCAATCCCATCCAGCCACGTGGCAAGAACCTCAATGAGCCGCTGACAACCGTTGAGTTCCGCGATGTCGAGTTCCAGTATCCGACGCGCAAAGAGGTGCCCATTCTGACCAAACTGAACTTGAAGATCCAACGCGGACAGACGGTGGCACTGGTGGGTCCCTCAGGCTGTGGCAAATCTACCTGCATACAACTGCTGCAAAGATTCTACGATCCCCAGGCTGGCGATCTCTACTTCAATGGCACAAACATTAAGGACATTAACATCAACTGGTTGCGCGAGCGCATTGGCGTCGTGGGGCAGGAGCCCGTGCTGTTTGGTCAGTCCATTTACGAGAATATACGTTATGGCCGCGAGGATGCCACCAGGCAGGATATCGAGGCAGCTGCAGCTGCAGCAAATGCTGCCATATTCATCAAGAAGCTGCCAAAGGGCTATGACACACTGGTGGGGGAGCGTGGAGCACAGTTATCCGGTGGTCAGAAACAACGTATTGCCATTGCCCGCGCTCTAATCCGTGATCCGGAAATTCTACTGCTAGATGAAGCCACCTCAGCGCTAGATACAGCCAGTGAGGCAAAGGTGCAGGCTGCTCTGGAGAAGGTCAGCCAAGGGCGCACCACCATCATTGTGGCCCATCGTCTATCCACTGTGCGTCGTGCCGACAGGATTGTGGTCATCAACAATGGCCAGGTTGTCGAGTCCGGCACTCACCAGGAGCTAATGATGCTGAAGAATCACTATTACAATTTGGTAACCACACAGATGGGCGACGACGATGGCTCTGTGCTTAGTCCTTCCGGTGACATTTACAAGAACTTTGACATTCAGGATGAGGACGAACAGGAAATCAAAATATTGCAAGAGGACCTCGATGAGGAAGTTCAAAAGAAGGATAAAAAGAACAAGAAAAAGAAGGATAAGAACGAGAAATCACCGATGTTGGGCGTCATGAAAATGAACCAACCCGAATGGTTCCATATTACCGTCGGCTGCATTAGTTCCATCATAATGGGCTGTGCTATGCCCGTTTTTGCCGTACTCTTTGGAAGCATTCTACAGGTCATGCAATCAACGGATGATGACTACGTACGTGAGAATACCAACCAATACAGTCTGTATTTTGTGATCGCTGGCGTTGTGGTCGGCATAGCTACCTTCCTGCAAATCTTCTGCTTTGGCATTGCCGGAGAGCGACTGACGGAGCGACTGAGGGGTCTTATGTTCGCGGGCATGCTCAAGCAGGAGGTGTCCTGGTTCGACGATCGAGCCAACGGCACTGGTAGTCTCTGTGCTCGACTTTCTGGTGATGCGGCCGCCGTACAGGGTGTAAGTTGATCAAACCTTTTATTCATTTTAAATTTATAGCCTGTATTCTCCAACAACACATTAGCCTTAAACTTGATAATGACATTCTTATTGAACCTCGTTTTCGCTTCAATTCAAAGTGATTTAGTTACGGGAAACGTTTAAATAAACATGATAGTTCAGACCTTATATAACCTTACCCTTGTTATGCGTTGCAACAATAGTATCCTTATCAGTTCAACAGATAGGCATGACAATCAACTATTTTGTATTTAAAGATAAGTACAGGCAATGTAGATAAAAAAATCACTTTATAGAGCTGTAAATATTTTAATACACATCATAATATTTACTATGGATTGATATCAATTTCTCAATTTTACAGGCCACAGGTCAGCGCATTGGCAGCATTATCCAATCAATTGCAACCATAGTATTGGGCGTTGTACTGGCCATGATCTATGAGTGGAGCTTGGGGCTGGTCGCCTTGGCCTTTGTGCCCTTCATCCTGGTATCCTTCTATCTGCAACGCACTGTAATGGCACAGGAAAATATGGGTAATGCCAAAATCATGGAGAATACAACCAAATTGGCCGTCGAGGTGGTATCAAATATCCGTACAGTTGTTTCCCTGGGACGCGAGGAAATGTTCCATCGCAATTACATTGAAATGCTGGCACCAGCTGTTGAGGTAAGCATTTATGCGAATATTGAATATAATATGTGTATTTATTGAACTAAATCTATCTATTACTCGTACTTGTAATCCTATAGAAATCAAAGAAGAACACACACTTCCGAGGTCTTGTCTATGGCCTGGCTAGATCAATGATGTTCTTTGCCTATGCAGCGTGCATGTCCTATGGAGGTTGGTGTATTGTCAATCGGGGCCTTCTATTCGGAGATGTTTTCAAGTAAGTTTCAACTGCATCTGATCATAACTAGAACACAGTCTCTTCAAGAAGCGTATTACGAATATTGAACTCAAACTAGATACTTATAAAAACAAAAGACAGAAAACTAAGAATAAGTTGAAAGAATTCGTAGAAACTGTTGTAAATTTGCACGTCTTTTCAAGATATTTATTTCAATATTTAACAATGTTATTTGCTTGCAGGGTATCCCAGGCACTGATCATGGGCACGGCATCTATTGCCAACGCTTTAGCTTTTGCACCCAACATGCAAAAGGGTATTAGTGCTGCTCAATCGATATTGAAGTTCCTGGAGCGTAAGCCCTTGATTGCCGACAGGCCTGGCGTATCCTTGAAGCCCTGGCACTCTAACGGCAATGTCCTCCTCGATAAGGTGGAATTCAGCTATCCAACGCGCCAGGAAATCCAAGTACTCCGTGGTTTAATTCTTGCCGTGCAAAGTGGCCAAAAGGTGGCGCTGGTGGGCCCCTCAGGTTGTGGCAAGTCCACATGCATACAGCTGCTGCAGCGTTTCTACGATGTGGATGCTGGTTCTGTTCTCATAGATGACCAGGATCTCCGCCAGTTGGCCATTACGAACCTGCGCAAGCAGCTGGGCATTGTCTCCCAGGAGCCGATACTATTTGATCGTACCATTCGGGAGAATATTGCCTATGGTGACAATTCGAGAATTGTTACGGATCAGGAGATTATTATGGCCGCCAAGAAGTCCAACATACATCAATTCATTTCAAATTTGCCACTGGTGAGCATCCTTTAAGTATCCATACCTATGGTATCCTAACTGGTTATCTTTCCAGGGCTATGAAACACGAATGGGCGAGAAGGGAGCTCAGCTATCCGGCGGACAGAAACAACGTATTGCCATTGCACGAGCCCTTATTAAGAACCCTAAAATACTTTTGCTTGACGAAGCCACGTCGGCTTTGGACGCGGAGAGTGAAAAGGTGAGTTGTGTTATAAGATAATATATGTACATATATATGAGAAATTCCACTTTAACTATCAGTATGTGGTGTGGGATAAAATTAATGTCTTCAGTTTGGGTGTACTTTTATTAAAATCTCAAAATTTAATTTCCTTATGAAGAATCAAATCTCTATTTTTATAGTCAGAGTTTTAATAGATTCCCAATCTTTATTTTGACATTTGTTAACTGTTATATTTTTTTGGATATCCTCCTATTCAGATCGTTCAAGAGGCCTTGGATGCTGCTGCCGAGGGACGCACCACAATTAGCATAGCCCACAGACTGTCCACCATAGTCGACTCGGATATTATCTACGTATTCGAACAAGGAGTCGTCTGTGAAAGCGGCACCCACAAGGAGCTGCTTCAGAACCGTGGTCTCTACTACACACTGTACAAACTGCAAACAGGCTCTATGTAAATAGATTTCTTTTTATTTTAGTCTTAGAAAAATCGATCAATGATAAACTAGCAGCTAAGTAAAACGACTAGTATTATAATGTATATAAAAAAATTCGATTAGCATAAGATGGTTACAAACATGTTTAGCTCTAAGATATATAGTTAATATTTAATAATATTTAATTCTGCCGATATTTTTGTACACATTGGAACTGTTAACTTATGCAATCTTAAGTATAAATAATCAAATTAAAATCAATCATAATGTGGACTTTAGTAATCAGCTATTATTTAAGACAAATATGAACAAAAACATTGACAATAAAATAAACTTTTAATACTAAAATAGCTTTGTAATATTGTACCAGAGTACTAAGCCTTGCTTCAGAGTGAAATATATATCATTCTATCTTGCTTATCTGAACTATATACTTCTTACATACATTTGGGTACAGGGATAACTAAGCGCCTATTATTATGTCAAAACTGAGCCGACTTGCATGCGGATCTTCTAGACTATTTTGGCATTTACCTTTTCTTTATTTTAGAAAACATTTTATCGCTTTATTATGATTTCTTACCTGATAAGGAAATGATCAATGTTTCGTAGTAATACGAAAAGTTTGTAAATTAATCAATTTTAAAGTCAAATCAAAGTTATGGGAGTTCGGCTAAAGCTGAGAAAAGGTGGCGGAACACTACCAGCTGCAGAATTACCAAAATAATGTGCAGGAAGCGAAACCAGAAACTCACTAACTTCCTGCTATATCTTCCAGGAAAGATTGCAGACTAATGATAGAAGTATTGACTGGACATTGCCTAGCAGCAGCTCATGCTAAAAAGCTGGGGATATTAACGGGATATAAGAAGGGGATTATTAATTACTTAGGTTCGAAATATATACAAACCGATTTTAAATGACATTTTTATAACGCACGTTGGATAACTCCACTAAAAGTTCTAAGAGATGGCTGCCGGTAATGTAAGGAACCAGGAGTTGTGGAAACCTTGGAACACCTTATGTGCAGATGTCCAGTACTCACAACACTTAGACATCGATACTTCGAACAGACACTGGCTCGCAACACTAGAAGAAGCGGCCAGATACACTCCCAATGCGCTGTTATTCCTGTTCTACAGCATCAACAAACCTCCTAACGACCTTCAGTATCCGGCGACCAAGGACTGCTCGGTCTATGTGGGACCACCTTGTGGTGGTCAACCGGTTCTACCTAAGCTAACCTATTGGAGCTTGAATTTTAGGAGCAGCATAAGCCACTATGTTCGTAGTTGTCCCTTTAATGATATGCACAACCAATGTGTATAAAATTAAATTGATACCATACTCAAATAATCGCACATACTCTAAATAAAACGCAGTTATTTTCAATTTGTAAATAATATTTTTGTTCACGTATATTTTTTTTTTTGTAATTTTACATATGTATATTGACTTTTGAATTGCATGTTACCCAGTCAATTTATTGGTTATCCACTGGAAACCAAAGGAAATTTTGCTTAAATTATGACATTCGATCTGCCAACCCGCTCATGTATTAGTTATTTGTGGCTGCCATCAGTTTGGGGCTTGTGCTGCTGCTGCTGTGCTCGTTATTGTACAACTACAACTAGTTTAAAATCAACGTAAAGTAAAAATAAGGTAAATCTTACATAAAGCGCACAACACAACTCCACCACAGATTTACATTGAAGTACGATCGAGAATTTAGATGCATTATAAACAATAAAAACTTAATGCAACTATATTATTGATTGATGTTATGATCGTTGCGGCTTAGTAGCTCGAAGGTCGTCAACGTCCTCGCATATTACTACACAATTTGGGTAAATGCTTTTTGCTTATGTGTGATTAGGGGAGAGGGCACAGTATTTGATTTTGATTAATCAGGAATATGATCATTATGTGTGTTATGTTTAACGTAAAACTTAATCGAAATCCAAATGTGATTATGAAATAAGGGAACAACGACTACTACTATGGTTGCCTAATTTAGTTCTTCTCTTCCTTCTTGGCATCGCCAGAAGGTTCGCCTGTACTGCTGCCGCTGGTGCTGCTGCTGCCACCGCTGCTCTCGCGTTCAGCTGACATCTGAATACACAAATCATATTTGAATTAAATACACATTAAGTTAGCTTATTAGCGTGCTTACCTTCTTGTATGCCATCTCGAAGAGCTTCAATGAGGATTGCTGCAGCTGAGTGGTGGCTTTTCTGACCTCCTCTGGGTCGGCGGTCTCCTTGTTGGCCAGCAGTGTGCGCAGATCGGCAATTTCCTTCTTCATCTTCTCGCACTATAATAAAATTACATATTTAAAAACCTGTTTATATAAGCATATTCCTATGACGTACCTCTTCAGCGGGCAGCTGGCTCTTGAACTCTTCCATTTTGGTTTCTGTGTCGTGGACAATGCTCTCGCCCTGGTTAACAATTTCGATTAGTTCACGCTTCTTCTTATCAGCACTGGCGTATTCCTCTGCTTTCTTAATCATGTTTTCGATTTCATCCTTGCTGAGGCCTCCACTCGACTGAATGACAATCTGTTGCTCCTTGCCGGTGCCCTTGTCCTTGGCCGAGACATGAACAATGCCGTTGGCATCAATGTCGAAGACCACCTCAATTTGGGGCACACCGCGGGGAGCTGGCGGAATGCCAACCAGTGTGAATGAGCCCAGCAGTTTGTTGTCGTTGGCCATCTCACGCTCGCCCTGGTGGACCTTAATCTCTACCTGAGTCTGGCCATCGCTAGCCGTTGAGAACACCTGCGATTTCTTGGTGGGAATGGTGGTATTGCGCGAAATCAAGCGCGTGAACACGCCACCCAAAGTCTCAATACCAAGCGAGAGGGGTGTGACATCGAGCAGTAGCACATCAGTAACATCGCCAGCCAGAACACCGCCCTGAACGGCGGCACCGACAGCGACAGCCTCATCGGGATTAACCGAGCGCGATGGCTGACGTCCAAACAGTTCCTGTACAGTGGACTGCACCTTAGGCATACGGGTCATGCCGCCAACAAGCAAAACTTCGCCAATTTCAGACTTTGATACCTCGGCATCGGACAATGCCTTCTGGCAGGGCTGAATGGTGCGCTTGATGAGATCTCCAACCAGGCTCTCCAGCTTGGAGCGTGTCATTTTCAGATTCATGTGCTGTGGTCCAGCAGAATCCATGGTCAGATAGGGCAGATTAATGTCCGTTTGCTGTGACGACGAAAGCTCGCACTTGGCCTTCTCGGCTGCCTCCTTAAGACGCTGCATGGCAATGTTATCCTTGCGTATATCAAGACCGCTGTCTTTCTTGAACTCGGCAACCAAAAAGTTAACAATAGCATTGTCGAAATCCTCACCGCCCAACAGAGTGTCGCCGTTGGTGGACTTTACCTCAAAGACGCCCTTTTGGATTTCCAAAATGGAAATATCGAAAGTACCGCCGCCCAAATCGTACACAGCAATGCTACAATAAAAAGTTCATATATAATATAGACATATAAGCATGGGTATCACCGACTTACATCTTATCCTCTGTTTTGTCCATACCGTAGGCTAGCGCCGCTGCCGTTGGCTCATTGATGACGCGCAGGACATTCAAGCCAGCAATTTGGCCAGCATCCTTGGTAGCCTGACGCTGTGAATCGTTGAAATAGGCTGGCACAGTAACCACGGCATTCTTTACGGGCGTATTCAGATACGCCTCGGCGGTCTCCTTCATCTTGATGAGAATGAAGGCGCCAATTTGCGAGGGCGAGTACACTTTTCCATCTGTTGACGATACCCAGGCATCGCCATTGGATGCCTTAACAACTTTATAGGACAGATTCGTAATATCCTTCTTCACCTCAGGGTCATCAAAGCGACGGCCAATCAAACGTTTTGTGGCATAAAAAGTATTTGCTGAGTTCGTAACAGCCTGACGCTTGGCCGGCATGCCGACCAAACGCTCTCCATCCTTGGTGAACGCCACATGAGAAGGTGTTGTGCGTGCGCCTTCCGCATTCTCAATAACCTTTGCCTGCTTTCCCTCCATCACGGCCAGGCAGGAGTTGGTGGTGCCCAAATCGATACCAATAACAGCACCTTTAACCTCGCCAGATCTGGAGATAGAATGAATATAGAACACATTTTAACAATGGATACACGCGCAATTGATAAGCAGGCGGCGCCGGGCAACAACAGCAACAGGCAGCAGATAAGCGGGCAACGACAATTATTTGAGTTGTCAATTTAGTTCGGAACTAGTTCCAGCAAAGTTAGCAGTTATTGAGGAATTTCTATATTGATTTTGATTTAATTAAAAATAACCAATTTCTTGTAATTTCTTCTTCTTCTTGGTACAAAGTCCAAAAACCGTACATATTTAATTTTGCTGATGAGTAAACGTAAAATAGATGTTGCGTAGAGAGATGATAAAATCTCGAAAATTCGAGATTTTTTTGTTTTTTAATGGAAATGGAAAGATGAACTAGAACAATTTGTTGCATTTATGTTATTTATGTTAACTATACATACTATTCATTAAAAGAACACAATGAAAAACAATAAGTCAATTGAATTATGTAAGAAACGCCTTTAACGCATAGTTTACTGTAAAACGTGAACCAAGGAACCAGTTCTTCAATCAAATATGAACAACTATTGCAAGTGAACAATAATCTGCAACACTGCCAATAACTGCATATAAAGAAGAACTCGACATATTACATATGACATAAATAATGTAATATTGTTGTTTAGTGAAAATCAAACTTGTCTGCATACCAAATATGTATATATGCACATAATAGCAACAATATTTATTACATAATTGGTTTTTAAATGTTTAATCTCAAGAAAAGCCGCTTTAAGATGAGTTAATTTGAAAGTACACTTACTTGTAACGAAGTTGACCGGACAATCCATTGCAGGCACCAGGCAGGTTCTGTAATTCATACAAATGTAGCGCTTATTATAAAACTTTCGAGAAATATTAGCAAGAACATGAAATGCTAACGAACATGCCGCCTCACAGTATTATGTAAAGCTTATTTGTACTTACGCGGAATATGCTAGAAGCAGCAGACATATTCGTTGGTGCTGCAAGGCTGGCCTGGCGTGCAAGACGCGGCAAAAACTTGGGTACACGCAGCATTATTATATATTATTTGATTAATATTCCACGGGCACTAAATATCAATTAAAACAGCTGCAAATTGCACCGCTTTTCAAAGCGAAAATTTCGTCAGCGAAACCACGAGCACGTTTCCCTTGCGAGGGTTGGATAAAGACAGAGGACAGAGACGATTCGCGCAAATATAATCGATTTTTTTGATTGAATTGGAACGAAACACGCAGCGTTGCATTCAATATGTTTCACAGAGCTGCCAACGTTCTCAAATGGCAAGTGTATGTGTGATTTTCTTTAATTTATTTACAAAGCTTTGCAGAATTATTTTTTGAAAATTGTGTATTTAATAATTCAGCAATATAAACTGAAAAGGCTATGTAGTAAATTATTTAATTTATGACATTGGTGGCTCGCCTTCTCAGCAAGATCTGACTGTAGCACCCTGTGTGTGTGTGAGGGTTTCCCATCGTTTCGTGTTCCATCACACGTGTTGTTATTATTGCGTAAAGTACTACAACTAATAGTTTCAAAATTTTCACCAAAATTTAATCACACAACGTCGGTTTGACCGATGCTGCTGCTACTGATATTCAACAGCCGGTACATTAGACAACTCTGATCGTAAACAGTCGACTGTCTAACTCCAAATTCCGGCGTCATGGCATCGGACAACGAATCTGACGCCGAACTAGATGAGAACTATTACACATTTCTCAATTTGCCGCGAGATGTAAGTGCGAAAGTAAAATATGTAACACATCTAATAACTGAATATTTGTAGGCTACCATCGAGCAGATTAATACGGCGTACCGTAAACAGAGTCGCATTTATCACCCGGATAAACACATGGAGCCGGAAAGTAAGAAGAAAGCTGAAATGATGTTCAATCGTACGAAGCGCGCCTATGAAGTACTCTCCGATCCGCATCAGCGTGCCATCTACGATTCGGTGGGCGAGAAGGGTCTCAAAACGGAGGGCTGGGAAATCGTGCATCGAACAAAGACGCCGGCAGAAATCCGGGAAGAATACGAACGATTAGCCCAAGCGGCCGCCGAGCGTCGCCTGCAACAACGCACCAATCCGCGTGGAAATATTACCATCAATGTAAATGCGACAGAGATATTTACGCCTTACGATGACTCCGAGATGCCGCGCGTGGAAATCGGCTCCATGAGCATTGCCCAGTCGATTGAGGCACCCATAACTCGCAAGGATATGATCGTCATGAGCGGCAATCTGTATTCATCCAATGGCACAGGCACTGGCGGCTTTATGGTTGCGGGCCGTCGTCTCCTCAACAAAGGTTGGCTCGAGGTTTGCTGTGGCGCGGGCAATGGCTTCCTATTGGGCCTGAAGGGTAAGCGTAGGCTTGCTGCATAATATGCTGTATGCGATTTATTAAGTTGTGTAGTTCTGCATCTGCATCGGCAACAGGTGGACGCACGCTTACGTCGAAGCTAACGCTGAACGGCGGCACCAACATGAGTTTTCAGGAAAATGGCGTAATGCCCGCTGTGTTTTCCACGCTGGCTGTGCAGCTCGATAAGCACACCGTTGGTAGCTTAACGCTCAATGCTGGCCCGCAGTCGTCCATGTCCACACAGATCGATCACAGCAATGAGCAGCACGCAATTAGCACATCCTTTGTGATAGGAACACCGCACATATACTTCGGTGTGTCCTATACGCGAAAGATGCTGGATAATGAGCTGAAGCTCAAACTAGCGGCCAAGTAAGCAGCACATTCAACAAAAATTCCTTGATTGACATTAGCTTAAAGTGGCGCTTAAAGTCAGTGCAAAAGTCGGTGTTGTGCTGCAAAAATAAAATTTATTATCACAAATATGCTATTAGCATTTAATCGATAATATCAATAGATTTTTCTGCCACTCGCGGTATTCCCACTGTTGATGCTGACCAAAGCATATTTATGGTTTTCCAGCTTTACGTCAAAGGATTATCTTTTACGTTATTTCCAATGCAGCACAAAAGCTCTGCCTCGAAAGCTTTCAGAACTTTAAGCACAACGAATTAATCAGTTCCTATTTCTGAGTACGTTTCAATTTTTTGTGTTCCCGTTTCAAACCACTTTTGGTTTTAAAAATCATATTCAAATTGTTTTTATTCTACTGGCCCCAAAGTAAAGTCTTTGAATGCGAATTTAATCTTTTATGGAATTCAGAGCAACCAACAACATTCTTTTAAAATGCCACTTTATGCAAATGTCATTAGATTATAATTTAACCCTTTACTAACCAAAACTTGAGTTTGCAGAGTTGGCACATTTGGATTCTTGGGCGAATATGGAGTGGAAAAAAAGGTTTCCAAATACAGTTCGGTGATAGCAACCGTCTCTATTGGCGTGCCTTCGGGAGTCATACTAAAATTGAAGTAAGTTATTCATCTATGCTTAATAATAAACATAAAAAACTAAAATAATAATTTACTTTTACAGAATAATGCGTTCAAATCAGTCGTATGTGTTTCCCATTCACTTGAGTGATGAAATAGTGCCTGCAGCCGTGTTTTATGCCTCAGTAACGCCTATAATAGCGTGGTTCTTCATTAAGAAGTCTATAATGGATCCCATGGAATCTGATCGCAAGAATATCGAAGTAGAGCGCACAAAGCGACAGAATGAGCAGCGTTTAGTTGCAAAGAAACTGGAGGCAATGGCAGCCATACACCTTATGCAGAACACCTACAATCGCATCTTGAACGAGGAGCAGGATCGCAGAGGCCTTATCATCAAAAGGGCGATTTATGGATGCATTAGTGAGAGCGGTACGCAATTTAAGCCTGAAGCATCACACGATGTGACAATACCCATACAGTGTCTAGTCAGAGACAGTACATTGCAATTGTACGAGTCTGCAAAGGTGTGTATATAAATATTAGTGCTGCAAATCAATCGATAGTATTCCCATTAGATAGTTTCAATAGTCGATAATTTGAAATATTGCCAAGGAAATAATAATCTTATATTTAAAGCTTAAAAATTGAGTAATTTCTTAAATTATTCATTCCAATTGTAATTTCTAAACCAGACCCAAAAATAATCCATCCTTATTTATTCACTTATACATAAATATATTTTAATTCGTAATGGAAAATGTATGATTACAAGTTATCGATAGTGAAAATCGATGTTAACAAGCACGAGCGTTCCATCGATAGATTTGCAGCAATTGCATACATATATCAAAGGAATAATTATTAATTAATCTAATATGTATACTTACAGAGCGACTTACCTGGCTTTTTTGATCCGAGCTTAGGAGACGACAAAATATTACGCATAGAATATACACTTAATGATGTATCGAAAACGGTCAATATAAAGGACAATGAGCCATTACGACTGCCAGTATGAGTCCACTTCAAATTGTATAAATCTTCAGTTTTGTGTTTCAAATTGTCTTTTATAATTCAAAGTAGTCGTACACACATACATACATATATAAATGCAAGCATAGACAGATTTATTTCCAAAAGCAATACTGAGTTAGTTCATCGTGCCTGTTAACTAAATCTGGATATATTTATAATGTAGAAGTACAATACAATATGAGCGCTTTTTTACATAACAGATTTAGTCAATAAACAAACAACTGTGTGTAAATAAAATCGAGTAATTGTTTTATTGCCAAATTCAAATTCTGCCGCCAATGGACCAATGTATACGAGTCACCCTGTTGATGTATTTCTTTTTTTTTTTTGCTACTCAAAATCAGCTGTTGCAAGGTGGGCGAATGTGGAATCGAACAACAATATTTGCAATCTGATGAAAACGATGCAGTAACATAAGAATGCTATTGAAAATAGCAAACAACTCGAATAAGGAATGATGCAATCCATGGACCATGTGCATATTTACAAAGGCGAATCTCATACGCATCGTGGCCGGCGCAATATGTCTTCTGCTGCTGCTTAACTTTTTATGGACTTACGACTCGGACGGTGCCAGCAGCACCTCCCTGAGCAAGCTGAGGTAAGTGTGAAGCACTTAACACCTGTCCAATTGGCATACAATTATTGTCTATTTTACAGTATACGGCGCGTGCACAAATATGCGCATATTCACAGCAAAAACGACAGCGGGAGCGATAATGAGCGCAATACAAACAACAACAATGCTGCAGGCCACAGACTGCCCGCCGCTCCCTTGGCCCTATCTAAAGATCGCGAGCTGCACAACAGCCGCAACTCAACCTCAACGACTGTGATTGCGATTGCAAACTTTACTTCCATTCCACAAGACTTATTGCACGCGCATCCGCATCCGCAGGATTATGCACACAGCTTACAAAAGACACAAATGCCATTGGCACAAAACTGCACAGATCCCGACCCCCGAGATGGTATGTTGTTAATAATGCGCCCCATTCATGTCGATCAAGTGTCATTTCATTTGCGATCATAGATTCATAAATATTTATTTATTAAATCATTAAATGTATGCATTTTATAGGTGGACCCATCACACCGAATACAACACTCGAATCACTTGATATTATTGAGGCTGAGCTGGGGCCTTTGCTACGCCCGGGTGGCGCTTATCAGCCAAATGATTGCTTAGCTCAACATCATGTTGCCATTGTGGTGCCCTTTCGTGACCGTTATGCACACCTCTCGGTCTTCCTACGAAACATACATCCGTTCCTAATGAAACAGCGCATTGCCTATCGCATATTTATAATAGAACAAACCAATGGCAAGCCCTTTAATCGTGCTGCCATGATGAATATCGGTTACTTGGAGGCCTTAAAGCTTTATCAGTGGGACTGTTTTATATTCCACGATGTCGACCTTTTACCTTTGGATGAACGCAATCTGTACAACTGTCCACGTCAGCCGCGGCACATGTCCGTTGCAATTGATACGCTGAATTTCAAGTAATTATCTCATCAACTCTTAACTATATATCATCTGAATCATTGGATTATTGCCATAGGTTGCCTTATCGAACAATTTTTGGCGGTGTTTCTGCCATGACACGACAGCATTTTCAGGCTGTTAATGGCTTTTCGAATTCGTTCTTTGGCTGGGGTGGCGAGGACGACGATATGTCGAACAGGTAATGCATTATTTATAAAAGTAATTGAACAAATTGTATAAAAGCATTCCTTACTTTGCAGATTGAAACATGCCAATTTATTCATATCACGTTATCCGATCAATATAGCTCGATATATGATGCTGAAACATCAAAAGGAGAAAGCAAATCCAAAACGGTGCCTAAATATTGCAATTTATTTTTACCTCCAAGTCATTTAAGTTTGTTTTTTTGTTTGTTTGTGTATTTATAGATACGAGAACTTGCAGAACGGCATCAGTAAAATTGAAATGGATGGCATCAATTCCATTAAGTATGAAATCTATAGCATCAAAGAATTTCCGACCTTTACTTGGTATTTAGCTGAGCTAAAGAATTCTGAGCGAAAGAGTTAGCCAAACACAACAGGAGGAGCAGCTGAAGCAAATTGTTCTCAAACTTCTATAAAAACCAAGACTGCAATTTCGTGCAGCTTTACAATATTACTTATGTATGTACAAATGACAAGATTACTTTTTCAAAAGTAGCCTAATTATCTCGAATAATAGACACACATATTGTGTATGTAGCATGTCCAGTCAATATATATAGATATATATACTAGCTCCCATTTAATATTCTATATATTCTAAAGAATATATAGATTTTGTTGATTTTTTTGTTTCTTATTCGATAATTTTATTAAAAAATCTCTTCTAAATAACAAGACAAACAAATTCTACACCAATTCCTACAAGGTGAAATGTAGATATTACTTTGTGATATACAATTGTTATTCGATCAAAACGATAATTAAAAGAAACAAAGAATAATCAATCTTCGGCACGCCGAATCTTACACATACCCTTGCAGAATATATCGAATATATAATGAAACTTGGCTACTAAATATATATATATATATATCTTTAAGTATCAACTTTAAAAATATATATATCAGGAGTAACAACATTCTTTTGACTGATTATATCTATGGCAGCTAATGGTCCGGTGCAATATTTAATGGTTACAAGCTGTGAGCCAAGTTTAATGACCATAACAAAACCGATTAAACAATTTTCAAAATTCTCTGCAAGGGTATTATTATTACCTACCATACTTTAATATAAAATTACCAAATGTAATACTTATAGAAAATACATTTTACTATACCAGAATAAAACTTTTACCATATGTACCACAATACTTAGGTGTTTTTGCCTTTAGCATTAAGAGCAAATGTAGAATTTGATGTCACTTCTCATTATCAATATATATACTAAAGCTAACCCAGATATCCAATTAAATAGTTGACATATCATTTCGTTGGTTAGATTTCGTTTTTATTATGGTTACTTTGATATTTACGCATACGTGTATTAGAAAATATTTATGGCTTTGTAACGACTATGGTAAGCATTACCTTTTTAAGTCTGGGTTACATTTAACGTTTTTGGGGCAGCCCCATGGCCGCGGATTAGTAGATAATATTCGAGGGTAGCGGGGTAAAACACATATATAGTATATATGTATATGTAATTATGGCGAGTGGGGAATTCAATTCCGTGGCTCATTTATTAGTTTGGTATGCAAAATACAGTTAAAACAATTGGCTTTCAAATAAAAACTTAAAAATATATATTTTCACTGGTCACGTTGTAATATAAATGCTTTTGTTTACTTTTTTCTTCTTTTTTGGGGGCGTGAGCAAATAATTTAGAGCAATCTAGGTTAGGAAAAACTAATACCAAATCCAACAATTAAGGCAATGCCTATTTCAAAAAATATATACATACGATAGATAATATAATATATATAAATTTGGACAACAAATTACAACAATTAGAGCATTCATATGAGAAACGAACCGAAAATTGGTTAGGTAAACAAAAGAATATGAACGACAAGCTGTACGTAGGTGCAGGGTCAGGGGCAGGGGCAGGAATTAGCGTTAGACTTATTAACGGCAATATTAGAGAATCCTATATACAATTCGTTGCACACGCTGTTTACATTATGGAGCAGGGCATGGCACAGCAGAGGGGCAGGCACACTGGCACCACAGCGGCGCCGGACTTGGTTTTCGTCTTTGACTTCGAGCCCGACTCGTACTCATACATGCCCGATCCCTTGGCCCAGCGACCCTGCATGGAATAGGTAGAGAGGTGTCAATTAGATATATAACTTAATGGACTGTTAGACTTGTGATAACTTACGCCTCCCGCAGAGCCAGCATGCATCTCCTCGCGCCTGTTTATGATGGTCTCATGGCCAGGTGGATAGTATACCTCCTTGCCGGCCTTGTTGACGGAGGGCACATGCTGCTGCTGCGGTGATGCCACTGCGGTCTCAATCTCGCGCTTGCGAACTGGCGTCTCAATGTCCACGCGATCCACATGATCCGACTAAGTTCATGGAGAGAAAAGCGGCTTAATGAGAGCTCAATGTGATTTGAACTGTTTACTTACAGTGCCAAAGGACTGCATTAGATCGTCCACACGCTGTGGAGGATTGCCATTGCCCACGGGATATTCCATGCCATCAACGGGGAAGGGCGAGGGTGTGCCATAATCTGGGCCGGGACCGCGTCGATTGTTTGTATTCGTTGTGGATGAGTATTTGTACGTATAGCTGGTATTATTCGGCGGATAGCCATGACCGTTCTGTGGCTGTGGATAGTTTGTGCTGGGCAGCTGCTTGAGGGGCGCCGGATGCGATGGCTCCAGATTGTATGGGCCAGTGCCGTTGGGCGGGCCGTGTATGGTGTTAACAGTGTTCGAAGTCTCTGTCTCCTTGTAATAGTAGCGATTGGTGCCGCCAGTGGGCAGCTGCGGCTGCGCTGGACTCTGTGGCGATCCATAGTTGGGACTATGGGCCGGACTATGCGGATAACGCTGATCGTTGATCGTATTCACATTATCTGTCTTGTGTATGTTGTAGATAATGGTGCGGTTGCTGTTGTGCGGTGGCACGCCAGTGGGGCTGACAGCGGGTCCCAGCGGCAGCTGCCTTGGCTGAGGGCTCAGGCCACGCGTGGTGGTCTCCTTGTGCTCCCGAATCTCGTACGATTGATTGCTCACCAGCGGGCGATCGTTGGGCTTGTTGAGCGTCGAGTAGCTCTCCGTATTGTAAACTACGGTTTGGGGCACATGCGATGGTGATGGCGACAGCTGCGTGTAGTTCTGGCTGGAGTTGTGTGTCTCATGGTGTTTATAGCTGCTGCTCAGAGTGTTGTTGTTGCTGCTGCTGCGATTTATGGTGCTGGTGGCGCTGCCGGGTGGTATTTCATAGGTATAGGTGCGCACAGTGGTGGTCACCTTGGTGCCCGGAGCGGGCAGTATGCCATCGCTAAGCGCTATATCCTGCAGCTCCTTGTCAATGCTCACATTGCTGGTAACCGTTTGTGGCACAAGCTCCACATTGTTGTTCAGCGTGCGATTGCTCTCATAGATTTTACTTTTACTTGTGTATTGACCGCCGGGTGAGTGAGCTGCTAAAGAAAGTCAATTAACTATTATAAATTTATGTCATATATAAAGTCTAGTGTTGTTACTTACCCAGCAGGTAGGGCTTCTCCTTGATCTGATACTCATCACGCTTTAAGTTATCCTGAAAGCTGGAGTATTTGGCCGTTGACTGCAGCGTGCTGTAGTCGCTTGGACTGAAGGTCTCCACATCATCGCTGAAGGGCTGCTGTCCGCCCGAATGCTTGGTCGTCTTGATCACCCGCGTTGTCTTGGTGACCGTGCCCGAAGGATCAGTGCGTTCACTGTGGATGATTATTTAATTAACTAACTTTTCATTTGAGTTAAGAATACATCAAACACGAGACACGAGTTCTTACTGAGCTGTATCTAAAGTATATAAGAATTAGAATACCCTATATTCAGATTTTGTAATCACGAGCCATACAAAAACTGTATATAAGGTATTCTAATTCTTAGATACTTTAGATAAAGCTAAGTAAGAAAGTAATATTATATGTGTGCACTTCTAAGGCATTAATAAAAACAATCCGTGCTTCTCTTGAAATGGCATTTAAGCTTAAGGTATTATAAAACATACGAAAGTTTAGCCGCCTCGAGGTCAATGTTTAACAACTGACCTCGAGGCGGCTAAACTTTCGTATGTTTTATAATACCTTAAGCTAAAATGCATATTTAAAAGCCCATTTTAGAAAGGTCGCTAAAAACAGTAATATTAAAGTATTTCAGCTAAAACTAGTTGATATATTTCTAAATCATAGCAGTGCTTAATACTTTTAATATAAGGAATAAGAGTTCTTAAAGTATTTTTAAGGTAATCTTGATGTCCAGGAAATTGCATTTAATTTAACTACTATTTTATTAGAGCATACGAAAGAATATAGTCATAAAGTACACACTACTTGATATTCAAAGTAATTTTAAGACTGTAGATTAAATTTAATACTATTCTACGTTAAGTACGTGAAATGTTTTTGCAATTTGATATAAGAAACTGTCAAAAACTGTGCGAGTACATGAAATTCCCCTTCTTTTTAATTTGTGCTATTTTTATAAGACTCTTGAAACTCTGTAGCTAATTATTCTGTAAATATGGCTTAAGTGTCATCCTGATCAACTTACAGCGTTCTATAGCTAGTTCCGGTGGGCAGGATATCGCGATCTCTGGTGGTAATCTGGCGCTCCTGCTTTAAGTCCTCCAGCAGTGCATCCAATTGATCGATGTTCTGATCGGGTGACTTGCCCTGATAGGATACATTATTATCGCCAGAGCTTGAGTATTGGTACGATGACTTTTTGTACGCATAATTCTTGTCGTTCTGTGGGTATTGAAGAGTTCTTAATACTGAAATATGTAAGTTGTATACGGATTGGTTTTACTTACACGTCCGTTCCATTTGGAAGGCGTATCTCTCAATGAGGATGAGTAATTTTCCGAGCTGCTCGAGTACTGCATTTCCAATTATTGTTCTCTGCTGCAATGACATCAAGCGAATATAATCAGAAATTATTTAAATTCATATGAGTAAGTGATGCTGTAGTCATATACATAAACTAAACCCAATGTGGGTGTAAGCGTAAGCGTAAGCGTAAACGACTTCGGACTGACAGGTTGATTCGCCGCAGTTCATAAGAATTTCAAATATTTGTATTGTATATATTACACCCACAGAAGTTCTCAATATGAACTAAAATGGTCTGCCGTTTCTAGAACAGGCGAAACTTTTGGCGCATTAATGGAGCTTAAGTCATCCAAAGTGGGCAACACTTGAAATGATTTGATTATCTGTCAATAGCACCAAATGGCCAAACAAAAAGATATAGAAAGATGAAGAACAAGTTAACCAAATAAAACATTAAGTGGGAAAGCTGCTTGACTATGATATTTTATATATTTTTGGTTTTTCAAAGTATTTATTTGGTCATTTCAAAATTGAGAGAAGGCTTTTAATTTAGTGTAAAATTAAAGAGAGCAACGAATAATAAACAACAATTGTGCAAACAAATATTAAGTTAACTGTTTTTCTACACTCAGAGTTTAAAATCTGCCTATAATTTGGAAAATCGTCCTAAGAACAGTGAAGTTAAAAAAATGATTTTTTGTATGAAAAACAAAATCATGATGTTTTCCGATGTTTTTCATACAAAAAATCGATTTTTTTTACATCACTACCTAAGAACCAGAAATATTCTCTATTTCATTAAAATAATTTCTAAAATTAAGAAACATGTCTCAAAAGTAGAAATGCAGTCCCTAAATTGGTCATCCCAAAAACATTATTTTCATTATTAATTTTCAGAAATATTTTCTATTTTTATGAAGATATATTTCCAAATGTTAGAGATTCAAACTCCAATATTTAGAAATTTCTTTTCTAGTATTTGGAAAACTCTGCTCTCAAATTTAGAAATGATGACTTTAGTTCTCAGAAAAACAAAACGATTGTATTTAGAAAATCAATTTTCTGGAAAATAATTGAAAAGTATAGCGATTTTCTGAAATCTGGGTCATTTTCGTTTCTGAGTGTCGTTGCTCCTCAGTTCCATATAAAGTAAGCTAATGAAATTATACAGCATATTGAAATAATCGTATAATTTTAACGATTAGATACGTTATAATAACCTACGAAATAAGCACCTTCGCAATGGTGATTACCCTTTATTAAAATATACTCTATTCGTCACCAGAATATAGAATATATATTTCCTTTTGTATCGTTTATTAAACCTTTTGTTTGTTATTAAACAATATAGTATACTGTTGATTACACAGTCATCGGCATTAAGATCTTGATAGCAAATATACTTCAATCACAATTTCTTAATATATTTTCAATAACATCTAATTTCATTTTGTCACAATTAAACTGATCGGTAAATTAGTTTGAAGTGATTATTATAGTTATTGGTAAACATGGTTAAACTTTAATTAACCAAAATCACGTGAGATAAATAAATTTAAACCATATAAAATTTGCACATTAAAAATGACTGGAATATCAAGTTTTATAAAAGTTATGAATGGATTAAAACATTTAGAAATCAACAAACTAAAGTTGAATATATGCTGATGATGATATATGATATCCATAACTGTGTTTTGGATTGCTCAAAATAGTATTACTATCATGGATTCTTAGAGATACATTTGGGTAAGTACTTATAAGAAAACTATATATGCACAGATTGATTAATTCCATCAGCCACAAAAAAGTTTTAACAATACTGATGATAGTTTTGATCTTATTCAATCTATATACGGTTATATGAAAACTAATATATATTGGAATTAATATCATAAAGGGAGTTTCAAGAACTATGACATTATTTCATCACATTTTTCACCTTTTGGTTAAAAGCACTCAACCAATCTCCGCACTGAACGATATGGTGAAATCCCCCTCTTTAACTGTTGAATACGAGGTATTCAAATTACAATAATGCCATTGATTTTCAGAACTGACGGCACAGACACAAAAACTTTTTCAACTCTTACAAATTCAATGCCAAACTGGTTTTCACTTTAAAGTTTAAGCGTGTCCTTAGTTCCTTTTTTGTCTGATGAAACAATCAAACTGCAAACCTGTATTATACATACTACGTTAGTATGCCGAAAAGTTTGTCTGGCTGCTCAGTTGATGAGTTTTTTTTGTTGTTTTTTGTTTTATGTTTTTTGTTTTTGTGATTTAGCGATAACCTTGAGTGAGATTTCAATGAATGACTTTATATAAGGCGCATGTGAGAGAATAACAGATGCAAAAATTCGTAACGCAAACACAAGGATGGACGATGCTGGTGATGTCATCAGAATCATAAACAAACATCGACTGACACGTTAAGTGCCTATGTATATGTATGTACACATATATACATATGTATGTATGTTTGTAGCTAAGTATAATACATCACGCTGCCTGAGGCGACAAATCAAATTAAATTGAATTAAAATTAGTTTTCCTGGTACAAATGCGATATGATCTTGATGTCTAGTCGGTGCCCCGCCATATGGTCAAGAGTCTAGCTAATAAAGAAGCTCACGTAAGCTAAATATGTATGTATGTATGTACATGTGTATATGTACATATGTTTCTACACGCACAAAAAACATCATAATATACATAACATAAATATAAATAAAAGGCTAAATCTAATTGACGCCCGATCAGACACAGCACGTTTTTCACTGGCGCTTTGAGGCGAAAAAATTAAGGGAAATTAAATTTACAACAAAATACAAGAATACAAGATTTTAGTCCGCAACTCCCGACTGCCTTTTACTCTCTACGCAGATGTTTTCTTTTGGCGATTGGCGGGCTTAGCGGTGGTAGTAATATTTTAGGTCCAATACAATCTTCTAACTTTAGCTATAATAATGATGTGGTAGGCATAAATGTTTCCTCTTAGTGGGGTCGGCGGGCGAGAACTCGCAAACCCTTAATTTGAGTAGTTCTCATATCAAATTTTGTAAGTCTAGCCATAAAAATATTGTTAATGTAAGAAATTCCCAATATTTTATCTAAATTAAGTGCTACCTTGATAGTGTTCATCGAAATTTACAGGCATTACATGAACGCCATATACTCCATTTTGAATTTGGGCAAAGAGTATAAAAATAATAGCAACAACAAAAACGAAACAGGTCGCAACAACACTGAGAGCGAGCGCAAGTTGAAGCGCATGATGCGTGTGTTTTAGCTTTTGCATACAGTTGTTGTTGTTGTACTACAATTCAAAATGATCTCATATAATCGGAACGAGAGACAAAACTGGGAGCATGTTGTTGTTGCTGCTGCTGCTGTTCTGTTTTTGTTGTTTGCCTGGCATTGGAGTGGGCGCATGAGCAAATGGCTCGCAAAATGCCAGCATAACACACACACATACATACTAACACACATATGTAAATAAGTATGTATGTATGTGCGTTGGCAAACATAAAATAAACAAAATAGCTAACGAAGAACAAGTTAAAAATGCCGAAAAGAGCAAAGCAAAGTTGTTGTTGTTGCTGAAATTTTCGAAAATCAAATCGAAAACGTAGGCGAAAAAGCGTAAAATACACACATACACAATTACATATATACATACATACACATATACATACACACATACTCATGCATGTGTTAACATAGAATAACATAGAATTCGATTGCTCGTGCTGGGTTGCCAATTTGTGTGGCGCTGGTGACGCCGCTGCTGCTGCTGCTGTTGTTGTTGTTGTTGTTGTAATTACTACCTACTCTCCCACCTACGCAGCCATGGTGTAATATTATTATGTTGTATCAAGCGGTTAGCCAGTTACCAGTTGAAGCCTATCAAAGAACTTAAGCTGTCAAGTTTGTTATAACGAAGTTGTTTTTGGGAGATTTGCGTATCAAAGTGCGAAATTAAGATTTATTTTCGAATTAGCATCAAAATAAACAGAAGCCCTCATTCATTTTAAAATCATTTATTTAAAATTCAATAAACCATATTTAATTTTAATAATGTTATTTGGATTTTGAATGCTCTGAAATTCAATTGAACAGAATGACTGTAACATAATTCAATCACTTTGGATATAACAGCTCAATTAGGTTATGTTCAAATGCGCAATAACAATTGTTTATATGTTTGTAGGCTTCGCTTACACTTACAAAGGGTACTATTATTTTGTCACCAAATGTGTAACACTTTGAGGGAGACTTTAAGCCATAAGCTATATATATACAGTGTGCCACTAAAGTCAACGAACCCCCTATACATTTGAACGCATCACGCTGTAACTTTGTTAAATTATTTTATAAACCTGCATCAAAACTTTATTGATTAATAAAAATTTACCGAAATTACAGCGTGATTCGATCGAATGTATAGGGGGTACGGTTACTTTAGTGAAACACTGTATATATACATATATGTACACATGTTCTCAAACAGCATCAATAGCCGCCGAGTCGATCTATGCAAACCTGTCTCTTATTTTTAAAGTTATCTGAATGAAACTTCAAACAGGGACTTCACTTTGAGGAACGCAGTACATACATACATATGGAGGTCGGAACCAACCGGCTTAATAAAACATATAGATCATAGGAACGATCGGTCGAAATTTGAGATATGTTACAAGAAACATTTCTGCAAGTGCAAAGTGTATAGTTTCGGCAACCCGAAGTTCCTGTAATTTGAGAATTTTACCTGTATGGCAAGGTTTTCTAAGCGCGAAAGAGATGGGTAGATTGCGTGGGTAGGCTTAACGAGTGTAAATTGGTAACTCAGAAAGGAGATGCCACCTAGCAGAATTCAGCATGTGTAAATACATACATACATAAATATGTTCTACGTACACACATATGTTTCTTAAGTAGTATAAACAAGCTACAGACACCGTTTGAACTTGGCTAATTTAAATTGAAAATAGTATGTATGAATACGCAAATGTATAAAAATGCTCGTTAATATAATTATTCTTTTTTGTGTTGTCTTTTGATTTGAACGAATTTACGAGTGAACAGCACACAATGAAAAAGAAAATGAAAATGGAATTGAAAATGAAAATGAATGCCTGGCGACGTAGTCGTCGCCTTCATTGTCGACTCTTTCGCATTTTGCTGGTGGGATATACACACATATGTACATATGTATGTATGTATGTACATTTGTACATAGTATTTATGTACGAAAACAAATAATTCTATAAATAGTTCACTGCCACTGTTCTTTTGGCTTTCAATTTGAATGCTGTTGTTGGTGTTGCTCTTGATTCAAAAAAACGAGTGCGCATTGTAAATGAATCATCGAAAACGCCAGGCAATATACATATGTATATAAATACAGTTAGCTAGAGGATGCGGATGCGTATTTTTATTGAACACAATTTGAAATTTCTCTTTGCTTCGCTAGCAATAGATACGGCCATGTACATACCTATAAGATACATACAACGATAGATACACGCAATGTACTTATAAGATACATACAGCGCATAAACGTAGGGAAAACTAAAACTCGTTTCTGTGTGCGTTTGTCGCCGTCATCAGTTTGTTTTTTAAGCTTGCCTGCCAGTTCAATAGATAGCTAGATTACACAGATACACACACACACACACTCACACACATACACACACACTGTACGTGTATCTGCATTCATTCAATCATAATATTATTCACTAGCACTCACTTTGCACTTTTCCAAAAACCCAAAATGATTGGTGCAGACTTTTGTCTCAGTATTGCTGTTGTTATTATTTCTGTTGTTGTTGTTGTAGTTATTGCTGGCAGCGGCGAGTTCAGTGTTCAGCCAAAAGAAATTTTGTATTTTTTTTTTTTTGCTACAATGCGCGGGCGCGTTAGTCTTAGAAATTCGTTTGTATTCGTGTTTTTTTTTGAGTTAGTGTGTATTCGTGTCTGTCTACTACAAAACGTAACGGTAATGGAACAGCTTTGCTTTTAATACGCGTACGCGCCTCGCTGGTTTGTGCAGTACTGAAGCCTCAATTTTGCACTTGCCACGAGCAGAGCACAATCGTGTCGGATTCGACTCACGTTGTAACTGATCTACAGGTTGTGCTCTCCCTGCGCTACTTTTCGCTCTCTATTCATCTCTCTCTCTCTCTTTCGCTCACTCCCTGCACTCACGTCACAGCTTTAAGCTTTTCTACAAAATTATACATGAAACGCAGAGTATATTTTTAAAATATACCATAATATGCAAAAATCAGAATAAATACTTAACGGTTCATTGTTATACTACATAGGATAATACAATAACTATGTTAAATAGATCTATGTTTTAGGTAAATCAACTCGAGTTATTTGACCTAATTCTGGGATAAACTAAGTTCCGCTACTTTCAACTACGCTTCTGTATTCGAGGAGCTATTCTACCTGGTTTTTACCTGCCTCAGACACAACACACTGCAGAAAATATTACATTTTGCACTGCAGCTCGACTTAACCTTGTTAATAAAAGAAAATTCAAGCGAATTCTTTGTATTTGAGGCTCTTAAATGGTACTGTACTGTTTTCTCTATGCCAATTTATATATAGATAACAAATCTTTAGCCTAATCAATTATAACTGTACTATTAAGCATTAATTAAATGAGTGTATCTTACCAAAATGGTAGTTTATTTGATTTGTATTAACTTGTTTGTGCTTTATGTATACATATGTACATCTTATACCCATTTTTTAGTAATATGTGCAATTATCTCGCTTCCAGAAACTTTTTTCAATATTTTCATTTTCAATACAGCAGCGTTGGACTATTTAACAGAAGAGTATTTTCTACTGAACGTATAATTATAAATTTCAAAGCAGAAAGACTCTATCTACTTCAGATTCATATATGTATGTATAATTTGCAATATAATTTTCAAAATATATAGAACCCATTAAAATCTCCAACATTATTTTTGTACCTTACAATTAAAGTCCCATTTAAATCGCCAACCATCCAAATAACACAAACTCTGTGTATTCTATACGAGTACAAGCTATCAAGTAAGCTTAGTTTCAAAATACAAGTACAGCTCACATCCAAAACAAACAATCGAATTGATGACGTCACGCTCTCTCGTTTCTACGGCTAAATTGCGAACCATGGACCGGATATGTTGGTCAGTGATCACCGCTCAGTGAGCACTCATTGATGCTGTCCACGATCTGCTTTACTCTTAAGCGAAAGCTCTATTTATACGCTGTATCTATTAAGAATGGGCAAAGAGGGTATAGTATTAAAGTTGGTTCGCTAATTATCAGGGAGATAGCCAGTCTATACTTCTCATATCAAATTTGATGACTGTAGCTATAAATATTTGTAAGTTATTCAAGCAACTACTTTTTCTATATATTTCATGTGAGCCCGAAGATCTTGTTAGATTCCAGAGTCGGCTACAGGGTACCTCCTAGTCGCATACTCTTCACCAGAGCGTTCTTTTTTGCGCTGTAGAAACGGAAAGCTTTTGACTTGCCTGCCAAGATGCAAATAAAACGAGGAAGCTTTGCATTTAATCGAGACAAAAGTCAAGTGTTTTTTTTATTCATTCGTATTATGCATAGAGGTGTCCATGGGTGTTATTAAAGATCGGAACTGTAATTAGTGTACGTAGATAAGCATTTTCTTTTACAATAAACGGTAGCTTAGTTCACTCATGATTGCGTTACAACTTAGAGAAAGCGGTAAAAAAACAACTGTACTTAAGAAAAAATGAGGAACTAGTCCTTGGCGGGCACCTCAATGACGCGCGGCTTGTCAATGATGCGTGCCGTCTTGTTGCCCTTCTCCACAATGCCAATGATCCAGGCCTGATAGCCCTCCTGTTTCTCAATGTCCTTGCAGTAGGCAGCCGCCTGTTCTCTGGGCAAGCAAATGAGCAAGCCGCCTGAGGTTTCCGCGGAATGTCCCTGCAGCAGCTGGAACATGTTGCCACAGGCCTTTGCCACAGCCGCCATTTTGGCAATCACTGGCAGATTGTGTATGACAAAGGAGACATCCTTCTTCTGATGAGCGGCCAAAGTTTGTGCATGACCCAACAGACCAAAGCCGGTAATATCGGTGGCACCATGGGCATTGTACTTGTGCATAAGACGCGCGGCGACTCGGTTTAAACGCGACATGGAGTTCATGGCACGATGATAGGCCTTACGCACATCCTCCTCGGAGACAACCAGCTTGATGCGGTTCCAACGTTCCGGCTGATCGATCCACTGATGGGCATTAACGGCCACCTGAGTGCCCAGTGGCTTGGTCAGCACCAGCACGTCACCCACAACAGCATTGTCAGGCACTATGTACTCATTGGGCTGGCAAATGGTGGAGGCAACGCCGCCAATGGTGCACCATGGATTGACTACGCTCTGGCCACCAGTGACAGTTGTGCCCGCCTCCAGAGCCGAGTCCTTAAAGCCGCGCATTATCAACGGTATGACAACATCGCGCTCCTTCTCCGTCATCTTGGTGCTTACAGCCAGCAGCATCAACATATTGTCGCAATCGGTTACGCCCATTGCGTACAAATCGCTGAGCACATTGGCGCAAGCGATCTTGCCCATCATGTAGGGATCGTCGACAATCGGATAGAAGAAATCGGTAGTCTGCACCAGGCATAATCCGCCGTGACGCAGCGGTATAACGGCACAGTCTAGGCCAATGCCAATGCGTGGTATGGCCACGTTTAGGAACTGCGGTTCCTGATCCTGAGCGGAATAGTCCTGCTGGAGGGCAGACACTAGCTTTGAGAGCACCTCCTGCGGCACTTTGCAGCCGCGACCCTTCAGATCGGCAAAACGTGTCAGGCGGAAGGATGCATCCAAATCGTGGGCAGTGGGATCGAACGGCCGACGGAGCTCAGCGTCGCCGCCGCCGTGTAGCTCGAGATGAGCAGCATTTAATACATCTGCAGCGTAACTCATTTTATGGTAAAAACACCTAAATAAATAGTTAAAATAATTGTAATTAGTCAATGAGTCCCAACTAGAATTACGCACTTTTTGCCGCCAATAAAACGGGGCTGCAGCAAATAACTCGCGTTCTCCCTGGGCACAAATACATGCGCAAAGAGACGTGTATGTACACGGATTTTTAGTGCAGACCTGTGAATGTGTGAGTAGCGCGCGCTGTGATTGGCTATTTGCACGCTGGCGGCTGTATCGGGCGAAGTCAGTATTTCTCCCCGTCGTCAAAGAACAAAACGTGAACAATGTCCACCTTCTTCAATTGACAAAAGCCTAATTTTTGCTCGCTTTTCAAATCTCAGGGTGTTAGTCTGCATTAATTGCGTTTGATACTTACGTTTGCGTTTTTAATTCTGCAACAAAATGCTTAATAATCCGGCAATTTTTTTTTTTTATTTAGCGCGTTGAGTTTGCTTTTGCTCCGCTGTCGCTATCTGAATTGAGTTGTATTGGAAGTATATCGATAAGTGCACTATCGTCGTGACAACTTAGGTGCTGCCAACTTGTTTCATATATCGCTGCACATCGCAAGGTTTATTATTATTATGATTATACCATATGAAATAAGTTGCATATTTTACAGGAAATTACATTTGACTGGCCTTTAAACATGAGTCAATTGGTTTACAAAGTGTTCGCTCCGCTAAGTTGACCGCCACGCAGAATAAAAACAAAGGCAACGAAGAATAATGGTCAGTAGCAAAGCGGAAAGAAAGACCAGCGGAACCTGTTGAGCGAGCGCAGCTTAAAAGTAAAAGTGAAGAAAGAAAAAGTTATTAACGTATTATGTTAGCTCCCAAGTCAACAATAATAATTCAATATTTCCTTAATATAGTTCAATACGCTGCTGCAGAATATATAAACATGTTTGTTTAACGTGCGCAAAAACAATAGACTCAAGCAACAAACTCGATTTTGCCATGGCCAAATTGAATCGCTGACGACAGCTCCACACACACACACAGGCACAAGCGCATATACAGCAAACGAATAAAAGTGAATAAGTGAATCATGATTCAGCTACGCCTGCGCATATTCATTCTGTTATTACTGCAGTTATTCGCTTTGGTCAGCACAGAATACGTTTATGGCGAGCCCGAGTTTAAATGTCCCAAGAAGTAAGTTCCCATAAATTTCCCAGTATTTTAATGAGATTAATTAAAGCTGATTCGAAGTTCAATGATACAGCAAAATTATGGCAAATTTGATTATTTTCAACAGTTTTTATTTATTTATTTTCTTTTTAAGTACACACACTCAGTATTCAATTGATTCTTTATATTGCACCTATCATAATATAATATAATAAAACTTGAATTTGATGAGTTTGGTCGAGATCTCTTAAAAAACCATAAATATTTTCTTGCGACATCTCAGTTTATCTATTGATTGTTGCTATGTTAGCTGTATAATAATAATATATATAATAGCTACCAAATTAACAGACTTTATGGCATATTAACAGTCTGATAGCTGGTAGACCTTTTTCCACATAATACCATATAACACCATATTCGTTGGTAAAATATAATAATTTATATACTTATATAATTTAGTAATTAATATTTAGGATTTTTATAAAATAAGTAAATCGTTTCGCTATTTAATTTTTATTTAACTTTATCATAACAAATATCAAATTTGAACTCTTAAATCGTTTTATATTACAAGTGTATAATCCTTACGATGTTCTAATTGTTTCATAGGCCTCAAGTTCTATATCCTTGCTTATGTGTAAAGGGCAGCGACAATGGACTCTTTGTGCGCTGCGAGAACACAAACTTGGCCACGTTATCAGTGGCCCTACAGAATTTGGCCAGTCTGGAGATGCCAGTGGAGGAATTGACCATCTACAAGGGACATTTTGGTGCGTTACTCAATTGTAATATTTCTGTATAACTGGTATTTAACTATGGGTTTTTCAGTGCGCCTCTTCGGACCTCTGTTCGCCCACATAAAGGCGCGTGTGTTGACTATTGAGGATACGCCCCTTGCCACCATCGATGATTATGTATTTTATGGCATGAACAATACATTGGAACAGCTTTACTTGCTGCGCACGAATCTCAGTCAAGTTGGCCAGCTCGGATTTGGCGTAAGTGTCCATATCAAATAACTTCAATATCGGAAAAGTAATAATTCTCTAGTTGGGAGAATTATGTACATACAAGAGGAGAACTTTATGTAGATATTATTCACTCTATGCAGAGGTTATGCGTAAATTACTCATCAAATCGAATATTGATTAATTGATTGTAAAGTTATGCCTTAGGCAGCACTTATTCAAATTTAAAGCCATGATTCATGACTTGAAAAAGAGTTGGGTTATACCAGCAATGTACAACTTCAATTTATTGTATTAGATAGATATTAAAAATTAAGGATAATATTTTAAAATTATTACATTTTAAAACACCTCTATTTATTTGCCACTTTCTACTTTCTAATTATTTGTATTACAATATTTCCACAGATATTGGGCAAGACCACCCAGCTGGTAATTGATGGACATGCGTTCCAGCAACTGCCCAAGGATCTGTTTCTCGGCCAAGAGATCAGCAACAAGCTCGATCTTATACGGCTCACAAATGGACTCCTGAGCGACTTGCCCGTGGAGACATTTCAGCCGCTGCGCAAGTTGAAAACCTTGGATTTGCATGGCAATCAACTGGAGAACCTTAAACGCAACCAATTCAAGAATCTACGCGAACTGGAGGTGCTGGACATAAGTCACAATAAAATCAAGAAATTGGAGGCCCAACACATTTCTGATCTGACCAAGCTGGGCTGGTGCAATGTGTCGCACAATGCCTTGAACGAGCTGAGCCGTGGCACCTTTGCCAGGAACTCGGTGCTCAAAGTGCTTCATCTGTCGCACAACAACATTGGCAAGCTGGATGCGAATAGCTTTCGGGGCATGCGCTTCCTGCGGCGCCTCTTTCTCAGCGACAATGCCATCACGGAGGTGGGACGTGGCACCTTTGGCTCTGTGGCACGCATTGGAACCATCGATTTGGCGCGCAACAAGCTCACAAAGATTGAGTATCAAATGTTTACGCAAATGAACTATGTTGAGGTGCGTATGAAGAGAATTGTTGGGAAGACAACTGCTCTTAACATTAACTATTGTTTTTTGATAGCTGCTCGATTTGGCGGAGAACAACATTACAAAGATTGAAAAGAACTCGTTCAAGGACATTTACCAAGCGGTCATCAATGTCTCGCACAATGCCTTGGAGCTAATCGAAACAGCAGCGTTTGAGAACTGCGTTAATATAACAACCCTGGATCTATCCCACAATCGTCTGGTGAACTTTTCGCGTCGCAGCTTCGACGAGACGACCTTTGCCACCGTGTTCCAGCTCAGCTACAATGGCTTGACCAATCTGGCACATGTGGGTCACCTACTACGTTATTTTGTCCCCTGCAGTTAACAGCTTTGATTTGCCTTTCAGGTGCCCTTACAAAACATGTCCGGTCTGCGCGTGCTGAATGCCTCACACAACAATATCACCGAGATACCCAAGAACTGTTTCCCCAAGCTCTACGAGCTGCATACCATCGACGTGTCCCACAACAACATCTCTGTTATCTTCAATGGAGTGTTTCAAACACTGTTCTCGCTGCGCTCCATCAATCTGGCTTATAATAGCATGCAGGAGATAAGATCCTCTACATTTGGCACACTACCCACTCTGCTGGAGATGGATCTCAGCCATAATAAGCTGGTTTCCATAGTGCGTGGCTCTCTGGCCAAGTTAACAAGCATGCGACAGCTCTATCTGAATAATAATCAAATCGAAAAGTTATTCCAACTGCCCATTTCGTTGAATGAGCTCCACTTAAGCCATAACAACATCAGCTCTATACCCGCGGGCACTTGGCCAGTTATGAATTCGTTGATTTACTTGGATCTCAGTCATAATCAGATTGGGGATAGCTTGGATGGCCAGAGCTTCACCGGCCTGCTGGTGGTACAGCGACTCCTGCTGCAGAATAATGGCATCAGCAAGCCGCCATTGGAAGCCCTGACCAGCATGTCAACGTTGCAGTATCTTTACTTGCAAGTAAGTATGTTCTTTGGAATCCTAGCTGCTTTGAACCCTCCTTTTGAAGTCTTTATTAAGCTATGAAATTAAATCTCCGCAATCTTAAAAAGTTTTAAATTCTTACCATTTTGAGATTCGCAATTGATTAACAGTGAAATTTGAGACTTATAGAAAGTATTCCTTATTTGTTATACTTACTTTGCAGCACAACAACATCAGCGTATTGGAGCGCAGTGCATTTGGCAAGCTGCCAGTTCTGTTTGAGCTCAATCTATACGACAATCAAGTCACAGACATAAGGTTAGTGCATCGATTTCAAATAACAATCGAATATATATGATATCGCAATTATTCCTTTCAGTAAACGCGCCTTCGAGGGCCTGCTGCAGCTGCTCAATTTGAATCTGTCGTCGAATGGGATACAGCAGCTCTCAAATGATATATTCATTGGGCTGCCATCGCTGCGAACGCTGGATTTGTCGCAGAATTCGCTCTCCAAGCTGGATAACAAAACGCATGGCGTGCTGGATGATCTGCTGAGTTTAGAGACACTCAATTTGAGTCACAATCGAATTAGTTTTGTCACAAAAAAGACATTCCCCTCGCATCAGTACATACCGTACAATCTAAAATATCTGGATCTCAGCTATAATCAAATGCCTGTGCTGACCTACGACATTACCTTTGGCACCAAGAAGCTCCTGCATTTGAATGTCTCCCACAATCAAATCAACGAACTGCGTCGCGGTGTCCTGTCCAACTTTACGTCGCTACAAATGCTAGACTTATCACACAATGAGCTTACCAATCTAATGTCCGAGGAGCACATTTTCGACCTACCCAAGAATCTAAGCAGCCTTTACATATCGCACAATCAAATCTATCGTCTGCCCTTTGACAATCTGGCCAAGACGACAACATTGAAATACGTGGATCTCAGGCACAACAACTTGGAGGATATACCCGGCTCGCTGGTCGCCAGTATGCGCAATGGCAGCCAGGTGCTCATCTCCAGCAATCCGCTGCACTGTGGCTGTAATGCGAGACCCTTGAAGCACTATATGCTACAGCAGACGACGCCTGGCGAGGATTTGCGCAGTGTGCTCTGCCAGACACCCACGCGGTCAAAGGAGCTGCAGCTGCTGCAAGTTGAGGATGAGTATTTAAACTGCAGGGAGGACGAAAGGGAACTCTATGCCGGCCATGGACTACGACCAGCTGACCGATGTGCGTTTTCGCGAGGTGCAAACGTAAGTATTTAGAAACATTTAATTTGGGGAAAAACTCAAATGCTTCTAAGAATTATCCCTAGATTGTGCTACAATATAATCTAAAGTAAACAATTTGAAAACAATACCATAAAATCCAAGAAAGTGTTCAGGTCATAGCCCAGATTTCTCAGAGCCGCAGTCGGAAAATAGTTTATCTTTCCCACATAATATTGACCATCAAAAAATAAGAAATAAGTTTATAATATAAACCCTTTCCGATTTGTTCTACAGCAATAAGGCGGGCAATCTTACGCTCCGCTGGTACGTCTCTGCGGTGGCAGATGTGGCAGACTTTAATGTCTACATACGCAGCAGCAGCAACGTGGTGTTGCATCAGACTGACTATGCCTACAACCAGCGCACGGCCCAGATACCCATTGCCGAGCTGCTGAAGCACGGGGAGACGACGCTGCAGGATGCCGAGATTTGTATTGTGTCCCGGGACAGCGATGGCAACACGCGTCGTTGGTTTGCCGGCCAGTGCCAGGCCTTGCCCGCCCTCAAATTGCCCAGGACGTTCTTCTTTGGCAACTTTAATGTAAGGAGCGCAGCCAGCGCCACAAAGTCAACGAATACCTGCCGTTTGTACATAGCTTTAACATTGTTTGTTGCTCTTATTCAATACGTTTATTAAATGTAGGGATAGCAAATGCTTTTATATAATCACATTTGCCCCGACTTTGACTGTGACACTTCATGAAACCGAGTTATTGATTGCTCTAGCTTCTTTTCGGCAACATGGCCGTTCTTAATATGCTGACAAGCGTGTGCTTACTGCCAGCACGCACTGTAAGGACACGCTCTGCTCTGACCTTACAGTTACGGCTAAACATGTGCGCGCCGCCCTGCGCACATGTATTTGTTTACTTGGTCGCCGTTGCCGCCGCCACTTGGTGAGGGAGGGGGCTGTGGAACTGGGTAACTGGGTGGGGGCTCCGTTGAGCACAATTGAGAATATGTTAAAGCCCAACCAGCTGATGCTTTCGAACTTTCATTCACACCGAAACACAAAGGCAATAGAGGCAGGCAAGCGCCGCCATTTCGTGTGCGGTCGTCCTTCCGTTCGGCGTATTCGTTCGGCCATTTGTTGTTTTTGCACGAGCTCAACGTCACAGAATGACGAAAACAACAACGACGACGACGACGACGAGCACTAAGCTGATGACAGTAACTGTGAGCGCAAGGACTTTGAGCAAAGGCAAAGATTGCTAAACAAATGCGCACTCGCATTCTCGCGTTCTCTTCTTCAACTTAAATAACTCTTGTAGTGGGTGTACACTGGTGGCCAGAGTTAATGTATATACATGTCAGCGTAAGCTTTTCTCGGATGCGTTAGCTCTTGGCGTATGCTGCCTAGGGGCACATTAAAGATATCCTTACTTAAATGTAAACTGCTGGCCAAAGTTAAGATGTACACTTATTAATCATAATAGTTCTCTTGTAGATGCTGCGTATGAGATATATTTCCTTGAAATCAAAAATAAATATATCTTTAAATATTATTGTATTGGGTAATGGATTGATAATGCCGTTGTTGTTAATTTTGTATTAATACTTATATTTATTATTAACAATGACTGTTCCGAATTCCATTCCGAATCAATTCCACAGAACTAAAAACCTTGATTTCTTGTATATTATAAACGTACTCAAAAGCATGATTTCCGTAATTCCGTGGATTTGATTCGAAAGAAGATGAAGATACCTGATTATTTTAACTGTCTTTCAACTTGTTCAGCATTACTATTTCATGCCTTCATGTAAGAGTCTGATTTTATCAATAATTTTACTGCATTTTATCAAAATCGTCCTTCACGTTGTGATCAGGAAAAAATGTTTTTAATAAAAATTTAACTCGCACAACGTATAAAACTTTGCCGGGCTGAAATTTTCATTATAAATTGTCATTTCATGTTATTATCAAGGAATTTTCACTATTATTTAAAATAGTCTTCTTATATGTAAAGGGTTAAATATTAAGTCTATCATATATTTCTCTCGAAATTGCCATTTTATTCCTTTTCCAAGGAATCTACTCTGTTTTGGATGGTGAACTATGCTTCCATTCATGTCTACCTACATATACATACATATATTGGACTGTACACATTTGTCTGGCCGCCACTGTAGCAGCACGCTCAGGACATGTGCACTTTCACTGCCAGCGCTCTCGTTTTCATTGTGTTGTGCTTTTGGTTTGGTGACTTTGCCGTTGCTTTTGCATTTGCGCTGGCACTTCGCTTGTGTGTCCCTATCGATTTTCAGCAGCGAAATTTCAGAGGCTCACGGCGCACGTCAGTGCCATGCGAGGATTCACTTGTCGCGCTGAGTTCGTTCGTGTCGTGTTTCGCACAGGACAGCACAGCAGCGAGTAACAGTGTCAGAGCCGTTATGTAAAAAGATTTCCACATATAAGTGAACGCTGCTGTGAGAAATATTCTAGGCGCCAGGCATAAATATTTATAATTAACATATAATTGATACAAGAAGCAGCATTTGTGATAACACAACAAAAACAATTACGCATAAAATAGTGAGAAGAAACAAGTAAAAAGTGAAGAAAACACGCTGCCAATTGTGCCGTAACACGGGGCATTGAAAAGAAAAAGAAGAGGGAAAGGAAGAAACGAAAAAAGTTACCAGGTAGCAGGAGACGGCAAAAGCAAAGGCGAAGGCGAAGACGAAGGCGAACGAAAATGTAATAGAGGTCAAAAGAAGCATTGATTTAACGTGCACTTTTGTTCTGTTCCGTTTTCCTTCAACTTCTTCACGTTTTTTTTTGCTCGCTTGCGGTTTTTACATGTGTGCGTGCGTGTGGGTGTGTGTTCGTTTTGTGTTGCGTAAAGAATTTGTTGAAAACTTGTTCAACACTTAATGTTTCATTCAATAAACTTATACACACACGGACGCACACACACACACACACGCTGCGTGCCTGTGTGTGCGTATGGCGCCCATAAATTGTGCTAACTCTACGTACATACATACATATACTATTTTGATGACGAACAAACTAGTTACTTACATACGCATGTAGCTATGTAACTATGTATATATATGTATGTGTGTATGTACGTCAACAGCAGCTGAGAACAAGGAAAAAATGATATGGCCTGTAACGCAGTTTCAATATCCAATAAGAGACCAAGCATAATTACATAATCAAATAGAACGAATTGCAAAAAAAAGGAAAAGTAAAGAAAAGCAACCACAGCAAAAAGCAAAACAAAAACGCAACAACAACAATAACAACAATAATAAAAAGCAAAGTAAACTATAATAAAAAATACAACGCCAAGTGCAGCATTATTTAATCAACGCCCCTTAAAGGAAAACTAAAAACAAAAAGAAGAATAATAAAGAAATAACCAAAAACCAATGTACCTGCAACAAAGAAATTGAGCAAATTATAATTAACTCACACACACACAGACACACACACACACATACACACACACACACACACACAGCAAGCCGCATCAACTTAAGATAATTAACAAAATTTAGCAAGAACAAATTACTTTTAAAAATATACAAGAAGACAGAACACCCCTCGCTACAACTAAACATACATTATATACAAGAAAAAGTGCTATAATATACATACATACATACATATATATATACATATACAATACATTCTTATATAGAGACGTTATATAGCAACATACATACACACATACATAGAGTATATGCTATACATATATGCCACTTATATAAAAAAGCGTTGTACATGTAGTTGCCGTTACGCGAATTGTTCAACACTTGGATGTTAAAACAGCCAACGATAATTAACTGATAACTAGAGCTAGAGCTAAAGGAAACCTCGTAGTTTGTAGGACAAGCGTCTTCTTCATGTAGCGAAATCAAATGGAATATGTAATCAACCGTAACATAAAACGCACTTAACGTTAACGACTAACAAAACTACCAAGTAGTTGCCTCTATCTCTCTATATAGTATACATATACATATATACTATATATATACATATACAAATTGCTTAGAATACAACTAAATATATATATGGATTTATTTTTATATAAAGCCGCAACGAACTTTAACTCCAACTCCAAACACCAGCTAGATCTAGGCCTATAAATAAACGAAAATAACAAAAAAAAAAGCTGGCGAATTAATGCACTAATTAAAACTGAAGCAACAGCGGGAGGACAACAGGAATAACGCCGCCGGCATTTGCGGCTGTCAAGGATAATCGAGAAACTCACGCCTTCAATTTGGTCGCGTGTTGCTTGTGCTGCTTATATATTATATATAGGATAAATTTAGAGATACTATACATAACAAATTTGGCTACGTTGGCTTTCTTGACGTAACTCCGACTTCGGCACACGCCTCGCCCCTGGCCCCTTCCGGCTGCGGCCCCCCGACTCAGCCCGGACCACAGCGGCTCCATCTAAATGTATAAGTAACGGTAACACCATAACGCCTTAACTTGACTCACAAACTATCCACAAGACCGCAAAGAATTCGTTGCGTTCATTAAACTTTCACGACCACGAGACCAAACATTTAAGCGAGCAGGAGCAGGAAGTAGGATTAACAAAAATAGGAAAGACGGAGGAAACTAGCAAATAAATTATAGCATACTTTTGCCCTGGCCTGGAAAAGTGATGCAAGGAAACCAAAAATAAACGAGAAACTTAATTATAGCCGTTCTTTGTGATATTCTAGACATATATTATAAACGATCTTGATATAACACCTGTGTATTACCACTCTGTGTGCTGCCCACCATCCTACAGTTCGCCTGCCCCCCCCTCACACCCACCCCGCCTGTCATCGCCACCAAAAACACCACCTACAACAATAAAACGAGCATAATAACGGTACAGAGAAACCCCCTCGAGGATAAAACGACGTCTATAATCCAAAGTACAAAAGAATACGTTAAACTCACAAAATCTATAGTAGATTTCAAAGAAAAGCCTACAACTAATTAAAAATAGCAACATATGGTATTAATATACAACATATTTATTTAATAATCAACATATGCGTTAAACATAACCTCAAAGTCAACTAAAACCCCAAACCTAAACCAAAAGCCCAACCAATTCATAAGCAATACAACTAGTGCTGTTATCTAATTTAGTAAAACCTACGTTACTTAACACCTCTAAATATAACCCACCAAAAACAACGCGCACACACAATAAATCAAAAACGAACTAAAAGCCGCTAAAAAATACCTAAAAACGTTTCATAAAAATGCTCATCAAGCGGCCGTTGTGAGTGAGATAGCTAAAAGAAGTTGGCTAAGCAACAACGAAAAGCAATTATTTTATTTATGTGTACGTAAACATATATACACTCACACACATACACACACTCACACATACATATACGGACACACATACGCGTGTATCGTGTACTTGTTCTTGTATTAGTTAATGCCAAATATCCAAACGGAAGTTGCACCCACGCTCGCTGAGAGAAAGGGAGAGAGAGCGATATTTACACACACACATAGTCACACACGTGTAGAACTACAAATACAAACACAGAACACACATGCACCAACACACACAATGATAAGGCCCAGAATTGCGACAGACGTTACGGAGTGTGCTCTATGGCAATAACAACAACAACAATATCATAAAAATCCAAGAAGGCGAAAGTTTTGGGGGGCGCAACGGAAACTGGCGGCGAAAGTCAAATTTCAGCGCATTTCCATGTGGTGCTGGTGGTGCGTGTGGTTGTAACAACAGAAAATGCACGTTAAACACACACAGCGACGTGTCAGCGGTCCTGGAGCATTTGGAACATTTACCAACGACCAACGGTATGCAATTATATTTTGAATTTTCTAGTGTTTCGTAACTTAATACTATATTCCAGCCTGTTCTGAATTTCACATTTCGGTTTAATTCCACTGAAATATTTAAAGCATACTTTTGGGATCATGCATAAATAATGGCTGTTAATTATAAGCAGCTCACAAAAGTATGCTACACTCTTTTCGATGGAAATGATTCACAAGTGAATTTCGGAACAGGAATAATTGTTGTTAATTTAACGTATGTTTGTTACGTTATGTACATGTGCATGTATGTATGTATATGTGTATGTGTTTGTGTGTGTGTGTGTTTCAATGTGACGTTGTAACTGTGCATTGGGATAAACTGCAAAAGTCCCAACATTTCATTAAATATTTAAAAAAATGTGTGCCCATCAATAATTTAGTAGTACCGAAACGTCCTGGAACACCTTGTGCCCATCCAAGCACACACACACACACACACACAACACACTCAAGCACACACATGCAATACACTTGTATATGCATACATACATACATACATACATATATGTTCGTGTACATTTTTAAACATTTACTTGAATGTATTTCCGTTTCCGTTTCGTTTTCAGCATTCCCATTCTTATGTGTTGTTCTTTTGGCTTGTTTGCCGTGTTTGTTTGTTTGTTCGTTCGTTTGTTTGTTTGTTTTTTTTTTCAGTTAAATTGTTGGTATTGTTGTTGTTGCTGCTGTTGCTAATCTGTATGTGTGAATGCCACGATTTACAAGTTGTATGCATATAAGATGGGCAGCTTTAAGTTGGGGCCCCTTTGTTGCTGTCATTACGTAAGTACGAGAGCTGGGAAAATAATCAAAAGTGACGCCACTTTAAGCTGTCAATAAAGATAACCTAAACTATCGATAGTATCGATAGATTCGTAAACTGCAATGGAAAATAGGCAATTTGCTAATTCAATTCATTTATAGTAAAATTAACATATAATTTGGCTTTAATCGACTTTAAAGAAGCCATTTTTTGGGGTAATCCATGCCGATTGGATAGTATTTATAGAAAGTGAAAGATTTAGAAGGAATTATCCTTTGATAGTGCCAACAATTGCTTTGAAAAGTTACACATTTAAATAAGATTGCTTATTCACTGAATAGGTCAATTAAATGACCCTTTCTTCAAACTAATTTATAGAATTTGCACTAATAATGTTTACTGACTGACTGACATGACTGTTGTACAGTTTCGATAGTCTGAAAATCTCGATAATGGTTGAAAAAAAGCCTATCGATTCTATCGATTGTCTTCCAGCTCCAATAAGTACATACTTTTTCATATTTAGGTATATACTGGGGCAGGAAAACTATCGATAATACCCCTTTTCGATAGTTTGAACTATAAAACTATCGAGAGGCGGTATTATCGATGGTTTTCGATGGACAGTTTATTCATTGAGTGGCAAAATTAGCATATTTATAAATGCATTCGTAGAATTGTCAACTCAATTGGATAGTATCGATATTGAAGAACAATGATATAGAAAACCAACCATGCTAGCGATAGTGGCATTGATTGATTTGCCAGCTCTGGTATTATTATGTCAGTTTGTGTGTGTATTCATGTTTCACATTTACAATGTTCTTATTTGCTCCATTATGCTTATTTCCTTTGGCTTGTGAGCACAATGCAACTGATTTCCGTCCATTCACTGGCGCACTGGGGCAAGGAGCAGAAGCAATGAGCTAGCTCAGGACGGGGCGCGACGGGACGGAACGGGGCCGGCCGGGGCAGTCATCTGTCACTCAGTCAATGCAATTACGAAACTAGATTAAAAGCCAAGCGGCCAACAATGGCGATGGCAGGCGACAATAGCAACAACAGCGACAATGGCCGGCCAACAATGGGCTACCGCTCAAAGAATAGTGTCAAAGTACTTTGAGTGCACTTGTACGCAGTGTGCAAAAAGCGTTGCATACACACAGGCGCTGTTCAATTACTCGCCTTGTGTAGTGTGTGTGTGTGTGTTTCTATATGTATGTATGTGTCTGTTTTCCATGTACATGTCCAACGACAACATCAATGCAGCAGCGGAAGCTTTCGCTTTTACTTCAATGATTAAACCACTGACCGAATTTCGGCTACCCCATGTACATACATTACATTTGCATTTGTATTTGTATTTGTCTATCCTGTGTGTGTGTGTGTGTGTATGTGTTGGTATTGATAATCGCTTACTGTCTATATTGTTGTTGCTGTTGCTTGCACATAGCTTACACACACATACACACAGACACCCCCACACACACACACACTTACGGACAAGCAGACACACAAAGATAGCAATTTGTTGGCCCCTTTGTGTAGGAAGCTCGATGTTTCCAATTGAACTAGTTACAGATTTGTGCATTCTGTTGATAGCTGCACAAAGTGAGTACATGCATACAGGCTAGAGCTGGAAAGCCATCGATAGTGCTGCTAATCGATAGTTTCGATAGTCATGGCTTAAAGTATGGATACTATCGAAGGATGCTTCAAAAGATTTGCTAAATTATATCAGTAGAATAAAATTAGGTTTATTATTTTGAAGATAAACAATTTATTTATTTATTTTATATCGAACCCGATATATACATACATAGGAGAAGTAATATTTGCACTCGCAATTCATAGAATTGTCAGTGAAATAGTCTTGTAAACTTATTGGCTTAATCCATTGATTTTTGTTGATTATCGATAGTAGCGTTGGTGACTCGATAGTGGCTGAAAAAAGAGTTATCGATCGCATCGATGAAACCATCGATCTAACTAAAGAGACTAACGACCCTCCAGAATCTAATCAAAGGAACTATCGAACCAATCGAGTGTACTCTGCAATTGGCATGAACGATAGATTCCTTTTGAGTCCCTATCGGCGCACAATCGATATTATCGATAGGTTCATCGATTGTTTTCCAGCTGCAATACATAGTTCTGTATGTGTTTTAAAGACGGATTCCACATTACCATCATATCATTTTGAATCTCTCTACCGAGAGTTGTGTTAGTGAAGTAATAAAATAAGTGAAAAATGTTTCCTAGCCAGATTCAATAGAAAGCACATCCTTTAAAAATGACATGTGGAATCCGTCAATTTGTTAGCATTTTCTACATTAAGTTTTCTTTGATTTCGTTATATTACAGAACTCATTTCAGTTGATATTTCTGTTTTCTTTTGAAGTAAATATGTACACATTTGAATTTATGTTTGTCATTGTTGTTGTTTTTACAGAAAACTTGCTTAAAAGTACAAAAGTTGAAAATAAACAAAACTTACAAAATCAGAAACGAAAATCAAGCGCAAGCGAAACAAGTTTTGCGTCAAATCGCAAACAAAATATAAACAAACAAAGTGAAATCCAAATCAATATCAATATCGAAATCGAAACGAAATCGAAAGAATCAGCGTGAGACACTCGTTAAAAACGATTGAGTTTCACAATTTTTTGCTGTGGAAGATAATTTTGCGTACTACTGACATCATCAGTTAAGGTACTGACAATTTGAAATAGCCACTCTCTGCCTCTACCTTTCAACTACTAATACTACTACTACTACTACTACTGCTACTACTACTTACTATGTACTTGCTACAGAACGCCCCACAACACTTTTAATGCTATTATAACTTGCTCTTCCTTTCCCAATGCAAGCTACTACTAAACTAAACATATAAGCAACATATTTCCCGCTCAACTCAAATAATTATTAACTTAATAGTTGTATGTTGCACTCTGCTATCCTTCTAATAGTTTTCATTACTGCATATCAAAGTATACGTTACTTTTTATTATTTTACAAATATGATATTAATTGTGTCCCTTTAGCAATGCCAATGAACCTCCAAGTGCTCGTAAAACCCAAATTTCAACAAATTTAAAACAAAAGCATCGCCTAAATAAGATAATTGCTTGTTTATAAAGCTTGCTTTGTCCTCCCCTTCTCCTCCCGTTTTTAAATCAAATAATAAATAATAAGCCGCGTCTTTGCAAGCTATATATATATATATATATATAGTATATAAAATGTATATATACTGATTTTGTAGATTTCTATCTCCCACTGTAATTAATTTTAAGATCAACGACATTAATTTTGAATTGGCATGACGGTTGAATATGACTTAGATTCATTTATTTTCAGCTCAATCATCATCATTTTTGTTCTGTCAGTGTCCGTCGCGACGGACATTGCAAATTATTTGTACAAAATTCATATATGAAGCTTTCGAGTGACTTTTGTTTGCCAAAAATAACAACTATATTCTTTTTATAGAATTGTTTTTGCTATTCTATTATTTATGACCTTCGGCCCAATAGTCGAAAGTTAATTATCACATGGTAGGCGGACAATAGCGCCAATTCAATATTGTTTACTGACTGGTCCTTTGTGTGATACAAACTAACAGTATCGCCCTAAAATGGTCGAACATATACACTAATTGGTCCTTTTGTGTACACATGTAGTACATGTATATAATTAATTCAAACACCCTGTACCCATCAGCTGTGTGAAAGGGAATATAAAACTGTGGAAATGTATGTAACAGGTATCAGTATCAATAGTCGTCTGTATGACCGCTTCGATCTCAGGAACTATAGGAGCTAGAGACACCAAATTTGGTATGTTTGTTCTTCTATACCATAGGCAAATCAAGTTTCTTTCAAAGTTTAAATAATCCCCCACTATCCCCGGAAATCGATATCAAATAAAATCGATTTATAAGGACAATTTAAAGTAAAACGACTAATCCTTGAGCTATTTTCCATCTATTTCTCGAAATTCAAATCGATCGGCTAATAAACACAGAAGTTATTCAAAAATCTGGTTTCTGTACTGCAAAGCGAATATGCTCTGCTTGCTTACAGTGCCGCTGAACTGCTTGAAGCATATGTGTGGGAATTTACCACCTAGGTACAGGGTGATTAATGCTGATACTTTTGTGGCTTAGGCACTGTCCTACAATGACACATGATACATTTTCTAAAATAAACAGGTCTCTTTTTTATTTTGCGTATCAAAATGTTCCATAGTTAAACGATTTATTCTGAATATTTTTAAGTATGGGGTTCCCGTTACCGAAATAGCATTTGTGTTTGCTATTCCTATAGTTAATCAATATTTTATTGATCTCAAAGCTGTCTATTGATCGAATTTATTGAGCTCTCAATTCAATTAAAGTCTTATAAATATGTAATAGTTCGATAGCTATATTCCCGCTACATTTTGAGTAAGCGGAAGATTTAAATAAAAATACTTGTCAGATTAATTATTGGCGCGGAAAACTTTTTAAACGTGGGAAAATGTTCAATCCGGGTAATACTTTTGAAACGGATCCCCTGATTTTTTTAAACAAAGTTCACCAGCTTGATCTGTATCTTCAGAAACTAATTTTGAAGATCCATTTATATTATAATAATTATAAATAAATGCGAATATAAAGAAGTTATTCGAAATTCAGAACAGCTAACGATTTCAATTCCGAATGTTTTGAACGATATTGGCAATGTGAAATCTGTTAATTATAAATTGCATTAGAAACGTTTCGAACCAAAAAGTTCAATAGTTTTGTCGGAATTTAGAACAGCTATCAGTTTCAAATCAGATTGATTTGATTATTCAATTTCATTATAAATGTTTTAAACAAAATAGTTTTGTCGGAATTCAGAACAGCTAACGATTTTAATTGCGATTGATTAGATTAGAAGATTAGAATAGAAGATCTTGTTTGTATACAAATATAAAATACATATTTTTGATAGTTTCTGAATTGCAGTGCCATACTAAATGCTCACTTTAATTATGGGTATTATATATATATTGAATAGTGGCCAAGAATTTTGTCAAATAGCCGCAAATTGAATTAGTTTTGAAAACGCGCCCTGGCTCTTCTTAATTCCTTAATCAATTTGTCATTTAATTATAGACATTTAGTGACACATGTAAACATGTGTACAAAGTGAATATTGAATGGCATGTTAAGCAATTACTTTACTTTACTATATATATATATATATTTATTATATATATATATAGTTTGCTTGTGCATTTGTAAAATGTGTTTAGTTTTCGATAAGCCTTCAATTACATCATGATGCACAAACAATTGTTTTAAAATAGATGCTGAATGTTGCACAATCTCTTATGTAAATATGCCAAAGTTCAAGATTCACAAACATATGTGTACATAATGAATGCATTTATATTTGCTGCTAAAATTAGAGCAGAGCAATTTGTGTAAACTGTGCATACATTTATGAAGAATATGCATATGTATCTTCTATAAGTATATATACTTATATGGAGCAAGTAACCCGCCCTACTCTGGGCAAAATTGATATAATTTCGATAAACGAAATGGAATGCAAGCGCAGCAGCAGCAGCAGCAGCAGCGGCAGCAGCAGCGCAGCAGCAGCAAACCGGCGCAATTACACTTTTCGAATTTACGCTTAATGCCTTCAATTGGCTTTTGAATTAATAATTGAGTCGTATTGTATTTATTAGGGGGGAAGGCCCCCGCCACAGTGTGACGCAAGAGTCGCACTGACAGCCTGACAGCTTCATTTGGACTTGGTCCACCCACCCCCTCCCAATGCGCCGCATGTCCCTGACCACAAGCAAAGCCAAAAGGCAACAAAGCCAAATCCGATTGCCCGAGGATGCCACCACGTGTCTCATGGGAAGAGGAATGGGGGGTTGCCACTCCACGAGAAGTGTCTCCACTGCGCCAAAGTTGACATTGGAACTGGGACCACATTCACTACAAATACTCATATCTGACAAGGTTGGCAGCCGTTGGCTCTGCTCTTTTTTATCCGGATGCGGCCTAAAGCCGCCGCAGGGCAGGCTAACGAATCTTATTTAGCCGCAGCACTTGAGAAATTCCAAATACCAAATACGAAATACGAGTACTCAAAGCCCCAAATGGAACAAAAAATAAGTAAAGGCCACAATAAAGTTGACAATAAAATAAAAGAAAGAAAAAAGAAAACCTGTACTGTAAAAAAGCGATGCTTTCGCTTTGATTCGCCAGCGTACTTTGATATTGTATCTGTATCTGTATCTGTATATGGCGCATGTATCTGTATCTTTTTGAAGGGCCCAAACTGTCCAAATGCACAGTCATTTTTGCTAATGCACATTACGTGCGCAAATATTTGCCAGTTTGGGAATACGACTGCCAATTTAAACAAACTGAAAATGAAATTCAAAATTCGTATTTCAGATAATTGCATTTGTTTGCCAGCTTGCATGGCGTGAGCGTTTAATTGAGTGAAATTGATTTTTGTTTGCTCAACGATTCGATTTATGCACTCAAATTGCACACACACACACACACATATACACACGCACACATCGTCAGTAGAAATGTTAATCAAATATTTGCATTGGCGCATCAAAAATGTGCTTTGGAAAACGCTCCGATTTGTTTGCGTGCCAAACGAGCTGAGATTGCGACTGAACTAGAACCCATCGCACCACCAGCACCACCACCTTTAATAACCGACATATATGTGCGATTGTGAAGCGTTCTACACACGCACACACACACACACACGCACACAATGGCGCGTGTATTAGAAAAGCATTTCAATTGTTTTTCTTTTGTTCGAATTTAGAAAATATGCACAATATGTGCACATTGTCTAAATGTGTGTACAAAGTGTTTGGCAGTGGCCCTCAGCTCACAGTCGCCTATTCAACAATAGTCACCTCACTTTGTCCAGTGTGCACAGTGTGCTGAGCTCCATTTGCATTGCCCACAATTTGCCCTTGAAAATCTAAGGGCACATAAGCTAACTTACATATTTCAGAACTGCTTACTTTCCAATTTATATGCCTTCATTCACCTTTAGGATATAGGTTTTTGGATTTCACAATCCTTATATCAAGATTTATCTAAGGATCTTCAATATATCGTTGATCAAACTTGCATAATCTCAAGTTCATTTACCTTTGGGATATAGGTTTTTGGATTTCACAATCCTTATATCAAGATTTATCTAAGGATCTTCAATATATCGATGATAAAACTTGCATACTCTCAAGTTCATTCACTTTTAGGATATAGGTTTTTGGATTTCACAATATATCGTTGATCAAACTTGCATAATCTCAAGTTCATTCACTTTTAGTATATAGGTTTTTGGATTTCACAATCCTTATATCAAGATATATTTAAGGATCTTCAATATATCGATGATGAAACTTGCATACTCTCAAGTTCATTCACCTTTAGGATATATGTTTTTAGATTTCACAATCCCTTATATCTAGATTTATCAAAGGATCTTCAATATATCGATGATAAAACTTGCATAATCTTCAAGTTCACGTTTTAAACGATCAATAAACAAAGATTGCAATTACTTTTGACAATTTGTAATTCAAATATTGGTATTCCTAAAGAGGGATTTTAATAGTTCAAATATGTATACAACTTTATCATGTTCTTTTTTAACCATTTTATGGTTACAGAGTATAATTAGGAACAAGTTTAATCGCGACCTTAACAAGTTTCTACTGTCTTGGTAAATCAGTTTTCTAAGTGATCGAACGATGGAGTTGTGGTTCGAAACCCAGGCTATTTAGGGCATAGAATCTATAGTACAGATGCCAAAGGTCATTGCTTACAGTGCTTCAAATTATGTAAGGTTGTTAGCTTAAAAAATATTCGAACTATAATATAATATAGTATTAAATGTAACTAATCATAATATCAATAACAATATACAACATAAAAATGGGAAATAGAAATTCGAATTCCATTTCATTTTAATTTGTTTCTGGCATCTTGCGATCTTACTCAATTCTGTATTGAGTTTAATAAGCCAGCATCTACATATTTACAGAGTTGGTAGCTGTTGACTAAAGACATAAGTTAACATAAGTAGGGGAGAGTAAAAATATTGATAAGTAAATAGTATAAAAATAATAATAGTTAGAGGATTCTCCAACTGGGGAAGTCCCTTGATTAGATGCGCTTCAGCTTTCTGTTGCGGGGTCTTCAGTTCAGTCTGTTGGCTAAGGGAGCGGTTAGGATGGTTCGCTAGCCTTTCATTATATCGAATAGAGTGCCGATTTATTAGGTCACCAATTGGTGTCAGTTGTATCGAATTCCATAAGTTAAAACTAGTTAAATTTACGCTTGTAGATGATATAATCTTATACTTATTCATGTTAGGTGAGAATGGCCATTTAAAGTTAGACAAATACCCTGATAAGATCTAAAGAACTAGCTTAAACTATCTTCATCAAGCGTATTTTATTTACGCTACACTGTAAAAACCTTCAGTACTCTTGCCTCAATATACGTACTTATATTTTCCAAATTTACTACATATATCATGTTTCAAAACAAACTTGCTTTGCAAAGCTTTTCTTAACCCACTTTGCTTACTGAAAATTTAGTTGCATTTTGTGGGGTAAATAAATTATTGAAATTCTGCGCTTTTGCTATAAAATTCCTTATAAATTTAAGTGGAAATTTAGAAAATATTAATGAAATGAACAGAATCAGCTGCAGAGAGTTGATAAAGTATATCCAAAATATGCATTAAACGAAATTACAGTACAAAGTTAAGTTGGCTGCGCCTCAGAAATTCAAGAAATGAAGAACTCAAATCATAAAATTGTGTTTGTAAGCTCAATCTTGGTGCGTTTTCAGAAAGAAATGAGAAGCTGAGAAACAAATCAAAGTTCTCAATTTTGTTAACCATTTTGATCAGTTTTCAGAAGATATAATAGCACAAACTATAGCAGTATTTGGGCTCAAATGGCCGCCTTCCAAGCAAACTAAACACTATATGGTGTATTTGGCAACTGAATGTGCCTCGCAGTCTGTGGCTGTGTTATCTTATCAGTAGCTTTTAGGGAAATTTGATTTAGAGCACTTCCGTTGTTATACAGGGGAGTAGGGTGAGGTGGGGGGGGCTCTGGGGTCGCGTTGGTTTTTTTGGGGTACGGGGCTATATATCTTTGATATTTGCTCAATGTGCGCGCTGCTAGGCTTGTAGCGATTGTATCTCTAAAAAATGTATCTGTATCTGTATCTGTAGCTGTAAATGTATCTAAGTGCCATGCGTGTTTCTATACATTAATTTAGTTCAATTTTTCGCGCGATCAAAAGCAGATGAGCATGTCGTCTGCTGTGGCCTATTGTATATACAACTATATTGCTATAAATGCTTACTTGTGTATAAATTGTATCATATGTATCATACATAACATTTATGATGAGCTCAAGCTCAAGCTGAAGCTGAAGCCACACTCCCTCCCCTTCACACCAACACCCCTTACACCACGGAGACACACACAATTGCACAATCAATATTTATAATTAACAATTTCTTTTGTTTATTTGTTTGTCTCGGCGTGTTTTCCACACCGTTTCCTGCTCACTTTAGCGTAGCCTCTGTCCACTTTATAACGCTGCACATTATATTGTATATATATATGTCTACATATATATATATATATATATTTATACTCTTGTATGTGTGTTTTTTTAATGCCAATTTCTAAATAGATAAATTTATGTGTTTGCCGGCGTCTATTGCCATTCGTTCTATATCGTTTACCCGGTTCTCATTCTTGTCTCTGTGCCTCTTATAGCGCCAGCCGAGACAACCTATACCCCGACGATCAGCAGCAGCGGCATTCGCACTCCCACCAGCACTTGGTGCGACAGTCTCTGGTCAGCCTCAGCTACGCACAGGCGGGCGGTACCAACTCCTCGCCAGCAACTGGGCCCATACCCATACATTCGCACTCGCACTCGCATTCGCATTCGCCCAGTCCCAGTCCCAGTCCGGCGGCGGATCAGCATAGCTGCAGCAGCGGCAGCGTTGGAGTTGCACTTGGTGTTGCGCGGGGTCGGCGTGGCGAGCCGCCGGAACGTGATCGCGACGGCGACAGCGTCTCGCTGCTGAGGGGCGCCGCTGGCTTCTTTGGCCAGCTGGGTCTGGATGAGCCACGTGCGCAGCAGCGTCAGCGCAGCAGCAGTCGTCTATCCAGCGGCATCTCAAAGCAAAACTCCAGCGACAGTCGCAGCGGACTGCGCATCCTTGATCCAGCGCCCCCCTCGCACAGCCACAGTCCTGTCAGCTGCGGCACGCAGAGCGTCAGCAGCACTGGCGGCCACTCGGCGCTCTACGATGCCTGTCACGAATACACGCGCAGCTTGAGCACAGCAGCAGCAACCGAGGAGCAGTCGGCATCGGCGTCGGCGTCGGCAGTCGGCGGGGCAGGCGCTACAGCGGCTGGTGGACTGCTGAAGAGCCATTACAGTGAGCAGCATCTGTCGGAGCCGCACTTTACCAATCTCAATCTCAACCTGAGCAGCGAGTACGATACGGGCAGCGACAAGCAGCAGCTGGTGAATGAGACATATATATTCAAGTGCATTGCGAACAGTCCATCCTTCTTGCGCACCAACAAGATCAAGGAGCAGTCCAAGAAGCTGCGCAATCTGTCCCTCAAGACGCGCACCGCCAAGAAGAAGGGCCAGATCATATCCAAGTCGAACGCCGTATCTGACAACTCGCTGCATCCGGGCGACAAGTATCTGAACTTGTATCTGGTCGAGAAGAAGCATTCGCTGCAGCCACAGCCAGCGCCCACGTCCAGTGCCGCGCCAGCGCCCAGCTGCTCATCCTCATCCTCAGCAGCAGCAGCGGCGGCAGCAGCGGCGGCGGCGGCAGCACGTCAACAGCAGCTGCCCGCCTTATCAGCGGTCGCGGCCCGCCAGCAGCAGCTGCTGCTCAACGGCTCGCTGAAGGGCAAGACGAAGACATTTCCGGCGTCCAGGGCGTCGTTGCGCAGTGAGAGCGACGAGAAGGAGTATCGGGGGGGCAGCAACACGATACCGACGACGGGCAAGAGTCCGCCGGTGCCGCACTCGCTGGCGGCCAAGATCAGCGGCAAGAATTGCAACAATTTGCTGCACAACGCCGGCAACAAGCTAAGCGTGAGCAGCAACTCGTGCCACAAGCTACATGCGCACAGTCACGGCCAAGGCCAGGGACAAGGACAAGGACAAGGGCAGGGACACGGGCACACCGCCTACGCCCAACATTTGGCCTCATCGCCCAAGAGCTCGGTGTCCAGCAACGGCCATCTGAACAAGTACTGCCTCACGGATCTAACTCGCCGCAAGGCCGAGTTCAATCGCCAGCTGAGCGCCCCAACGGACTACACGCACCACTCGTCCAGCAACGGCTCACAGCAGGGCTCCGAGGCGGCCAATGAGGCGGTGGGTGAGTCCACAATAACGGTAGCCAGTGCTGGTGTCCTTGGACACGGTCACGGCCACAGCCACGGCCACGGACTCGGCGGCCCCGGTCAAGCGTCAACAGCGCCGGCAACGCTCAAATCGCTGCAGTTCCACAACTTTGGGGTACACCATCCGCCAGCCCGGCCCACGTCCACGTCGTGCACCAATAGCTTCAATCGTCGCCACATACGCAGGCACAAGAGCAAGCTCAGCGAGCGGTGAGTAGAAGTCATTTACAATTCTTATCACTGTCATTAACCAGTTGCCAGTTACAATGATTTTTGCCCTCCACCTGCGGCCAGCCAAGCCACGCACAGTGGGGCAGCCAGTCTGTTTTCATGGCTAAATTCAGAAATCCTGTTCTTCGAAATATCTGTAAAAGATCTTTGAAATCATTTAATAGGTTCATTGGGTTAAACAATTAATTACAAGCCCGTAAATAGTCTGTGGACTTTTAAAAGTCATAAAAGTAATTGTTTTCTGGGAAATCATTGAATTGAGAAATTACGAAACTAAAAAACATGCATATAAATATATAAAAATTCTGTTTGAACAAAATATTTATGCTCAAAAATAAACAAACTAGATCCGCAACTCTACTTTAAGAAAGAATAACTTACCCAAAATATTTATTTTGATTCCCAATTGGATTAAAGCATTAGCTCAAGCTCCGTCAAATAAACAATATATATTATTTTCATCTTAAAAAAACATTAAGAAAATATAAAATTTCAGTTTTATTTATTTGAATAGAGATATTAATGGAAAAAAATCATATTGTTTTGTTGAAAAAAATTGAGCAAAATATTTGGCAAGGGAAAAAATTATATATAAGTTATGTATTTAGTTAGAAAAATCTCTAGAGCTGATTTAAAAAGATCAAAATGTAAGCTTAAACTATAAATTTAACTATAAAAGCGGTTTATTGAAAAAACATGTTCAGTTTTAGTGATTTTGGAAGGCTCTTTGGCATGCTCTATCCAATATCTGTAGATATTTTTAGATTTCCTACTATTGCTTAGATTTTGGCCAGGTTATTAGGTATTTAATTATATTTATTTAATTATTTAATTAGAACTGATTTAAAAATGTAGGCTCAATTGATATAAATTTAAGTTTAAAATGGGTTTATTTAAAAAACATGTTCAGTTTTAGTGATTTTAGAAGGCTCTTTGGCATGCTCTATCCAATATCTGTAGATATTTTAAGATTTCTTACTATTGCTAAGATTTTGGCCAGGTTATTAGGTATTTAATTAGAACTGATTTAAAAATGTAGGCTCAATTGATATAAATTTAAGGTTTAAAAGGGGTTTATTGAGAAAACATGTTCAGTTTTAGTGATTTAAGAAGGCTCTTTGGCATGCTCTATCCAATATCTGTAGGCATTTTAAGATTTCCTACTATTGCTAATATTTTGGCCAGGTTTTTGAAGCAAAGGCTCCATAGTGCGACGCTCGCATTGGTTGGCGAATTACGCATGCAAAGCGTTGTTGGCGACGCTGTCGTCGTAGCCTGATGTCTTTTTACCGGTTTTTGTTAGCTGCTTATCGAGCCACATTTGCATAAACAGCCATCAGCATCGTCTGAGTCTGGGTTTGAGTCTGAGTCTGGGAGTTACTCTGGGCCAGGGAATGGCCGCGTAATGAGCTTCTGATCCGCGACCAGTGAACTTCATAAGGCCCTCAAGCTTTCAAGTTGCGATACCGAATAATCAAGTGCTTTCAGTTCACAGGATCGAACAATCGATTGATCGCGATTGACCGTGAAAACTCGTTGATTGTGTTGTTGACGCGGAAAACTCTGGCCATTATCATAATAATTAGCTATTCAGTGACTTAGTTATATCGTTCGTCTATGATAAATCTATAATTTATTGCACTAGATTGTTGCTTGGAGGCAACGGAGCCCGCTCGCGATCGTTGAAGTCGTTTCAGTTACCCAGCTCGCTTACCCGTTAGACCAATTCATTTACATAAATTCTAGAGGTAATTTTCGTTGTGATAGTTTTTTGTGTATTTTTTTTTTGTGTTGTTTTGTGCTATTTTTATTGGCGTCAATTTTTGAAGAATAGCAACAAATTATAGTCTGGCTATAATTTGCGACGCTGCTCGTCGCAAAATCAATTAAAAAGCCACTCAACGCAACAGAACAGAACAGAACACAACACAAACACAACAAATATTGTTTTTATTTATTTATTGTGCAACAGCGTCTCGAGAGATTCAGAACAGGTTATCAGGCAGACCTCAGGCACAGCTTCCTCAACTCGGAGAGAAATAATTAAAAAAGAAAAATACAAAAAAATCACACAAAAAATACAAAAATTGCTGAGACGATCGCTGACAATGTAAAAAGAAAAATCAACCACAATTGCAGCTGCTGCTGTTGGTGTCAGTCGATCAATTATTTAATTACGCCCCAAATACCCATTCCCATTCCCTTTTCGGAGCCCCGGGGCATTACTTACCCGTATATCGATAGCCGCAAATTGAAAGTCGAGGTAACGCCTGCAAACAAACAAATAAACAAACACTGAAATAAATAATTAACAAGCAAACAAGCAAACAAAACACGAGCCACCCGAGTGGAGGACGCGCACGACAAAAGAAGATTCGGAATTCGAATCGGAATCGGCAACGGCATCGCTCTTGTCTTCGGACTCCCCTTCGGACTCGCATTCGCATTCGCAGCCACTGTCGCTGTCGCAGTCGCTGTCGCTGTCCGCAGTCGCATTCGAATTCAGTTTCGGATTCGAAGTGTTTGCCGGCGTTCAGCTGGCGCGTACGATTGCTGTTGTTGCCGCTAGTTGCGCTCGGTTAGCGGACTTGTAATAACTGGAAAAGATAAATTGCGGTCTCTGGAGTTAGAACTATAGCAATATAACAATACAAACAATTACGCGAAACGATAACATTAAGTTTTGGTCGTCAAATCCGTGAAAACAGTTGCCTTAACACGTTTCCAGTTTCCGCAAGCAGATACAAACAAATTATTATTAAAAACAAAAACAAAGGCAATCAACACCAAAACTCTAACACAACATATGTGCATATAAATATATATATATAAACAGTGTTGTTACCCGATAGGCTGTGCAACTATATATATTCAACATACATAGATCGTGATTACTATTGCAAAATGATTTTGTTGTTAAGCTGACGGCGCCGTTTTGTGGTTTTTGCCCGCACAGCGATTTCTGTAGTGCTTTTCCATTCAAAGAAATTAATGATAATAAAAAAAAAATATATATATATATATATAAAATTCTTAATAAATTCATTAGGCTAATGCCAGCGAAGATTAAATTAAATCAGCTTCATCAGCCTTAATTAAAACGAAGCTTTCCCATTTAAAAACTACACTCAATTGAGTGTGAACAATATAAATAAATAAAAGCTAAAAAAAAATGTTTATAAAATGAGCGCACGCGTCTACTTTACCAAACAATAGACATCCATATACCACGCGATTTCGTGTGCCAATAGGGCTGTATTTCCGGAAATACCGGAGACGTTGGGAGACCTTGACAATCACCGAATACAAGGTGAGATCTGGATTCTGTAGCTGTCGACTGCAGCTGGGATAATGTGTTTGTGCATTGTGCGTGTGCAACAATTAAAAAGAAAAAATATCAAGAACCTTACGGTTCGAAACTCCCGACTGCGATATACTCTGGTCTCAGTGTAAAATAAGCTCAGTTGTCAACGATCCTGGTTGTTTATGAGTGTGTAATATATACTATTATCTAACTTGCCTTTTCAGTTGCTCCTATATTCAATTTGATGACTCTAGCTGCAAAAGATACCATAGATTTATCTTATTTTCGCGCACGAATAAGGAAATTGCAAGAACCTTTTTAGTCCCATTTTTCAAGGATATTATCACAAGCTTATATACCAAATTTCGTAACTTTAGCTAGAAATATGTGAGAGTTAGAGTTGCCAAACGAAATCATATCATTTGCGGGTATACGCATACCAAATTTGACAGACCCAGTATACGTATTTCCCATTTTGAATACAGAGTATAACAAGAAACCGCGGCATAAAACATAAACGAGGCGCGTCGCATAATCTTACTGGCTTGCCTTAATAGCGTACTTGTAATATCGAACAGTTTCATATATATATATATATATACATTTCAAATTGCAATCTGTTATTATTTCAGATTGCTAAACGGCGATAGCGAGGAATCAGTACGCTGCTCATACTGCTCCGTTTTGAATGTGAATGAGAACGACTTGCGCATTTCATTCGAGAACACCTGCACCGACTCGCTGGTCACCGCTTTCGATGATGAGGCACTGCTAATATGCGACCAAGGAACCGAAATGGCAAGAGCAAAGGTTTTATTAGTACTTGAAGCACAGGAAACCCTTTCATCTCTATCATCAGTGAACATCAATTGAAGGAATAAGTTCAGATTGATCATTTTTGGTGAACAATCACATAGTTCAATCACTTAGTTCGTTTTGTTCATTCTTATCCTGTTCTCTTCCTTTTTTTGTGTTTGTTTCATTTAATTGTTAATAAATTGTTAATTTATATTATATAATCTGTGAACATCGATTGAAGGAATAGTGTTCAGATTGAACATCTTTGGTGAACATCAATCGTTTCGTAGTTCGTTTTGTTCGTTTTGTTCGTTCTGTTCCGGTTCTTTTCCTTTTTTGTGTTTGTTCCATTTAAAACACATTTTTTTTTGTAAATTTATATTATATAATCTGTAAATATCAATTGAAGGAATAAGTTCAGATTGAACATCTTTGGTGAACACCACCATCAATCACATAGTTCGTTTTGTTCATTCTGTTCCGGTTCTCTTCCTTTTTTGTGTTTGTTTCATTTAAAACACATTTTCATTTGTTAATTTATATTATATAATCTGTGAACATCAATTGAAGGAATAAGTTCAGATTGAACATCTTTGGTGAACACCACCATCAATCACACAGTTCGTTTTGTTCATTCAGTTCCTGTTCTCTTCCTTTTTTTGTGTTTGTTTCATTTAAAACACATTTTTGTTTGTTAATTTCGAATAACATTTGCTAATTTTAGCAAAAATCGTAGAAACGAACTTACTGAATGATAAACATAGTTCCTTTGTGCAGTTTTTGCTAATCGATCGATCGAACTTATTCTGAATGATATGATGCATCACAAACTTAAACATGAGACACAATCTATATACTTACCATATCACTCATTCACTGTCATTACAAACAGTAGCAATAACTCAGACTTAGTAATAGAGGTAGCTGTCACAGCTGTGAATCAGAGATAACTAATAGATTTGATGGGGATTCCCTTTGGATATACTTTACAGGTACACTTTGATGATGTGTCGTTGTACGGCACTCCGAAAGAGGAGCCAATGCCCAACATACCGATAGTCTCGGAAAAAGTCTCGGCGAATTTCCTAAAAAGTCAATTGCAATCATGGTTCCAGCCGACAGACAATCGTCTGGCCATGAAATTATTTGGCAGCCGCAAGGCATTGGTCAAAGAGCGTATACGTCAGAAAACTTCCGGGCATTGGGTCATACACCCGTGCAGTTCATTCAGGTATAGTATTATACGGTACACTTAAAAGCGTATAATGTTCAAAAATTTGCTTTGTTCTCGACAGGTTTTACTGGGACCTTTGCATGCTTTTATTATTAGTAGCAAATCTTATTATCCTGCCAGTCGCAATATCATTCTTCAACGATGATCTGAGCACACGATGGATTGCCTTCAACTGCCTAAGTGATACTATTTTTTTAATAGATATTGTAGTCAATTTTAGAACAGGTACTGTATACATTATATATATATACTGTTTAATGAAATTCATACAATTGATCGTTAATCTATTGATCAATTTCTTAATTGCAGGAATTATGCAACAAGACAACGCTGAACAAGTAATATTGGATCCAAAGCTTATAGCTAAACACTATTTAAGAACCTGGTTTTTTCTCGATTTGATTTCATCGATACCATTAGATTATATATTTTTAATTTTCAACCAAGTAAGTTAATGTATTTGAAGAAACAGTACGCAACATTTTGATTAAGATTATGAAATTGCAGGATTTTTCTGATTCTTTTCAAATCTTGCATGCCGGACGCGCTCTGCGCATCCTTCGTCTAGCTAAATTACTTTCCTTAGTTCGCCTGCTGCGTCTGTCCCGCCTTGTGCGCTACGTCTCGCAATGGGAGGAGGTCTATGTAAGTACGCGATCTAATTTTAGAAACACTTTAATTCTTTCTTTGCATAACATTACTTTAATATACATAGATAGATATATGTATATATTTTTGTTTTGATCATATTTGGTAATATTTGATATTGAATTTGTCAATTCAATTTCGCCCTATCTTTGGTTTATCAAATCAGTTATAATTTCTGCAACAAAATTTCTGACCGTATGCTCATTGCTGCAATATACATTCCACACACAGAAGTCGAAACAGTTTAGGTCTGGGTTTAGCCTTAGTACAGTCAATTTACAGTCAATTATTGTCAGAGTGGTTCAGAGTTGTCTATGTAGTCCAAAGTGCTCACTTTTCTCTCATTTTTTGTGCAACATGCAAGGGAGCTATATCGTAATTGTCAGGATCTATTAAATTCCTAGTAAATGGCGTGCAAAATGTTCAAAAACTATAATGCATTTTCAGTTGTTGTTTTTTTTATCTTAGCATACTCTCAGTGTCTTTAATTTCAGTTCAAATAACTTTACTTTGGTTATCATTTTGATTATGCCTTCTGTACTTATATATGTATATGTACCGATATGCGTTCAATTTCCCTCAAATTGTGCCCACAATCAAATGCTGTACAAAAAAGCCCAACAAGTTTTGTAAATCTCTACCATACAGTAATACTATATACAGTGTACTTAAATGCCAATATTTGTTTTCAACTTATGTTGCGTTGCGTTGCGCTCCAAGCCCAAGTCCAAGTCCAAAAAAAAACCAATCAATTCCTAATGCCTAGCAAGCTGGCCACGCCCACTTAAATCTTATAAACATATATATCTCATATATATATACTTGAGATGTCCTTACAACATTTTCACCCGGTCGCGATCGCTACGCCGCTTTTTCTTAAACTTCGCTCTATCGCGGGGGGAAAATACGTATTTTGTTCTTCTTTTTTTGTTGCTTACTTTCATGTTTCTTAATTTGGTCGAATTCTTATTTGAAATTTCATATATAACTTTGTTGATTTCTTGTTTGACTTTTGATGCACTCCAAAATACCAATTCTTCATTTGCACAATGTACAAAAAAAAACAAAAAGAAAACAAATCTGTGAAGACTTTTGTCTCAAGTCGAACAGACCACAGCTGAGAAACATTTCAAACATTTTCAAGTGTTGGTAAATGCTTTTTCTCTCCACAACACTACTACTATACTATATATTTTTTGCGCAACGTCACCCAATAAAAAAAAAAACAAAAAGTACAACAGAAACTTCAACTTACATTGCCTAACTTGGACTCTGTTTATTGTTTTATGTTTATAGTATATACATACATATGTATTTATTTCAAAAACTCTCAACTTAATATACAAACCAAATATGTATAATATAAGTATGGATGAAATTTAAGCTCACATACATACTAAAAAAAATAAAAAAAATATTGCTTATCGAATATCAGACTAAGAAAAAAAAACATAAAACAATCAAATATTTAAGTTAACAACAAACAACTTAGCAAAATCAGGGCCTAAAATACCTGTGTATATATATGGTTTTTAGATTCTGCAGAATCTACAGAAAAAAAGTGCTGATCGCAGAGGGAGAATGCACAGAAAAGACAAAGATGGCTTGACAAAAAGCAACCTAATTCTCAAGGTAACAACCAAACAAACAAAAACATCTTTAAAATTTATAAGAAATCAAAATCAACACTATCTTAAAAAAAAATACAAAAAAAAAAAATACAAAAAACAAATTCAATTTTTGATAAACAAAAACAAAAAGCCTTGATTGATTGACATTATAATTATATGTATTACTTATTGGTGAAAACATAGCTCACATTTGATCTATGATTAAACCAAAAATTGAGTTTTAGTGCATATTTCGTTCGTTCGTTCGTTCGATTGTTCGATTGTTCGATTGTTCGTTCGTTGATCATGTTTGATTGCTTGATTTTAATGTTCGTTCGTACATTCTGTAAATTTTCTAAGACTGCCTTTTTATATACATATTGAATGATTGATTGATATACATGCATACCATATGTTCTTGATTTGACGCATCAAAAAAAAAAAAAAAAAAATAAAAAAGAAACGCATTAAAGTTCAAATTCAATTAAGAAGAATACAACAATATAAAGTTTGACAAACAAATTCGCGTTACTAAATCATATTAATATGTATTCGATCTTCGGTTTGATCGAAGCTTGTTTTTATGCACTTCACTTTATGAGGCTTCAAATCCAATTTCGACACTTTGCTAGTGAGTGTACATACTATAAAAATTAGTAGAAAAACATTATCCCTTTTTTAAAAATATTCCTAAAATAAAAAAATAAACCCCATTCCATATAAACTTAAATTAGGCCCTCTCAACCAAAACCTCAAAACCCCCCATCCCCCCCTTCCCTCAAACCCCCCAAAAAACCCACAACCAACAACCCCCCACCCCCCCACCCCCCCCCTCCATTTCACAAAATTATACTACCCTCTGCTAGGGTATAAAAAGTACGAGTCAGTTAGGGGTATTCACGATCAGTGATTAATTGCTTAAATATAAAACAATCGATCGATTAAGACGCTACTTGGTTTAAACGTGGTCTTTTGGATAATTGTTAGATATTTCAAAGTTTAATTAAAATGTAGAAGAAGACAAACAGCTGATTGGTGACTCAAGCAACCATTAATCATCAGTGATCGTGAACACCCCCAAAATGAATTCATGTCCGTTGTACATTTTGATTGTCTGTTATTTGGTGGAAAACCTATAGAGAACACACAACAGGCAACACAGGTTTTGGAAAAGTCAGTCTTAGTTTTGTTTTGAAAGAATACGTTTACTAGAAGTAGACCTTCATGCATGAGCATGTCTAGATTCAGTTAATATTTAGCCAAGGATTAGTTCTAGTCTTTGTATATTTTTTTGTTCGTTTCTTTCCAATCTATACGTAGTAGTATTTTATCGACACGCCTGTGAATTGCATCAAGACACATAACATTATTAGGTAACGTATTCAATATTCAAATCAACGCGATTTCGATATCGATTTCGAATGCGAATGACAAACAACAAACACATGTAAAATTCAAATGCCAAACAGTTAAATATAGTTTGTTCAATGCTTTTTGCTTTAACACTCGGCAATTATACGATAAACACATAAATTGATCACTTCAGCGATCTCCAGTTAACAAATAAATCAAATATACCATATTGTAGTCTGTTGATGTATTTTGTACATATCGCAGCAACAACTGTCGTCTACCCTCACCTCCCCCCTCTCATTTACAATACTTAAATGCCAATCAAAGTTGCTGCTGCGACTGCGAAACGTTTGAACTTTGCTTTTGCGTAAGCTTTTTTTGGCCAAAATGCTGCACCCACTCAGCCCACAAAACACCAACAACAACAATAACAACAACAACAACAACTGTACAAATCGCTAATTGACGTCACTTCAGCGAATTTGTATGCCTTTTCAAAACTGTTGAACAACGAACACGAACACTGTACTAAGTATTTGTATTTGATGCATAGTAAATACATTTGCATACATAAACTCTTGAACGTATTGTATAGCATACATTTATGGGCAAATGCAATATCGCTTGCAATATCTAAATATATACACTAAGCGCTTGTTAGACGATGCAATTTATCGGACTACATTTTAGATTAAACATATTTTCTTGCGTTTCACTAACATTTACATTGCGTCAAAAGAAAACCTTTTCTAATGGCGTGCAAGTTTGCGCGCAAGATTAGTTTGTGTTCAGACGGAATTGCATTGTCTAACACGCGCTTTACATATATACTTGCTATCTATCGTATTCTACTGCTACAAAAACAACAACAACACACGTTTTAATAATATTGTTATCAATGCTTTTGCTTTTGTTTGGCGCCACTTTTGTGCAAAGCGCTTTATTGCTCCTTTTCTACGCTATTCCACGCTACTCTACTCTACTCTACGCTACGCTACTCTACTCTACTCTACTCTACTCTACTCTACTCTACTCAACTGTACTCTACTCTAACTACACACACTGGCAGCACGTCGAATATACGACAAGTCTTATTGTCATATTGCCATACAATTGTCAGATATTTTATTCAGTGCAGTCTGGCCACACTGTGTAACGGCTGGCCAGTGTTGCCGGAGTTTTCTAAACACAAATTGATGCTTGTCTGGCAACGTATGTTCGTCGTGCTGGCAGTGTGTTTAAAACGACCTTAACTAATATAAACTCTGCTACCGTTGTCAATTATAAATAATTTGTGTTTATTATGTTTGGTTTATCTTTGTTATTTGGTTTGGTTATGGGCTTTTGTTCTCTTCTGTTCTTCTTCTGTTGTACAAAGATTTCAGCCAGACTTGCGTGCCAATCTCTCTCCATTCTGTAAGTCTGTGTCATTTGAACGGGCGAGAATCCACGCCAGCGTTTGGTGAGCCGTCTTGAAGATCGATTTGCAAGCGTAGCATATCCTTTAGTAATATTACACTATATAGCATACATGAAAACTCGTACACAGCCAATCACAAGAAAACTGAATACTTTGAATGCAACAATTTTACTCTACTACTACTACTATATTCTCTCTCCGTTATGGGTTTTGCTTTTTTGGTTTTGTTTGTTGGTTGGTTTGTTCTAAACTTTGTACAGAATACGTAGCACTAACAACTGAGAAAAAGTACAAAATCAAAATACGCCTTTGTTGTATAATACTTTTGAAATAATATTGTGCTTCAATAATTTGAACGTTTGAACGGTTTAGTGACCATAATAAAAAACAAAAAATATGTATATTTTTCATACTTCCATACATACATAAGTATAACTTTGAAATTGAGCAAAAGTTAAGATGAGCACTTGTACCATAATAGCAGCTGATTTGCACAAAACAAAAAAACAATGTAGAAATAATGGTTTGATTGATTGCTCTCAGGTTGTACAACACTGTTTTATTGCCTAACATTAGACTCTCACATAATTACCTTTATATTATTTTGTATACTATCGATTTGTAACTATTCTCTGATTGATAGCGATTTGATTTTATTATTGTGTCTGCATTTATAGAGAGCCAGCTAAAAATGTGTGCGCTTGGGCAACTAACTGGCAGTTTAATCCTCAATTCATTAATCGTAGCATACTTCTGGGCATAACTGTAGCTCGAACTTGGGTAAAAACTAGAGCTGAAAAATGATCGATAACACTATCGATAGTTCTTCTCTTTAGCCTATACCGTTGGTATGAAACTATCCATACTATCGATTAGTTTTTGTAATAATGCCAATTCTATTTTACTGATTTGAAGTCCTTTTTTGGTTATGAAAAACAAATACTTTCTATAAATCGATTATACTTTATAATTTCTTTCGATATTATCGATAGCTTTAACCGATACTATCGAGTATAGTACATTATCGTTGATCTTTCAGCTCTAGCATAAACTGCCAGCCGCTGCACAGTACACAAAAATTCTTGTAACCTTAATTGTTTAATCTTTTGTTTTTATTGGCTATGGCTTGGTTACTTTTGTTGCTTTTATTGGAAAACTTGGCGCAATTATTTCTACGTATTTTTATGGCAGATGGAAGCCCAAAGCCACAAAAGTTCAAAATTTCAATGAATTCTATTTTGGTTTCCATTTTGGTTTAGTTGATATCTTTTGGTTTGTCGTATCTTAAATGTGGAACTCACAAATGTAACACACATACACACACACACACACACACACCACACACTTACAACACACACACACACACACACACACACATATGTATTAGACAGTGCGGTGCTGGCCTTTCGTTGATGTGCACTCTTATTGATAACTCTGGTTGCAGTTCCTCAATATGGCCTCGGTGTTCATGAGGATCTTCAATTTAATTTGCATGATGCTCTTAATCGGACACTGGAGCGGTTGTCTGCAGTTCTTAGTGCCAATGTTACAGGGTTTTCCATCAAATTCCTGGGTATCCATCAACGAGTTACAGGTTCGCCAAATGTTACAGCTACCCTTTTTCCCCCATCCCAACAATTGGCCAGAAATTCTAATCTTGTGACTTGCAGGAATCATATTGGCTGGAACAGTATTCATGGGCATTGTTTAAGGCCATGTCACATATGCTGTGCATAGGATACGGCAGGTAAGTGTCATTACCAACGTAATTATTCATATACATACAAGTATTTAAGCTAAGGATACATTTTCCTATAAGAAAGCAATTGAGTTTCTTGGTTTCCCAGTACATATCTAACCTCACTTTCGAATAACTTGGAAAACTGCCTAATGTTATCAGTATCAGTATATCAGTATACTTCCAATTGGGTAGTTCATATCCTTCCATCAGCCCGAGATCTTGAACTTATTCAAGGATATTTATCGATTTGAGCGTTCTTTAGAGAACATTCTCACCCGAACGCGATGTACGCGTTCTACAATGTACATTGAGAACTCCTACTCGAAATTGGAAAATCGGCAAGTAGTTTTCTAAGTTGACTTTCAATCTACAGTTCCTACAGTTCTACAGTCCTGCCAAAGACAAGTTCAATTGGAATTAGTTGTTAAATTCTCTAAAGTCTTACATTTCAGGAGGTCTTAACTTATTCTCCTTTATCTCAATGTGTTCCCGTGTAAAAGCAAAAAGGATTCAAACCTTTATTCTGCTCGTGGGCTAACTTAGGGCAAACCAAGTGAATGTCGAATGTTTCTTATGTATAGAAAATGTATCCCTTAATCATTCTATGTGCAAGTTGCATGAGGACTATGTATTTATTCAGTTGCATGGATTTCTTATTAATGTCGGTTCTGTAATGGATAATTGTCCCTAGATTTCCACCACAATCACTGACGGACATGTGGCTGACGATGCTGTCGATGATATCGGGCGCCACGTGTTATGCATTGTTCCTTGGTCATGCGACCAATCTAATACAGAGCTTGGACTCCAGCAGGCGGCAGTACCGCGAGAAGGTCAAACAGGTGGAGGAGTATATGGCCTATCGCAAGTTGCCGCGGGAAATGCGGCAACGCATTACGGAATATTTCGAACATCGGTACCAGGGTAAATTCTTCGATGAAGAGTTGATACTTGGCGAGTTGAGCGAGAAATTGCGCGAGGATGTCATCAACTACAATTGCAGGTGGGCGATCCTTATGCAAAAGCAGCAACCAGTCATATATCATCAGGCTGAGTTTAAAATTAAACCAATTTTATGCAAACATTAGACAATATTATGATTTTATGATTTTTGGGTATGTTTCGAGTTCCATTTGCGAATCAATTTCACAGAAAAATGTAATTGGCTACTCTATAATGTTGGGATGATCCTTGAAGTGTGCCTTACACATTTCCGTGGAATTGATTCGCAATTGGAATTCGAATCACGCCGTAAAATTTGTGTATTTGTATATACAACCTATGATTAAACGTATCCTTATTATTCGCAGGTCCCTCGTGGCGTCAGTGCCTTTTTTTGCTAATGCCGATTCGAATTTTGTTTCCGACGTAGTTACCAAACTGAAATACGAAGTTTTCCAACCAGGTCAATGATTCTCCTTGTTATAATAACAGCATACACTAACTTATCCTTGTTTTACCTCCAGGTGATATTATCATAAAGGAGGGCACGATCGGTACGAAGATGTACTTCATACAGGAGGGCGTTGTGGACATTGTGATGGCCAACGGCGAGGTAACTATCGTCTCACACATATATACAGCGAATCTAGTATCTGTCCCTAATATTACAGGTTGCCACCTCACTATCGGATGGGTCTTACTTCGGGGAGATCTGTCTGCTGACCAATGCGCGTCGTGTGGCCAGCGTGCGAGCCGAAACCTATTGCAATCTATTCTCGTTGAGCGTGGATCATTTTAATTGCGTTCTGGACCAGTATCCGCTGATGCGCAAGACCATGGAAACTGTGGCTGCCGAGCGGTTAAATAAGATTGGCAAAAATCCAAATATAATGCAACAGAAGGATGAGCAAATAAGCAATCCAGAATCAAATCAAATTACGGCGGTGGTCAATGCATTGGCCGCCGAGGCCGATGACTGCAAAGATGAGTAAGTTGGGGTTGCATACGGGGAATACTGGATCTACTTATATCTCCCAACAGATATACGCACTTTATCAAACTATCAATACTATCGAAGACAATCAAGCCTGTTCCCATTTCCATTTGAAAAGTTTTGCCTTTTGAACAATAAAGAAAAGTAGTTTTTATATCATTCGAAAACGCTTTGGAAATGGGAACAGCCCCTATAAAGTTAACCTAATTAATTATATGAATTAACTTAAAGCTCTATATCTTACTTTCTCCATTAGATGAATGCATTTGTATAGTCATAAGAACTAACCACCTATTTCCTATTTCTTGGTGTATAAAAATCGAATTTCTATTCTGCTTTTAATTTCCAAGCTTTCTTCAACCCTTTTTACGTTTGCTTATGAGTTTAGTCGATAGTTTCGATAGTTGTAACGATCACTATCGAAACTATCTAGTGGCGGCACTATCGTTAGTTTTTCTAATCGAAATACTTATGCATATATATCGGATCGCTTACAGTGACATGGATCTCAAGGAGAATTTACTGCATGGGTCAGAGTCGAGCATTGCTGAGCCGGTGCAAACGATACGCGAGGGTCTGCCCCGGCCCAGAAGCGGCGAGTTTCGTGCTCTGTTCGAGGGCAACACTCCATGACACTGAGGCACCAACATTACCAGCCCAGCCGGGGTGCATCGAGCAACCATCTGAGTAGCGGTTTGCAAACCCAAAACATACAGAAGCAAAATAGGAATACACCCACACACATACAATTACAAAGCAAAGCAGACACAGACACCACACACAACCACACACACAGGACACCACACACACACACATGCGTATATAATAATTAGTAAAAAGAAAACACTAAAACGATGAATCAATTTACGGTAGTCTACATATATATGCAATTGCGATTTAGTAGAAAATGACAAAAACAACAACAACAACAACAAAATGAGATAGAAAACGTATTACACAACAATGTCCTCAATAATTATTCATAATTTCAGCTCCGCTAACTGTGATGAACTTTAATATAAGAATCGAAAAAAAAATTTAAAAAAAAAATCAAAAAAAAATGAGTACATAAATAACTTATACGATAAAAAAGAGAAATTCAGCAGCCAGTTAAAGCAGTCACACAGACATAGAAAGAGATCACACACACACACAGACACAGAGACACACACAGATACTACAGAGACAAACAGACAGACATACTTACATATATAAGTAGTAAATCTACATATAAGTTTTATGCCCACGATATTGTAACGATAACGAAGTGAATAGACTTTTCAATTGCTACATAGGTGTTAGTCCTATGGACCTACTACTAAACACAATCACACACAACACACACACACACACACACACACACACACAACACACACCTGTAGTTAAACATTCAATACACGTGCATAAACTTATGATATAATAAAAAACCGATACGTTATGCATACAAACAAACAAAAAAATACAAAAAATGAATAAAAAAAACATTTATGCGCGTAGCTATTATGTACTCGAGAGCAACCAACAAACAATTATGTATTATTGCGATTATATAGCCTATTTAAATACGCATTGCAAAAAGGAAAAACATAACACTCAGCAATACGAGTATACACAACAGCAACAACAACAACAACAACAAAAAAAATACAAGCAATATTATTACAAAAATGAAATGATGAAATTTAAACGAAATGCATTAGTAGTTGAACTATTAGTTTTTCACTCACTAAAAGAAAAAAAAAACAAAAATACACTGACACAACGTAGTAGAGCAGCCTCAAGAAACCTCAGGGTGCCGTCGTTTCAACGGTTACCAATAGCAGCAAAAACAAAAAACAAAAAAATATAAAAAAAATAACAAAAAAACATACATAAGCATTGACTATATACACAACATACTACATACAAACAAACAAACAAAAAACATTAATAGATAATGTTGTCTTTTATAGGGAATTGTTATGACGATTCAGTTTTAATAATGTATTTATTGCAAATTATAATTTCTAATTCAAGATTCTGTTTCAACAACAATACTATTTAGTTGCGAGCGAGATCTTTTTGCAAGTACATACATACGTAGTTTGTGCGTCTTTGTTTGACATAATTTCAACATAAATCAAGCGAATGAGGATTTATGTAACTTAGTATTTTATTATACGTAAACTAATAAAATGAAAAGCAGAAGGACAGCGTTTGCCTTAACATAACACAAATGCAAATTGTTTCATTTAAGCTTATAATATAAAAACGGAAAAACACATAACTTGGTCATAATGAAGACTTAACTAATTGATGAATCAAAAATAACAATCTTGCGGCATTTCATGCCTTGTTTCAAAAATTAGATTTGGTAAATGGTAATAAACATAAAATTATAAATTGTAAGAGCGACGTACCCAGCCGGACTCAACGAGCGCCAGATTAATGTTCTTCATGAGCGTCTTTGCTTCTGGATCAACAAGTACCATATACACAGTGTTATCCTGAAATTTACAAGTATTTAACAGTTCACAATCCCATATATATGAATGTCAGCTTACCGCTTCATTGATTTTCTCAAGTTTTGCAAAGAGTTTGCGATAACACACGAGATCGTAAAAGAAATTGCTTGCCGCCGCCGAAAAGTATGAGCCCTGCCTGGGGTTAACACAGGCCAGCCGGCCGGACCAGCATTGAGGCGGCAATGTGGCAAACTCCTTGGCCAGATACTTAAGATCGCTGTGGCACACCCAAATTCTATCGCCTATATCAATAAGCGCCACCTGCAATAAGAAATAAGTGACAATCACATTCTTACAAGATCACATTTAGGTACTACTTACCTCAATATTCATTCTATCGTCTGTTTTAATATTCAGAACTTGAGCGCGCTGCCAAATTGCGCCCTTAAAGTGAACGGCACCCAAATGGCCCGTCATTATTAAGAATAATGGAATATTGTACGATTTCTGATCAATATTGTTGTAAAATCGCCTGCAAAATAACTCTAGTTATTAAGATAATGGAGGGCATGTCTAGCTTATAACTTACTGCATATTGCTAGACTGGGCCTTATAATCCTCGAACTCTTCATCGTGTATCCAAAAATGGAAGCTATGCGGGTTTGCCACCTACACACACACACAAATATATATATATATCGATTTTAAACTGTATATTGGCAAACTGGATCGAGTATAAGCTACCGTCACAAGCTGGATTTCGATGCGCTCATCTAATTTGAGCTTATTGTAAATATCTCGTTCGGGCAACTGTTGACCGAAGCGAACTGCATCCTTGGGATAGTCCACACTCAAAACACGTTCATCCTGAAGTAAGTGCAAGCTTTTAGTCTTAACGAGCTAATAATTGAGAGTAAATTATTACCACAGCATATGCCGGTATGGCATCCACTTCACTACCCTCATCCGACGACTCATATGCGACGACGGGCTCTTCACGGCATGTCTGCTCAATTTGTGGCTCCACTGAGGATCTAGTCTTGGTAAAGCCATTGCAGTTTCTATCCTTATTGAATTTGAAATTCAAAACGCGTTCATCCTAAAATATATATAAGATATGTATGTTAGCAGGGAATCTGATTAGATATGATTTTATACATGCCACAGCATACGATGGAATGGCATCTTCATCGCAGCCTTCATCAGAGGAAATATATTCCACTTTGGACTCCTCGAACTGTGCCTTTTTAGGTATGTCCATTTCAGATAATTCCTTGTCATTAGCAATGACTTGCTTCTGCGGCAATGACTGGTCGCCATTCGAATTAGATAATTCTCGATCCGATATGTAATCATGTTCGCCAGAGGACAAGTCTTCGTCGACGTGAACTATTTTAAACTTTCCAAACGAATCTATCATGGTGCTCGTCTCTGATACAAAGTTTTGCTTGGCTGTTTGGTGATCTCCACTTGAGGGCTGGTTATTATAATGATGAGAGGAATTGGTACTGGAGTTGTAATGTGCAGAAAACTGAGTTTGGCGATTATTGTAGTTGTTGTTGTAGTTAAAACGCTTAGTTCCATTGTTATACTCATTCACAAATACCAGATCTGATCGTTCAGAGGGATAGAAGAACTTTGGCTTTTGGTTCTTGCGGTTCTTTGGCCTGATGCTCGGCTTCTTTTGGCACTGGACCAGACTTTGAATGTGAGCAGTTTTGGCATTCGTTACCGCCTGCACCGTCGCCATGTGTCCACATCCAATCAGCTTAAATGAAAGCGTTAACATTTCATATACTTATCGAGATTAGGCATTCAGTGCACTTACCGCTATGGTGTCTGGTATGGAGCGTAGAAAACTCTCAATGTCTCTGAAGCCGAGCCTACTAAAGGGCACAGCAGAGCCTTCTTCGCTTACATAGTCTCTTTGCAGCCTTTCCACAGTCATACGCAGTGGCGATGATACCACTAATGAGTGTATAACTTTCTTAACGTAACTAAGCAAGCCCCGCTCGTCCATTATTTATAATTTATTTGCAAGTGCTCTGCAAACTGCGAAATATCTGTATTAGAATATTTGCGCGTGCTTGAAGTTGGCTGCAGTGAAGACAAAGGAAAAGTACGGTGATCGCGAAAGCGCTGACACAGCAAAATGCGATCATACATTTGAAACAGGCACAATCACGTTAAAATAAGGTGATTGTAATTTGTTTTAAATGCGTATTTATACTAATAAATAAGCAATTAAATTTATAAAAGAAAAATGGTTGTGGACATGGCTGTTTGAAATTAATTAAATGATTACAAAACATTTTTTATACAATTTTGAATAAATATTCTTTTTTCGAGTACCCCAGTGCTATAAAATTAGTAATAATAATAGCAATATTGCATATATTTATTAAATTTAGTTAAATTATTTCTTGTATCAGGTGGCAGCGCTGTTGGAGATCTACAACTTGTTCATTCCTTGCCTGAGATGGCAACTCTGCCGAAGAACTTAAATATGTTCATTCATTGTTTAATGTGGCAACGCTGCTGGTTCCAAAACAATTCCAGCTAAGTTGGCTGCGGTTCGGTAATTGAACTAGCTCTTTCTTTTTACTTCCTTTCGGTTCCGAACAAGCAGCAAAATGTCGAAGAGAGGTAATTTTCAATAAATTAAATCCGAATTAATCGCGTTAAATACAGTGAATCAATGCAAAACAACTACGCTACGATGCAGTGCACAACGCAATGTAACTGTTTAATTAATTATTTGTGCTTTTCTGTCATTTAGGACGTGGTGGTACCGCGGGAGGCAAATTCCGCATCTCCCTAGGTTTGCCCGTAGGCGCTGTTATGAACTGCGCTGACAACACAGGTAAATGCACAAACTTAAATATGCAAATACAAAGCACACTAACTTATAAATCATATATTTCAGGTGCCAAGAACCTGTACGTTATTGCTGTGCACGGCATTCGCGGTCGCCTGAACCGTTTGCCCGCTGCTGGCGTCGGCGACATGTTTGTTGCCACCGTCAAGAAGGGCAAGCCTGAGTTGAGAAAGAAGGTAAGTACGCTGTTTAAAAAGTGCAAAATATGCTGCGTATCATCTGCTAAGTGCTGAGCAAGTATAATAACAAGCTAAAGCTGTTGCACGCTTTTGCGTCTCATGGTGTAATTATGTGAGGTGGTGTCAAGCGACCCTGCGGCTTTTCTAAATCCGCAGTTAGACGATTTAAACTCGCGAGTGTTTTTCATCTTCTTGAAAACAACTGAACAAAATCGCCTGCATTTAGACGGTGTGTTTTAAATCACACAATGCAATTGATTTTCTGTTGCAATGCAAGTCTGATTTAGGTTATTGCTAACCAATTTTATACAAACAGCAAAAATGCGCTATAAAATCAAGACAAGGCTGGTCATGAGGTTTTGTACGACTCGCTTGCTCTGCTACCGGTCTTCACTACAAGCAAAAAACTCTTAGCTATAATCGCGAGTTAATGAATTACGAATTGTCAAGAGTGATATATGTACATGTGTTGTTGTTACGAAGCGCTTACAAAGAAAACCACGCGATTTTATGATAAACAAAACTATCAAATTACAACAAAAATCAAACGAACGAGTTGCCAACTTCATCGCAGCTGCTAAATCTGGCAACTCGCTTGACAGCCACCTTATATTATTATACCATGCTTGTCAGCAAAATGTACATATTTTGCCCACTTTTTTGAGATGTGTTTTTTCTAATATTGTTATTAACGCGTGCTTTTTATCATTTGTAGGTTATGCCTGCCGTGGTAATTCGGCAGCGCAAGCCGTTCAGAAGGAGGGATGGCGTTTTTATATACTTTGAAGATAATGCGGGGGTCATTGTGAATAACAAAGGCGAAATGAAGGGTTCGGCCATTACCGGACCCGTTGCCAAGGAATGCGCTGATCTGTGGCCCCGTATCGCATCGAATGCAAGCTCTATAGCCTAAGCAGTTTCCTTTTCAAGAAATAAACCCAATAACGGAACAACAGATGTTATTAACTTAGAAGTGATTCTAGATTGTTTTTATTTAATGGCATCCTCTTGGCCTCATTATTTGGGTGCTTCGGTGCGTTGTGTTGGCTTCGGTCGTGTCACCTCCATTGAGATTTTGCCGTTGGCGCCCTTGAACAGCGCATAGCACAATTGGAATGTGCAACCCTCCAAGGCATCACCATTAAATTTAGTTATGATGTCGCCGCGTTGTAGTTTATTATCAATTTCTGGATATTGGCCTTGTACCTGTTAATGAGAGGCGTCATTAAATGCAAAGCAATCTTTGTATTCAGTCTACATACAATGTCGGAAATGGTGCAGCCGTATTCGTTGGGTGACAATGAAAGACCGAGCTCCTTGCCGCTTTTCTTCATAAACTCCACATTGAACTTCTCCAGCTCTGGCGGATCGGCGCGATAAACGGTTAGGTTGACGTTTTTGTCATAGGTCACGTGGAACAATTGATGCACCTTCAGCGTGGTCAGGGTCCCGCAATGGACTGCCGCACCATTGATGTCGCAAATATGATCGAAGATCTTAAGGCGCTTGTCGGCCGCGAAGGCGCCCTCAGGATAAATGTGTGTGATGACACAACCAGTCTGCAGAGGATAGAAAATCACCATGTGGATATGGAAATGGTAATGTTAGTGGGCACATACCTTGACGTAGTTGTTCTTGCCGCCAGTCACTATTACTCCCATTGGTTTCTTCTCCACCTTTACCTCAATGAGTATCTTTTTGTTGGGGTTTATTTCGGCTGTAGCGGGTTCCTGTGGCTTTTCCTCCTCCTTTTTGGCCTCTAGAAATTGGTAGAGTACAAAAGAAATAATAGTATACTATAGTTAATTTATGAATTGATTAACTTTTAAAGCAATGAAGAATATCCTTCCTCACAGAAAAGTTTTAGGTTACGCTTGAGCTAATGATGGGAAGCGGTTTTGAAAAGTTGTCTGCAGACAGTCATTGGTTAAAACCGTCCGATCGGATCACTATATAGAGTAGCTGGCATAATGAACAAAAGTAATACATAAAATAGACTTGGCTTTGGTCAAATACTCCAACCCACTTAACAAATGCTTCACCAGAATCACAACCTAGAATAGAATTGTACTTGTAGCTGCTATAGGAACTTTGGGTTCTATGAAAACTAAAATTGCAATAATCTTTCCAGCTTGGCACATTTTTAATTAAAATCGTTAAATGTTGCAGTAGTTCTCAAAATCTAAATTGTTTGAGAATCTTTACTGTTTATATATATTTGATGTTTATTGTTTTAAGTTTACTTCACTGATCGACAAGATATTTTCTGAGATTCGATTTTCTATACAATACAAAGTAATTTATATGTTTAAAAACGCATTTTATATTTGACAGCCCGAGGTATTAGTTGTTCTTTTCTGCTAATCAACAATTTTAGTCATCTAATACAGTATTTAGTTGTAAGATTTCCAATACTTTTCTAGTTGAGCTTAGGTAAATACTACTGCAATCTTCTGATGACTTACCTTCCTTCTTTTTCTGCTCTTCCTCGCGATCGGCGCGTATGGACTCCTCGCTCTTGAGAGTAAGCAGGATCATGGTCACAACGCCCTCGGCGCGTTTCAGGAGACCAGTCGCCTATATATTTAGAGGTGTATAGTAGTTGATTAGCGAAAATATAACTTTTATTGTAAAACAAATGATGAAATATCAAAATTATATTTACTGCCAATTTAAAAGTAAAAAATATTGTTGGAATTCTATAATAACAAAAATTTAAACTGGATTGTTCAATCGTTTATAAGTTATAATGGTTAAGCTTCCTGGCACTAGGAAATATGTTAGCTGTACACCTGTTACAAACCTCATCATAGTTGGACTCTAGTGTTACATCCTGATTGATCGCCAGCAACATGTCACCAACTTTAACGCCCGCCTGGCAATTCAAGAAATTTGTGAGTTAATAAGATAGAAGACATAGCAATAGAGCTGGAAAATCGTTAGTTCAGATAGTGATTGCTGATAACTACTATCAATAGTATCGAACTTATTGGCTATTCCATCTGAATGCAGATGTATCGACAAGAACCAAAAACCCATTGATACCGTCGATTGACTTCCAGCTCTACGTGGCAGGCACTTACCGCCTCTGCATTGGAGCCCTCCCGCAAATCCGAGACAAAGATGCCGCTGCCCACCTCGACGTGCTTGCCATAGATGACCATTATGCCCAGGAAACCCTCCTTGCGGACTTGCACCTTGCGCGCTTTGGGAAACTGGTCAAAGATGAACTTGGTCTGCAAGCAACGGGTAAATAAGTGTAAATGTGCGCAGAGTGGGGCATGGAGGGCGCATTTGGCTTGCCTCATCGGTTGCTCCTGGGAACTTCTTGATGGGCCTCACACACATGCCCTCGTCATTGGGCTTGCGACGCGATGTAATCAGGACGAGCTTATCGCCTTCGACATTCTTGAACACGGCGGAGGCATTCAAGTGGCAGCGATTCTTTAGCACATTGCCATTAACCTCGACAATCTCGTCGCCTGGCTTTAAGTCCACGCTGGCCAGCACACCATTGGGATCCACGCCAGCCACAAAGCACGCCATTTTCTGTCTATCCTTGTGCCCGGCCAGCGCCAAGCCCAGCGTCATGTTGTCGGCCTGGCGCTGCACCTCAATGCGGCGCAGATCCTTCATCATGTTATACCGCTTGTTGATCTTCGCCAGCGTATAGCCGAACTCATCCTCCTGCTCCTTGTCGCGGTCCTTCTCCTGCTTGTTCAGCTTGCAGTTGCCGGCCGAGGCACGATCAATCTGAAGCATGGAATTGATGGATTAGTACAATAAACATTTTTCAATATTTCGTTCTTTGAGTTATCGATTTTCAATGGTTTTCCCTTGAATTTGCAAGAAAACGATTCTTATAATTTAAAAAAATCATGGTTTGGGCATCGTTTGAACTTCTAATTACTTTATTTGTGTTATCAAATGGTATAATTAATAAGAAAAACTAATTTGGCTTAACATTAACTGTAAATGTAGATTATTTTAAAAAGCAATTTTATTTAAAAACTGTTTTTCAGATGAGAACAGGTGGTAGAATTAGAAAATGTTGGGAACCCTAATATTTTTTTTGTATTTTCATAATCGGATATAGTCGCAAACCTGCGGAATAAGACATGTCTAAGCCCTGAATATTTGACCAATTTTGCTGGCAGACAAGTTTAAGAGGCTGACAGAGGTTTTGATTGCCAAACAGGCCTTTGCCATTCTATGTCAGATCTTTTTCAAACAAATCAAAACTCTATCAGCAACTGGTCAAAGAAAATTTCGACTTATAAAGTTTTAAACACTACAGAAGCCTACAATTCTGGATTGACAACTTCCATGAACTTTGTCAAACCTTAATCGATTTCCATACAATATGTCGCTTTGATCATGTTTTGTATTCTAAATTTACTTGGCATTCAAATTTTATTGATATTCCAAAATCGATTATATTTGATTTTTACATAGCTTTCACAAAGTTTTGAAACATTTTAAATTTGAAAATTTATATTTTTGATTCCCTTTTTTGATATTCCTATTTTTGAAATAGGTAAGCAAACTATTTTTGATAGCTTTTTGTGAGTATACTATTTCTGAAATAGGTTACAAAATCAGGTGATGGAGCAAATATTGACAAGTGCTGCTTACCTCGTAGCCCGCCTCGGTGCGTATGCGACCGGTCATGTCGCGGGTGTCCTCATCATCCTCGTCCATGTTCGGCACGTGCTTGACCCGTGTGGATGCCGAGAAGGTCGCATTGCGCCTCTGATCGTTCCGTATGGTCGGCTGCCTGGCCATACCCCCGCCGCCCATGTTATTGCTGGGTGCTTGCTCTTGGGGGGAAAAGTGTGAGCCCAGCCAGATATTACCAATTGACATCCTGACTCCTACCTTGGTTGAACTTATTCTTGGCCTGCATGTACCCATTGCGTGGATCATTTTTGTTGGGCTCATCGCTCTTGTCGAACGTTTGTATCTCCAGATTAATCTTAAAGTCCGCATCCTTGATAAGATCAATGACCGCCTGTTCGGTGGAATGGCGCACATCCTTGCCATTAAGCGATAGTATACGATCACCAACCTGCGAATATAGCACTCGTAAAGCCCAGTACTCTCACAGTTGAACTGCGCACCTTTAGTTTACCACAGAGATGCGCAGGACTATCGGGCACAATACCCTTTATGAATATGCCAGTGGTCTTAGTATTGGGCGAGTCCTTTACCTCGCCCCTCACAATGCAAATGCCAAATGATTTCTTGCCCGTTTTGTCCAAAGTCACCATGTGAATGTGCTCTGCGAGACAAATAGAGATAGTGAGAGTGATAGAGAAAGATAGCGGAAAATTGAGAGGTAGAGAAAGAGTGTCGCATGTCAGGGGGGACTGCATTGCATAATATACTTATATATTCTTAGTACCCTTTACAAATGTATCTGATTCTATTAATAGGCAAACATGAATCCTTATGGTCCCTTTTACGCCTTCAATTTTGCACCATTATTGATCATTTATATACCATTTGAAAGGTATTTAAATAAACTCTGTACATCATTTATTAATAATTTAAATCAGTTGGATGCGTCGCGGATTATGTGTTAAGGGTGACACTAACACAACAATACATAATATACTAGGCTTAGGAAAAAGTGTTAACATATAAAAATTTAAAATTTAAATAAATTATTTGACTTTTATTGTTCCTAGAATTTGGTCGACTGCGTAGACAACTTGCGAAACTAGTTCACAAAAATCCAATGAAAATCTGATTTTCCCTATATTCATAAATTAATATCTATAATTATGTGCCTGAACAATGTAAAAAGTTACATGAATTTTCAATTTTTTGAATGGTTTTTAATCGTCACTGACCTCTTATACATTTTAGGGGAAAAGTTTCGTATAAATTCAAAGACCTCAAATTTGATTTTAGACTAATTGCGATATAAACTATTTGTTTGGAATAAAACGGTACTTTAAATCATATGCTGTGTTAGTTAATATTTTGATTAAAATTCATGCGAAATTTGCAAAAAGAATGCTTAAAAGCAATTCTTTAAGTTTTGTACCATTATAGCGACTAGTGTCCTAAGTAATAAGCTTTGTCTTGTATCGCAATTAAATATCAATAAATAAATAAATAATTAATAGCTTTGATAGAATAATGTTCCCATATTTTCATCTTACAAATCTTTCTACCGCCGGGAAACCGGCGTAAGTAGGATCGCAAAGCTCGATGATAAAGTACGTACATCAAATTCGAACATAAACGGAGATTTTCCGGAAAATAATAAGAAACTACATGAATCCAAAGACATACAAAAACGAGCTTATCCAAAAGAAAAAGACACTTGATTAACGAAAATCAAGGATAAGCCAAAACTTTTCCCACCGTAAAGAAGAAAGGTACTTTTGTTAATATAGAAGGGACATTTAATATGAAACTATACGAAGTTTGTTTCACTCATTAATAATTGTTCATTATACTTTATGCTGTAATTTGCCATGTAACTTGATTAATAACTTTAGTTTTTGTTGAATCCGTTGTTAATTTATAATTTAAGAAAAACCTTAAAACTATTTCGATATTTTAAATGATTTTGTACATATAATCAAGGCTTAACTCAATTATAGTTTTCAATATATTCAACAATAGGCATTCTTTAACAAATTATATAAAACTTTTCTGATTGTTATACAGCACACACTTCCACAAAAGACTTTGACCAATTAAATAATAGATTCATATTTGTGGAACACTTAAGATAATCACATTAAATTGTTCACTTTATTCTAGTTATTTAAATAGTTTCATAATTGAATACAACAATTGTTTTATAGCTACGTCACTTATATTGGCTTATTCAATTAGCCAAAATATGCACAAATTAGCAGGTTCAATGTCAAGTTCTATGATTTTGGTTGCTTATGAATATAGTATTTATATAAGATTGTATTATAGGGTCTTGAAGTACTGACCACCACCGCCACCGGCACCGGAATTGCCTTGGAATTGAACCATGATTATATATTAAATTAAATTATATTTAAATTGTTCACAGATCACACACTTTAGTCAAGAGTTGAACATTAAAGGTGCAATTTATTAGTTCGTTTTTGTACTTTTTAGTTGTGAGCTTTTTGCAGTGAGCCCATTGAAAACCGCGCCTAAACTGATTTTACAATTAGCTGTCTGACATTCTTGCTAACTGACTTAGTGGCCATTCTATTTTGAGTCTGATTTTCGTATCGATTACACTGCACAACAAGGCGCCATTGTGGGAAATTACACTTGTAATTTTTTCGAAAGTTCAGTTTTATAGAAGCCCTTAAAGGATCTTTCAGTTGTTCAATACTTTTCGCGTATGCAATTCTAAATTCACTGCGATGTGGTTTTGTTGAAATTACGCTTTTATATTCGAGTCTTTTCTATTTCAAACTGATAGCAATTGATCTCAAAGGACTTTATTTTCTTGGCAATTTTTAAATAATACATTTTTGTACTAGATATACTTATTACTGAGCTGAATTCTGGATTGAAATACTTATGCATTGAACGACAAAGTTGCGTAGTTTTTGTTACACTTTTAAAACCAAACAATAGATATCAGAATAGCTACAATTGACGATTATTATTTACAATGTTTGGTTGTAAACGAATACCGGACTGTATCATTCAAGAAAGTTGTTTGTTTTGGTAGAAATGTTTGCTTGTAGCACAGTGTTATCGATTTGCGAGAGCATTTCACATTGGCTTCAATTGCATTGAGTAACTTTCGCTGCAGCGAACATGTTTGCTGTGGTAACTTTGCAGATATGACGCAACACACTCAGAGTCAAACATCCACATCCACACACACACGCACAACACAAACACATCAGTCAGAAGTCATTCAGACCACATAAAGCCAAAGACAGTGTCCAGTCCAGGCCGGCATCTTTATTGGCCATATTACAATATTAATTTGTTTCTGCGATTTACACAATGCAGAACTCAGCACTCCGTAAATGGAAGCCCACCAAGTGCCGGCCAAATGCCCATCGATTTTAGCTGCTTCTGTGCATGTAATATGCCCACGTAGATACGTATAAGTTGTGCACAGGAACCACAACATGTGTGCCAGCCAGTGCGACAAAACTATCGATAAACGGCACCGCCGATACTATCGAAAGTCGTTACAATTCAAACTATCGATAGTGCTTTAAACTTAACATGAGAAAATGTTTCTTTTTTAAATTTTAATTATAATGTAAGAAAAATCTTTTTCAGTGATATCTTAATCTGTTTGTAGCCAAAAAACAAGTATCGATACTATCGATAGTGTCATCGTTAGGCTTTCAGCGCTAGTGCAAGCGCACATAACCTAATTTAAGAAACATAATTTTTCAGCAATATCCAAATCTGTGTGTTGTAGCCAAAAAACAATTATCGATACTATCGATGGTGTTAACGATAGTTCTGCAGCGCTAGTGCAAGCGCACATAACCTAATTTAAGAAAAGTCATTTTTCAGGAATATCTAAATCTTTTTGTTGTTATCGATACTATCGATAGTGTCATCGATAGTTTTGGAGTGCAAGTGGAAGCGCACATAACCTAAGATACTAAAAAAGGTTAATGGGATCGTTTAATGCTGTCATATCATACGCAAATGAATTTAATTTGTCTGCAGAACTTAAATGCATAATCAAGATTTGCATTTTAATAATGGACAGACAAGCTGGCGAAGCGTGAGGGTGAGGGTGGGGGTGTGAGTGGGGGTGGGGGGGAGTGTTAGTGGACTACAAAGCTATGCAAACATTTCCATTAAATACGCTTAAGGCACAGGGAATATGAATATTTTGCGACGAAAGTTGTGTAAACAGAGACGCACAAAGCGAGCGGGAATTATTTATACGGCAGCGTAAAGGGGCAAGGGGCTAGGGGGGAGCGATGTTGAAATTAATTTCATAATAAAAAAGCGTAAGGAAACCCATTTGATAAAACAATTTCCTTTTTGCCTCCCAACAGTCATGTTTTGTTAGTAAAGTAAATTCAAAAGAGAACTGCGAACAGCGGACGAGCAAAGCAAAAAGCAATGCAAAAACAAAAACAAAAATATGGCAATGAGCTTAACTTTCAGCACTGCACGCATCCGCAGCGACAGCGGCAGCGACATCGACAGCAGCAGCGGCAAATGGCGGCCTCAGCTTCACATTTCACATACCCTTCTCCCACTAGCGCGTGCTGCGCTGCTGGCGTCACTGTCGCTGCGCTGCCGCTGCTGCTGTCACATGCCTTATGGCGATTGGTCCGCTGCTGGCACGCCTCTTGCAATGGCCGCTGTCAATGTGTGTGTGTGTGTGCGTGTGTCAGAGCGCTCTGCCCTACTCGATTGTTGCGCTCTCTCGCTTCAGCAGCATCCTGCTGTGTGCGCTGCGTCGCAGTCGGCGCATGGTTGTTGCGACGATTTAGTTAACTGAAGTGATTTTCAACTGTTTGCTGTCACACACATACACACACACACACATAGAAAGACAACAGCCTCGCGCTCTGCTCTTATATAAGTAGCTACACGTGTATGTATGTATGTATGTGTATAGGTGTGTGAGTGTGTGTGTGTGTATGCGCTGTTGACTTGTTCTCGTGTTGTACTTACATGCAGTTATATCAAATTGCTAATAATCGTTTAGCAGCCACTTCTGAGTGCGTCCTGGAAATGAATAAAAATTACAGTTTTTGCGCAAAAACACTTCAGCTGGCAAAAAACTCGTTATTAATTTGAATATTGGTGCTGCCTCAAATGCTCTTTACATGCTGCTATACACATACATACATAGAGATATATACATGTTTGTATGTATATAAATATATATTCATGATAATTATTACTAATCATATTCTAATTTACATCTATTAGTCATATATTTTGGAAATATCTTTGTTATAAACTCAAAAACTATACCATGCGCCGTACATAACCTATATAGACTATATATTGTAGGTTATATAAGTTTGAACCAATTCCAACTTCAATGTGGCTTAAATAATATTAATATATAGTTTCTTGGGGTTGGATCCCTGACTTGGGAAATTCATCATTTATTTTTGGAAAATTTATGTTTTTATTTTAGCTACAATTTCGCTGAGTTTAACAATTTTTGAAAATTATGAAATCGTCTTACTTGCAAGCTTACAATTAGTAAGTTTATAAATCAATAGGTTTTTAGATGTTTATAGAATTTTCTGGTGACTTTCCTGAACGCATGATCTATTGAACAGTCTCTCTTTGTTCTTGTTTTCGACTGGTTCCTCATCAGGACTCTTGCTGACTTACTCGTGGTGAGCACACTTTCTTCGTAGCACAGGTCCTTGAAAAGGAAAAGGAAACTACATTTGTTTAAACCATTTGATATAAGCGGGTGATGCAAAACTTGATTAAGCCTACTTGTTTTCAAAATATATCCAAAGAATATTAGCTCTACAACCGTATTATATTATCAGCTGAAGAAATGTATATACAGAAATCAAAATATTGTGAGAATACTTCTAATTATATTTGTAATATTGAAAATACCTAATTCTACAAAGCAAATAACATGATTTAAAAGTAAATATGTTAAGAGTAGTTCCGTAAATTAAACTATTTATCAAATGCTAATCAAAAATATAAACTCAGGTTTTAGATATTTATGCCCCTCAACATGTTTCTAAAACTTACGCTTAAAATAGCTTATAAATATTGTCATAAATATTATATCTAGCAATAAAGGAGCTTTATTTGAAAAAATAATGAAATAATAATGAAAACAATGAAAAACAAATGCATTGGCAATATTTATATAGAAGAAAATGAGCTTAGAAAACATGCTTAAGGAGGGACACTATCGAATTGAGCAGCACTGTCTAAGTATTTCTATATACTCGCAATAATACATTTCAAACTTGGATTATGGTATAAAAAGTGATTTCAATTTAAAGAAGAAATTATAGAAGTATTCTAAGAGCGGATTGTGTCTTTTGTATAAGAGGTTTGCTGTTATTTCAATTAATTGTCATAAAATTAAATAGAACTTACTCTAAGAGTAAGAAAATTAAATAAGTATATATATTATATTCACAAATATTGCTTTGAAAGCATAAAATTCAAGAGTTCACCTAATTTGTGCGCTATAATTAAAACCAAAAATGAATAAACAGAAACCTGCCTTGTTCTTTAAACATATTTCTTTCAACATTTATGTTTACACTTTCCACAACACAATTGTTAGCTGCTGTTGAGCATAAAAGCCTGAAAGTATTTAATCTCAACTGAAAGCCATACGCAACAGGCGCTCCTAAGATACACAAAACAAAAACGGAATGGTCGAGGAACATAAGCAACTGAATATTCTCACGACATCTCAGGACATTGGCAAACAATTACACGTACATGTGTAGTAGGTACAAGCAAGGACTCGGGGAATGGCATGCCCCTTGGTATGGATTATGGATATTTGTGTTTACTACGGATATAATGGGCTCATAACTTTCAAATGTGAACGTGATAGAGCAAATAATGGTGCCCACATAAATGACATTGCTGCTGCATACTTTATCTAGTATGTACATACATTTATTTATATATGTATCTGTATCTGTAAATGTATCTGTATCTGTATCCGTAAGTGTGCCTGTTTGTAATCACAACTGCACACAAACATGCGAGGCGGGCACAGTTTTTCGGTCAATTTTATGAACGGGAACGGGCTCGCTGTATGCTGTCAACATTAAAACTCAATTTAAATGACAACGCATAAACAAATAATTGTCCTTTTGCACACAGGATGAATAAGCGCAAGGACCGCTGCTGTAGCTGCCCCTTAGCTCAAGTGCGCCTCAAAGTTCACTCGCACGGTAGTAAGTTATTCAAATATTGAGTTTTTAACTCGCAGCCAACCAACAACCACCAAGGAGCATAAGGAGCAGTGCCACCCGCCACCCCACTGGCAGGACACGCTGGCAGCATGTGCGCAGGGTCGCAGATGCAGATACTTATGGACCTCAACCTGAGCCTGGTTTCCATCAAGTGCGTTTCCGTTTGCGTTTGCTACCGAAAAGTACATTTCATTTGTATGTCCTGGCGTCGCATCCCTTTGTTTGAGTTTCTACTCCTAAATATATTTGATTTGTTTACCATGCCCTGTAGCTAGAGCTGAAGCTCAAATCTTAAGCCGCATGTAAATGCGTTAAATTAAATTTCAAACGCTTGTACTTTTCACAGCAGCGCCAGGACAATTGAATGGATGAGTCCTTTGCGTAAGACCATGACGAAAACATTCTATTTACTGCCCTTGAGATTCGAGCCTAAAGACCTAATGCGATTATGGCAATGACGCTTTTGATGGATTTCGGCTGCGCTTAATATATTTACATGCTACATCCGAAAAAAAAGGACTTCTAAATTGCATGTGCTGTCCATCACTTTAGAGCTACAAGTTTTTTGAGTTGTTATTGAATCAGCTGGGCCAGCTTCTAGCCCATTTGGTCCTTGACATGACTATATATTTGGTCAAGGAACCGAACCAGTGTTTCAGCTCTAGATTTGGTTCCTGAGTCTGGTTTTACTTCGAAATATTGATTTCTTCAATTAAGAATCCAGTTTTCATTATACATTTATAAATATCATGCGATTATGGACTTCATCAGACGTTTCTAGATATGTCTACATAATTAATTTAAAACAAAATTAGACCTATTAAAATAAACCAGAATTATTTTATTGTCTATCTTTCTTGAACCGAACATTGAGAACATTTGAGATGTGTTTAAATAACGCCTAGCTTAAATATATTCTTGAATATTATTTTGTGATCAAGGTTTGATATTGTATCGTATAATAATATATATTTTATAACTCAACCTGATCTCGAATCGGCAGATATCTTCACTCGGAGAAAAAGAGGTGCAGTTTCTGTTTCGGTTTGCTTATTTTGTGGACTTCTGCTTTGGCTTAGAGTACCCAAAAGTTCAATCAGTTTAAGCCCAGTTTGCTGGCTGTTTTGGTGCCACTTGAACACACGCCCCTGCCAGATCCTTGTCTATTTATATTGAGCTCAATATTGTTGATTTTGGACACTGATAGTCCTGCACGTGTTCACACTTCAAGGCTCGCGGTTCGCGGCACGTGCTAACGTTTTGTAATTGCGTCATCAATGCTGGCAAATATTTGCTGTTTGCATTTTATTTGCAGCACAAATTGGTAATATCATCAGCATTATCTATCTGGGCAGGCGGCCTCTACTCGTACTGTATTTTCTTTTCATTTGTCGCCATGTCGCCCATTCAGAGCCCACACTCGGATCACACACTTTGATCTAACAAATTGATTTACACTAACGATTATTTAATGAAATTCCAGCGGCGCATAACATATATCCTTCCGCCTGCCGCCTGCTGCCTGCCGCCCACCGACTCGCCCTCGACCTTGTCCCGTTGTCCTGGCAGGAAGTGTGAATTACCCAACACCCGCTAAACGGCGTACGTTCGACACGTGCCGGACAAGAAGTTATTAGGTGTCTCTATAACTCCATAGACGGCTGCCTTCCTTGTTATTATGGTTACAATCTATTTTTACACTTTTTTGAGCGGTCGAATTTGTAGTGTGAATGGGAAAAGGTTTCCATTTTCAAAACTGCTGTCCCAGGATCTTTTTGGAAAGGATTTAACAGTGAGGATTAACTAAAAGTTGTATCCGTGCTATGAGTTTTGACGTGTTATCAACACATTTAAGATTCACAAGTCCTTTTGCCCGTGTTCTTATTTAATAATTGAAATTCTTTTTCAAACATTTTAATTTTACTTTTCCATTTTTGTCGGGATATGGTAATTTACGAAATCATGACACTTACTTATTTACGTTATTATATTTATATTTTATTCTTAGTCCTTATAATAAAGCCAACACTGCCAATTAAATCAACTCCCCCTAATTCTTCGGAATTCTTCTATTCTTCAATTCTATTCTTATATTACCATAAAAATTTATAATCTATTTCATATATCAAGGCCAGGGATTACAATTGAACATTTTTCTGGCGAATCCTTTATTGGCGAGCTTATAATAAAGGTATCTAATTTTTCCCTCGAATTCTTGATTGAATTTGTCACAAAGAATACATTTTTAGAAGCAGTTGTTGCTTGACATTTCTTCCATAAAATAGTATAACTATAATTATAAATGTCTATTATCTATTTTATTTTCAAACATGAGTTTTATTTAAGCATCAAATCTATTCAAAGATAGGGATAATATTAAGATGGTTATTGAACAATTAGTTAGACTTAAATAATAAAAGCATATTAATATCTCAAAACTATGTTTAATAAAATTTATTTTAGTTTATTTTATTTATTTTAGTTTAGTTAAAATGGAAAAAAAGGAACTTGTTCTGTTATAAAATGCATATAGGAACAATATATTTGCGTATAAAGTAATGCAAATTAATATATCGAACCAGTACACTCAGAAAAATAAATGCTCTAAAATGCAGAAAATGTTGATGAAAAGAATAGCAGAACTAATTTTCTCTGAATTTAAAAAATATATAAAAATTATAAAGTTATAAATTATAAATAATAGAAATTATTACTACTAAATAAGAAATATAACTGATTTTAAGAGCCACTTTCTGAATTGTATGGCATTTATTGTTCTGAGTGTAGAAGAGATAATTAAAATCAATTGATATTATTGATAGTGCTATCGATATTTGACTGTTTGCAGCAGACTTTATATATGTTATCTGAGCAGTAGTTTTCAAGAACTCCAATTCGTTGTTTTCTTGTGCCAAATATATGCGCAAACTTTGTCATCTTGGACAGACCAAATAAATGGTTAACCATTTGACTTTTGACCTTTGTGCCTGCATCAGTGAAAACAAATAAATGATTATCACCGTGCCGTGCCGTGTGTGGCATGGCCATGGCCATAAAGGCAAAGGATCAGTGCCAACTATTAACAACTGTCCAAATAATCACGCCCCACAAATTAAGCGCCCGCCGGCAAAAGCCAAAAGTCCAATCGAAAGACATAAAAAAAGATGAAGAAGAACGTGCGAGTCTATTCCGGTTTTGTGGCATACGGACAAGTGACAATCATCCTACTTAATTGAATTCTTCAGTGCATAATAAATCAACTTAATGCGATCCAAGTGTGCCTGCGAGCATGCAAAGCAATCCAAAACTCAAGCCGTTCCAGGCTCGCAAATCCTTTGGCTTATTTGGCGGTTCGTAGACAGGAACGTGCGGTTTAGGCGGCAGCGGTTCTACACACACACACACACACACACACACACGCACGCATACAGAGACAAACAAATAAACAACAATAACACACACAGTGCAATCAAACCTACCACGCGCCCACCCACTCCAATCAGCCCTCCCTGGCCATGCCCATCCTTGGGAATGGTTGTAATTTCCACACTTGTGCTGACACATTCAAAGGGCTTTGGGCTTTATTTATGAATTGAGAAATTGACATCCTGTGCGCAGTAGTCAGGCGGGTTGGCGGGGGTTGGTTGGCGGGCTCGATTTTTATTGCCGCCAAACAAGAGGCTTAAGCGCACCAGAATCATCATCGTCATCAAATGAACAAATGAATGAAATGAGCCTCAAAACAGCATGCCACTTGCCACACTGCCTGTCGCACAGTGGCGCAAACGCGGCGAACTAGCTACATTTTGTTAATATCATTGATGAATAATAAGCCTTAGAGTAAGCCTTACATTTATTTTTGTGTATGCCTTACGACATAACATAAGATATAAAACTATTTTTTGTGATTTTTAAAAATTGTTTTAAATTCTCCTATATTTTGGATTTTTTCCTAATAAGATTTGAAGAGCACATAATAACAGTTAACTTGCTCTCGCTATTAGACACTGGAGGCTTATTTTGGTATCTCATATATTATAATATTTTAATACTATTATCTGATTTATTCTGATTATTAAAAAATATTTTTTTAATTTAAAATTGGTTACTTTACATTCCAAATTAATGACACAAACATAATAAATAGAATTTAGAATCAAGGACTTTTAGACCATATACGATATAATGTACTGTAATAAACGTTTACAAATAGAATTATAAAAATTCTGTTATATATTTTTATAATCTGAAGTTCCAGACTAATGTGGTAAAAATAAAAGACTTACAAGAAAGAAATTATTACGCCACAAAATTAAAACAATGCCAATTATAACATAGTATAATTTATTCTTAAAGAGCGTTTAACTCCAACTCTGAACACATCTTAATAAAATATTTGTTTCTTATACGAAATGGTTGTAAAAATTAAAAGATATCAATAACCTTCATGATAGTGGCGTATGAAACATTTCTAATTTAAAATTGACTAACATTTGTTCACTTATTTTGCCCCACTGTGTCTCGCTTCGAACCCAGGCTAAAAGCGGATAAATCGAGCGTAAAATATTTCAGCTTGGACTCCTTTGTTATGCTTTGCCACTTGGTTTTGCCGTGCAGGCAGGTTGAAGCGATTTGTAGCCCAGTGTTGAGCTGAGCTCGGAGCGGTTGTGGTTGAGGTTTAGGTTTAGGTTGAGGTTGAGGTGGAGTTTCAGCTTGAGGTCCTGGCTGGCAGCACTGCACTGGCTGGTGCAATTTGCCTGCTGTGATTTTTGCCATTGAGGAGGGTGCTTACTTGCTCGATACGATACGCTCGTCCATCAAATTGAGCGTCACTCAAGTATTGAAGTGTGTGTTGCTGCTTTTTTATGCAGCAGATACTTCAAAGATTTAATAATGACATAAGAAGAGAGCTGCCATTAAACCTGCCCAGCAGCCCATTGAAGTGTGTGTTTGCCTTTGCGATTCTGCAGCCACAGACAGGTGCAGGTATTGATAGCTGGGAAAAGGACACGCCGCGCCGGAGGGATGGCAGGCTCAAATTAGTGGAGCCCAAAACATGGCCATTGTCTCAGTTAAATCGTCATTGTTGTCTGTGTATCGTCTGGGCCTTGGCAACGGCAAATTGCACATTGGCTGGAAGTCCTTGTTGGTCCTCAGCAGTCAAAGCAATTCGAGTGTCAAATCTTTTATTTGCCTTTTGCAGATTTCGCAATAAAAATGTATATTGTCAAAGTCGTTCGCCCTATACACAGCCAGATTCAGATCCTTGGCATATCCTTTGAGCGGCGTGTTTGTTTGTGTGCAATAAATTTGCTGACAAAAGAAGGATTATTGCTGGATCATGCCGCTGCCGTTGCCTTTGGTTCTCCTCCCCTACTCCCTGCTAGCCGCTGAGCAGGATGCGGTGGCCGTGGTAGCTGGTTCCTGTCAGCGTGCATTCTTTGGCGTTATTGTTTGCGCATAAGTTAATTGTTCCCCTCAAAAGCTTAAATGCATCGCATCCTTACGCTCAACTTGTGCGCCCCCAGCCCGCTCACAATCCTAGTCCCACTCCCCGTCCCATGCTGTGCTTAAGCGATGATTAACCGTAGATTGACAGGGCCAGGCACAAGGATATGCAATATGGGATGTGGGATATGGGTCGTTATACTTACCCCGAGACTGGGGTGCCATCAAACACTGTTAGCGAGCGCAGCTATGGAAACTGAAAGCCTGCTTTGAACAGTAAATGTACTTATGCTTATGTAAACAGACTAAACAGACTAGTTTGAAGAACTCTGATCTGTTTAGTTTACTAAACAGTCACCAGCTTAACAACTAGTTATCATACGAGTATATGCAACATATGTTTAAAGGATAAAAAGGGTATCATAAAGTTTTGCTACAGATATAATCCAATTTTCTCCGACTCTCTACAGTATATATTTTTGATTGTATACTCAATTATATATGTAAGACTTATTTTGAAATTCCCCCAGTTCATCATTAATGTAAATCTACTCAATATTCACTCTCTATCAGAGAACCAACACCTCAGGAAGTTATAATAATGTTAGGCAATCCTTTGGGAATGTAGAACGTTTCCGATTCCGATAAAATCCTTCGGAATCGAAATTATTTGGTATTCTGAATTTCGGAAGATGTATTAGATTTGATTAAAGAACATACAGTCTGTATATACATACGTTTTGATTTCTAAATATAGTATTCCTTTATTAAAAATCGTAATATATTTTGAATAGAATACCAAAAATTCAACTTATCTCAACTTCAATCTACCTGGTAATATTCTCTTTACTTAGAAAGTTTAAAAGGACGAAGTTTGCCCGAATCAACATATCTATTTATATATAAAAAGAACTCAATAAACACGATGCTTCTCTAACTAAGATATAATTAAGATAAAATAACATAATGGTTGATAATAAAGGATGGTATATAGCTGAAATCTTTAAATTTTCCATTCATAATTGCGCATTTATCAGCACTGTTAAATCATCGAGCTAGAATAGAAAAGGCACACTTGCTGGGATTGCCAATAAAGCTGAATCTAAATCACTGGCTTTAGAAAATCTCTAGTCTATTACTCCTTTGTATTGGAAACTCTGAGTTCGCCTGGACGTCCAACTGAGCTCGTAAAAAGACAAAGGAAATCCGCAATAAATTTACCACAACTAAATTGCACAACGGCAGCCAGAGAAGCCCAAACCCAATATCCTTAGCTACGGATACACGGATACAGATACATATACATGTCGTATATACATGTGTACAAGGGGGCGTTACCACGCCCACAACGTTGACTAAAAATCAGTGATTTGTAAGTGTGGCCAAGTGAGTATTTGGGCAGCGAATGGGATGCGCTGGGCCAGCGGGATGGGGCAGGGAGATGAGCAAAAGAAAATGGAATAATGAAAATCATGCAGGAAGAAAGAAACGATATCAATATTGTCCTGGCTCTGAATGCGGAGGTGGAGATTGCCAGCCATTATTGTTTAGCTGCGAGTGTATGTGTGTGTGTGTGTGTGTGTGTTTGTGTGGGTTTGTGTGGGTTTGTGTGCCAGCAACTTCCGCAAACTGAAAACTAATTTGAACAAAGTACAACAAATAAAACTGACTACTGAATGTTTAATTTGAAAAGGGAAGACAGCGAACAGCAGCATCAACAACAACAACAACAACAGCAACAATAATGTCTAACAACTAAGGAACAAAAACAGCGAAAATGGAAAAGAGAAATAATGCACACACACAGCAGACACGCATACATATGCACAGTAGAGCTGCACATTCTAGTTCATTTGAATGAATAAGTTCATTCGTTCCATTTTTGGTGAACAAGGATAGCGGTCATGTACTAGTTCCTTCGTTGAATATGTTTCTTCATTTCGATCATTTTGTTCAATTAAAAAAATATATTTTCGTTTGTTTTGTTTAAACGAAATCATATTACGAATACGCTTTAAAATATAACAAAAAAATTAAGTGCATACATATATTTTTTATAGCTTCAAAAAAGTTAAACAATTCAAAATGTTTTATAAGATTTAAAAATCAACAGAACCTCTTGTGAAAAGGTCTTCATAAATATATGGTGGAACCATTGTAATATATATTAGTAAATTCATATGATTTTATTTACTATATTTACTAATAAACATTAATTTGAAACAACTTCAACTTGACCTCCACCCGACGAAACTTCTTATCTTCAAACTAGTTTCTCATGTTTATATATTCATACAGAGAAAGGATAACTATAGCCTTCGAGACTACAACTTATGCCAAGCTGCACAAATCTTCCAGGTTCTATTAAATAGCTAAAGATTCGAAGGATTCCGACCATTGGTATATCAAACTCAAAGTGGGTGGCAAAATAGAAGTGCTGGCAACGGAAAAATTTCGTTTGAAAAATATATCATCAAAAAATATAGTGGGATTCCTGATGCTGCTTATATTTATTTCAATGGTCTTGTATGTTGGCACAAAATCAGTTGGTGCATACAATCATAGCCAAGCCACATAACAACCATATAAGTAAAATATAAACTACCCGAGAATATATGCCGCCACAGATATCAGAACATATATATATTGTTACGTATTTATGTGTGTAGACAGCTAAAAAATATAATAAGTGTCATTGTTTTGTTAGCAATACGTACATATGAACACATATAACATGCATATGGATAGAATATGTATTATACGCATGTATTATATATTTAACAGATATACTTTTATGGCAACAAAGTTTCGTTATAAACATTTTCTTAATGTGAGCAACACAATCAAGGCCAATAAATATTTATTTTCGCTTATTAGCACAAATTTAAATTGCAAATGGTTGTTCGCTTTAAATGTAAATATATATGCCATATTTCAACACAATCGGCTGTTCACATAATCAAATAAAAGCCAAAAGCGAAAAACGTTGTTTCTTGTGCAAATTTCAAGCACAATTTAAATACAAGCAACATCTGGAATCCCACTTATGTTATATCGATAAGTCGATATGTATTTAACAACCCTCACGGCCACATGCAAGCTGTTGAATCGATAAACATAAGAACATGGAATTGGTGCGTCTGGTAAATAATTGTTTATTTGATTATTGTGTGCTAACTATTAGCATTTTCAGTACATGGAAACAAACGAGGCTCTGCAGCAAATAACCTGCCTAAATATTGCGGAGAATGTTGCCGAAGTTACGGCGCTCTTGAAAAGAGTGCGCTTGCTGCTAACCCAGAGCCCCGAGTGTCAGGAAGCGTTGGCCAGCCACGCAGCATTTGCACATTTTGTGCAAAATGTCGTTTTTAATCCGATTGTGCGGCAAGAGCAGCAACCACTGTACAATCTGACGCTCCAAGTGCTGGCCAACAGCGTAGTAAACAACAAAAACACACAGGCGGCAATTTGGCAGACACATGGAACTCGTCTATTGGAGCAGGCGTATGCAGTGCCACTGGGCAGCTCCAACAATGTGGTGCTCATGATCATTTTTAACATGCAGTTGGGGCTAGGCGGACACGTGGTCAACGATCAGCTCGTGTTTCAAACGTGTGTGCGGGTGTGGCAGGCAATCATTGGGACGCAATCGAATAACAATTTCGAATACCTGCACTTTCTGCTGGAGCATTACATTGTCCAAAACGGTCGCACCTGTGTGGGCTGCTATCAACGTCTGGAGACGGTGGAGGAGCGAATCGCGTTTCTAGATTACGCGGCACACTATCTGGGCGAGAACAGTCCAAATGGGGATCTCAGCACCGTGGTATTGCAGTTTTTTGCTAAGGAGTTCAGGCTAAAATCGGATTGCATATTACGTGAAACCAGTAAATTGCGCCATGAAATGCATCCGCGTGAAGTGCACACACTACTGCGAATTATAGCCAGTGCCAGCGGCCTTGAGAAGTATGCTGCAGTCTACGCTAGCGATCAATCGCTATTCATCAATGTCAGCAGTCTGCTCCGCTGTGTGGTTGCCGCTGGCAAAGAGCCCAACAGCGTTGGTAGCGTTGACAAACCGATGACAAAGCTGGAGGAAGTGGCCCTCACCTCAGGCATAAGTGCGGAGTATGAATCTAAGGTATCATTCGAACTTAAAACTCTGCTGGTGCGTTGCACTGCAAATTTGCTGTACGAGAATCCGGCCAACAGAGGATACTGCGTGGATACCCAACTGCTGCCCACGCTGCTGGAGTGCACAACAATGGACGCTCGTAATCCTTGTAAGTTTATATCTAATGCTGTACGCCTGACTTGTTAATCTATCTATTGGCTTATTGAACTTGCAGTAATGCGTGAGTGGAGCATTCTGGCCATACGTAATGCCTGCATTAACTGCATTGAAGCGCAACAGGTCATTGCTGGGCTGACTATGCAGGGTGCTGCTAAAAATGACATGCTAAGCGAATTGAATCTGGATATGGGAGCTCTGCGCATCACAGATAGACATTAATAGAAACCACACACACATTTGGGTGTACACATACATATGTATATTCATGCTGGCTGCCGAGCGTCGTCCATTTGCTAAATAGGCGCTAACAAGTGGTTAGCTGTAGTCGCGTACGACGTCATCCGGCTGGTGTGCCCCGTTTTGGGTGAATGATGCGCTAATGGTATGCCAAAAGATCTAACAGCATTCATAAACTTGTTGTCAACGTTTAATAGCATTTCGCCTGGGCCAAACCGATTTGGCAAGTGGTGAGAGCGGGGCGTTGGCATTCTGCGCTGGCTGGCATAGTATGTATTGTAGTATATATATAAATATCTGCCCCTGATTCTGTACCATTAAAAGGAGAGATGCCAAAATTAATCAATTTCTATATTTGTACACACACTCACACATTGCCACACTAAACTAGCAAGAGTTTTTATGGCGCAATTAAACAACTATGACGCAGAGATTCATGACACTGCAGAGTTTATGCTCGGGACTTGCTTGGCATTCGTCAATTACCAGTATCTTCTGCAGGTGGCATGCACTGGTTGCCGTCGCGACGCCGCGGCGTATGTTTATTTATACACCCATGCCACACATGTGCCACTGCGCCCATGGGCGTAGCCAGGATCTCAACAAGGGGCAGCTAGCAAGACAGCCATTCCGAAATACATTTATGAAACATTTTACTTAATAATTTGAATGAAGTTGGTCTTTCTAAATAAGTTAAAACTGGCATGCACACTATAGTATAAGTTGAAATCTTTCCTTATAAATCTTATATTTAAGGGGCTAAAAACTATATGTCAGTTATACAATTTTGATGTGTGTATTAAGTAAAATATTCCTATATTGTACTCCATTGATTAGGAGAAATAAATCATCATAAAATATATATTTTCTTTGGGATTCTGCAGCGCATACTCACAGATGACAATTTTTTGCAGATTACAATAAGGACAACTGGATTATTGAGGAGAATTGTCAACAAGTCTGATGTGGAAATCAGTCGTGCCTTAAAGACAACTTAACATGCTAAGCATGTCCGAAATTTAGGGGGCAGCAGCTGCCCATTACCTCCCCTTAGCTACGCCCATGATTACGGCTGTAGTTTTGGCTCTCTGCCCGCCTTCTCCATTTGTATATGAAAATTCCTGTGTATAGAACGCGCGCCGCCAACGCCGCAATTATGTTTCATTTGGGGGGCCTTTTTACGCTCGCAATTCGGCGGCGGCCAAGCAACAATGGGGCTCCTTTGCCGAGGCCTTTGTTTTTTCGTGCTCCCACTATCGACGCCGCCACAACCACTGCTGCTGCCTGCTGCTGCTTGCTGCCTGCTGCTTGCTGCCTGGTGGTGCTGCTGCTGCTGTTGGTAGTCAGTCAGTCTGTGCTTCTGCTCTGCATCAGCCAGCAGCAGACAGCGGTCGTGCTGCGATCGAGATCTTGACGTTCGTGTGCATTTTGATTTGTATTGTGGAAAATCCGTATCCGTGCCGCCGTCTGCGTGCTATTGGCACTCACGTTTTTACACCCTGTACCCATAAAATGGGTGAAAGGGGTATATTGGATTTGTGCAAATGTATGTAACAGTTAGGAGCTGGCATCTCCGACCCTATAAGCTATATCAATTCTTGATCATCAGCCAAGTCAATCTAGATCTGAACAATTCTCTGTCTGTCTGCTCGTTTGGATTAACACGGCGATCTCGAAGACCATAGGACATCTAAAATAGGCATGTTGGTTTCTGTATACCTTATAACGAGTTTGAAGATATGACCATATTTATAAGATCACTGTCAAAATATTAGATCGATCGCATAATAAACACCGAAGTTATTCAAGAACTATATGAAATGCTCTGCTTGCTTGCACTGCCGCTGAACTGCTTGTATGTGCTTATGAGTCTGTGTGAGTACGAGAAATTTGTGTTTGAGAATTTGCTAGCTCGCAACAGGGTGTTGCGCAGTCGGGTATGCACGACTAGAGCACTCTAACTTGTTATATTTTTAAATGTCTTCGTTTAGCTCTTGTAGTATTTATTTATTTGCTATCGCATTGGATCTTAAATTAGAATTTAGTATATTTATTCTTGAACGGTGCGCACTTGGCTTCGGCTTTTGCACTGAGCCCATCAAAACCAAACAACAAATAATGCCACAAATCGCCAGTAAACTATAACTGTAGTGCAAGATCGGAAGCATTAATGGTAAACAATCTGGCAGTCGGTGCTGCCCTGCCCTGCCCTGCCCCCACCAAATTTTGGTTCGATACTTGTGCACTTATATAACGATAAATCACATTCTGACAGCTAAAATCTGCTAATAATGAGGCGCGTTTCGTTATTTCAAATTATTGCCGTTTGTATAATTTATACGCAGTGTTAACTTACCAAAGCATATCAACGAAAAATCTAAGAAAATTCGAAATTCTATTCAAATTTCTAGCAACACTAGAAAAGTTTGCTACAACCTTTGAAATTTGTAGTTTTTGTGCAATCTAAGGATAATTAGCAAATTTTACATAACTTATTTGTGTTTAGACTACAAATTGTTGTGCGTGTGTGTGTATTTTCGAAATAAGATATAATATATATATGTATATATATATATATATAGTATGTATATATATTATATATATAATACAAAATAAATACCCATGTCAATAATGTCAAAATGAGCTCTGAAAAATTAGCGTTTCGGTAATTTTGTCATGCAGTCAGTCAGTGAGTGAGTCGGCCAGGTCGAAAGATATGTATATATATATATATATATACATATTTCAAACACAATACCTAGGCCATAGACGTAAGGAATGTGTATGTATATAGATACAGCTTGATAACTGTACATTTTGTCTAAAAATACGAAATGTTCAAGACAAATTTGTTTAAAACAAATGGTGAGCGCGCCAAATGCGTAAAGTAAAATTTTGGTACCGTGAAAAATAAATCAAACGCGAACAAAATAAACAAAATAAATGCAAAAGTATTAAATTTACCATTCTAATGGCTGGTGTAATACACAGAGCAAGCACTAGAGAAACTCTGTCTATTTAAATGTTGCTGAAATGTTGCTGAAATGTTGCACAAATGTTGTAGAAATGTTGCGAGAAGTTGCTTGATGCATGTCCAATAAAATAAGCAAAAGTTTAAGTGATCGGTAAATCAAAAGACCATTAAAACAAATACAAATAATCACAAGAACAGGTGCAGCAGATATCTACATACATATATACCCTTGCAGAAATGATTCTCATATATATATACATGCTAGCTAAAGTGATTTCGAATTTTGAATAAGTTTTCCCATTATGATGATTTGATTTGGTGAGTTTGGTCAGGTTGTCTTAATAAACAGAAAAGTTGTTCATACAACAACTTCATTTTCAATGGATCGTTCGTATGGCAACTATATGATATGGCGATCCGATCTGGCTGGTTTCGAGCGCTACAAAAAGAAGCATCTCTACGATAAGATAAAGAAACTGAAAGAGTAGTTTGCATAGGAAGAGACTGATGGACCGACGAACTAGTTTCACTCAACTATTGCTGCTGATCAAGAATATATATATATATATATAGATAGATAGATATATAAAAACTGTGGCGTCGCAAATGTCTCCTACAATTTGTTACGCATTTCGTGACAAAATATGAATACCTCCTGCTAGGGTATATAATGAATATGTGCAAATTATTGTGGGCTTTTCCCAAGTTTAAAAATACGATTATTGGCCTTATAGCAGCATTAAAAGTAAGAATGCTCTAGTTAATGGCCGGGTGTCGAACTTTTCCCACACGACACGAACACGAACACAAACACATTTGGTCAAAAGTTCTCCCACCTTCATATACAGTTTTTATGTAATTTACTTGATTACTTTTTATACCCTGTACCCATAAAGTGTGTTAATGAAGTGTTTATTAGTTGAAAATTGTCAAGAGTCAGCTAAGTATCAGAGGGGAATTATCCTAAATTTGAAATGTGATCTGCGTGTGGTATACGAGCCAAATTTGGTGCTTCCAGCTTTCGTTGTCTCGGAGATCGGTGCGGTCATCCGGAAATTGTAATGTACTCGTGCATATATTACTTGGAAACAAGTCAAGTCGTACGTATATATGTTTGAAAAAGGAGGAGGAAGCAGCCTATGTGCCCCCGCCCACCCATTGTGTGACAATATACTCGCTAAAGATACACACATCGAGTACCCTCGTGCCTCCCACGCGGGCGCACCCAAAGTATGTGTGAAATGGAACAACTAGCAATGCTCTAGTCGAGAGTACTTGTCTAGGTTATACCCTGTAATCAGCAATCACAGTTTCGTACTCACGACCATACAGTTTCACATGCATTGAAGAGGATAGGAAATTCAAAAACAATGCTTTTTTGTTGAAGAAGATCGTATATTCTTTATGGAGTCGGAATTTCCTTCTTCTGTCTGTTACACGACATTATAATACCCCTTTTAAACAGTTTAATGGGTATAAAAATGAAAATTTCAGAAAACACCATATAATATAGAATATTATTTCAAAGAATTCACATTATAATTTTTTTTTCGTTCAAATTGTCTTCACTAATTTGCTTAAATTTTGTCAAAACGAGAATAGAGACGAGACAGGAAGGTTTTGAAATCGTTTTCTTTGCCAAATCGACGACGCCAAAACCAACATGTAAATAAATAAATTCTCCAAATCAGCATAATTAATGGCTCATGCCAGACAAATGTGCACAAATAGATAAGTTGTCTAAAATATTGAGCCTGCTAAAAAAAAGACAAAAAACAAAAAACGGGGGAGGAAAAATAATGAAAACAAAAAAGATCAGCTATGTTCAGCGTGCCGAAGATATATATACACTTGTTTTTAAAAACAAGAACTCTATTTTAGGCCTATTAATCCTTTATGATATAGTAATCCAATTGTGATCAGATTTCGCCAAACTATATAACGTATATCTTAACTCTCGAATGATAATCTTGATTGACGCATCTGAAGAAAACAAGAAAGGTTTCTCAACCGATTGTTCCTATGGCAGATATAGTCGTCCCATTGTGATCAAACTTAAATCTTATAATGGCAGAGCATTTCAGCTGGCGACTTTCCTCTGCTCAACAACACGAAAATAGTTTCTTGAATACCTTTATATTTATTATACGATTGGCTTGACATTTTTACGGTAGATCAAGAGTGACAGAAAAAACCATGCGATCAAAGAATCAATACATCTTTAAAATTGTCGTTATAAATGTTTTATATCAGTTTGTGGGGGCATCATAAAAATTTGCCATAAACTTGGAATGCGTCTGCTATAAAAACATGAGAAAACTTAGTGTCTATAGCTTTTATAGCCAGATCGACTCGGTTACTGATACTGATCAAGAATGTATATACTTTATGGGGTTGGAGTAGTCAACTTCTGCCTGTTATGTATATTTTTATATATTTTATGGGTACACGGTGTAAAACACTACGGTTTGACAATTATTAACGCATATATGATTTGTGATTTCAAGCAATTGTGATCAAATTTAAAGTATTTTTTTCTCAATGTAAGGAAAAGAAAAAGGTCAAGTGACAGGTTTCATTAGGATGTGGTTCTAGTTTGCATAGAAATAGACAGACGAACAAGCAGAGGGACGAACAGGACGAACTGGATCGACTCGGCTGTTGATGCTGTTGAAGAATATATATTCCTTATAAATACTAACGAGCGTAACTTATTTTGGATATTACTTATTTACAAAGACATATTTTAGTGCTGCCTCGAATGAAAATTAAATGATTTAATGCATTTATGGAACATTTTTAAAAGCCTACATGAATTTACATTAGATTCTAATGACACGTTGGGGGAACTTTATTTGTTATAAAGAAAAAACTTATAGTTTTAAGATTTTATTTTGTATTTATTTATATACAACAATATTACCTGAAAATTCAAGTTAGAAGACTAAATAAAAGCATTGGGGCCTTCAGCTTAAGTTTTAAGAAATCTACAAGCTGATGGGGGGATTTTTTAGTAGAGCTACGGATAAATGGAATATATTTTGAGTCTTCTTCAATGTGTTACACATTTCGGGACAAAATAATAATACTCTCTGCAAGGGTATTAAAAATGAATAGAGAACGTGTAGATTCCGCCAAACACGTGCTGAATACTAATTATGACAGTGATAGGGAGCACACACTCACGCACACAGTCACACACCCACTCACACACACACACACACACACACACACACACACGCTGTACAACAATGCGTATACGCAACGTGACTTCATTTGTTTAGTTATTATAAATGTTTTGCTGCGCGCAACGTTTAATTTCTTTGAAACAGGAAAGTGCCCTGTCCCATGTGCGTGTGGATTTCCCATTGGTATCGCCCGGAGACCGCAAACAGTCGGCAACGCAACTGCTGAGACCGTAGAAAGTGGACAAAAGTTGCGAAAATGAAGCGCGACGTTTCCACCTCGACCATTGGCCGAGACGAGGCCAGGAGGCCGCTGATGGAGGCCTACATGTTCCAGCGCCGTGTACTGCTCGGCTGCAGCATGCTGATGGTCATCTCGCTGGTTATTTGGATTGTGGCCATTTCGACGGATCACTGGATAATCATATCAGGCGGCTCAGGTGGGTAGAAAGAACAAACGGCATCCTTCCAGCTGGTTCTTCATATTTGTTTTTGCCACAGGCATTTTTATACCGGAATCGCGACGCTTTTTTATGAACTCACACTCTGGCCTATGGCGTCATTGTCGCAACACGATTGTTCCTAATGCGCTCAGCAATGCCCAGGTGGTGCGCAACTTCAGCTCCATGTCCTACACCTCGCAGTCCTACATCAACGATGCCAAGCGCAATCTCTCCCACATGGAGTTTGTCAAGCAATTTGCGGAGGAAAAACTCGACGGCTCCGATAATTTCACGGAGGCGGCCCGACGACGCATGTTCGCCCATTGGGCGCGCGGCGAGGAGGAGGACTTCCAAACGTTTCGAAGCGCCTTCCACAAGCTGGTCATGTCCACCGAGGCAAATCAGCGCGAGTATAATGCCACGGCCAGTAAGCCCATATCAATTGATCCGCTCGATGTTAGTGGCATCATTGGACGGCATACCTTTGGTTCGGCCTTGCAGCGTGTCAAGTACAACAACACCTGGTCCTACTATGTAATACCGGAGATGGCGCAGCAGTCCATATTTAGCAATTGGACGGACTATCCGCTGGTGGTGCGCCTGCTGGGCACATATATCCGTGACATTGGCATACCCGCCTATGTGCTCAACAAGGAGCGCGTTATTTTGATACTGGTGCCCCCACTGCCACCCAAGAGGGGAGGGCAGACCGCCTACTACAGCTATATACCCTACCGTAAGTGATACCTGCAAGAGGAATTATGGAATTATCATGATCACATTTCGTATTCCCCCCAAACAGCGCGTTGCAAGTACATCGACATGTTTCCCAACTCCAATACACTGCGCAACGAGCCCGGCTTCGATGACGAGCTAATGGGTAAGTATTTATTTCCCCAGCTGTATGGCATTTGGGGCGGTTTTTAATTGGTAGTGGCTTGGAACTTTCTTTCAGACTACATACGGACGCAGGCCTCGTTTGCCTGCATTACCCTATTCGTGATGAGCCTGGGCGCAGTGTTCTCCTTCTATACGTTCATGAATCCCCGCTATATGTTTAAGCGTCTGGCCGGTGGCATACATTTGGTTGCGGCATCCACAGCGCTGGTGGTGCTACAGGTTTTGTTCTCTTCCATTACCTACACTAAGGATCATTTGTTCTACGCATATCCGGACGGTGCAGAATTGACGTGAGTGCCTCCTTTGAGCCAGCTAGGCGATTTCACTGATTGTTTCTCCCTCCTACTGCTCAGCTATGGCTATGGCGTCTATCTGGCATGGTTTACCTTCGTGGACAATATTGTCTGCGGCTTAATGTTCCTCTGGTATTCGGGTAAGAAGAAGGGCGCCAAGGCGCCAAACGATGAAGTGGCAATGGCCGACGAGCCTACCATAATGGGCAGATAAGGCCGCCCTTTCCTGCAATCAAAGACCACGGCAATTTACCAATGTCTGGGTTGGTACTTTTGTTTCAGTTTTGTTATTTGCTTTCTTAATCATACATACGTATATATATGTATATATATAATAATGGAGTTTTTAATTATAATGAGCTAAGGAATTAAATAAAATAAAGGAACTTGTTTATATGTAATACCCAATGTTTCATCTGAAAAGCCGCTGCAGGGATCTTAACTTGATATACTACAAGAGTTTGTTTCTCGAACTTAACCCTTACAACTTGCCACTTTGGGTAAAAGGAATCAAATTTCCACCATAATCTAAACACAAAATTAGTATATCGAGTAATTAGTAAACTTGTTTTGAGATGGTTCAATCAGTAAGTCAAAACTCAAGCCAAATATTAAAACGGTTTTGATTTGCGAGTGTAGAAAACTTCAAAACTGACCCGGGTTCTTATGCAAAACTCCTTAAGAATGTTGAAATTGCTTTCAGAAATAGTTTTTATTTGAAAATCTCTTTATTCACTTTGTAGACTTCAGAAAGGCAATTTAATATCCTATCAACCAGCCATACATCACATCAAGGATCGATAGACCAGGTTAATCGGACTCAAATGTACAAACTGAACGAAAGCGAAGAAAACGATCGAACGAACAAATGAACTAGTTGAACGATAATCAGAAACATAAGTAGTTCGTTCCGAACAACTCTAGTACATACACACACACACACATACATAAAATACCCCCCAATTGTGTTAAGGATGTTAAGGATGTTGCAAAAATGGCGCATGTGACGGCGAGGGCGTGGCGGGGGGGGGGCCAGAAATGGAACTGAACTGAGCTGAAATGAAATGAGAACGCCCGACATACGGTTAGAAAAACATTCGCACATAAAAATGCTAACATTTGAACGAGAGCGCATACTAGCACACAAACACACACACACCCGCCTGGTTGTGTGTGTGTGTGTGTGTGCTGCTGACATAATGAAACATTATTAAGAGCCACGACGTCAACGCAGCAAAAGGTATCTAAATTTGCGAAAATGTTGCCCGTCAGTCCCTGCGCCTGAGGGGGATGGATGGTAGAGCGTAGGGTATTCCATAAGTTTTGGCTTCTGCAGTTGCTGCCGTCCTTCACGTCCTCCTCCACGCCCTCGCCTTCGTCCTCGTCCTCGTCCCCGTGCCTGCCAATTTGCTGCCGCGCCCGCGTTACACAATAGATGGAGAGGAAAACACAAATATCACATTTACAGCAAGCAGCACTCCACCATTTTATGTTATTACGTAGTATGTGTGCGTATGTGTGTGTGTGGATGTGTGTATGTGTGTGTGTGTACCTACCCCTACCCCTGAGGGTGGCACTTGGTCGTAGATTGGTTTACAATCTCAGTCATCCCCTGCTGAGAGCGGCGTGAAACAAACGCATAGCGCTATCCTTCTTACTCTGCGGCATAGACGGGGATGCTGATGCGCTGACGCTAGCAGCGCTGCCGCTGCTGATGCTGCCGCTGCTGATACTGCTGCTGCTGATACTGCTGCTGCTGCTGTTGACGCCAGGGATAAACGTTAACGACGACGTCGGCAGTAGAATCACAGTTATTCGAGATACGAAAACATAGCAGCGCCGACAAAAGCTCATGGAAGCGACAGCGGCAGCGGTTTTGATAAATAAATGTTTGAGTTATGTAGAAAAACATTTCGGGCGAGAAGATTTTCGTTTTCGTTGCGATTCAGTTAACATTTGGCAAAAGGATTCCGCCTAAAACAGACAAACCGACGGATGACGCGACAGACTCAGTCCAAGTCCCAACTGTGCATCAAGTTTAATGAAAGCGGATGCGGAAATCGGAAACGGCACCGGAAGTAATGCCAACGTTGAAATTTCAAACTTGTGTTAAAAGTTTACAAATTTAAGAATAAGTGTAAAGCGCATTAATCAGTTCCTGAGCAATAGTCAAACAAGTGTTACGTCCTCTTTATAAGTTAAGCATTCCACTAGCATAAATACGCTATAAAAATACAACAACAACAACAACAAAGAAAAGACAGCTCAATTTTGTGCAGTGTATAACAGTTTAAACTACAAATCAAACATGCATACCAGCACGGCTCCCCTGCACGCCCTCCACGACAGCGCCTCCCAGTCCCCGCCACTGCACAAGAGCCAACGCGGCGGCGGCGTCGCATCCTCCCGAGCCGCAGCCGTCGCCGCCGCTGCAGCTGCGGATGAAATGTCCCTGATCTGTGATGACAGCGACTTTGAGCCGTCGGCCGTCGGCGGCAGCAGCGGTGACAACAACAACGGCAGCACCACCAACGGCAGCCCCGGCACCGGCGGCCCCCTCGTCAAGCCGCCCTATTCCTATATAGCGCTGATCACCATGGCCATCCTGCAGTCGCCCCACAAGAAACTAACACTCAGTGGAATATGTGATTTCATAATGTCCCGGTAAGTAGCCTAGATAAATGAATCTGTTGGGATCACATATCAAGCAACAATTGCAATCAAATGTGACAAACGTAGGCAAAACGGAAGATTCCTTTCTATACTTTATTTGGATACATTCCTATCTTTTGAATTTAGACAATACTTAAAATGATAATACATGGATTTCTTATAAATCAGAAATAAATTGAATTCTTTGCCCAGATTTTTATAAATCCCTCGATAATTGTCAATGGGTATGAACCCTATCGGAGTTTTACTACACACATTCGGTCAATATAATCTTTACAGTCTATAAAGACTCACCAGCTTGTTCTAATCATCGGTGATTCCTTTTTTAGGAATCTTTTTTATTTAAAAAAATTAAGTGACTTTTAAAGTTTTTGAGTTATAGTTATTAATGGTCTATTACAAAGATATACAATTGGTGACTAAAGATTAAAAGTGCTCAATTAGATCAATAATATATATAATATTGTACCTTTGCAAGTAAATATTGTTGAAGATTTCCTACCTACATAAATACTTAATACTCGGATACAGTCCAGTTTAAAAGATGTTGCATAGATTGAATATTTATTATTTATAAATTACAGAATTCTTACAAAAGAAATAGTTGTGCTGACGTTATAATACCTATAGAATAAATAGGTTGAAGAGGTTAAGACTTAAGCATATTAAGCATATAAGAATTGCTTAAATATTATCAAATCAAGCCGAAGGCCCAAGCAGACAGAGCTATACTACGCAAATTAAGTATAGTTTTTATAATTGTGTCTAACTCTAAATAAATGAAAATAAATCAAATTATCCAATCAATAAAGGTGCAATTAAAATAAGTTACGCAATGACAATAAATACTTTAGACTGTTATTAAACTAGGTGTTGCTACTATTAATTGCTGGAGGGTCATAAGGAATCAATTTTATGAGTATTATAATAAAAGAAGCGTTAAAACTATCCATAGTATCCAAAGCAACTATAGACATATCAAACTTATGAGTACAATAATGCTATGGGAGTTACGAGTAGAGCTGAAAGAGAAGCGATGGAACTATCCATAGAATCAAAAGCAACTCTGGAAATACTTACACAATCGAAACCATTGAAATGCATGTTAATGCCGTTTCTATAGATTGAATCGTTAAATCTAAATTTGGTTGAAATTATTATTGAATTGTTTAGTTTGTAAAAATAAAGATATTCCTCCTCTCTCCGCTCAAACAGGTCCTTATATCTAAATTTGTATTATTACTATCTTAATCTCTATCGAAATGATCGATTGATGGCTTTCCAGCTCTAATGGCAACTAAGAATAACTGTCGCATCTCTATATATTCTCTATGGAATTATCTAATGTGAATAACTCTTATATCCTTACAGTTTCCCATACTACAAGGACAAGTTTCCCGCTTGGCAAAACTCCATACGTCACAATCTCAGTCTGAACGACTGTTTTATCAAAGTTCCACGCGAGCCGGGCAATCCGGGCAAGGGCAATTTCTGGACACTGGATCCGCTGGCGGAGGACATGTTCGACAATGGCAGCTTCCTGCGCCGCCGGAAACGCTACAAACGCGCGCCGGCAATGCAACGCTTCTCGTTTCCTGCGGTCTTTGGCACACTGTCGCCATTCTGGATACGGAAACCGGTGCCGCTGGTGCCGGTGCACTTCAACGTGCCCAACTTCAATGGGAATCGGGACTTTGATGTGATGCACACACCCAGCGATGTGTTCGACTCGGCGCTGCGTGTTGACAAAAAGTTCAATTTCTTTGCCAATGCCGAGGCATCGTTCTATCAGAACAACAATGATAAGTTCGATCGCCTGTCCTTTATCAACCGCAGAACGGAGGCCGTGGACGCACTGCCTCATAGTAGCGGCGGCAGCGCTGCCGGCGATGCGAGCAGAGCCAGCAAGTACAAGAATCCCTACGCGTTTGATGTATCCGCTGCCGCTGCCGGTCTCGGAGCCGCAGACTACCCCAATGGCAACTATACGGATCTCAATGTGTACAACGACGATGTGGATGCGGATGATGCATCCTGCGATAAAATTGATGTGGAAAGTGCCAATGAGCACGAACAGGACTCGCACATATCAGACTCGGTGGATTCGGTGTGCACGAATCCAAATCGCCTGGATGCGCCCCAAGACGCCACCACACGCGACCCAGACCCCGAGCCGGAGCGCAACTCGCCCTATGCGCTGCTCTACGATCAAACGGAGGCCTCCAACAGTTCGCTAGCGATTACGTCCAGCCCCAAGACGCCCGCCCAAGCGCATACGCACAGATCACTAGCCAGGACGTCCCTCCTGCACATTGACAGTGAGCCCACCAGTCTCCGCTGCGCCAGGCAGACCAATGCCAAGGACTTCCGCATCGAGACCCTGATTGGCCACGGGCACAGTGATGGGGCGGCCAGTGATTAGGCGATCCAATATATAAATATTGTAGTTACTTGTATGTAATCTTGTGCTTGTTTGATAGAGTTGTCGCCAATCGTTCAGAACAAGTTCAATCGAACGACTCACCAAACGGAACGAACTACTTATGTCGTTCATCTAAATCGCTCGTTGTGTTCATTTGAGTTTCATTGTGATTTGTCAGTTAATTCAATCTACAGGATTATTTTTGGAAGTGTTTATGCACAAATCTTAATATCTTCAAAGAAAAATGAGTTTAAAGGTGTTTGTGGTAAATATAAGCATTGTTTTCACGGTTAAAATCATTTAAATTGAAAATCTATTCATATTTTTGCATAAACTTTGAATATTTTTCTCCTCCTATAATACTTTAACAGTAATGACCAAAATCTTTATTATAAATTAAAGAAAATGATTTGAAATGAACAAAAAGAACCACACGAACGAACAATTCGTGCGAAAGAACTACTTAAGCGATTGAGCGACTGAACTTATTCGTTCAATTGAACTAAAATGAGCAACTCTATTGTGTATATTCCAGTGATTTTGAGTTACGATCTAAGCACATTTTAACACTTCTCTGTACGTTGTAAACTCTAGCTGTAGTTTGTGGTATACACGGAATGCATCCACCATAAGTATGCGTGTACTCTCATGTATCCCATCATGTATCCCCAGGTCCGACAGCATGTAGTGATTATCCATTGGATGCATATTCGAGATACTTTTATGCCAGCACGACATTTTAATGCGACCAAATAAACGCGCTTGTTGCGAGTCCACTTCAATTGTATAAAATATACTTATAAACCTGAGTGTAAGATGCAACAAAAACATATAAAATTTACATATTTATAGCATACTTTTAAAAGCCAATTCTATATACAATAAATATATATATAGTACGTATATATATGTGTATGTATATCAACTATATGTACGTCTGTCTCTCTGTGTGTGTAATTATTATAGTATGCCAATGCAGCACATAAAACACTATTAAATATAGATTAGTTTCTAAGAAATTTGCTGATGTTATTGAAAATTGAAATAAACAGTATAATTAGAAAACATTTGGTGAGTTTTTGATTCACAGCTAGTATTTTATTTATTTATTAATATTGATAGCTTAACTTTAAAATTAAACTAACAAGCAGTTTTTTAGCGCTGGCTACCGAGGTCTTCGGCTATCACAGCTAATATATTACAAATTGTTACTCCCTGTACCCATAAAATGGGTAAAAGGGGTAACTTGGATCTGTGCAAATGTATATAACAGGCAGAAGGAGACATCTCCGACCCTTTAAAGTATATATATGCTTGATCAGTATCAAAAGAGATTTCAATTTGGCCATGTCCGTCTGTCTGTCCATCTGTATATCTGTAGGGATGAACGCGTCTATCTCTGTAGGTTCGTGTATTCCATACGCAGATAAAGTTTGTTTTCAATTTTAGATATCTCCCCCCGTTCCCCCGCAATTCGATAAAAACGTTTTAAAACAACAATTTTAAAGATATAGCTTTTTGATGTGGCATGCATAATACTTTGGTCACTCTTAATCTACTGATCAAATTTCAAGTCGATCGGATAATAAACACGAAAGTTATTCCCGAAAGAAGATTCAGTGCTGTAGCGAGTGGAGAAGAAGCAGCACAGTGACCACTTAAAATGCCTCGCTTGCGCTGTCGCTTGTGCTGTCGCTTGTTTCTGTGCGTCATTGTGTATGTGTGTGTATATGTGTAAGTGTACGAAGATGCGATCGGAAATTTTTGACCTGGATACAGCGAGTTTTGCAGTCGTGTATACTCGACTATAGCATTTTTACTTGTTACTATTTACATATGTACATTATATATATATATAATTTACCTTATTTATGTTATTGTTTCTATGGTACAGACAATTTTATACTTTGACTCTGTTGGGCAAGTCATTGGGATGAAATCGTTTTCATTAAACATGAAATAAGAAATTAGCTGCCAAAAGTAATTAAATAAATGTCTATACATTTGTGAAGGAGGCTTCTGTTGATAAACTGTCATATATTTGCATATATACAACAAGTTTAAGCTGCCAAAAAGGTATTAGGGCACAAGTTAAATAAACATACAACATTTTAACAAAACGAACAAAAAATACCTTTACATAGCCCTGAAAAATAGGCAATATTTAAATGCATTTTAATTTATACAAATTTTAATTTATTAAAATATAGACTTTATATTAATCTAACATTTTAAGGAAAGGAATATTAATAATATATATAAATTAAGATAGCAACAAATTTCAGTGACAAGGACACGTAGACTTTTAAAAAAGATGTATATTCCTGTATTGTTAAGGGTTGAGTGCTAATTAACCAATAAGTTAGCCAACAATTAACTGTGTGTTCTGGCCTGACACTTGCAACAAGTACATTGCAACCCCAAATCCTAAAGACTCTCAACTCTCAAATTGCTGACTCTCAACTCTCGACTCAACTGACATTTGGGCAACTGTCAGAGTGAAATGTCAACTGTCAAAACTGACGCATGCGCATTGAAATTTAGTGTTGCAGGCGGTCAGCTGTTTGGGGCACTCGTCCAGGACGAACAAGGACGACACGTTGTTGCGTGTGCGCTAGTCGAAAAAAGCTCGCGTCGCGACGCTTGGCAGAAAGCTTTAAAGTGCTCGCTAGTCTGCGTAGCGTAGTATTCCAGTGTTAAAACATTAAAAGCTAGGCTGGAAAAAGGACAACAGTTAAATAGAAGATACCAACACTATTGGTATCCAGCGGCACGAAGCTGCAAACTCCATTTGGCATAATTCCCCACACACACACAGTAAAAAGTCGATTTTTCACCAACATTAAGATGTATATGTGCAAAACTTTCAATTGCTGGCTGTAAAATGCAATTGCATTAAGACAAATTAAATAACGAACTACAAGATACAAGTTTACCATCAAGATGTGCTCGAGTGTGGTGTAGAAAAGAGCAGCGTGTTGGTTTTCATTCGCAATCGGCTGCTCAAAATGCTGAGCTCATCGTAGAGCGTAGAAAAGTTGCGATACAAAAAGTTTCCACCACCCACCCACTCACTACCCGGGGTTGAGTTGAGCCGAGTGGAGTGCCAGGTCCTTGCTGGGATGTTATGTTTATGGTAGTAGTGATAAAAGTGATAATGCGTGTGACTAAACGCCTCAAAGGCTGTTGAGCCAGCGCCAACTCCTGTTGAACGAGTTGGGTCTCAAGAAGCAGCCACAACGACATACGTCCAGGACAACGATAAGCCAAAAGCTACGGCTGCACAACGACAACAACAAGGACGACGACCACGACCACGACCACGACCAGGTCGACGACTAGGACGCGCACATGGCGAGCTGGAGCTGGAGCATCTTGTGCGCAACGCTGCTGGCCGGCCTGACGTTACTTACTGGTAAGCTGAATACTGATTCAAATAGATCCTTGCCAGCTGATCCTAATACCACAATATCCTTGGCCACCAGTGACCCACACGGTGCGCATCACCAATCTCCGTGTGCCGCACACTTACACACTCGAACGTGATAATGAGCCCGATCCTCTGGTGCTGGACTGCGAGTACGAAATGGGGACGCGGGAGAAGGGCTTTGTGCTCAAGTGGCTCTTTAATAATCACTCCATCTATCAGTGGATACCCTCCGTAAAGGGTTTTGCCATGGTGAGTCATCGTCATCGACATAGTCATCGTCACCCCATTCAGACAGAGCTCAAACGTAGACGGCAAAAAATTAATTAACATAAAATTCGCTTTCTTATTGTTCTTCCTCCTACTTTGATGTTGTTGTTGCTGTTGCTGTTGCTGTTTGGACTGCAACTTTTGTAGGGCTTCATGAAGGCGAAGATAGACACCAAAATATTTAGCATGGAGGGCAGTCCCGGTGTTATATCGATAAAGAATCCCGACTGGAACATGACGGGGGAATACACTTGTGCCGTGCAAACCTTTGAGTCCACGGATAAGCGAAGTGCCCGCTTACAAATAATCGGTATGTGTGTGCGTGTGTGTGTTTTTGTGTGTGTGTGTGTCTATAATTTACATATGCCCATTGTTTTTCATTTCTATACTCTACACAAAGCGGGTGTTATTTAGATTATCATGCAATTTGACACATTTTAAAGAAGAGTCATTGACTTAGTTATAGCTATATTTTGTCTGGGATTGTTAACTATTTAATGAACTTGGAGTAACATGATTTTAAATTCTAAAAACAAAAACAATTATAATTGATCAGACTTTCTTTTATTTATATTCAATATAAAATATATACAGACTCTTCTTTTAAGTAATACTTCGAGTTCGAATTAACAGCGACTACTGTTTAAGATCAACTTGACAGTTTGTGTGGAAATAAAGGATATATTATAGGTATATATATATATATCATTTGACGACTGAAAACTATACAAATATATGATCGATAGATCTTAGGCTCTTAGAGACTTTGAATCATCAGAGACAGTTAAGTTTATCACGCTTGTTTTGAATTAGAATCTGAAATCTAAGAATTGCTTTATTATGTCTTAATTAAATGAGTTTTCTTCTACTTATCGTGGCAGATCACGGGATAATACATATGTTTATGGGGAATTTATAAATTATTTATATATTTACATTAGAAACATTATATTTAACATTAAAAGGAGGTGAAATAGAACATGAATTAGGAGAGAATAAGGGAAAGCAGATCCTAGGAAGACGTTTAGGATGCAAAACGCATGCCTTACATATTTCTGTGGAATTGAATCGAAAGTGAACTTAAGAACACTCCTGTCAAATCCTCGTCGAGCTGGACAACTTGAATGTGTAGAGTATAAAATGCTTCGGCAATGCCGAGCTGAGCTATCCTCACCTGTTTATGGCGTGAAGTTGTTTGCATAGGTGTTGTTGGGTGGGTGTGTTTTGTTGTGTTGTGTGTGTGTGTGTGTGTGTGTGTGTGTGTGTGTGTGTGTGTGTGTTTGTGGCACGTGCGACTCATATTTGCATGCGTGTCATGTGGCAGTCGCTGCGGTTACAACCGCCCAGCCAGCAGCCGCCTGTTGTTTTTGTTGTTATTTGTTTGTTCTTTTTTATTATTTGGAAAGTTTTGTTTTCGTTTGGTTGTTTAGTTTGACACTTGATTAATTCTCACGGATTTTTTACCCTTGCCCATGACCAACCCGAACCGCCAACAGTTCCTGAGTCGGATTTCATGCTGGAGGCACGCATGGGTGGCGAGCAGACAGATGTGGACATCATGTGCGCGGTACAGAATGTCTTTCCGCAGCCGGTGCTGTCCGTCATGTAAGTAGAGTGCAGCCAGTTTGGGGACAGATATTTGATGCATGCCTCCTCCCTAGCTTTGACACACACATACTGGACTCGGTGCTCACGCAGCTGGATCAGAATCCGAGTGGCCTATACAGCATGACAGTGCGAACGCGCATTCCTAGAGATCAACTCGAATCACCCACACCGATAACATGTGCGTTCTTCCTGCTGGGCACTAACTATACCAAGCGCAGGGAGACTATTTTCTATGGTAAGTAGAGGTAAGCTGGCTGCCAGGTGGGCCCCCTACCAGATCAGCTGCTAATCGGGCTATATATGTGTTTTTTTGTTGCATTCCAGATAAGGCCACGAATATACAACGCAAATGGACAACAGTCGCCGTAGTTATGTCGATCGCATCTTTAGCTTTAAGCAGTTAGTTTGGTAGTGATTTTTGTAGGCTATGTATGTATTTGTTTTTATGTTCGTATAGAATGTTTAAAAATATTTTTAATTTTTAAATAGAATTTTAAACGATAAACGTAATTTTTTGCGGTATTTTTAAAAAAGCGCTTATTTTGTAAATGCATGTAAATGTAAGAGAAAAGACAACAAACACGAAAATAACAAGTAAAATACAAAAAACACACACTCAAATAACACACAAGACAGACAACAACAAACACTAAACAATACAGAATGCAAACAAAAACAAAACTAAAACAAAAGCAGAACAACAACAACAAGAAAACTAAAACAAATTATTGTATTCATATATTTACCACATAAATAAATATATATATATATATAAATAGTTATGTATGATGTATAGGTCTAATTGAGTACAGAAACGCTAATAAAAAAACGAAAACATTAAAAGTGCATTAAACAAATGGCTTCTCTATATTCATTTTTTTACGATCGAATATTAAGTATACGACACTTTGGCAACATTATTTACCCTAGACAACAATAAACCAGCACAGCTATTAAAATTTTTGAATATATAGCTAGATGCTCCACGTTAGAAAGAAAATTATTCAAATATTTGTATAGTATTTGTATTTTATTTAGAAATTCTTAATTATTATTATTTTTAGATAGTTCTGTAAATTTGTATTGTGTCGCATTCAATTAATCTGAAAGAAAGTTTATTAAATATGGCTATTGTTGTACTAAGTACAATTTTGAGTAAGTTTAAAAGGCAGTTGGGTCAGTTTATTTTATGAGGAAATTTAAGAAATTGTATTAAAAATATTTTATTTCTGCCAAGAACTTAATTAATCCTTTTTTCGTATACAAAAACACCTTTAGGTAAACTATATACTATATAGTATACTAAAATACCTTTAAATTGATTCAAAGTAGTTTAAAAATGCTGCAATTTTGTATAATAATTGCTTACAGCCGAGCTTCTATGTATCTAACTAAGCAGGGGATTCGTAAAAAATAAAACTTTTAATAAAGAATACTGAAACATTGTTTTCTCCCTAACATTTTTAAATGCCATAGGGTTTTTTGGTATTTTTTAAAGCAAAATGCCATTAAGTATGACAAAATGCAGCCCTGAGCTTTGTGTTGTGTTTTGAGTGTGCAGCCCTGGCGCGCATGCGAGCAAACTGGCAGAGGAGCGAGCACTTCCAGTGCGCCATCCAGTGCGCCTTCCAGTGCGCCTATGAGTATGCAGTGAAAATGACAGTAGTGGCAGCAGCAGCAGCAGCAGAAGCAGAGAAATCAACATAGTCGCAAACTTAATACAGCAAGAAGTTGACGCCATTGGCCAGACGATAGACAAGAGCCAAGGTTTTTGCTCCCTTGGCCCATTGATTGGATAATCTAGCAGGCCACAAGCCACAAAAAACGATAACAAATTTGCTAAAGACCACCAGCCCAGTAATACGAGCAGCATGTCCTAGTATTAGTGGCTAAATAGCTGGTTGGAAACGTGGGCGATTGCCAACTAATTGCAGGAGCTGAGGCTGAAGCTGAAGCAGGAGCAGGAGCAGCTGAGGCAGCAGATGCGTCAGCATGGCTTCCGGCGACGACACCATCGACATGGATAGCTCGTCCACATCGCAGGCGAAACTGGCGGAGCCAAGCAATGGTAAATTAACTGGTCCACATCTAACTAAAAAATACAAAGGAATGTTCCCAATTCCACTTTCGATTTGGTTCCACACAAATATATAGAGCATACATTAAGGATCGTCTAAGAAACAATGTTTTTGCTCCTTAAAGTGTGTTTCGTTTGCTTTTCTGTGTATGTGTTTTAAGAAAGGACCCTCGAATTTCGATTATATAGTATTTGTTCAGTGTAAACGCTTCTAAACAAATGTGCAAAAAGCACAAAAATTCGTTCGAGCGCAGACAAGAAAAAAAATCAATGAATGCCAAATGGAAGTGGCCGTGGCGCATGTGTCTCACAATAGAAGGGAGAAGGGAGAGGGGCCACCCCCAATTGAGGCATTGACTGACTGCCTGACTGCCTGACTGGCTGACTGGCGAGTGTTTGACTGAGCAACTGTCATATTTATATGAACTCGTTTACAATTGTTATTTATATTTAGAGAAGCCACAAAACAAATGATAACAAAAGAAACTTTCAAATGGCCAACAACCTGTCAACTATTTATGGATACCCAAAAGAGAGAGTGTGTGTGTGTGTGAGTGTAGATGTGAGTGCGTGTGGGTGTGTGTGTGTGTATGTGTATGTACCTAACCCAAGTTCAAGCTCAAGTTGAAGTGGTTCCCAGTTGGGTCATTGGCTATTCATGTACCGCACATTCTAAATAATAAATGAATTCTCCACGCTAAGCACTTGGCTAACTAATAATACATTTTGTTAACTCATAGCCTCCACCGACCATGTGGGTAACTCATCGCCCGATGTAAGTATTACCATTAAATATAGTTAGGTTTTATATATATAGCATTGGTCTACAATTTTCTGTATTAAACTCAGTTGGGCAATCGGCCCTTGCGCTCGGCAAACAAGGCGGACAAGGAGCGAAAACTTGGACACAGACGTGTCGGGGAAGGCGGTGAGATTACCTACAAGAAGATACAGACATCGCAAATTATGGGCTCCATACAGCTGGGCATACAGCATACTGTAAGTTATAGTAGCAGATATACACATATCATATGATATGATATATATATCATATTTAACAGGTTGGCAGCCTGGCATCAAAGCCCAAGCGTGATCTACTTATGATGGACTTCTGGGAAATCGAGAGTATTACGTTTCCGCCAGAGGGTTCTAGCCTTACACCTGCCCACCATTATAGTGAATTCCGATATAAGATCTATGCGCCCATAGCTTTTCGTTACTTTCGAGATTTGTTTGGCATACAGCCGGACGATTTTATGGTCAGTATTCGATATATACCTATAATTAATAATACTCCTAAGCACTTATTTCTATTATACCTCTGCAGATGTCTATGTGTACTTCGCCGCTGCGCGAATTATCGAATCCAGGTGCTTCCGGCTCAATATTCTATTTAACAGACGACGATGAGTTCATTATCAAAACAGTGCAACACAAGGAGGGTGAATTTTTACAAAAACTACTGCCTGGGTAAGAAATAGATATAGATTTATATATATAGAAGTACCAGTCCTTCAGGACGTTCATTAGTTTAATTAGTCACCTCCATCAACAGTTAAATATATGCTTATAAGGATAATTCTTTATTTGGATTACTATTTTTTTACCCATCGATACTATTGATAGTTACAAGTAACTGGTTAAGGTTACTTAGATACTTAATTTGAGAGCTTGAAATTTCAAAAATGTATTCATTATTTATTAATAGTAACTCCTTTTAACCCATCGATATTATTGATAGTTACAACAATTGAATAAGACTATTATATATTTTCATGAGAACACTTAAGTCTTTATTTTGTTACTGCAGTAGTATTGAAATTTAAGTATTTTCAATTACTATTCATTTATAGTCACATTTCTACAACCTATCGATACTATCGAAAGTGTTGTCGATAACTTTGCAACACTAGAAATATAAAGTAGCTGAAATACCTGCTCTCTTTTACAGTTATTATATGAATCTGAATCAAAATCCGCGAACATTATTGCCGAAATTCTTCGGCCTCTACTGCCTGCAAACGAGCAATGCCAAAAATATTCGCCTGGTGGTGATGAACAATCTGTTGCCATCATCGGTGCGAATGCATCTGAAATATGATCTCAAGGGCTCGACTTTTAAGAGGAAGGCATCGAAGGCGGAGCGCGCCAAGAAATCGCCGACGTACAAAGATCTGGACTTTATGGAACAGCATCCAAATGGCATATTCCTGGAGGCGGAGACATATTCGGCGCTCATCAAGACTATACAAAGGGATTGCACCGTGCTGGAGTCCTTCAAGATTATGGACTATTCGCTGCTTCTTGGCGTACATAATCTGGATATCGCACTGAAGGAGAAACAGAGCGAACATAGGAAACCCATGAGAGCACCACTTGCCGAGGACTCCGATGTGGATGAGCCCCTGGAAGCAGCTGAGGCAGATGGCAAGGATCGCGAAGTGGCCACGGGCATCAGCAGAAACAAGTGAGTTCTCACAGACATTAGTTGCGCTCAATTTACATAGTAAGGATATATAATGCTCAAATGCTAATCCAGTGTGGCATACAGATCGGTGAATCGGCAGCGTCTGGTGGCGCACTCCACGGCCATGGAGAGCATTCAGGCGGAAAGCGAACCCATCGACGACGAGGAGGATGTGCCGTAAGTTCCCATCCAGTACCTTCTGTTGTCCTTGACTAATCCATCCATTGACCAGGCCCGGCGGCATCCCAGCACGCAGTGAGAAGGGCGAACGCCTGTTGCTCTACATTGGCGTCATCGACATTCTGCAATCTTACAGGCTGAAGAAGAAGCTGGAGCACACATTCAAAAGCATTATACACGATGGGGTAAGTGAGGAAGCTGTCTTGAGTTGGGATATATATTTAGCATCATTATATTGTATTTGTATAATCATAGGAAACCGTTTCGGTTTGTCGGCCCTCGTTCTATGCTCAAAGATTTCAAAACTTTATGGCTAAAACCGTATTCCGCAAGATACCATCGCGTAAGTCAGCAGGCTGTCGCAGTTGGGCTAAGTACACGTACTATAAGGCATTTTTGTGCAATTGGCCAAGTACCAAGTAAAATGAAAGAGAACAACTCCTTAAAACATGTCCACGTTGACATTGGCCTCTTTTTTGCCTAGCTGCCAAACTCAAGTAGCTTGAGAAACACCAAAATACAACTCATACACACATAAACACACACAAAACACATTAATGGTATTTGGGTATTTGATTATCTTGACTAGAGATGGGCGCGGAACGGGAAAAAGACGGATTCCAAAATAAAAAACAAGCTACGGAATTGCTGAACGATCTCGGTTTTCGAAAATCTAGTATCTTGTAGATCGAAATACCTCTTTGATTTTGTCTTTTGGAATGTTCAGATATCTCCTCAAATAAAAACATATTTTATAAGTAATTTTAATAAAATAATAGTGCTTAATTTCAATTAAAAATATATTCACCAAATTATTTATATGATAAAAACTTTTTGCGGAATTGGGAACGCGCGAAATCGTGAATTGTGAATCGTGGAATTGTTATAGAAACTTTGTACGGGAAGACTCGGGTTTGGAATCGAATTCTTTATACCGCCTCCATCTCTATGCTTGACACATTGTAAGACGCTAATTTTCTTCAATTCTGTTATTTTGTGCCGCAAAAATGCAATATAGTACACTTGCCCATTGTGCGCTATCTTTTGGTAGTCAGCTAATCAGTAATTTTGTAATTTGTAATCGAAATTGAATTTGAAATTGTATTCTATGAAAATATCGAAAATGCTGTTCTCTGCTTTCTTTTTTAATTACTTAATTACTTTAACGCATTTCTCACCTGTACGCATAGTGGATCTCCCAGAGATCAAAGGAAATCACAGAAAATTTCGTACCTTGGTAACCAGTTATATAGGTAAAGAAAAAACAATAATCAATAATCACAAGTGGATCATTATTTAAAAATTACGATATATGTTTACGAGCTGTTTTTGAATCAGTTTCAGTTAAATACTTAAGTAAATTGTTAACAATACTACTTACTATATTATTCTATGTATACTTATTAAGTTGTTTCACTTGGATTTTATTTGAATTCTGTTTCTGGTTCTGATTCTGTTTCTGTTTCCACTGCACCTGGTTGGTTGATGAAACCGGACGCAAAGCATGCCTCTCAATCTCACGTTAGTGTTCATCTCTGTAACCCACACTCTGTAATCCGTAATGAACTTTGGCTTTGCTTTGAATGCTGCGCCTGTTTTTGACTAATCCCGTTTGAGCAGGTCCCACAGCCAACTGATCCTTGTTCCTTTGCTCAATATTGCAGCGCTTAAGCACTCGCCCTCGAAGAGAAAAAGCCTCTCCAAGGCCATACAGCGCTCCATAGATAGCGAGAGCGAGACGACGCGACGTAAGTGCAGATCCGAGAGTCCTTGGATGACTTCTGCTCCTGTTTAATCTTCTACTCTTACTTACTCCTTAGCTATGCACGCCTCGCACTCCCACAGCAGCGGCAAAATACACCAGCAATCGAAGCCGCCAACCACGGAGCCCACGCCATCTGCAGTCGCAGATAGGGATCGGGATCGGGATCGAGATCGGGATAGGGATAGGGAGAGTGGGCGTCACTCCAGCAGCGCTGGCCTGGGTAATGTGCCGCCGCCTGTGCGGCAGCGCGCATCGATCTCAACGACAACGTCCACAGCAGCTGGAGGCAATCTGAAGGCGCGCGTGCCGCCGCCAGTGCCGCCACGAGGCTCACCACGCCGCAGGGATACCGGACAGGACAGTCGGGCGCACTCGAGCACGCCAGGTACAGCACCTCATACAAATAATCCAATCATAGGCACTGGCACAGCCAGCTCGAGCAACTTCCTCCAATTGCCCAGCGAGGCAATGCCGCGTTTTGGGGAACGTCGCTCGCCCAGCAACGTACAGGATTGGCTGGAGCTACACGATCTGTTCGATGTGTGTGATAGCCCCAGTCCGTCGCCTGCTGCACTCGAGCGCAGCAGCTCCGTGCGACGCCGCGAGTCCTTGCAGTCCGTTTACTCCACGGCACGCTCGGAGAGCAGCCATCGTCGGCAGCAGCCGCGCCTGCTTAACCATGTGGACATCTTTCAGCGTCAGAACAGTTTCATGGCGCGCAGCGAACGCTCCTCGGTGGGCTCCATAGTGCGCAGTTTTCCGCCCATTCGGGCCGAGAGCTATCGCACCGCCCAAACCACAGTTAGCGCCAGCTCTCAGCGTTCCCCCCGACGCGTCCCGCAGCAACAGCAGCGGCGCGGGAAACACCATCGCTACTTGCACTATGCGGATATGGCACTGGGCGACGATTCCTGCGACTCCCAGGAGGACAATCTGCTGCAGTCGGTCAGCGCTTTTCTCGAGGTCAAGCGCGAGCTGGAAGGCACATATTACCGCAAACGAGCACTGCCCGTGTTGGTAGTCCCAGACTCACCAGCGCTTGTCCTTGAGCAGGATCAGCCGCCTGACACGTTGGCGGCGCCACAGCGTCCACATCGCGGCAAGAGACGTGCACCCAAAGCGGCTCCCTCGACCATACCCGAGGGCACGGATACACCGTCCATTAGGGATTCCTTTGAGCAGAGACGCAACAGTTGTGTCTAGTTGTGGCTGCAACACGCTTCCATTTCGCTTGCCCCATTCGCACCAGAGTTGCACATTGTAGTTCAGTTGATCTAACAAGTTCTGAAGCTCATTTTTTGTTGAATGAATGAATCGGTCAGATGGTTTGCTCGTTCATTCGTTTAATTTGTTCGTTTAAGTCCCTTTCTCGTTCGGTATATTCCTTTGCGAACAGTTCTCGTTCCTTTTGCTCACTTTCAATCGTTTTCCTCAATTTATATCATATAAATATGTGTAGAAGGAAACAGCGTAAATCTTCTTCAAAGAAACAAGACAAGGATAAGAAAGATAATCGATCAGAAGCTACAATAGGAAACGTATTCATTTAATAACAATTTTTGTTTGATTTGAGGAGAACTGAGATTCTAATCCTTGAAACTTTTCCTCAATTTACAGAACTATTTTCTATATCTTCAAAATCTTTCCTAAGATTTGAGAAAAGCAGGAATCAAATGATAAGAAACTGTTTCCATTTGTATAGAAACTATTCCATATCAAAACTGTTGTAAAACATTTTCTTTGATCTGGAAATAGTATGTAAAATCTTCTTTTGTTTTTGGTATAATTGAATTAAGCCAACGAGAATGGGAACCAAAACCAACGAACTGGTGAACGAGAGAAACAACAATCAGGATCTAAGTTTGTTCGATGTAATTCGCAGTGTTGCCCCTTTGCTTAACTAATTTGCTACCCAATAACTCAACTTGTTGCTCTACAATCATTGTATCTTTTGTTTTCATGTATTGCTAGGCACAACTCCATCATGCAGTTCAACACCTCCCCCTGCCTTTGACGACATCTCCGAGGACAGCTCGAACAAGAACAGCACATCGTCGATTGGTCGCAGGTCGCATCATCATCATCATCATCATCATCACCAGCAGCAGTCGCAGCAGTCTCAGCAGCAGCAGCAACAGGCACATCAGCAGCAGCAACATTACTACCAGCAACAGCCTCAGTATTTGGATCGTAAAATGAATATTGGCCCCGCCTATCGAGGCTCCTACAAGGAGGATATCGTTAGGTACTATTAGCTGGTAATCGATATTGACTGGATTAAATGCTAATCAAATTGTTATCCCTCTATTTGCAGCGTCTCTGAGGTGCATCTGGACACGTTTCTGGCGGTGGACACATCGACAAGCAGCCATTATGGCTCACGGGGTGGCCTGGCCTGGACGCCACCGGCATCAGGTGAGGGCTCGACACCCACTTGGACAGAGGGCACACCCAGTTTTACGGACTCCAGTTCGAGTGGTGATCTCGGTAATTGGCACTTGTCATATTTGTTTTGCAATCGCCTTTTATGTTATGTATTGTACTTTTGTATATGTTTATGTATATTCATTCACGCTTGCAATCGTAGACAACTTCTCGCCCATAAACTCATCTAAAATCGATCGACACAAGCCGACGGTGGAAGATGCCATCAACTCTCTGTCCGCGGGAATGGTAAATATCAGGGCTGCCGACAATATCTAGATTGACAATTAGTAGCAGTTAATGTACACCTAACAACAACAACAAAAAACACAGTCCTGACTCTATAAACCCCATTCATAAGCCCGATTTAGGCGACAGTTTCACACATTTCAAACACAACACGCTAAAATTGTTATTTATTATGCTTATGTTTATCAAATGCACACACTTTTTATTTGAATTCACAAGCGTCTATAATACTCCTGTCTATATATATATCTTGCATTCTTATAGATCAACTAACATAGCATGTGATGGTGGATGATATTGCACACAGAACACAACAAGAACAACAACAACTACTACTTCTCGTATATATACATACATGGTGCAAAGAGATTTTGAATAACGTATTTACATATTATAATGAAAATGCTTGCGTGTTCAGGTACAGACGTGCGCACATACTACGATATATATGTATATATATATATGGATATACATAATTGTGTATGAGTGCACTTGTATAGCTAGGATATAATCAAAAACGCGCCCTCGTAGAACTCCATGAACCAAAGTTTTACACTCCTACATCCAAAATGATCTACATGCATTCGTATATACAGGATACCAGCAACAGATATCGTTCAAGAAATATATATATATACATATATATACAAACAGAAATACATCAAATACATATAATATATGAAAACAATAAATTTATCTATTTGCATACCAGGCAGCAATAATTATATTGATATTATATACAAAATACAAACAAAAACTTAAGATCATCATATAATAAGATGAAAACGTTGACAACATGCAATTCCAGTTCCCGTTCCTTGCCCCGCGTTCTATATTATAATGTGTATGAAATAAAGGTTCGTTCGGTGTTTAACTTGATAATATTTGAATGAATAATATATATATATATATACTATATATACACTATAATTATAATTAACAAGTTTTTTGCGATACTTTCGATCTCCGATACATGTATCCACATACGTATTATGTATTTATGTATAATCAGCAATCGCGATATTACAATATTGTTGTAAAATATTTAAATTTATAGGACAGAAAACAGAAAAGCAAGATTCCATGCATATTATTCATTTGTATTTATTAACGGTAATTGTAAAACATGTTTAGGTTTAAATGACGCGCACTTTTACATAAGACAAACTTAAGACGGGGACAACAAACGGATATTGACAGACGGACCGAGTGTGTAGGGCTAGGACTTATACTCCAAAGCAGATACAAAAGAATTGATTATTTATTAATTAGTTGAATGTTATTTAACTTATATGCATTATTCTAAAGATTACTGAAATCCAATTGTAATTACATACAATAAATTAAATTGCAAGGTTGAAATTCCAGCGACGCTTCTTATTGCTCTTTTAAAATGCACAAATTTTTCTATTATTTAACATAACAACGGGTACATCTGAACTAGTATAATTTCTGCAGGTCCTTGAGCGACTGATTCAGAAACTGATTAGTCCAGTCATTCTCCGGATTGTCCAAGTGATTATCAAAATCGATAACATCCCGCATTGCACCACGTTTTAACAGCAGCGATACGCCTTCCAGCGTTTGTGACGATTGAATTAGCGAATATTTGGTCTTTGACCAGCGATTGGAGTCGCTTGAATAGCCGTACACGTTCAGGGCAGCTCGCTTGTGCTCCAGCGACACCAGCTTGTTATCTATAACCGCAAAACAGGCGTTCTTGAAGTTCTCCTGTATTTTGTCAGCTATTTTGGCAGCTGGCGCCTTTTCAATTTGATTGTCGTAAAAGTTCTCTGGAGCCGCATAGTAGCCGGCAATCACCAAGCCCACACTTTCAGCGTACGCATCAATCTGCAATTGAACAAATATCACTATAGCACACAGCACTGTCTATTTAATTTAACACTCACCTGAATTAGCGCTACCTCCGCCATGGGAGTGACATGAAGGCATTGGTGAAAAAGAGGAATTGCATCCGTAATTTGGACTATAGAACCTTTGGAGTTCTTCTCGGCCAGCAGTAAGCCATTCACAGCTTGGTGTGGATATTTGGCCGCATGGAATATGATTTTTGTGTACGCTCTGTCGGAAAACTCGTATTCACACATTTCAACTGATTATTTTGTAAATTTTCCTTTCTGAAAAGCTGACCTGTAAATTGTAGAATCAATTAAGTGTCAGTGTGACCGCAACCAGTGAACATGAAAATACGCCAAATTGAATATTATAATACTGACACTAGATTGATAATTTTCAGTTACCAGACAACATGTACTCGATTTTACAAGTTCAGTTCGCACACTATGAGAATTAGTTCCTCTGAACTAAATCTGAACGATCTGGTTTGTTTTGGGGTCGACAACATTAATTTTAAACAATTTCACTTACTTAGGTTAAATTTCACCGTTGTCGGTACTTCATTTCCATCCCCAAATTAACCAAACTTTAATTGTTAAGTAATTTTTCGTCAATTTGATTTATTTGCCCCGTTTGACTCAGACAGGCCGCGAGCTGGTTCGGTTGTGAACGAATTGGGGGTTCACTTGCCGCAAATGAACGATGTTTATGATCCGATCGACTTTTTTACAGTAGTAAGAATTTGATTTGCGAAGTAACAATTTTGGCTCCTTTTAAATCAAATTGTATCTTTTTTGAATATATTTTGGCGCATTCTGATTTTTTAAAGTGGTAACCGTGCATATATTTTTTATTTTATTTAAAAATATTGATCATTCTCAACTGCTAGACAATTAATTTTCTTAAAAATTCCAAAACCGGAATTCGCGTCACGGTTGTTCATAGAATATAATGATCCACCCACGGCAAATAGGTATCCCATTCTTATTATCACTATAAATATACTATTAGGGAAAAAATAACAAAAATATGTATAACATTTTATTTCTTAACTGTCCGACTGCGTCCCGATCCTATTTGAATTTCTGTTTCGGTGTCTTTACGTATTGTAACTAAAATATATGTGTGTATAATGTATATATGCAGTACGTGTCCAACTGAAGCCACTCTCGAAAAATACTACTGGTTGTCATTCAGTATTGCCTTGATATCATCAGCATCCAGAGTCTCGTATTTAAGCAGTGCCTCTGCCAGGGCTTTGTGTTCCTTTGTATGCTTCTTCAGAATCGCCTTCGCACGCTCATAACTGTCGCTAAGAATGCGCTTGATCTCGGCATCGACGGCTTCAATAGTGTTGGGTCCCAGGGTTTCACCAGTCCCCAGGCCCTTGGAAGTCTCAATGGTGCGCAGGCCGACTTTTTCAGACATGCCCCAATCTTTTACCATATGCGTGGCAATAGTTGTCGCCTGTTTCAGATCGCTGCTGGCGCCGGAGGTGATCCTCTCGGTGCCAAAGATAATTTCCTCGGCAGCACGGCCGCCCATCATTGTGTCCATCATCGCCAACAGTTGTGCCTTTGTGACATGGTATCGCTCTTTCTCTGGTATGTAGGCGGTGTGTCCTAGAGAGGGGCCACGCGGCATAATTGTAACCTTATGCAGCGGATGTGATTCCTTGGTATAGTATGCCACAATCGCATGGCCTCCCTCATGGTATGCCGTTATTGTATTCGCCTCCTCGTCGGGCAGGCGCGCCTTACGCTCTGGTCCCATAAGTACTTTGTCACGTGCTGTTTCCAAATGTTTCATATTAACTGTTTCAGCTCCGTCAATTGCAGCTCTGAAAAAGCAATAAGTTAATTTAAGTCTGCTATAGGAATTAATGTACTGAACACCCACCTTAGCGCCGCCTGGTTAATCATGTTCTCCAAGTCCGCGCCAGTGAATCCCGAGGTGCCACGTGCTAGCAAATCTAGGTCCACGTCATCGTGCAGTATCTTTTCCAAATACAATGACAGTATTTCCTTGCGACCTGTGAAGTCTGGAGTAGAGACCACAACCTCGACATCAAAGCGACCAGGACGTAACAATGCTTGATCCAAATCATCGCGACGATTTGTTGCACCCAGCACAATGACACCCGCATTCTGATGGAATCCATCCATTTCGGAAAGCAACTGATTTATAGTCTGATTTGCATATGGATGGAGCACAGAGTTTGTGCGCTTAGCGCCAACCGAATCGATCTCATCAATGAATATAACACAGGGAGCGCGCGCCTTGGCAGCCTCTGGAGGATAAAAGCAAGAAGCATTATTAATGTATTTGAATCATTTAATCGGCATACAGTACTTACTAAACAGATCTCTAACACGCCTGGCGCCTTGGCCAACGAGCACTTCATCGAATTCTGGACCGGCGGCATGGAAGAACGGAACATTCGCCTCGCCAGCAACAGCGCGGGCCAGCAAGGTCTTACCGGTGCCAGGCGGGCCAACGAGCAGCACGCCCTTTGGAAGCTTGCCACCCAAATTTGAGAACTTGTCGGGATTCTTGAGGAACTCGACCACCTCCTTCAGCTCCTGCTTGGCTTCATCACAGCCCTTAACATCATCGAATGTAACGTGTATTTCTTCTGGATCCACTTCGACCTGATTCCCCAGTTGTATACTGCTGAATAACAAAGTGTTAGAAACATTTAACCAGCCAATATGCTTAAATACTTACCGAAAAACAGAACCGTTCGACGAGGTGAAGAAGCTCATAAAGATTCCAATGAAAACGACGATAACAATGAGTGTCTGGAAAATCTGCGTGACAATTACTGAGCATTATTCACAACACAAACGTGCAAACAGTCGACAACACGCTACAAAACCAAGAAGTAAAGCTACCACCGATGAATTAAATCGCATCTATAGACAGTATGGATAGTTATTCCATTTACAAATAACATTACTTGCTAAGCAGCTAAAACGAGCATTGAGGCTACTAGTATTTTGTTATTAACTGCTTATTTCTAAAGCGAAATTGTTAGATAAATATAAGCGAAGCTGCTTTCAAATATTTGTCTTTCAAGGGTGATCAAAAGGATCTGGAATTTGAAGATTCCCACAACTACTACATTTGTAGACAAAACTAAGTTTTAAATATTTCTTATTCGCTGGCGAGTTCTCATTCGAAAATTCGGAATGTTTGAACTATTTAAGCAAATCAATAAATATATATTTGCAGACGTGTATGCTTTCTTCAGTTGGTTGCAATTCTTGAGACATGAGGCTATTAACAAGTACGTGACCTACCTTCAAATACTTCATCGTTTTTCCTGATTTCGGCGAATCTTCAGCGTTTGATGCAGCCAAATAACCCTCGGCAAATGCAATTTTAATGCTTTCCTGCAATTGAATTGTTGTTTAGTACATAATGTTCTCTTTATAAGTAAACTGATGCCCAACGTACCGCATTTTGAGCGCTACCCGGCTCACCAGATTTAGCAAGTAGTTTCTTTAGCTTCTCTGCCTGACTGTTAATTTCGCCGTCTACTTTTTGTGGCGTACCCTGAAGCGCTGACTTCAGTCTGGTTGTCATTGTAGGGTTACGTTTCTGCTCCGCCTCTATGGAACGATCCGTCTTAAATTCACGCAACTGTTTCCTGCACAAAATACGATACGGATTCATTTAATTCCTGGACTAATTCACTTTCTACTTACATCTGTGGGTTTGACAAGAGTGGACTCAGTAGGCCCCTCGTCACGGTTGGAAACACATTGCTGCAATTAATACGTTTAGTAGGGTAAGGTAAACAAGTAATTAATGTTATTTGGACTTACACAAATCCACAATTTAGTTGCGCAGTGTTCAGTGACAATTCAAACTTAAAATTTTGTAGCTTGCCACGACCGATTTGTGTTGCTGGCTCCTCCAGTGTGACATGGACATTACGCATGGCGGGCAGCATGCTGGTTACCTTGACCAGTGCTTCATTAATAAGTTCCTTGTCCAGTATGCCATTTAGCCGCGCGGCCTTCTCAACCATGCTCTGTAGACTGGCAGCGGACTTGGTGAGCAGGTTCCTAAAATCCAGCACGAGGTCGTGGCGCTTTCCAGGCGGCGGCGTGCTACGGCTGCTGTTGATGTTGTTGTTGCTGCTGATGCTGGATGACTTTGATTTGTCGGCAAAGAAACGAGGAACACTGGCATTGCCCTGTAGTTTGGTTCGCTTTACGGTGTAATAGTGCGGTTTTCGACTAAAATTACCCAGATAAAGGTACGGCTGACATTGAATGAAAACCAAAAGTAAGTGGATGGTGTGAGTGAAAACAATTAAGAATCGGGATCGTAGTTGGCCGATTACTTACCACAGAGTGTGTGTTGGCAGAAAACATTCTCAGTATATACAAAAAATTTTATTAATTACAATAACAGGGCTTAGATCGGGCGAGCGGACGACAAAAACTTCTGACAGGCAAAAATGTCATAATCTTGTCGCGTCCGTGTTGCATCCCTGTTTTTGGTGTTATTGTAGCCCTAGTACAGTGCAAGCCCGCCCAAGGTATATATATTCAAATACTAACAATTTTGGGAACGTATTTACTGGAAGCTTTTTGATTATTAAATCACTTCGGTCTTTAGTTTAAAAATGTGTGATTTTTCTAAAAGTTTCTGTCGTTTTTAAGCTGATGAAATCAATATATATTGGCAGGCAACATTTTGTACGGTCACACTATGAACTGCTTGAATATTTAGCAAAAGGAGTAAAGAATGACAACAACAACATAATTATATCAGATTATTCATGTTTAAAATAAACGCAACGCAGTTATAGAAATGATTTTTACAGCTTCGTTTTCTTTTTGCAATTCGAGTCATCTGCTCCGTTGGCAAATTACCGATACCGATATCACTTACTTTAATCGGAATCGGTCGTTGTCTGCGTTCAACTTAAAGGGCGCGCAAAATTGATGTAGGATGTATTATTGTATGTAACGGGTTATGGAAATGTTGTATTATTATTTGATATTTGATTATATAGCTGATAAGAAAAAACACCTATAAAATGTGTGTGTTAATGTCGTGCGAATGTGTATTTCTGTAGCAGGAAACACCTACACTTCGATTATTTAAAAATAATATAGTTCTTGACCTGCATAAGCAACCGAATCGGTTCGATTAAGCAACTAGCGTAATTTAGCCAAAATAAAAGTCATGTCAGGAAGAATTGTGGATACCTTTACGTGCAAGAAATAAGAATTATTTAACTTGATATGCATAGCCTTAAAGTATGCCACAAAACTGTTACATATTCGTCATTCTTTAAATTACTCACAAGATGGCGCTGTATGTCCATAGCAGTGGATAAGTTGAGAAACGCAAGATGGCGCCATATTTATAGCACTGTATAGAGTTATCGATATATATCTGATAACTGTTAACGACGATGTAAGCAAAAAGTTTAATAATTTTAATTAAAAAATAGTTATAATATTCAATTAAATTATCACTCTGAATGTGTAGTACACCCTTTCAAAATGAATCAATATATAGTCCCTTAAATGAAATCTGTGTTCTGAGGATACTGTTATGATGTAGCTCTTCAATACTGAGCGCCAATCAAAACTGCAATTTTTATAACTCTTGTGATAGTATCACTTTGTACAAAAATGAAATATCAAATAAATAACAATTTAGAAATATTGTACAGTCGGCAACCCGTTACTTCACGAAATAATTGTACTTGCTGTTAATAACATTGCGGCAAAATGTTATCTGTTGTGCTGTTCTGTAAAGTGTGTCTGTGTGAATTCAACGGATCGACGATCAGTCGAGTTTGAACTTCAACAGGTGTTATAACGCATTCGATCCGACAGAAGCGGTACTTTAACCGCACACGAGATATCGGTAACATAAGTAGCAACGGCTTCGTTTACTAATATCAGCCAAACTAGAATTTAACCCAATGTACAAAAATTTTAAAAAAACGTGACAAAATATAAATATTTTAATAAATACCGAGGAAAACAAGGGTATATAAAATATTCAAACGTACATGTTGTGCTAGTAAAACCTTCAACTTAAGTTTGTGTTTGTTTTCGTTTTGGATAACGTTTGTTTGTGTGTTTATTTTAGCGATCATATCATTTGGATTACTTCGCTTCATTCGAGAGCAACGAATTTCATTCGGCCTACAAACGTACGGTAAGTGTATCTAAAAAGTTATTTTCAACTCGAGGGGATATCATAATGCAGTATTGGTAGCAAGTGCAGTTAAGCCAGACATTGAATTTGAATGAAAATGAGGGATGAGATTTCGTCATTTGCGAGTGTCAGCACAAAGTGAGCGAGTGTGACAGCAACAGCAAGCGAGCAGAGATCATGCGAATGGTGTGTGCTCGCTCCAACGCACGTGATTTTCAAGCCCGAGTCGCTCATGTTCGTGTGTGCGTAGTTGTTTGTCGTCTACCTACCTGTGGCTTCATTACCCCCCACCCGCCGTTATTGCCTTTACTGTGCCATATCTAAAACATACCAAAGCACGCACACAAACAGCAGCTGCAATGCATGTGTGTGATCTCACACACACAGACACACACACACACACACAGCTATTAGTGACATATAAATTTTCAACTTAAGTCGGCACTTAATATTTGCCGTTTCAGTACTGAACCAGCGCTGGCCCAGTTCTCTCCTGCGATTTCACAGCTTTATCAGCAGCATACAGACCAGTCCGAGCACAAATGCGGCCCAACTGCAACCTCACAGATACATATGCACTGCCACTGCCACTTACACTTACACTTACGCCCATTGCTTGCACTCACACACACCAGAGGCCGCCAAGGTGCACACAGTGATGCAGCACTAACTGCAGCAGCCGCTTTGCCTGTGCGTCTCCGATCTGCGCCGTAGTCTGGTTAAGTTAAGTGTTCAGGGACCAAGGAGACAGATAGACAGATAGACAGCCAGATAAACACACAGTTAGAGTCTGCTATGAAGAAAAGCGCGCTTTGTTTTCCACAACACAAACAACAAAAGTGTCGCTCCGAAACAGTAATGAAAAGCTTTCTACAGCGCTTGCGCTCCGATGTTTCCATATGATACCATTCAGAGATTCGTGAAAACCGTTCCAATACATATGTCAGAGGTTCAGTTCACGGGTTAAGTTCGTTATCTCGGATTTTGAGATTCTTGAGCGCAGGTTTTAGTTCTATCCTTAGTTGGGGAAGTTCTTCTTCGAATATCGTTGGATTGAACACTTTCGGTTAAGTAGGCAGCCTTGATTTGAATAAGTTCACTTTATCGAGCTATTCCAGCCTTTCCCTATATATATCTAAATTAAAGAGCATTTTCTGACTTATGATTCAGATGATTTATCCTTCATCTCTGCATTTTAGATATTATTTACATATGAATGGGAAAACCACACTTACATGAATGAGATTTTATTGACTCAGCTTGTTAAGACAACTCTCTTTATATACAAGTTTTGTATGCTTCATGTAAAAGCTGTCTTACCCGTTGCAAGGGTATGTAAAGGTAGATAAGATTACACCTGTATGTGCAGCAGTGTGTGTGCCTCTCTTTGTATGTATATATGTGTGTGTTGCTCTCTTCCTTTAAAATACGAAGAAGAGACGCTCGCCGGGTCGAGGGAAGGGATGCGGACTAGGGGGAAGAAAACCGGTAATGCATTCGAAAAGAAGTCACCTTCATATACAATTTAACTCGCTGCTGCGAAAAGTAGCCAGAGAGATAGATGCGTTTTAAAGTCGAGTACAAACGGAAGACCCGATACTCGGAACCCCTTACCCTTACCCCCATACCAGATAGACCTAAGCATTTCGCTGGCATTCACCGGAAAGCGATAAATGCAGCTGTGGAATTATCACCATCGTGCTCAGAGGTGACAAGTTATCGATCTGGTACAAGTTTTCTTGAATGTCAGGGCAGTATTTATTATGGTGGAAATTGGTAAGAAATGATCACAATTTATATGTAGATAGTTGATGAAAATACTGTATAAATATTCACACTTAAGTACATGTTTGTACTTACATAATTAGCTCTTCCTGGCTTTGGCAAAAAAGGCCATAAATTCAAAATACATTAATAATTCAAAACAAGTTTTTAAACAATTTTTGAGGCTATTTCTGTGAATACATATGCGCGCCTAGAATTTTTTATCAATTTCATGGCTGAGTGAAATATAACAAAAGTATACGATTATAGGCATACGTAGAAACACACTTACAATCTCATAAATTAATGGGTAGTATGCCACATCGAGAGATATGAATTTATGAACCTCGTATTGGTTCATATGCGCATATCGTCTCTATAAGTCGAATGGACTCGCACACTTTCGAGGTGCGACATGATTACGTTGCCCACAATTTAGGTGTGTTGCAATTCCATGAAACTGGAATTTCGTATGCAAATTGATTCGCACACAAAAGTCAATTAACTCAAGCAGAAAGTCCTCTTTATATATTATATATGCCCAAATATCAGTTTGTTGCTGTGCCTTTTGATCAGTTTGAGTAGTGCTTCAGCCAAGCAAAGACCTTTCCATCATGGCACTGTCGCCAGTTCTATTGGCATTATCTAATCTGGACATGTTACCATAAGCCGGCCCACAGATAAAACAGCGCAAACATCAGCGGGTATCGTAAAACTTGCGGCGACTCCAACTGCTTTTCGTGTGCCGTGAGGCACTAATGAGGTCAGACTTCAAATACAATTTCGAATCCGACTTTAACTCCAAGTCCGCTGGTCTCGTTGCCCACGATTACAGCAGTAATTCTCTAGATGCCTACACTGAGAAAAAACCTGGCTGCTAAAAAGCGTTATTAGCTGTGAATAGTATTGTACTTCTTGTATACTTTATCTAGACTCTTGAACTGTTGCAGCATCTGCTTTGAATACCATAATATGAAGATGTTTCTGCACATACTGAAGTAATGCTCAATCCAGTTAACGAGTTGGACGAGTAACGGCCAAAACCCATATAAAATAGAAGCTACAAGCACGCGGTAGCCATATATACCTTCTATTTTTGCCTCATCTTGAGTTGGTAATTAAATGTATAAGCCTTTGAGTCGCCGTTTTATCTGAGTGTATGCTGTTACTTGTGTCAACAGCTCAGTGAGCAGTTAACAACAAACATTGTTAGCAGCCTCAGTAACAAGTCTCAGCTCGTTTCGTCTGAGGAGGGCACATTATGAGTATTGTGCTTAAACTTTATGAGCTGCCCAATGAATTCGTCAAAGTGCCAGACAAACATTTGGGAAAACTCAAACTAAATGTTGTTCAACAAGCCAGCAACAACCAACAACCAATTGCCAATTACAATAACTACAACAGCAACACCAACTGGCTCACTTTGTGTGTAGGCAAAATCGGTTAGTTGTTTTCGCATTCACGAAACAAAACAGAAACTTAAGTGTCGGCACATGCGGCGTATGCGTAATAATACCCATAATACCCTGTACCAACTGGTACTCTGTCTGAACTCAACTGGCAGGTGGATACAGGTACATATCTTCGATGCTATAAAAGTGAACAAACCTGCTTTTTTTTATTCAGCATTAAAATGTGTTCTTCTGAGAGCTTGTTTAAAAACAGCTCACGACGTTTGCATTTTTTATACTGATAAATACAGCACCTAACGAATCCAAATTGAATATTCGAACCATGTCTGAAATCTACTTTTACGAGATATATACACCCCGTTCTGATTCCGAAATGCAATAGAATATTCGCTTTGAGAAGATATTCATCTGTGCGAATGGAATATGAGTTCAAAAAGGCAAATCGTTTACCAATTTATTCGAAATCAGAAAGGTTTTGGAGAGAAAATATATCGGAAATGTGGCTGCTGTCAAAGCAATCTTTTGAAGTTGTGCATTAACTTAGATTGCATATAATTAATATTAATATAAATATAAATATATAAAAGTCAGCTTAAATACAGCGCCTATGCTAGTTAATTATGCAAAATTACTTCATAAAACAGCATTAATATGCGTAGAAAAGCAATAGTTTATGAATCTGAGTCAAGATGTATATGAATTTAGTATCCTAAGATGTAGGGAAGCAGCAAACTTAACTCCATAAACTCAATTTTCAATGAAGTCTTGCATTTCGATTTGTATATTTGTGCAGGGTATCTCTTAGTTGAGCAGCCCAGCACACAGCGTGCTCATCTGTTTATTGTTGCTATTGCCTAGTTTGAGAATTGACGCATGACTGTCATGCCAAAATAGCCATTCTTTAAATAACTGAGTTTCCGAGTGGTTTTCGAACGTTTGACAAATGATGTCATGTGGCGAATCAGCTCAAACTTAATGCAAGCCACAACAGGAGCAGAACCGAGAGTCGTCTCAGAGAGTGCCAAATGCATTTGCCCGCTACCAACAATGTGGTTGGTTGGCCTATATGTAGTATTTCAGCTATATATATATATGTATGTTTGTTTAATTGGGCGTGAAATTTCGGCTCAGATGAGTACTCTAACGATATGTAGACATGTTTGCTGTGACATTTACCTTAACCCTGAGTTGAATCAATCATGCCTGACTGTGAGAGCGATCGACAGAGATCATTGATCACTTTCTGCAACGGTTCGAGTTACAGCCGTGTTCTTGTGCACGTTTCGACGAGGCTAACAGGCCGTCCAGCTGTCGCTCTGTCGCAGGCTCCACACTTGGTCTTGGCACCAAAATGGGAGGCACAGTTCTCTCCCCTCCGCTGGCTTCGATCCGATCAAGGCAAGTGACAAACTCCGCAGCGACGTCATACACGGCTTGGCTCCTACAATTCATACTGCAAGCCACGAGCATGACGCAGTCAACATACTTGTGAGTGCCTAGCTGCCTGCATACTCGTAATTGCAACGGGTCTGAACTTTCACTGGCTATCTATTTACGTAGTGCATGTTTATTCAAGTATATATACACATATAGATATCTTGCTTAGCTGTAGAACTGACACCCTTCTCCAAAGTTAACGCAAGCGGCAAATTCCTGAAATTACCTTCTTATCAACTTGAAATGCTAGACAGTGCTTTAAAATCAGCTACCCTGTAGCAATGGCATAGGCAGGGAGTTTCAAGAAGGTTTCAGGTAGAAGTCTCATATATTAGCTGAAATAAATAGGAACTAAATTAACAATAGGTATAAATAGGTATAGTTAGCGGATTATATTCACATTTATAGATATTCCTTCCTAAGTTTGAACTGTTTCAGTTTTCACTTTCATATCTAATCCAATAAATATTAATATTTCATTTAATAATACTATAGAAGCACTTTATAGACTTAGTATGCAGTACAACATGTCTAATCCGATTGCTGTTCGGATTTGGTTTGGCAAGTTTATAGTTTATTATTGAATTCAAATGTAACAGTCTTCCCAATTTGAATGTTTAAATAACATGCGTATTAGATGTATGCATTCAATGTTGTTTTATACTCTGTTCCGAAAGGAATAGTAGTCTTTCTGTTTGTCTTATAAGAAACAAACCCTGTATCTTCCCATCATTTTCAAGCTATCATCAGCAAATTTGGTATGCAGACTACTGATGATCTCCTTAAAAGAGGAGAACAAATTTATTTATGCCTCGCCCACACCCGCCCTCGAAAATGAGCAAACATCTATGTCTTACAAAGTTTTAAAGCCAGAGTCAGCAAGTTTGCTATACAGATCACTTTTGTTTTCGGCACAACTCATCAGTAACCTTATAGCATTGGTAACAGAGTATATCGCAGTCGGGAGCGTGCTAATGCCACATGCTTAGCTGTTAAGCATGCAGAGACTTTCACAGCACAGATAATGACAAATGCATGAACTAATATATTTTATTTAGTGTGTCCACAAATAAGTCGCAGTCATAAATTTTGTATTAAGCTCTAGACCGAAGAGATCTTGTGGCCAAAGCAGGGGGGACGAGGAGGCTAATGAAATGCAGCGGCTTTAATTTGCGTCAGAGCCCAAGAAAGAGTCACAGTCAGATTCAGATTCAGAGTCAGAGTCAGAGTAAGAGCCAGAGTGTTGTGGGCCTGAAATGAGTCAGAGGGGATAGGGTGGGGGAACGGGGCTGGGACGGGGGCGTTGTAGTTACGTCGATCCGTCTGTTTTGGTACCGGCAACTGGTACGTGCAGCGCGGCTGGTATGAGGAATGTGGACGTGGCCAGCGGCAGTGTTGGCTTTGGCTTTGGCTATGGCTCTGGTTGTGGTTCTGGCTCCGACTCTGGCTCCGACTCTGGCTCAGTTTGTGGCTTGCAGCTACAAAATGTCATTTCAGTTTCCATTTCTGCACTTAATTAATGCAGAGATTGATGAATTTGTGTGTTGCTTGTGCGGCATTCAACTTCACAGCATGCCAATGCTAATGTAAGGGCAGGGTCCACAAGCGTGAACACGCCTAAAAATGCTCAGCAAATAAGCCCGAATCACAGATAATGGCCGCAATTTGACACTAAATTTAATGCAATTTAATGCGTTCATAAATACTGCTTGCAATATGCAAGTATTAGCACATTTGACAGCTCCAGGAACCCGGCCAACAAAAGAAGCCTACAATCTATTGCCTACTACGTGACGACAGGCCAGTCAAGTGCTGTCAACTTTTTGAATATACCTCTTGGTGGCTTTGTTTTCAAAGCCCCCCCGAAACAAAGGCGCCAGGTAACCATATCTATCCATGTGGCAACCTGAGACTGTGGTGCAAAGTTGAAAATGTGTCATTATTGGCAGAGCTCTACGAAAAAAGTCACACTCGGGTGTAGAAATCTAGTATTTGTATGGAAACAATAAGTACGAGTACTATTTCCATATGTGCATAAGCTATGCCAGTCTGAAAATGAAGTTAAGCTTCATAAAAGTGTCGGGTGATCGGTGATCCCCTGGGCGGGGTCACAAAGTGCAAACTCTACTGAATGCCAAGATCTTGAAGTACACGCTAATGAACTGCAACTGGAGCCGGTTTGCAGTTGCCTTTAGTACCTTAATTTATGTCTTGTTTCCTGTTAATAATCGATGCATGTACAATATATACTATATAGCTACATATGTGTATTGCTATAATTAAAACAAAGCACAATCAATTGTACTTTATATGGCAATATGGCTTGTGATCGAGATCGAGATCGAGATCGGCTTGGCTTGTGCAAGGAAGCGAACATAAATTGTGCATTAAGCTTTCGAAATCACTTGAAGATATTATTATAACTTCTCTGGTAACTACCATACACACACACACACACACACCACACACACACACCCACACACACACATAATCAAATCACCTTCACTGACCACTGACCACTGACCAGGTAGCACGTAAAGCTGATACGCTCCTTTCCCCAGTTCAGATAACAGCATATAATTCACTTTATCAGCACAAATTGTGTGCAGCACAAAATGCTGAACAATTGAAACTTTAAGCCCGATTAATCACATATACTGTCTGCCATCTACCATATACCATATACCATCTACCATTTACCATCTATCGTCTAGCAGACCACGGACTTACAGACCGGGATCACTCAACGATAAGCAAAGCCCCCTTTGTTGACAGCTGCCAGTGTCTGTCATATAAACAGATGTACATATTGTATACTCCACAATACCCTCTTAAATGATTTGTCAGCAGAAACAAAGAAACATCTACGTATCGCAGTCTTCATGGTTTGCATTAAAGACTACGAAATACTTAAGTAAATGCAAGTATTTGGCAATTCTTTATTCTTGACAATTAGCACAAATTTGTAATTGTTTTCATTTATGATTCATTTGTGTTGACTTCAGAAATAGTCAGCCTAATATAAGTAAAAGCAGCAAGCAGTTTAGGATAGCTTTTTAGGATCTTTAATATCGATTACCTAATCGATATCGATATTTTCTACAGCTGCATTTTCAGTAATGTATCATATTTATTATATTTTATATATATGTGTTCAACTTAGACATAAGACAAATACTCAAGGTAAAGAATTCACAGATCCTAAATGATCTCAGCCTTTTTGTTGGTAATGTAGTTTTGAAAAATCAACCGAAATTGCTTTTCCAGCTATACACAATATATATCGATATCGATATTTTCTACAGTAATGTATCATATTTATTATATTTCATTTTTATGTGTTCTAATTAGACATAAGACAAATATTTAAAGTATTGAATTGATAGATCTGAAGTGATCTCAGCCTTTTTGTTAGTAAAAATCAACCGAAATTGCTTTTCCAATACAATACACTTAGGAAAATCGGACTACTATATCTTTACACACCTAAATCTTTATTTAAATAGCATAAAACCAAACTTATGTGCTGAGATATTTTATAATTTATATATTTAATTCTCATATTACATCTTTTAAATACTTTTGCTTACAATATTGTCAATAAAAAGTAAAGGATTCTATATATTCGTATATAAGAAAGTAGCTTCTGCAACAATAGAAATACTTCGAATTTAGTATCCTCAAATGATTTTCTTTCCACTGATTCTTTTGTTTATATGAAAAGTTCGCTAAATATAATGAATACCTCACCAAAAGCGACTTCTGTTCTGTTTTTTCTGATTTATTATACAAACGCGAGTTTATTGTTCATGTTTACAGCCTGAAAGCCGTGTGATTATTCTCAAATCATTTACTTCATTACCTTTAGTTAGCACTTGGCGAGCTTGGCAATATGGATAATGCGGTTTCACAGAAATCGGATCTTAAAGTAACGTTTGATGTCGCTTTTTAGATTCAGCACATGACTGCTAACCAACAACTTCATCAACTTCATCATCATCGACACAAACAGAACTGTCTCCATATGATGATTTTAGAATAGTAGTATGAGGCACACTTAAGTATAGCTTTTAAAACAACTGAAATACCTTTTTTGGCACTTAACTATTTGCAAAGTAAATTGAAATTGTTTTACCAAGAATTTGAAAACTCGAAAAATCATCTGTCGGGCCTGTTCTTGGCGTGGCTATCTGGCTTTAGGCCAGACTCGGAGTTGGCTCTGGAGGTCTGTGACGCTTTTGCTTCGACAGCAGCTGCTCGAGAGTTGACTGCGGCTACTGCGGTCAGCGTTAGCCGCTCCAAGTCGCAATTTGCAGCCAAAAACCAGTTTAACCATCTCTTTAAGCTGCTTTTTTTGTTGTTGCTGCCACTCAACAGTATCCCCCTTTTTCGTGTACCCGCCACAAGTGTGTGTGTGCGTGTGTGTGTGTGTGTGTGAGTGTGTGTGCTTTTGTGTGTGGTCAAATGTCGGCATTTTTTATGTGCACGCCTTGAGCAATTTTCCATTGTACGAGTATTTTGTCGTTTACGCTCCTGCAACTCTCGTATAAAATGTTTTTAACTCAAAAATTAACGTTGCAGAAATTATGAGTAGTGGTCGAATTGCCTTGGAGTAGTAAATGCAATATCTATATACTATATATACAATATATATATATACATATGTGAGCAGAATGACTGTGCGGATCCCAAGCATCGGGTTGAGTAACTGAACAAACTACTGTAGATAATATGAACAGATCTTAACGATCACATTTTGTTCAAAACAAGCACAAATGCTCGACTAACAGATACTCAGTTTGACATACTCGAAATCGTTCTCTCATGCATACAAATTGTAAGCAGTGCACTGCTTGCACTTGCATTTCAGCACAACTACTACTATATACCTGAATAACTTTGGCATTTTTAATGCGATCGTTCTGAAATTTAAGACATACATAATGAACATAACAAAATGCTTATGTACCAAAAATGAAAACTATAACTTTGAAATTGTGGCTTGTAAAACGCTTTAATCGATTTGGAGGAGTGCGGGGGGAAATCGTATATTCGAAAAATGTATAAACTTGTTCAGCTTCTATAATTTTTGGGCTTAACATGTTGCTACGAACGAACAGAAAAACAAGCATGAGTAGATCGAGAAAGCTGTTGATCAATAATATAGTATAGGCTCTATGCTTTCAAAGATCTATCCTTCTGCCTGTTAGATAAGAAATGTACAAGCTTTCATTGTTTTAGCTTTCAATCCAGATGAAAGCAGAGCTCAGAATGCTCTCTAAGCCAGCTTGTTACAATCTACATTTTACTTTTACCCATTTCGTAAAGATGTTTGATAATAGTTGGACTTTCAACTAGCTCGTGTCGGGCCTGTGGCAATGAGCCCAGACTTAATGACAAATTATTAAATATATTACGTTCTCTGTCGCTGCTAATGAACTGTCAACAAACGAGATTAAGTCGTGATCAAGGTGCGCCAAAACCAGAAATCTAAACGCGTAGAGACAGCCGTCGTACTACGGTACTGAGAACTCAGATATTGTTTTGATTGATTGTATTCCCGGAATGTGAACAGCTGAGTCTTGTCCAGGATTGTGGAATTACTTCCGTTGCAGTTTTTAGAGCAGCAGAACAGTCCTTTGGCCTGAAGGATGGGTTTCTTGCCAATCCAACTACCTGCTTCTGAACACATGCTGAAAGGTGACTGGATTCTCATTTCACTTCCTGTTTAAATATGTATACGTCGCCCTGGCTATTTTTAACGAGACAGCTCAATCGAAACTCAACACACAGAACACACACAACACCCACGCACACACATGTAGGTGTATGTGAGTGTGTGTGAGGTTATTGGAATGGTTCATATGCCAAAATTTGAAATCTTAAGCCAGAGTCAAGGTAGTTTTACCTGAGTGGTGAACTATCCTCGCTGGCTTCACATTGGCTTCAAATTGCGACCTTGTGACGCATGCGCAGATCGCAGGCCAGAGCTCTTCTGTTGCCATCTAAGAAAAACAGTTAACAATTTCATTTTTGGTATTACTTTTTTTGGGTATTATCATAGCGTTGGCGCACCCAATTTTCAGTTGTCAGCCTGCCAGACTGCGCCCATATTTCGAGCGTTTTGATAACTTTCATGGGGCAGTCACCAGCTGCTGCTCCACATGCAGCCGCCAGATGACATTTTGTTGCTCTTGTTTGTAACGTGAAACCCTCTCCGTGGGCGAGGGCGAGGGTGCGAGGAGGGACCCACCGCAGACCCATGGGAATGGTTTATCGGTCAAACCAGACAACAGACCCAAGCTGACGCCCAAAACTGGCCATCGCTTGGTTAAATATATATAAAAAATCACTAAACTTGAACTCATCGAAATGCACATTTGATTATTTTTACCTACCACGAACAAAACGTTGGCTTGTTATACATTTTGGACACTTGATACTTTTTGGCCACGTTTTAATGGGCTCTGTGATCCACGCTGAATTCCCGAGCTCGAATAACCGCTTTGTCATTTGACTTACCGGAAACAAAGCTATATATACCCTTAGCATTTCTACCCATATTAATATTATTTTTATTATTATTATTTTATGTAATGGCCGCTCCAAAGCCAAGCAGGAAATAAATATTTTATAGGGCACACAGTTATTGGTTTTTACTCGATTCTAGCAGCCTTATAGAAGATTGAAACGCTTAGAACCTATTAAAACTTAGTTCATCAACATATACATGTGATATAGATGAAACTAAACCTATTTATGTTTTATCATAAATCTGTCAGAGTTAATTAAACACGAGATATAACTATATAAGTAGGGATTATAGAGCATGCTGAGCTCTGCTAATAAAACAAGTAAGAATGCTACAGAACTACAAACTACAAAACTCCCTGTACCCAGGACAAAACATTTCCGATCGCATCTTCGTACACTTACACATATACACACTCATACACATAGACGGACACACATAAGCGACAGCGCAAGCGAGTGTTGGCTGTGTTGCTTCTTCCCACCCGCACTGCAGCACTGAATCTTCTTTCGTGAATAACTCCCGTGTTTATTATCCGATCGACTTGAAATTTGGACAGTAGATTAAGAGTGACTAAAGTATTGTACATGCCAAATCCCAAACCTATATCCTTAAAAGTGTTGATGTAAAACGGTTCTTTATCGAATTGCAGGGGAACGGGGGAAATATCTGAAATTGGAAACAGACTCGATCTGCGTATGGTATACTATGTATGGTATAATTCCAAATTTGGTGTCTCTAGCTATAGCTAAAGCTATAGTCGGCTTTAACCATTCCTAAACCGGTTTCAGTTGGATTCGAGTCGGTTATTATTTTTATATCTTATTTAAATATAGTGCTACTTAGAATTACGAGTTACGAGTTCAATCGGGTTAAAAAGAGACTGAAAGCCCTTGTCAAATATATACCGAGTTCGATCTCAATTTAGCACGTAGAACAAGAGCAGCCTTGGCAAATATTTGCATCTTTAAAAGCCCCAACTTATATAGAACTAACAATGGTTTCCAATTAAATATTTACATAATATCGAAAATGCTGCCATGCAGGAAATAAATATGAACTATTCACTTAAAGCAGCCCAAGTTCGACCGCACACGATCAGATCAGATCATGTCTTGTCTTGTCTTACATATAAATATAATTCACATTTTCCCGATATTCTCTGCGATGTAAAGTCTTAACCTTCTATGAACAATCTGGCAAATGTATGTCTGTAAACATTAACCGGCTAGAATTAAGGAATTTATATGAAGTTAAGTTAATTATATGCGCAACACGCCAAGCCACTTGGATCTGTTTATTCATATCATCTATCCATATAGCTAGAAAGTAAACAAATGCCTCTTACGTTAATGGGGGGCAACAGGGGCAACAGGGGCAACAGTTGGGGATAACACTGAGACAGTTAATTGAAATAGGATAGGAGCATAGGAGGGGGGGCCTTCAGACATTGACCGAAGCTGAGCCAAGCAGCTGACTTGATTTTAGTAACTACTTTAAGGTTGACAGATACCGCAGATGTGGCCAGATACAACATACAATCGCACGTAGATACATTTGATGAATTTGTTGACTCATGATTTCCGACTGGAAACTGATTTGCATACATGTACAAGTATGGCCAGTGCTAGTACCGGTTTTATATTTTCTAAACTTGAACACACCAACAACAACAGCAACAACAACAGCAACATCAACTTCATTGCAATGGCAAATGGAATTAATTATGGTATCGTGTCGACGGCTACGGCGCCTGTGATCGCCAGCAGAGCTGCTCCATTGAAGCCCCGCCAAGCTCCAACTTGGCGACAATGCGACGCAAACGCAGAGGCAGCTGGGGGCTGGGGGAGTCGCAGTGGAGTGGAGCTCAAAGCTGGCTTCGACTCGACGAAATGCTGGCAATAGGCTCGACGAAGACCTAAAAACCTAAACACGTTTAATGCCGCTCCAAAGAGCAGTTTTCCCTTGCCTCTGCGCCAATGGGGAAACCTCCAGCAAACTCGGCAAACGTACTCGCATTTGTAACAGTTGGAGCTTCGATAGTGACAGTTAAACCTATCGATAGTATCTCACAAAGATGTTTACAAAATGTGCAAAATTATAAACTCTTTAATTGACTTGCACATTAAGATACAAGGCTGCAAATCAACTTGAAGAATTGACATTGCTATAGAAATGTTAAAGATGATATATTCTCTAATTGACTTGCACATTAGAATACCAGGCTGCAAATCAACTTAAATCTCACGTTAGTAAAGAATATTATATATTAGCTTGAAAGTCTTATAAAAACTGTCAGTACTCAATATATATTTAACAGCGCCGGACAGGAGATCGTGAGTTCAAATTTTGACGGGGCCTAGAACTTAAGATAGTTCAGTTTCTTGAGTCAATACTTTTACCACGTTCAGGTCAGTCGAAACTGTGTTTTTAAGTTATATTATAATAAAACACTATCAGAAATGCCACATAACAAAGAAGAACTCATTACATAAGACTAAAAATTATAATTTAAACGCAAAACAATTTGCAAAAAGTTACAAAAGTGCATTTCTATAAATAGATTCAATATTTTTGTAGGAAAATACTATCGATAGCTTCCAATATTGATATAATCGACAGTGCCAACGATAGTTTCACATCACATACATCCAACACTATTTCGATAGTATCGAAAAGTAAAAAAACCTCGATAGTGCACAGTTATCGATTGTTGTGCAGCTCTAGTAACTGTATCTGTGACTGTACATTCATTTGTTTATGTTTTTATGCATCGTATGTGTGCGCTGTCAGCTTGAGGCGTAAAGTCACAGCCAAGCGGGCGTGTTGCATGCATTCAGGTTCGACACCCACGCGAATTGTGGCAGACAAAGCCAACCGGGGCAAGACTAAGAGCGATTTCATGGATAGACGATAACTATCTGCATCTACAAGTTAGGTGTGTTTGGCGCATGTTAGAGTATTCGTAAGTCTAATTAAACGTCTTACATGCCAATGTATATAGTATACATAATATATATATGTATATATAGGTATAAATATCCCATATGTGGTCATACACTTATAGATAAAATGTCATTTTTTCACATTTGACGTCGCAAGTAATGTAATTGAACTGCGCATTTCCATTTGCGCACAATTTGAACTGCCCTACTGAGCAAATTTCAACTAGAAACTCATTGTTTACTACATTCGACTTAAACATTAATTTATTTATTTACTTTACCACAGCCATTTCCACTGGGAATTGGTATCGAATTGGCTCTAAAGATTGCTCACAACACGATCTCCATTTGGGCAGCTTGCTTTCAGTGTTGTGTGTCATATGGAGTAATATTTATGCATATTTATTCATATGTTTATGGCTATGGTCTGCGTGCTGGGCGCCTTTGCAATATGAGACTCTAGAAAGTAAACAATACTTGAAGTGTCCCCATAGTCGCTAATAGCCTCAGTCTACAGTTGAAACCCGACGATCTACATATGTATTGCCCAATAAAACTGCTTTCAAGTGGATAACTTATCACTAAACTGTTATTGAAAACACTATTTGATGGTAAACAGGAGACATTATAGTATGGTAACATTCACAAGTATTTCCCAGTGTTGCATAGCAGAGTAATAAGTCTAAGATTTATAGTTCGAAACCCAGTCAACAAAAGGGTTTTCAGCACATTTTCCTATGGTTGTTATTGGACTGCTTGCAGTAGAAAATAAAGACAGATATATCATAATAAATTTATGATTAGATTATACATTTTTTAAATAGTTATGCATAGATACATACATAATAAATCATAAATGTTACTTTAATGGTTTTATCCAAAGTAAAATCATTTAGCTTTCATATTGATAAATTAGTCACTGAAAGCGGAAAATGCTTCAAGTTTGTTCGCAAAAAGAAAGTAATTGTGTTAGTTTTTGCCAAATTCTGACTAATACATTTAAAATAAGCGATAAATCATATGTTGTTGCTCATCAACAAACATTGACAAATATATTTTTTGGATTTGGTGAGCGTAGCTCCCCAGGGGCATCCCAGGATGGAGCACTATTTACCAATGCGATTAGCTTTCCCATTTGAATGATGTCAACTCTTTCGCATCGAGAGGCGCTAATTGTGCTTATCAACAAAAAAAGAACAGGGAAAGGAGCTAAATTGGGGGTACCGAAGATTTAATACCCTGGCTGAAATGCTCAATAAATAAATCACTTGAACTTATATAATAGCTTAATCTGATCTTAACTAATGAATGATAATGTCTTGTCAAATTTATAAACAAAGCAGACTCTCAGACAACAATTAAAAGTTCGGGAGAATTATGCACACTTTTCGTGACAAAATGATGATACTCTCGGCGAGGATATAAAAAACTCAAGTACCTAATATAGCATTGTTGTTTATGGCAACGCTGATGAAGATGAAGATCGATGCATTCATTAGTCGCTTGCTGAAATTAAAACAAATTTATATCTTAACATTGCCGGAGGTGTCGACGCAACGGATCCGGTACACATTAATACACCTTGGAGTTCAAAATGCGTATGAGCAAGCCTTGTTCATGTGTATTGGGCTCGTACTCGTTATTGTTGATTAAATAAACCTTTTTACCCTTATCATTCTGTAGTGAGATAAGATAAGGCTGAAAGTTGTGTTCTTGGTATCAAAATGAATAGTTTCATAAGCATTTGTTTTGTCAACCTACGGGAAGTGCTTAAATTTAGAGAGGTACTTTACAAAGATGAAATCTCCAACGGTTATACATGCTGTTTTGCTTAGGTTAATCCTATAAATATTGGTGGCTTGAATAAGGTTCTTGACCCCTCCTTTGACAAAGAGTCTGGACTCTTCAGGGAGAGGAACGAGTATACAAATCGTATTCTATTATAAAGAGTAGGGAGAAGCAACAAGGGACCTGGTCTCCTTTAGGAAGACCAAGGGACCTTCCTTAAACTCTCAGATTGCAGCACCTTCTCCTGTTACTGATTTTTGTGCTAATTATAACCCAATTATTTTACTTATTTTCAGTTTACAAACATTAGGAATGGGTCGCCAGCCAAGACTGGTGTTACTGCTGGTCATCTCTCTGGGTGTGTTGCATCTAACCCACTCGAGTGAGCCACAGGCAGCGGTTTCCATTAAAAAAGAGCTCGATACGCTGAGCAATGAGTTGTCATCCGAGGAGGAGCCCCTTGTTCTGAAGGCAGGCATTAAAATTTCAACGCCCAAGGGGAAGGAAGTGCCAGTGGATACGACCACAAGTAGCGCCAAGAAATTGGAGCCCACAAAGCAGCCGGTGAGTGATGAGACACTGGAGGATCTGCTGGAGGCAGCCAAGCACAGCGTTGCCCTGGCTGAGGATCCGCGCTTCAACAAAATGCTGCCCGATCGCTTGAAGCTGGACAATGCCACAAGCAGCAAGAACAGCAGCGATGATTATGTGTATAGTGATGACAATTACGATGAGTATGATAGCTATAACTACGACGAGGATGACGATGTCAAGAAGACCAAGCCCAGCAAGACGACCACTCCCAAGCTGCGTCCCATTGAGGAAACTACTTCCGTCAAGCCTAAGGTAGCTGCCAGATACCCAAACTAATCTATGGCTAAACACTTAAATCTGTATTACCCTTACAGGCCAAGAGCAGCAAGGATATCGTCAGCGAGGCCAAACAAAATAACATTGATAGCGACTCAATCTACGACTCTGACTACGAGGACGACGACGATGACGAAGACGAGTAAGTCAGGATCAATATTCCTATTTCAAACTTCGATATTTTTCTGTCACTAGCGACTTTGAATTCCTACATTAGTACAAATACCTATCAAGGTTTTTTCCACGATCAATTGAATTACAAACTCATATTTATTTCAATTTTAAATGCATAGTATGCATCCTTTACAGTAGTATGTCGCTTAGGAAGAATATATCAAAGTTCCTTGAAGATATTCATAATTGAAATTGTATTTGCAGCTCCGATGACGACGACGACGAGGCAGACAAGATGACGGATGAGGAACAGGTCGTCTTCAGCGAGAACGTGCCTTGCCCCAGATACTGCACCTGCTCACGCAACATTAATAGCTACCTGGTGGCAACTTGCAGCAGGTGGGTAGTGCGATTGTGGATATATGATTGAGCAGATAGGTACTATAGTTCGCTTGCTTTTAGACTGGACCCGGGTACACAGAAGTTTGGCTCCGATATAACTGATTTGGTGGTTACTAACGTGGGTCCCAAATACCCCATACTGCTGGGCCCCAAATTCTTCCAGCAGCTGGGCCTGAAGTATGTTGCCTCCATCAAGATCGCCAACTGCACTATCGAGTACATGCATCCAGAGTCCTTCCATGGCTTGGATGAGCTGTATGCCGTCAACATGACTGATGTGGGCCTGGCCATCATCAATCCAGATACTTTTGCCCAGAACAAGAAGCTGCGCATGTTAACCATCTCCGGCAATGACCTCAGCGTGATGTCCACTCTTCATTACTTGCTGAAGGTATGTTATCCTTAACTAGTTTTTGCAAGGATGCCCCTACTCACAATACCAATTCTTACTTAGTCCTCCAGCATTGAGGAGCTCGACTTTTCGCGTAACAACCTAATGGAGCTGAATCCCAGCGCATTTTCGAAACTCTCCAACATTGTGTACATTAATCTGTCACAGAATAGCCTGCAGAAGATCCCTGAGAAGATATTCAATACAGTTGAAACCATCGAGGAATTGGATTTGTCCTACAACTCTCTGAAGGAGCTGCCGGCTACCATATTCAACGGCACATCTTTGTCTATACTGCATCTGAAGTTTAATACTTTCACGGGCGATTTGCACTTTGGTGTCAAGGACCTGCAGCAATTGGACCTGAGCTTCAATTCCATTATCCATGTGCATCATAGCATGTTTGACAAAATGCCCGGCTTGACAAACCTGAACCTCAAGGGCAATGGTATTACCAAAATTCAGCCCGACTCTTTTCTAACACTGAAGAGCCTGCGCCACATTGATTTGTCTATGAACGAACTGGACCAGGTCTCCAGCATGCTCTTCTTCAAGAACTCCGAGCTGGACGTCATCCGCCTGAACGATAACCCCCGCCTGAGCCAGGTGCCCACCGATGGTTTCCTCAGCTACAACGGATACTTCACAGTCTACTATTTGGATCTGTCAAACTGCGCTGTTGGCGCTTTGGGCCATAAGACTTTCTCGACCATGCCGCATCTGACAACGCTGAAGTTGGCCTGGAACAACATTAACAATTTGCCACGCGACACCTTCGCCAGCCTGACGAAGCTCATTGACTTGGACTTGAGCAACAATTTGATTGCCAAGTTGGACGAGCTTGTCTTTTTGGAAAACAACGAGCTGACCAAGCTCAATTTGGCCGGAAACCCCCTTACCCAACTGTCTGTGCATCTCTTCCTGCCATTGCGCCAGCTGCGTTCTCTGGACGTTTATGATTGTGAACTGACACAATTGTTTGTCGATCGGATGGACGGTGTTAACTATAAGTTCTTTGACACGCTGCGTACTTTCAATGCCTCCAACAATATGATTGAGAGAATTTCCAGCGCCGACATTAAGGGCTTCAAGAACCTGCGCTCCTTGGACATCACCCGCAATCCACTGGTGTGCAATGATGACTTCCAGGACTTCATCAGCTATGTTTCGCTGCACACTCAAACGATGCCCAAGAAAATGCCCGTGCTGAGCAACCTGGAGGAGGACGCCACCCTCATTGAAATTGAGACGCAGGCCGGCTGGGCACAGCTGGCGCAGGAGGTGTGCAAGCACAATAGCACCAGGAGCGAGGATGAGGACAAGCTGGAGAAGCGCATTGAGGAGACCGAGAAGAAGCTGAACGATGATGAAAAGAAGCTGCTCAGCGTTCTGGACAAGAGTGTGCTGGATAAGAGTAAGCTGAGCAACATGCAAAAGATATTGAAGGGCTCGGCTATTGCTGATTCAGCCAAGTCTAAGGACTCCGAGTCGGAGTCAGAAAGTGCTGAGGAGGACTTAAACAATGGCGGCGAGGATAAGGATGAGGACATCGAAAACAACTACGATGAAGACAGCGAGGAGTATGACGACGATAGTGACAGCGACGAGGAGCAGACAGACAAAAAGGATGAAAAGAAGGACAAAAAGATCGACGTGTCTCAAAAGAACGCGCTGAAGGATCATGGCGTACTGGTTAAGGAAGTCGAACTGTCCAAGGAAACCAAGGATAAGTTCTTGCAAGGTTCGTATCAAATGATGCTTAAGGATCTTATCAATATATCTATAATTATATTCGAAACCTTTTACAGGCAAGCTCGGCTTTAACAGCGACGAGTCGGACAGCGACGAAGAGGAAGAGATTATCATTGAGCGTGGTCACATCTACTACGATAGCAGCAACTATGTAATACCAGCCATTATTGTGATCACCTGCCTGGTGGTGATTCTCCTGGGCTTGGCTAAGATGGTGGTTCTGATACTGCGCAAGCGCGGCGAACGCTATCGCATGGCAATATTGGCCTCAAAGAACTCCTTTGTGTACCAGAAACTGACCGAGGATATCGTGAAGCCCGTTAGCAAGGAACCAAAACAACCAAAGGTGCACCGATACGCGCCCATCAATCAGGTCTAAGTCCGTACCGCACAGTTAGCAGCTCCGGGGACTTCAATCGAGTGCGGAGCGCGGGAGTCGAGTGTGTTGCGCTGTTTTTTTAATTTATAAGTTAATTCATATTAGGACACGTGAAAATTGCAAACAACAGGTCATCAAATACAATAGGCGGTTCGACAAGGACTTCAAAACCCCAACTCGAGTCAAGTTTAACCGTTTGTCAGCATTGGCAACAAGCAACAAGCAAGAAACCAGGAAACGCGTGAAAAAGTATTAGCAAAAACTTTAAGAAAATACTGAGGAGCCCCCTCCCTTCCATATATACAAATACGAGTATAAACTATCGATATAGCAAATAGTTATTGTTGTACTTAATTCGGTTGCAGCCACCGATGGCAAAAGGCAGAAATCGCGAGCGAACAATTAGCAACCGTTTCGGGAATTAGCAACGGACTTGAAACTGATTGAGTCGCCGTATACTACTACTATATATATTTGTATTCTTTTGATTAAAAACAATTTGAAGATTTAGTGCCATTTTGCCGAGATTCATTATAAAGTCACCGAACGAGATATATATATCTATTTTTAAACTGGCAATCAGTCAATATTGAAACGGTTGGGCAAAGTATGGATATATATACATACATCCGTAGATCTGAACCTGTCGGATTCCTTGAAAATAACTTTCGATTTGAAATCCAGGCAAGATAGGAAGTCGTGAAGCATATTAATTACTACGTTAAGTCATTTTTATTATTCTTTCAATCAAATCAAGTAAATGTTGCTCTTTCAAACATTCTGAAATCAATAAATTATTTTAACCAAATTGAACATAATCTTTACATAATAGAAATATACATATTTTAATAGTGTGTGTCTAAATACAATAAAATATTCTTATTTATGAATTGGAGTTCGGTATATTGGGTACTTTGTTGTAAATTAATCGTTTTGTTCGTACTTTTACTGCAAATAAATTTCATACTTGCAAATCTAAACGCACAATAGTTGAAATGAATTAAACAATACCATTTCTGACAATTTAAACATAATGAAAGTCAAATGTGGACTGCAAAATTAGTAATTTAAATTGATGATATGCACATTCTAATATACATATGTATGTATATATTGTAATATAATACATAATACAATTGTGAGGTATATATAATAGTTATTAGTTTTCACAGTCCGATGGGGTATGTTTATACTGGCTGTTTCTTATTGGGTACCGGGATATCGAAGATCATATTGCTAACTGCTTCTGTGCATAATCCCAGCGGGACTTCTGACGGTTGAGCCTCAGCTTCTGGCGAAATAAGTGACTCAGTTCGGAGATTTCCTGGTCCTTCTTAAGATCTTCAGCCATCTGTTGCCACATGCTCTCAAATCCACTGTCGCATGGGCTTCCAATCTGATTCTGCTGGAACAGTTTGCCGAGGCCGCTGATTTTGTGCTGAATTCGCAGTTCTTCGGCGATCTGCACCCACATTCTTTCAAATTCCTTGTCAAACGTTTTTCCAGCGAAATTACACTCACAGCTATAGTCGCACATATTTGGTATATCAATAAAAATACAGTATCGTTTTATATTTATATATTTTATTTGTTGCCCGACAATTTGCTTGCATTAACTTTGAATGCCATATCCCAACTGATTTCATTGCCAACCCAAGCAAAAGTGCTGCCTCAACAAAATACATCGAATTTGAGCCGATGCCTCCACTTGAAATGTAAACAAATAAACATGTCTTTATAATGTACAATGTGTCCTCCATACGTATATACATATATGTATGTACATTCTCACAGTCCAGCACTCTCGACTAGAGCATCATACGTAGTTTAGTTTTCCAAGTGAGAAACTCATTAACATAATGGAAAACTTACGCTTTAGTAAGTATATTGTGATGACTGATTCGCATATACTAACCATTAATAACATATAAATAATATCGATAAAAAGAAAAATGTTTCTTAAATACAATATAAGCAGGTATGAACAGCTAATTTCGCGAATCCTCAATTTTATAAGGTTGCGAATATGCTAAGTAAATATTTTAATTTGTCTTAAACTTTATATTTCTATTCTTATCCCTATAATGCTATATAATGTAATAATCCGCCTGTTCTGAGCCTTGTTTAAAAAAATGTAGTAGCATACTGTTAGGAAGCTGTTAATTCCAGACCTTTGTTAACAGCCCGTAATCATTTTAGGCGTTGATCCTGGTTCGCTCACAATTTGGAACTAGAGATTAGCAGCTGCTGTCAAGTTCGCGAAACTGATGAAATATAAATGAAAATACAATCCCAATTATGGGTGGGTGGATCATTTAATTATTTAAAGAACAAATTTTCAGGTATATACATACTATATACATTATACAAAAACATTCACAAAGGCTACAAATTTAAATAAAAATGCAACAAGCACAGCATTTGGTCTACATAAATTATGAAGTCAAAAACAATTTATTATGCTAGGTGTTTTTTTGTTGCCATCATTAATAATAACATAATAACGTGTTAGATTTTAGATGTAATTTACTTCTGATATTTTCCTAAATTGCTTCGATGTTCATTGGTAAACTAGTTCAGTTCCAATCTCAAACTCTCTACCTATCGGAACTGTGAAAGCTTTCGGCACTGCAGCCAACTTCATTTAAAAGATCCGTTAGTTATTATTGCATTGGTGTCTCCAGCAAGAAATTTAAGCGGTAAGCGAATATGTGCATATATTTTAGGTTAATACACCTGCATTGAGTTTTCAATGAGCTGGGCCAGATCCTCTCGCGTTTGGCTACGAGGCGCCATTTTTGTAATGCGTTCCTGTGGCAAGGCTCCTTCGACAAGCGCTGGCACGTCGCTGCTGGAAAAGCCCAGCTCTCGGAGGCCATTTTCAATGCCCGCGCGTTGCATGTAGCCACGCACAGTGTCCGCCAACATGCGTCCAGCATCAGCGGCTTTTGCACCACTTATGTCGGCGCCCAGTAATTGAGCCGCCTCCAGATGCCGCTCGGGGCAGGCGGGCGCTGTAAACTCAAAGACGGCAGGCGCACTGATCACAACCGAGAGGCCGTGTGGAATAAGCGCGTGGTCTCTGGAGTAACCAGCGGCCGTATAGTCACGCACATGTCCGGAGATCGGATATGAGAGTCCGTGGCAGAGGTGAACGCCAGCATTGCCAAAGCCCACGCCCGCCATGGTAGATGCTAAATGCATGGAAGAACGTGCCTTCAGGTTGTCCGGCTGATAGATGGCATCTATGAAGTTTGTGCGTATGGCGTCCAGGGCAAAGCGCGCCCAGACATCTGAAATCGGATTTCTGCCCTGGTATGTCGGACGTAGGCTCGGATCAGCTGGCGCTGGGCCGCGCTCCCTGTAATCGACTGTAGTAAAGCTCTCCAGGGCGTGGCAAAACACATCGAAGCCCGCAAATGCCATAACGCGCTCCGGCTGCGTTAATGTGTGCAAGGGATCAATAATGGCTAAAAGGAGACAAATAACAGCTTAACAAAGTTGTTCTAGTGCAAGATAAATAATGCTCACCCAACGTAGGCTTTAAATGCTTGCTCGAGATGCCCGTCTTGGCGTGCAGGCGCTTGTAGTCGAAGATGGCAACTCCGGTGGTCTCGGAGCCAGTGCCAGATGTGGTGGGCAGCGCGATGAGTGGCTTCAGTTTAACGGAAATCTACAAGATGGACAATCAATTTCAAATCATACACATGCTTGCATATTCATAGCTTGCCTCCTTGCCCCGCCCAATGGGCGCATTAACGTAATCCAGCAGCTCCGCTGCCCGATCACTGGAATATAGATTTGCCGCCTTGGCAGTGTCTATGGTGGAACCACCGCCAATGGCCACAAACGCATCAAAATTACGGCTACGCGCAAACTGCGCAGCCTGCCAGAAGCTCTCATCCGTGGGCTCCACACGCGTCTCGTCATACACCTCATAGTTGATGCCGTGTCGCGTCAATGAGTCCAGTGCAACGCGCACCGAGGGCAACCTCGCAACATTCTTGTCCGTTACCAGGCAAACATTCTGGGCACCCCAATTACGTAAATCCGCGCCCAGCTCGCCGCTCACCCCGGGTCCAAAGCGCACCGTTGATGCTGACATCTGAATAGACGCAGAATAGATTAAAAGTTCTGGCTGGACTTTGCTCGCTCGAAACTTACCTCAAATGCATATTCCTTCAGGCCCGTTTGGGTTGTGGCTGCTGCAGTTGAGCCATAATTGTGTGCGTGTGCTGGGCATTTGCAGCTAAAAATAGTACAAAATAACTATATATACATGTTGAAATTTATTTATTTATCACCTACGAGCTAGCAACGATCGTGTTGATCAAATTTAAGACGTTTTTGCGGGACATCTTCACTGCAACATTCTAACAGCTGATAACAACAAACATAGTCGGCCTGCTCACTTCCACAAGCAGTGTTTATCGATATCACTTCCATAAATCGAGTTCGTCTGTGTATCGATATGCAAAGTAACCGTTACTTTTTCAATTTTGCAGCTTCAAATATATTTAAAATGTGTGATTACGAGCGTGAATACTCCTTCTGCTTTGATGACTCCACCTATGAGAATGAGCTCGTTGCCTGCCCGTGGGACAATGGATTTGAAAGCATGTGGCAGCAGATTGGTGAAGAGCTGCGACGGGAGCAGGAGAGCAACGAGCTGGGGCAATTATTTCAGGATAAGTTAATTCTGCAATGCCGCTCACCATTGGACTCGTGGATGTCATAAGCGTTTATATATATATTATGTTACTATTAATTAATTAACAGCATTTTTGACAAATGCCTCATTTTCTAAATATTGTTTGTACAGTCGTCGTATTATTTAATAACACTCGATTGTTAGTTATTATATTTAAAAACCTGGATTTATGTACACTCTGATTGAGATAACATTCTTATTTAATAAGCTTTACGTCTACATGCAGTGTAAGCATTTTTGTATTTTCTCATTAGTCAAATATTTATCGTTATTGTACTAATTGTATACTCTCTTGTATAAGACCGACTAATATTCGGTGTGTACCAAAGTATTTGGCACTTCAAAATGCTTTCAATTATGTACTTTTATATATTTTTGTAATTTCGCTTTGAAAGTGTTCCTTAATGTTATATTGTATAGTTGTCATACGCGATTAATATCATAAAATCATAAGATCTCATGTGTACAACCTTATACATTTCTCGAACATGCATATATGTACTATATACAGTAAATTATGAGGTATAATTATCTAGAAGCGAGTGGTGTCAACGTTTTTTTAACATTTTCATTTATATTTACAGAAATATGTCTCTGCTTAAGATCCCACGCTGGAGACAATTGTCATTCGATTGCAATGTGAATAATTAGCAAACAATTGTTCGATGTTGTTGAAGTCAATTACTTAAATGCATGTCCGCCCATTTAAGACGCGAGATTTACAACTCAATTCTCAAAATCTGGCTGCTTGATCTGCGGACATAAACTACACTAAACGGAGTTGATAGCTTTTCTCAGCGCCATTTACATAAACCCATGAGCTTCGGGCCATAAAAGGGACGCACTCTGAGATCAGTCATCAGTTTACAACCAAGTGACGCCAGTAAACCTTCTTTCCGCTCTCGATATCAATATGAAGTGGTTCAATATGTTCCTGTTGCTTAGTGTTCTGGCGCTAATTGGAGGCATTGGCACACTGACAGCCGCCGAGCCGCTGCCACAACCAGGTCCAGAGCCCAAGGGGCGCCCACACACAACTCGTCGCCCCAGGAATAATGAGAAGGACGAGGATCGGCGTTAGCAAATCCAGCAGCATCCTAATCCCGTAAGATGCAACGAACAGAAGCTTATTCGGGATGCACATACACAATCCATTTTGGTGAAGGTGAAGTGCTTTGGATTGGAGAAATTGCAATTTGTTGAAGTTCTACTAGTGTAACTTTTTATTAAACAAATTAATTATTAATTGGGCACCCAGTTGGAGACTATCACTAATATACTTGCTTATGATAGAGTTATATATTTGTTTTCTCACATTAAAAATAAAACAAAAAACGTCGAGTTATTATTCTTTTGGAAATCATATTATGTTTAATATATTAAGCAATGATTTGGAAAGTCTATTCTTTAAGGAAAAAACTTTAAGTGTTTACAACAGTGGCGTAGATAGCTTAGAATAAATTTATTGGATTTTTTGTCAATATCGGGTAAGGGACCGAAAACCCTTCCAAAATAATTTCGTGATCTAAGATTCATAACATAAACGTGCAGAAATTGATTATTTGTATTTGATATTAATGTAAACAGCTTCAGCTTAGTACTTAAGTAGTATTTAGTTGTATTCTATTTATTTTGTCTGTAAGTATATATAATATATATATAATACTATAAAATAATTTAGTTGTTTTTACATATTTAATAATATTATTTCATGATATTTAAATAAAAAATCTATTTGCAATTGAACGACAATCTTTTATTTATAAAGTCTGCAACGAAATTCACTTTCAGCTACCTTCACTTAGTGAGAAAAAAACGTACAAAAATCGGCCAGAAATACCAAGCAGAAGTCGTTAGGTCGAAATTTTAAATTTCGAAAAAAACTGTAGCATACTTTTAGCGTCAGAAATACCAAGCCGAAGTCGTTAGGCCAAAATTTTAAATTACGAAAAAAACTGTAGCATACTTTTAGGGTCGCCGCACCAGCTACCTTCTGCTGATTTCTGTTCGCCTGGTATTTTGGCCGGAAAATTCGGTCTGGCGTTTCAGAATGCCACTTTCCGATTTGTGAGCGTCAAAATGCCCAAAAACACCAGGCGAACAGAATCAGCAGAAGGTCGCTAAAAAGTATAACAGTTGCTGATTAGTAGAACAGTTTAGCGACTGTTATACTGATCTGTTAATAACAGGACTCTGTTAATAACAGAGCGTTAACAGCGGTTTAACAGTGGGTTAACAGTGCGTTAACAGTGGGTTAACAGAATGTTAACAGTGGGTTAACAGTGACTTAACAGTGGGTTAACAGTGACTTAACAGAATGTTAAGGGCATGTTAAATGCATGATGCTCCCAAAAGTATGCTGTAATTTTTTCTCCCTATTACTTTTATGCTAAAAAGCAGACTGTAAATAATCTGTTATTAGCAACGTGTGTTCATAAAAGTATGCCGCAGAATATTGCAAGCTTCCAGCCTAATTTCCTTGGGTAACTGATAAATAAAAAACCATTGTTAAAATTGCATAAATTTGTTTAATTTTCAAGAATTTATTTAATCATAGTACATATAAATTTAAAAGTATACCTTAAACAATAGTTTAAATTAAATATATTTATGTAAACAACAAATAATAATAGTGCATTTTACAAGTGCAGTTGTAAGCTGGATCTTTGAGACTACGTGGGTCGAGTTTACACTTCAGGAGCAACTGAGCTGGCGCTGATCCTGGATCCTTAAATTTATAGCAAAACGGGATTGTTGCGGGCCGTTTCGATGGTTTGTTTATCATCCAATCGGCTTCAAACTCATCTTCAAGGATCTATACAAAAATAGATATAAATGTTTTCCCAAAAAAGTCAGTACAAGTCATATTTCTGAATGTTTTCTCAGGATACTAAACTCCCACAAAAGTGTATTTTTATCCTTTAATTTTTCCAAAAATGTACCGCTAGTAAAACATGACATATAGACAGTAAAGTTGTTGATCATTGGTTTATTCGTTAGTTTAACCTGTGTGTATGTTTTTAAATTGGTCTGCTTAAGTATAAACATCTCATATTATTGATACAATATATGCTACAGGAATCATAAAGTTAGGAAGGTTATTGCTGGATATAGTTTATAGAAAGGAGTAGAATAACATTTTGTCTATTGTGGATTGCGTTTGTTGATCTCAATTGAATTGTTTGGAGAGTACACATGCATTTAGTTATTACATATCTTTGTATATGTAAATTATACTTAAATTTATAGACATTTACAATTTGTTTCCGTTTATCATATTCAGTTATTTAATGGGTTTCATTTGCTTAGCTACGTTTTTGGTTAGGTTTTGGGGGAGCTTACAAAATAATTTTAATTTATCTAAATTGCAATTATACGGTATGCGTATGTATATTCATTTCAAATCCAATCCGCTGACATTTCAATTGAAATTTACAACAATTTGTTGTGTACATTTGCAATTTACGTGTGGAGTAGATATTTAAACCAAATTAAAACTAAATGTACAATTAAAGAGGTTTTTATTAGGCTAATTAAGTTAAATTGTTTTTAGTTGCAGCTCGTTTTCGACATTGTGGTAATTAATTAATTGTTTTCACTTAATCGCATGCATTGAACTTAGCCTATATGCATTTAAATACATATTCAATTAATATACTTCTCTGTTTGGTATATAGTTTCAATCTGATTTTATCAAATATGCTTAGTTGTTGGGTAATTGTATCTTGACATGTGTGTGTGTGTGTGTTTGTTTGTTTTGTGTGTGTTTTTGTTGAATACACAAGTTTTAAAGGTGGGTCTTGTGTTGAACTTAATTGAATTCATTTGAATATACAATTGCTGGACTATTTCTTCACTCTTAACTCAACACTTTGGAATGCAAGCTCAGACATAGGCAAATAGGAAATACTAAAAATACTTTGGGGGAAAAAAAACTGACATTTGTAAACTACTTAAACACTCTGCCCAATGCTGTTATCTTACAATGAGAGACTCTCTGATTCCAATGAACTTCATAAATAAATCTCTAAGCTATTGTTCTCTATGCGGGCGAATCAGAAGATGCGGATATGCCACCCAGGCTGCATGCCCCCAGGCTGCCGCTGGTGGCCACTCCAATGTCGCTGATGCTCTTCACGCGGCGACTGCTCTGCTCGTAGAGCAGGTGGGCGTCTGGTCCGTTGGGGTCCAGGATGCCACCGGCGGGCGGGGCGCTGACACGATGCCCGGCTGGCGGTGGGGCGTAGTGGCAGCTGCCCGCGATGGGTGGTGGTGGCGGTGCCGTTGTGGGTGGCGGCAGAAAGTGGTGAGTGGGATGCTGTAGCGACTGCAGCTGCTGGGCTCCTATGGTAGCGTAAATTCCTCCGCCGCCCTCGCTGCTGCTGTACGATGGCGTTGGGGAGGTGGAGTTTCCAAAGGAGCTGCGATCGCCGGCGCGATGGGGTTTTGTGTTGAACCGAAAGGCTTTTGAAAGAGAACTCTGCAAATGAAATGACAATTAGATGGAAGCTTGCCATTGTATGGTTATAATACTCATTACCTGAGATCCTTTCCATGCCGAAATCTGTAAAATACAAATGAAACAGAAAGAAGACAAAAGTCGGAAATTAGTTTTGCATTCAACTTGCATTTGATAACCAGCAACACTGCCCCACCACCCCCCCACTTGATAAGCCAACGCAAATCAATCAAACTAATTAGTGACTGTACTCGCAATTGCAAAAAGTTTATCTTGGATTTGTCGTGAAACTTCTGATGCCTTTCAGTCAACAGCCAAAAGGACCAAAGGACCAAAGGACCCCTGACCAATTAAAAGAGTGCAGCATTAACAGTTTACATTTAATTTAATTTAATCAAGTTGCCATATTAGTTGCATTTTACAAATAGTTACTTACTTGCAATAACTACGTGTGTTGTATGGGATTATATTTATAATTATATATATTATATATTCAAATGATCGTGGCTATATGTCGATTCCCTATATCGGTTAATGCGCGCTTTATTTAGCTTATTAGTTAATAAATATGAAGCTAGCGAATATATATGTAAGAGTGCTGCCAAACTAGCGATGGCACTTTCGATAGTATCGCTTATTATCGTTAAGGATCGTATTGAAATTAATATTTTCGGAAATGGTTCTTTCACATTTAGTGAGTGCAAACTTTGTTTTTATATTTATAAACTCAAGCAAACAAATTCTAGTAAGAGAAAGTGTAAAGCTATCGATAGTATCGATATATCGATTGTTTAGCAGCACTATTTATGAGTAATTATGAATAATTATTGCATAATTATTCACTCAAACACATTTCAAACTCTAAGAGATACCTATGGGTACTATACCCTAAATAATTGAACTAGCTAATTTGAATATTTCAAATAATAATGTTTTATATACCTGTACTTAGATTTCTACATCCCAAATCGCAAGCATATCCAATTGAATACTCAATATATAATGTTCCCTTTTGCTACGGTTCGAACTTGTGACCTTATACCTTAATATGTTCTAGAATACCTATGAATGTTATCGATATACTTTGAAGTGTGAAGTCTTGGGTCCACAGAATGTATCTTCAATAAACATGCCAAAGTATAAGAACAATTATGCAAAAACAGTAATTAAAGGATCAAATACTTATCTATTTAATACTTATCCTTAGACATGTACATACATATATATATGATATTGGCGAGTGTAATATTCTGAAGATGAGTTTTTGTTAATACTAAGTACTCTAAGTGTTGAAACATCGTTGTACTGTGTGCTCAAAGTACTTGTTGTTGTTTGCGAAATGGTCAGGTCTGATTGATTGTATTGTATAAATAAAAGATAAATAACTAATAGTATATATGATCCTTGACGTTCTACACAATTACTGGAAAGCGTTAAGTATGTTTAATGTATAGAGGCATAGACACAGATAGACAACAAAAGCTTCACGTCAAATCAGGCTAAGATAAGTAGAGAGGCATAAGTTTGATTATACTAGTAGTATTATATATGATATAGATTTTCAGTTTTCAATTCAATTTCTTCCAATTGAGTTACAGTTACAGTTACAGTTTGTGTGCAGACAACAATATAGCGCTAGATACAACGAGTATGGAGTTGTAGATATAAGTATATTGTATAAGTAGGATATAAGGACTTACCCGCAGGTTGCCACTCGATCGACGATCTGTTGTGGCATAGTGCTGTAGTCCGCCGGGTCCTGTTAGTGGCACTATGCCACAACCGGAACGAATGCCTTGACCCAAAGTTGCTCTACACAACAAACATTGCAATACAACCGTTTTGTATTCGTTATGTGGTTGTGTGTGTGTGTGTGTGTGTGTGTGTGGGTGGGTGTTGATGTGAGTGTGTGTATATATAGATGTTGGTGCATGTTGTGAGTAGTAGACACAGCATAGAGCGCATAACGGGGCAGGCAGAGAGACAGAGGCAGGCGGGCAGGCAAGCACACACACACACACAGTTGTTGTTGTTGTATTTGTTGTTATTGTTGTTGTTATTGTTGTTGTGTTGTATTATGCATTTATTGTAAACAATCAAGACAGGGATAGCAACAACAAGCCGTTGATTTTGTATACAATTGAATTGAGGATTATCAAATCGAAAGTAAGGTATATGAAAATATAGAAAGTAGAAAGTAGAAAAGAAACGGGACAAAGACAAAATGGTTAATAATATTGAGAAATTATTGTGTATCGATCGTTTTGCATTTGCATAATTGACTACTTGTAGCGTAAACAACAAAAATAATTATTATTATTATTACTAAGAATATCATAATTGAGTATGTACCATGGAAATGCGGCCCCAAAATAATCACAAATAGTATATATATAGTACGAGGACATATCTGTATATTGTGTGTAAACAAAATGCAAACATATTTGCAGCACTTTATAGAATCACACCAAAGTTACGAGTACGAGTATATGCAGAAGTTGATAGATGACAACGAACAGAGGCTAAGAACTACAATAGTACATTAAAATAGACGTATAAATAGTTAATACTTAGTCAAAAGTGTGCTACTTTTTAATCAAAAATCACTCGAATGTTACTTACAATTGACAATTGCATTGTGAACAAATATGACTTAATTAAAACTGGGCAATTGTTTCAAGTTTCACTTGGGTTTATCGGGTTAAATTAAACAAATAAACTAAGAACCATATTGAGGTTCTGAGACGCCAAAAAGTATGCAACATCGAGAACAAAACAAGCTAATTTATGGCTGTATGTATGTATGTAATAATCGATAGTGCCGCCAATCGATAGTATCGATAGGCATAGTACAAACTATCATATATTCATTGCAAAGAATTGCAAAATTAAGAAATAAGGCTTCAAATCAATTAATAGAAAAAACTATCGATACTATCGATACGGTTATCGATTGCTTTGCAGCTCTAGTATACTCTATGTATGCGAGTATGTATGTGATGTACAATGTACATATGTATGTATGTATGTATGTAATGTTGTATGTATATGGTATACTGCTGGGTTAATTTGTACGAGTATTTGTGGGGAACCAAAGTGCCCCAAACTGAGGCATAGGTCTAGAGTATATATATGTTCTGGTTCTGTATGTATCTGTATCACAGTGGACGGCTGTCCACATTAGCTACAAGTTGTTTGCTATAGATAAATGCATAAGTACTTATATAAAACTGTTAGTTTGGATCATTTGCATTTGCTACTTCTACCCAAAACGATGCTGGCCCACAAAACCCAAATACATACATACAGAACAGTATGTATGTATTTAACTATATATCTGCTGTCTCTTCCTACAAGATCTGCCTTAACTTGTAGTTCTAGAAGTGAGAATTACATCGATACCAAACACTTGCCCCTAGGCCTTAATATATAGTATGTATGTCGCTTGATTCTCTATGGTTTGGCTTAAATGCAAGAGTTTCACATATATATATATAGTATTATAATCTGGACAAATATCGATAATGCAAAGCTCTTTTGAATCGAGATATGTGCTTTTTAGTTACTGGTATTTCACTCTCCTCTCAACTGGGTCGTGGGGAACGGGGTGGGTATTCGATGAGTACGATTCTAGAAGTATATCGATGCTTAAGCACTTATATATTTGATTTAATTAGATTAAGTTCTTTAAATGTTATTTTCTTGCTATGCTAAGAGTATTCATTATAATGATTTGATTAGCGCTGTGCTCCAATTATTGTTCTCTTCCTAGAATTATTACCAATCAGCTTAGCTAAATACAATTGAATATTGAATCCCATCGAGTTTGATTACAAACACAGATTTTGCCACTGCGATGACACTAATACATAGGCATTACGAGGATAATTTGTGATTTTTGATTTCCGATATTTGATTTGTGATTTTCGATTATCGATTATCGATTTTCGATATTTGATTTTTGATTTAATGGCCCTGCAATTTGGCCAATTGACGGGAGTTTTCCATTTGAAATTCTTCCATTTGACAGTATATAATGTATCTGCATTGGGCAAAATAGAAAGATATATATGTTGATATCGAGAGATGTTGGAAGAGAAAAGAGAGAGAGAAATAAGGCACAAGCCAATTAGTGCGTCTTGACGGCATTTTGGACATGCTCTAAAACACGCACACACACACAAACACACACAGATACACACACACACACACACACACATACATACATACGCATCTATGTATATACATATGTACGTGTGCACTTAGCTAAATATGTATTATGAATAATAGGCTATGTATAACATACATACACGTAAGTACTTATTATGTACGAGAAGACAGATAGATGATGCACACAATTATATGGAAACGTTCTTTTACGATTTGAGATGAGTCGGCGCATGAATATAACAAATATACTGAACAATTGAATGAGGTCCTTCCTCAGACGTCAACAACTACAACAACAATCGAGACACTCTCACAAGTCTCCTCCGGACTAGTTCCTGATTGGATTAACGATGATTAACGATTGCTAAAGCACAGACTGAGCTAAGTTTGATGGAATAATTGCAAAGCAGTTGAAAATTAAGAAAAGCGTGTTATATTTTAATGCTGGCATGTTTGGATGAGGTGAGTTATGAATACATATATATATCCTATACTATACTATACTATTCTATATATGATTGTGTGGCAATCCCAATGCATAATACATATTTGGAGTATCCCATGTATCTCTTTGTACAATTAATCATTCTAGCCAACTAGAAAACTTCTTCCTACAAAGCTAATCGGTTATTTGTTGCTTAAAGTTTACCAAATTGTTAATAAAATCTAGCAAATATCCTAACTTTATATCTTCAGCAATACAAGTCTCTTAAATGCTCTACATTTGCCAAAATTTAATGATAATCTTCCTTAAATTATCAAATCTAATAATAAGCCTCCCTAGTTCTGGTTTATATTCTTTAGATAGCTCATATGCTTTAACCAAAGACTGTTTAACAACAAGATATCCAACGCCCATACAATTTTTTTGTTCCTCGTTAGATATCTTGTTGTTAAACAGTCTTTGCTTTAACCTTATACATATATAGATTTTTGAGCTAGTAACAAACAAATACAACAATCATCAGTATCTGATGATATATCAGCATTCTTTATAGCAGTAGTCAAAGACTTCTAATAATAATTGGGATTTTTAAAAAAACTTCCTGAGCATTTTCAAGCGATATATCTCCCTTGAATAAACTATTTGTATATCCTTCAATAAAGTATATATTCTCTACTGTTACTTCAACTATAATCGGTTAATGTAGCTCAACTATAAACTAGATATTCCATTCCATAAATGAATCTCAAATTTGCTCAAATACTTAACGAATATTGATTCTCCCAATAGGTAATTAATTCCTTGTCTCACTTAGCTATATATTAGGCAACTTACAACGCACTCTTCCGATTAAGCTGGTAATCATGGGATAGCTCTGATGGACATGATGTTAATGATGATGTTTATGAGGAGCGTGCAGAAATGATGATGCCGACAGAAATGATTAAAACCATAAGCACAATAAGCAGTAAATGAACAATAAATTGGATTACGAACATGTACGATTATGTAACTGACAATGGGAAATATTGCAAAATACAAGAACCCAATCAAATGTGAACGAAACAAAAACAAACTCTAATCAAAACGCTGTATTACGCTACATACTTATGTATAGATTGGATAGATTGGATAGAGTGGGCCTGGGCATGGAAACCGATAGCGACATCGATACCGATACCGATACCGGAATCGAGACCAGGTTTACATAAAAGGACACACACACATCATGTGGATGGAGGAGGGACGCACACTCACCTTGCGGGCAGGATGAGGGCATCGAATTCCGTGTTTAGATGGCGACGTATTATGTTCTTTGATGGCGGTATGCCCAGTGCCGTGGCCATGGTATCGCCCGAAAAGGATGGCTCCAGGACCACAAGTCCGCCATGAACGCCGCTGTCTGCAAAGGGGAGAGTAAGAGGGAGGAGTGTACAGGACTTGCCAATTGAAACGGAAGTGGCATCATCATTATCCAATGGCCAACATGCAATTGATATCCACTTGGCGCACTTGCAGCTAGAGGGCCCCAGCACTTACCCTTCAGGTTCTCCGCATACTCGCCGAGGTCAATGGAGCGCACCCAGCGAATGAATCGTTGGTTTGTCCACACAATGGGATCCGTATCTACGGTCTCGGACTGCACCCGTCTCATGGCCAGAGTCTGGCGGTCATACTTGACAATGCGCAGCACGTGGATGCCTGTGGGGCGGGAGAAGTGGCTTTAATTAGTTGAAACTATGTGGAGGGCTGCTTTAAATATACCATGCACTATGCTGGCCTGATGGAACTTGCGCGTCACACCCAGAAACTTCTCCAGCTCCTTCTTGGAGAGCGTGTCCAGCATGCGCGCATCAACCAGGGACTGCAGGAAGGGCTCCGCGTACTGGGGCAGCCCGATGTCCGGCAGCCACTCGGAGGCCACCCAGGTGTGGCCCAGTTGGGTGATCAGTGGATAGCGCACCAGCTCCGGACGCCGCTGCTCCTCAATGGCCAGGCGCAGCTTCTTGCGGTGCATGGGATGTGCCAGGCCCAGGCCGGCCTCCAGCTCCACATCGTTCAGCTCGAGCAGCACCTTGCCGCTCTTCACGTTCTCCGCGCAGCGTGTGCTGTACTGTGGCATGCCCAGGGCCACCTCCAGCCAGGCCAGCACCTGTGTGGCCCGCCAGCGCTCTATGGGCAGCTGGGAGGCCTCTCGCAGCAGTCGCAGCTTCTCGGCATAGCCCTCCTCCGAGAGTGGGTTCCATGAGTAGTCGCTGTACTCGTTCACGCCATCCGTCGACAGCGCCTTGCTCTTGTTCCGGGATCGGGCAAACACCCGTGAGATGCTGCCCCAGGTGCCGCCCCTTCCGTTGCGGGCTCCCAGCGGTCCGCTTTTGTTGGGAAACTTTCGGGTTATGGCCCCAGCGCCGCCAGGCCCCTCGGCATCCGGTGAGAGCTGTTCCACGGATCTGATTTAAATAGAACCAACAAGTTTTTGTTAACCACAAATCAAACACATATGCACAATACTCGTCAGATTCATTTAAATTGCAGTTTTCGTGAATCATTTTTATTTCTTCCGGTCACTGGTTTTGAGTTTATTGATTGAAGCATCAATTGCTGGGCAAAAACCAAAATTGGTATGCATATATAAATATTAAAGAGTAAAGAGAAATATCCGGGATGTATCAAGGGAATCGGATGCAAAACTTTAAAGAAGTTTAAGAGACGTTGCCGAATCTATGTATATACTCCTGCATCAATGTTTTATCAATAAAAAACTCCATTTTTGTCAGATTGTTCCTTTCAAAGACTATATAATAATGTTGTCCGTTTTGATAAGATTTTAGGAAACTATATAAAGATATAATAAGACTCTCAATTGTTGAGTTTGGACGTACAATTTTTATAAGCATAAAAGTTTTCCATGCAAGAACTCATTTTCATCCGATTGTTCCTATGACAGCTATATGATATAGTGGTCTGATTTAAATCAATTTCGGTTACATAGTATAAACTCTCCAAAGACTTGATTTGGCTGAGTTTGGAGAGGATATCTTCATAGATAAAACAAGTTTTTCATACAAAAACATGGTTTTCGTCCCATCTATGGTATCTAAATGTTATAGTAGTCCGATCCGGCCTGTTATCTGTGCCAAGTTTTATCACGATAGCTCTAAGACTGAGACTCTAGTTTGAATATAAGCAGACGCATATCGCTTTATCGACTCGGCTATTGATGCTAATCACGAATATATATACTTTATAGGGTCGGATATATCTTCTTCTGCCTGTTACACACAGCTTTAATTCCCCGCTTTTATCCACATTTGTATTGGTAAAGGGAGTAAAAACTAATGATAAATTCAAGGTATAACTTGAATATGAAGTTCTAGATCTCAAATGAAAGCCATTAACTTATTACCTGGAATAGGCCCCGGAATTCAGGGGCGAGAGTGTGGGACTGCGTTCCTTGGGCGTGCCAACTGCAAGGGGAGAGAGAGAAGCAAAGATAAGAGAAGGTTAAGGGCAAGCTGGGGAATCCCCGAGCACTCACATTGGTACATGTTCTGGCTGGAGACTAGAGAAATGCTGTCCGGATCGACGGTGATGCAGGGCCCGTTGTCGCAGGTGCCGTCGCTGAAGTTGAGCTCTCCGGCAGTGCTCTCGCGGTCGCTGCTGTTGCGCAGGCCGGAGTCGTTGGAGCAGGAGTTGCGATCCCCAACGGTGGCGCCGGAGCCGGAGCCGCCGCTCAGGCTGCCGCTGAAGGCAGACAATGAGTTGGAGTTGCCACGGCCGCTGTCATCGGCGGTGCGGGCGCCGCCCAGCGAGCTGGCAAAGCAAGTGCCGCTGGCCAGCTGGCTGAGCAGGCCGGAGGCGGCCGAGGGTGGCGTCAGCGGTGCAAATGAGTGCAGGCTCTCCTGATCGGAGAGGCAGCCGGTGAGCTGGCGTCGTGCCTCTTGCAGCTGCTCCTGCAGGCGCTGCAGCTGCAGATCACGCGCCGACAGCTGCTGGGCCAGGGCCAAGGAGCGCTCGGCCTCGTCGCGCGCCTGCTTCAGCAGCTGGAAACGCTCGCGATCGCGATCCCCCGACAGCTTGGCGTTGGTGGACTCCGTCTCCCGCACGCGCTCCTGGTAGTTGCGTATGAAGTCGCGCAGCTCCTGCTCCTTCTCCTGCAGCGAGGCGCACAGCTGCTTCACCTGGCCCAGCAGATCGGACTTGTCCGTGCGCAGCTTCTTGCGCTCCAGCCGCATGGTCAGCAGCTGATTCTTCACGGTGCGCAGCTCCGACTCCAGCCGCTCGACGCGCTCCTGCGTTGCCGCCAGGTGTGGGCCATCATGTGCCGGCTGCTGCTCAGCTGCCAGCTCCAGACCGGGCTCAACGCCGCCGACGGCGCCGTCCGTCGAGAGCTCGAGCAGCCGCCGCAGACGCAGCAGCTCCGCATTCAGGCGGTCGTTCTCCTCGCGCAGCTTCATGGCCGACTCTGCAAGAGATTTGGATTGGGCAATTAGTGAGGGGCTGCTGTGGTGCTCGCCAGCTGGACCAGTGGAGTGCCGCGCTAAGCTCAAGCTGTGGAAAAGCGGTGTCGGTGTCGCTGAGGATACTACGCTAGCCCCACAACCCGCCTTTACCCCCTTACCATACTCCCCCGCTGACGCCCAATACTCCCCTTTATCAACTGCTTACTTTGCATGCCAAGACTACGAATGGAAAACTACAAACAGGCAAAAGTGTTGACTTAACTAGAATACATGCAACGGGGCAGGTTAAGCAGCAAGCTGGACAAGTTCCAAGCGGGGTGCAACTAGGAAGGGAGTGGGATTGGGGCATGCGGGTCAAATCTTAATGCGGTGCTCCAATTAAAAGTGCAGAGCGGAAATGGCAGATGAGAGAGTGTGGAGTGTGGAGTGTGGAGTGGGTGGAACGCAAGATTGAAATGGCTAAGAGAGTCTCAAACGACTTACCTGGCCGAAAGGTGAACTTTGGCTCGTCATTGCGATTGCCATCAGGAATGCTGCTCGTGGCTGCCTCCAGCAGCAGCAGCGCTGCGGATGCAGCGGATGTCGGGGAGTGCGGCGCGCAGGACATTAAGGATGTCCCCGGCTTTGCCACTGGCATCGGCACTGCCACTGGCACTGGCGATGCGGATTTAATTTTCATTGTCTTCGCTATGGGCGGCGGTAATGAGGCAACGCCCCCCGCTGTCCGCTCCATCTGCATCTCCATTCCCATCTCCGGCTCCCGATCCGGCTCCATTAATTTCACAATCGAGCAAACATCATTCGCATTTCTCTTGTCGACTGTGTTTGTTTGTTTGATTGTTTGTTCGATGTTGTACAATTTGTTGTGCAATTTCGTGTATTCCCCCAACACGCCCAACGAGGGATTGGTTCGAGAGTTTGTGATTTTCGTCGATGGGGGGATGAGTGTCCAGGTTGGAGGGGGTGGGAGGAAGGCAGTGAGTGTTAACAAAATAAACAACAACAACAACAACAGTAATAACAACAGTAATAACAACAGCAACGATTTAAGCACATCATAATAATGATTATAATAATGATAATGCCATAGATGAATAATTGGGGATGTGTTTTGGGTTTGATTGGATCATAGAAATAGATTAGTCACACACACACACGCACACACACATAGGAAATAGGAACGTGCAGGATTCATTTCGATTATAAATTGGCATATTTATAAATACATATAGAGGACATCGAAGAAACATAATAGTATGAATACATAACAATGTTGTTGTTATTTTACATATACATAAATATTGATTTTATGAACATTTAACTATAGTACGTAATTATTGCATTGATTATAAACATTCCCGTAGAGTTGAGAGTAATTCGATTATTTAGATTGCAAATGAAATTTCGACTCAGCCATGTGTATATTTTGTTTAAATTGATTACACACAACTTTTTTGCCAGCTCAACTTGTCCATATTTAATGATAATTGTGCTTAATGGAAAAATGCAAACATATTTAAATCAATTTCAATGGGCAACGTATTTGATTCATGAATTCCCCCTAAAAAACAAATATGTATTTACACAGCACAGATTTAATTTGCTTTTATTGATTTACAACTAAATTCATTAAATAAATGGATGGAGCCATGATTTGTATTTAATCATTTGAATTAATCGCGCGAACATTTAGAAACTGAATGTAAAGAATTGCATATGAAGGATATTTGATAAAGAATACTTTCACTAATCAAAACTTTGACAAGAACAAAACCTTTTGACACACAAAAACCCATCCACTTTTAGGGAAATCAAAGCGTTCCATCCGCTTTTACGGAAATGAAAGCATCTAGTTTTATCGGATTGAAAAAGCAGTGAGTTGAGAAGTGTTTCTCTGTATGCATGCAGTTCTGACGTCCTGAATTGAACTAATTCATTCTCCTAATGCACTTTTGGTGCTCTCCCTCCTATATTTAACAGCATATCTCAAGCCCCCATCACTTCTTCCCAAGGATTAAGAAAATATGAAACAGTTTGCTGAACCGCCTGCATATCAGCATCTCATTAGCATTCAACTCATACTCATTTGCCTTCATCATTTGCGACTCTGCAATTCAATTTCTTTCCACAACAACAGCCGCCTAAATCCACTGCTGATGAGAGGACCTCAAGCCAGCAGGACATGGGGCTGACAGGAGCGTTGTACAGCTGTAGCTCAATCCATTAAAACGACCGGTACTGTGCATCGTTAGCTTTGGAAAGGACTCGCACAGATTGGTTACTCGCTGCCTTCTATTTTCGAGAATTTGGCAGCTCTCTCTCTTTGGGCCAGCAAATTGTCATCGCTTTGGCACAGCTAACGTAATCCCAGGCTCTGGACAAAACTGCACTTTGGCTCGTTACAACTTGCAGGCACAGTTCTGAAACCCGGAGTCACAGCCAGATGCCAGATGCATTCCCTAATACGAGTGAGGCATACGCAGCCGCAGATTTGTGTTCTTATACTCTCTTCGCCAAAGGGGTGCGTGGGGTATATTGGGTTAGTGTCATGTTCAACTGTCTGTTGCGGCGCAGCTCGCTTTACGATACAATACAATCAAATTAGCTTTAAACCAATATCTCCCAACATTTGGGAAAATATTGACTAAAAAAGAAATCCTACCTCCGCTAAATATGCAAGCTTTGTATACTGGGAACAGAGTATATAGCAATCGGTATCTTCTGACTGCAACTTGTTCATATTTCGTATGCGGCTTGTGCTGGTTGTGAGTGTTTGCATCCTTTCTGTTTGTCTCCTTTCCCCAGTCCAACCCTGACTTTAAGGACCCATCGTTGGGTGCTGATTTCAGTTGTCCTTTAAGGGATTTCAACTGTTTGGATTTTGGCTTATTTGGTTTCCACATAAGTTAGTACAATTGTACTAACCGTAACCGATTGGTTCGATTCTAAATTCGGCATCAGAGCTATTAATATCTTAAATAAATACTATGAGGTTGCCTTTTGGTTGCACAAATATATAAATTGGAACTTTATTTCGTTGGCAAAACAAACGTAAATAGAAGCCTTTAAATGGATTTGTTCTTTTGACAGTTATACTGTATTGAAGATAAAAGTTACCTTCTCAAGTGCCTTCAAAACTGAAATACTGAGTTTTTGTTTAACAAAGTATTAGCAGTTAGGATACTCGTGTATAAATTGGTAACTAAGAAGTTGTCTGGAATGTTTATACAGTCCAAACCTTCTGATGAATCCGGGAATCTCAAACCATTAAGACTTTAGACCTCGCTGCCTAAGAAATAATTTAAATAGGAATAGAAACAGACTTTATAAAGGATGTTTAATTGCCTAGTTTACTGCTGTCGTGAAATCGGGAATAGAACTGCGTAAAAATATCCCAGTTTTACTAAAAATTGGTATACTATATCATTTAATGATATATTTTGAATTTCTTTAAGAATGAAATTAAAGCAACAACTAAATAGAAGAAGATTTTTATTGAAGAGCAGGAAAATAGTTAGGAAAATGGCTTCAATTGGACCAATAGATGCGACTGCTCTCAATTACGTGCCCAAATATATTAATAAAATATAATCTAGGGAACAGACAATCCGCGTTGAAGGTTTAATGTCGGTTGGGAGCCATGTTACCCCCAGCTCCCCTCAGTTAAGTATGCACAAACACACAAATTCACAACCAAGAGTACATACACAAGTGCTTAAAGCCCCTCGAGCTGCAGCTGAGCTAATTGCGACCACTCACATTCCCACTTAACTGAAAAGTATTATTGAAGGGTATTTGGATTCCGAGCAGGGGGAGTGGGAGAGTGGGGATGTGGGGGGGAGGGCACTTACCGGCGTTGAGTTGGCTGCTGCTGGCCGTGACCTGGGCCAAGTGAGCGGCGGCAATCAAATTTGAGTTATTCGCATGGATCATGGCTGCAGTAGAGATGGTGTTGCCGCTGCCATTCAGCATTTGCAAATGCGGTATTCCGACGATTCCTTGGGCAGGTCCTTGTCCCAATGTGTCGCCCTTGGCGGCCAGACGATTCTGGTTGTCGATGGTCATGGGTGGGGTGAGGGTCTGATTGCTGCCATTCGAGCTGCTGGCCGGGGAGCTGCTGTCGGAGGCGGTGGGCGTCAGGTCCCGTTTGTTCGACAGCAGGCTGCTCTGCTTAGCTGGATGCGCTGCCGATGCCGACGCCGATGCCGACGCCGCTGCGGCCGAGGAGGTCGAGGAGGCGGTGTTCACCGGGCTGCTGCTGTTGTCAAGCGAAAGCAGCGGCTTAATGGGCTTGTTGTTGTTCACAGACTTCTCTTTGAGCGCCGCCACACTCGAGTCCAGCGACTTCACAATTTTCTGCAAAGTTAGGCAAGCGTTTAGTGTATGGATGCACTTGAATTGGGCATAATCTATGCATAAGTAGGATAGCAGAGATGTTCAAAGAGACAGAGACAGAGAGAGAGAGAGAGAGAGACAGAGAAGCCTATTGGGGCTTCGTTCGAGACGAGTCTTATGTCAATTAGTTCAAAGTTCGGCTGGCCACTCGGCTCGCAAGCTTATAAGCTACTTTAAAATCGCGATGCAATGTTTGCTGGCTCTTCCCAAAGGACGGAGGAGCACACACAAAGCTCACAGCGAGACAAACGTACACTGAAAATGGGCACGACTGCAAGGTCTGTTCCAAAAAAAAAGGTGACTTCAAATTTTGCGGTGTTTGTTTTCTGTTATGATTGTGATATCTTTACCCATTTTGATTATTAGTTTGTTTTTCACAGATATAAAGGTTAGACGTATCTACTCAATCGTAGCAAACCTTCGTCTTTTCATAGCCCTTTTCAGCTTTGGGCACACAAAAATATCGTAGGGCGCCAAACGCGGCCAATATGGTGGCTGAGGCATGATTAAGGTGTTGTTTTTGGCAAAAAGTCACGTACAACGACGATTAAGTGAGCAAAAGCCATAGTTTAAGTAATTATGTTGCACAAGAAGTAAAACTTCGAATTGCAACACGCAAACGTCAACTTTAAGCTGGTTCCCAATTCCGTTTCCAGTCAAAACTTGCGAAATCGGAATTACGAAGCGATTTACCTGTTCCGAACTCGTTAAAGCATTCAACAACGAATTGCATTTCAGTCGTCGGTATTGAACCTAGTTACCAGATTACATTGGAAATTGAAATAAAATATGGAAAATCACAATTTGTATAATACTCTTCATCCTATGTAGAATCGAATTAGCTCATACGTTCACTTCAATAAGCTCTTATATTCAATTCAATATATATTACTGAATTCATCAATATCTATTATTTAATTAATAAGCTGTCGGAATTCGGAACAGCAGTACGTAAAACGTTCCGAATTCAATCGTTTTTACCTTTTGAAAACGTGCGGAATTGGGAACAGGTCGGAATACTACTTATTGACCGTACGACCTCTTGGCAACAACTCATCATGCACCACGATATTGCCTTCGAAAAAAGCAGTGTCACCTTTATTTTTTAAAACAGACCTCGTAGAGCATGTTCTATATTATCAGTACCACATATACAGTTGCCGAACTCTGAATTAGTTAGTAAAAATGTGTGGGGGGAAAGATACATTAGTAGAGATGGAAATGTGCCGAAACTAGTGAGCGGTACGAGCATAAGTAAGCATAAGTTAAAGCAGGTGAAAGTGGAACAGCGCTGAATGGCGAGTGGCATGCAAATTGTATGGGGACCCCCATCCCGTTGAATGCCCAACCCCCAGCAAATGAATGAGGCCCAATTAGGTTAAACATCAAGTGAATGGGGTTTTTTTTGGTATTTTTATTTTGGTTCTTGTTGTTGCGGGGCTGTGGCATGCGGGGGTTGGCACTTGGGGGTTTTGTTGTTGTTGTTGTTGTTGTTGTACTTGGTGTACTTACGGATTCGCCGAGCTTGTGCAGAGAGGCATTTATGCGATCCGGATTGCGTGGTGGCGGCTCTGGTGGCTCTGATGCAGCCATGGCTGGTCCGGCAGCTAGACCGTTTATTTGCATACCTCACTCACAGCTGTGCGGGGAAGTGGAGTAGGGGGCTCCTGTTGCCTGTGTGTCTGTCCCTCAATGCTAGTTGCCCCGATAGGTATGTATGTATAGAATTCAAGTCCTTCGCCCGACCACGAGTATTTCAACTGCCACAATTTGCACCATGCGCAGCCCGCTCTAACATTCTGACTACCTTACAAAGAGAACCTGGAAATACGTACACAGAGACACGCCCGATAAGCCGCAGATGTTGGCGCTGATTTCGTATTTGGTATTTGGTATTCCTGCCCCAGTTGAGTCCTCCTGGCCTTCGCTTAATCCTTCAAATGTTCAACCTTTTGTGTGCCGATTTCTGCTTTCAATCGCTGATTTCCGATTCATCTGCAAATTAATGAAAGAGCTTTATTGAGTGATGCCTTGTGGACAAGCTGAGAGTTTTTCAAATGCCAAATTAAGTCATTATGATAGTATAAACCATATTTTCAATAATTCGAGTACTTATTGTGAGAGCTTTCAATTCAATTTATACAATATAATTGCACTGCAAGAAGAAGGACCGTATTGCACAGTCTTTTTTCGATATACATACATGTTGGGATGCAATTTGTTCGCTTGTTATCGATTACTTATTATCAATATGCAACTCTGATTCCAATTAGCATTTTTTAATGCAATTATTTAAATGCGAACAGCATACAACAACCGATAAACAAAAATATACCAACAATTGCTGCTTAATTTGATCAACAATGCGAAAATTACGCAGAGAGCCAGTTTTAATGATATGAAAATGTTCTTTGAAAAGCTTGCTTTTCTGGAATATAGTTTAATTTCCTATTAATCGAAATACAGCACTAAATATCCTTAGGTTTTCAGACCTTCTGATAGTATATTAAACAAAAAAATAAACAATCGATAGTAAACAACAATATAATGAAAACAATTCCTATAAATATAAATGAACATCGTTCTCAGTACCTTAATACATTCTTCATACGTGTGTAATGAATGTAATTAGATGTTTTCATTGGGCTCTTTAATTCCCAAAGTCGTAATAAAGGTGTGACTCATTTTGCGTTATTTTGCAATTAAATGCACTTACTGCCTTCATTTGGTTTAAGTGCTGTTCAGGTGGTTGCCATTGTTGAAATGTGTGAAATAAAGCTGTTCCTTATTTCGACACAGTCTAGTACTCTTCCATAACTGCAGGACTTAAGTCTAATTCTGCCCCACGATGCGTATTTTACTACTGAACATAAAAGCTGTAAACTACTTTTACGCTGCTCGCAGAGGATTTCAGTCTGTTTAATAGAGATGAGCAATATCCGCGTAACAGTGACTGCAACTGTGACTAAATATCGATAGTAACAGGTCCGCAGTCCAACATTAACAGTCACAGTAACATTAACAGTCACAATAACAGTGCCATATTGATATTAACATGATTTTAACAGACACAAGCAATGTTATGGCAGAATTTGAGAATTGAACACTTTTAATCACTAAAATTGACTAAAATTGACATAAACGTCAAGAATTTTGTATTATTCATTATGGAAAATACATAATTGCATAGTGAAGGGGGTGTGCCGCCGCCCCTAACAACAAAAACAACGCGAAAATTGAATTGAAAAATGTTAAAGAAATGTAAACTTGCGTCGTCGCTCTGCCGCCAAAAATGTAAATCATAGTTGGCTTACAGTGGCGTCCCAGCAAAACGTTAATTTACCGTTAGTCATGTTCCTTTATATTTGACTCTGACTGTTTACAGTAAAGGCCGGGTGGGGATGGGTATCTTGTTGAGCTAGAGTTTGGTTCAAATGACTCGAATGAACGATAAGACTTAGTTCATTCGTTCACTATAAAGATTAGTTCAATTTCGAGTCAATAAACGATTCGGTATAACTTTTACTCTGATGGAAAGAGGGGATATACATAAGTACATACTATATCCAAATCGTAGATTCTGTGAGGAGTATACTATGTATCAGGATATATCAAAAGGCGACTTGGCTGTAATGTTATTATCATAATGTGTGATTTTACTAATAGAGCAACGTAACAATGCCGCTCATCTCTATTGTACCAACGAACGTTAGTTTTTATGTTTGGGGATGTAGGCCCCACTCTCCATAACTTCCATTTTGAGGTTATTTGGACGTTTCTGCGCATTCGTTGCGTGACAAGAATCGGTTTAACTGCACTTCGCCCGGGCAACGGTAAAACTAAATCCGGATTGCTCATAATGGAAAAATGGTAGTGTTGCCCGGTAGTGTCTAAAAGGTTGGCTGAACTCATTTCGTAGAAGTGTTGATTTTACTATTACAGCATAATTTTATCTAATGTGTTCTAGAAATCATATTACGCCAATGTAATTGTAATTTATGAACTTAAGTGAACTCTGTGATTGATACTTAGGCAAGTTTTGTGTTTGTTATACAACTATGAACATCTTCAGGAAATCTTCTACAAAACTATACTTATAGGTTAGGTTAAGTTAGGTTAGGTTAGTTCATTCTTGTATTCAGTTAAATGCACCATTATACCCTTCATTTTCAGCCATTTTAAGGGGTATCTGATATAAAAAACGGTGTTTTCGCTTCATATATCAATTGGTAAGACTGTAATATGTTAATGGAAATCTTCTACAAAACTATAATTATAGGTTAGGTTAAGTTAGGTTAGTCCATTCTTCTATTCAGTTAAATGCACCATTATACCCTTCATTTTCAGCCATTTTAAGGGGTATCTGATATAAAAAACGGTGTTTTCGCTATATATATCAATTGGTAAGACTGTAATATGTTATTGGAAATCTTCTACAAAACTATACTTATAGGTTAGGTTAAGTTAGGTTAGTTCATTCTTGTATTCAGTTAAATGCACCATTATACCCTTCATTCTTAGCCATTTTAAGGGGTATCTGATAAAAAAACGGTGTTTTCGCTTCATATATCAATTGGTAAGACTGTAATATGTTAATGGCTGTGTTCATATTTGTTGCTGTATAAAAAGGAGCTCTGAATTCAGATTTTAATCCGATTTGAGCAAAACGGTACAAAAAGCTGACCATCAAAGATGTTACGGTGTGGTCTTTGTTCGAAGTAGAAGTTTTTCCCTTTTATTCTGTTATTTGTTTCCCATGTGCATGGAGGGAATGAATGGTGGGCATTGTTTAGACACAGAAAAGGATAAATGCCAGGCTTTGGCAGCGACTCCTGGGCCAGCTTCGGCAAATGCAGGTGCCCAGCGGGATCTGGTCAAAGGCAGGAGTCTTAGCCAAAGCCAACTGGAGTGCACCTTGACTACAAACCACAAACAGATGGGCGGGATGAGTGGGGCGGGGCTCATATAACTCGACCACAGGCAACCACAAAGCGCAGCTGCACATGAAGCTAAGCCGGGGAATCCCCAGCCCCCAAATGGGACTAATACTAATGTGTTTTATGGTGGCAAGCTGGTTGGTTTGCCCACTCAAATGTGAATGCGGTGCGAGGTTTTGCCTGTGGCAAAAACAGGAACTTTAATCATAATAATAACACACAACTTTTGTGTTAAATCCGAGCAGATAGCTACATTCTTTCACCCAAGGTATGTATACATATTAAAACATATTCAGGATACTACAGTACCATGCTCATCCTGTCTGGCGAGAAATATGCATCTGCAATCTGTGGAATGGAATGGCTTTTTATGCCACACACTTTTAAACAGCATATACAATGCAGAAACTTTGTATAGTATATAGGACAACATCGGAAAAGACAAGCATTTAAGGGAATTTCCATAATTCAAAAACCAAAATTATGAAACTTAAGTTAAACTATATAAATAAACTATATATTTGCATATGTATTCACTTAGTAAGCTCTTAAAATAGGAATACACTCACACTCTTGTTATTCGGGCTGTCAAAACTAACTCAATACTTTTGGCAAATTTAAAAACAAAATTAAATATGGAATTTTATTATGACGATTATTTTTATATTCCAGTAACGTACCACAATCCATGGCCCCAATACCCGTACTGGTATTTAGATTATAACCAGCCGAAGCCAGCAGTTAGGCCGCCCAATATATCCTTCTATGTGCACTGCAAGGACGCGCCGCAGAGCCAGCTGCCAGCCTGTGTTCGGCTCTACCGCAGGAGGTTCAATGCCAGGACGACGGAGCAGAGACATCAACGAGCAGAGCAGCGCCACAGGCAGTTTATAAATCAGCGCGTGGATCGACTTTCTGGGAGACTGGCCAAGGTGGCGCTACGGAACACTGGATATCATCATAAGCAGATTCTTAACTGGCTGAGGATGCGGGATCATGTGGTTACGGATATGCAGGAGCATCGGCAAAGACACGAGCAGCAGCTGCAGAAGCGAGTCCAGATTCTACAGGCCCACAATGCCCAGGTGCAAAGACTTTGCGAGCTCTTGCGCTACCGGAACTATCTGGAGAGCATTGCCAGACATCACGATGAGAAACGGAAACGCAAGGGTATCTTTTAGTCGGAGATATGTATGCCATAGCCAGTTGAGTGGGCATATATTTCCCACTAAGTGTTACCCACAAATATTTATATCAAGCTTGTCGTCTGCTCCTGTCATCCCATTTAAGGCTCCAAAGGAACTCCAAGCACTCCCTATACGTTTTGTCAGTGAATGAAATCAACTATGAGAAGAGTTTTATATTTATTCCGTGTGGGGCTTATAAAGTTACGCCAAAGTTTAAGTACTTTTCAATGCGTCAAAAGTTGCTACATCAACTACTCTTAATGGGGGGTATGAGTTTGAAGTCTCTTGTCAACTCCTCACATAAAACTATTTCGCTTTTGGTAACCATCTGAAACAGGCTGAAACATTGTCGTGTTGTCGTGCATTAAGGATTCAGCTGCCAAATGGGCCCTCAAAGTCCTTTTCACAAAGCCAGGAGTCGCTTTACTGAATGCAGGTCAGGGCAATCTTTTTTAAATATGCGCAATTCAAAAAGGTTCTCAATGAAGTACAGTGAAAAAATCTAGCATAGCATATAATTATAATATATTTATTTATGATAAATATATAATGATATATATAGCAAAGATTTGTACAGCAAAATATTGAGTTAATCTAGAGAAATTGGCATTATTTAATTTGTAAATGTTTAGAATATTTTATTCAATGTGAGTAATGGATATTTATAGTCTTCTCAATTACATGAATAGATTGATTCTCTCTCTGCTTAGGTATCGATATCATTAATATCGATACCTTCACATATTGCACAGAGTTATTTCTTAACTTATCGATATATTTTTCGGTTACATTCAAATTCACTTAATTTCTGTTAGATTCAAAATCAATATATTTCTGATCTTACAGAAGGAAAGTTTTCAAGTTTGAAACACTCTATTTATTCGATTAAATTTGTCGACAGCAAAATATATAAAATGAAAAATATGAATAACATTTTAAAAAAATGGAAAATCTAAATTATTGCAATCATCACAAGACAACTAAAATTGCTAGAAAGATTATCTAAAAGCTGTCGTTGATTTTCATTTCTCATTAAAACTTGTTTAACTTTATGTAAATTTATTCTATAAGTTGAAGAAACCACGATTCCAGAAAGTAGGAAAAGGTTTCTTTTAATGTAATTATTGTTATATATAACTTCAAGAACATTTTCTATGAAACGGAAACGATGATTGTGTATATTTTTTGAAAATTCTCATATTCTACAATTGCATAGATATTTTTTGGAGTGTAAAGTTGAACTGAAAGCTTCAAGTAAGCCATAATTAGCGTGGGCTCCGTCAAGTTTCAATGAAACAAGTTGCTTTGAGGTTTTGGCTGTCCAGTGGGTGAACCAGTAGACGATTAGGGCTATGAGCTGGCCACAAACTGTTCCAACTGTGGGGCAGAGATACGGAAACCCGATTAATCCTCTCGTGTGCACTCCAGCGCAATTGCATATGCATTCCAAAACGCACTCAGAGCTCCTTTGAGGGGACGCAAAAAAAAAGGAAGCGACGAGTGTGTGTGTGTGAAAAAGGAACTTTGAAGGGGTTTTCTTAGCCTTTGGCAAGTTTAACTTGGATGCTTGACCTGTTTGAAAGGATATTTGAACTGTGCCCTGGTGATGTTATTCAATTAAACACTAGACCCCGAGCGTTGAATGTGAACTCAGTGTTTAGTTAGTCTCATAAGCATAACAAACTTTGAGTGTATTGGAGCACTGTTTCTGAGATGTGCATTCACTTCCCTCAACTTGGACTCATAAAACTTGATAGCAGACAAGGCTGAGTCCTTGGAATAACTAGCGAGATTGTGTTTTCTCTTTAAACTAATGAATTGCTGAATAGGAGACACTGTACACATATTTAACGATTACAGTATGTCAATATGATATGATATCTGATCCTGTTGCTGCTCTTTTCACCATTTTATACACCTGCACTAAAGGAAAGCATCTTTACCAAATTTAATCAATGTATTTTATACAGAATATGTATTATTATTATTCCATTATTCCAATGGCTTCCAGATCTAAATATAAACTGAAAATTCCCTATTAAAGGTTAGAAAAATTGTTGATTTAAATCATTAAAGCAGGCTTGGTAATAAAGAGAATAATAAATATGCATTCTAAAATCCAAAAATAATAACGCCATGAACTGCAAAGTCTAAAAATGTATTGTATAACAAACAATGTGGATAACATACACATAATTAGGGCTCCTATAACTATATATCACCAAAGAAAATAGTTGATAAATTCTGATTTTGATTTCAGGCAAACTGTGAATATTATGTTAATTTATGAATTTGCCAGCGCTAAAATGTCAACAATCGCAGCTCACACAATAGCTCATTTGGATGCACAGATACAAATGTATCTGTATCTAGCTAGAGCTATTTATAGATACAGACGAGTATTCAGCGGGTTAGCTTTTGTGGTATTTGTTTGCTGCACTCTGCACTCAATTGGAACACAAAACAAATTTAGATATTTCATTTGGAATGTGCGGCATTATGGATGAGGCGGTTCGAAATCAAGTGGCGCCACTTCCGCGTCCTGCCAGTGTCCTGTCGGGCAATTGACGCTGACAGGATGCCGCTGCGCAGCCAACAGAAATTAATGGCAAATTAATAAGTTAAGTAAACTGATTACAGAGCTTCCACTCGCCCCAAACCAGCTTCCTGCCACATTAAGCCCTCCAAATTGATGGCTGACAGTATCGACTGTGAATATCTAGAAATATTTCAACAAATTTTAATTGCATTTCATTTGCAATGACTGCAAATGCGCTTCCTTCATTTTGAACTCGAAAACCTTTCCCTAAACTTAACTGATTTCCGTGTGGATTGATTCTGTCAAGTATTTGTATTCCCTAGTTTAATTGCATTTAAATTTTATTCATTTCAGCATAAATATTTTGTTTATTTTGTTCTTAATTTCTTGGATTCCATTTTAGATCAACTATTTTGGAAATATAACATACTAAATTTTACATTTAACCGATTAAGGATATCAAAATTGGTATAAATCACTAATTTAAAATGTATTCTAAATTTTTTTATTGAGTTCATTCAATTTTAGTCCCTGTACCCATAAAATGGGTAAAAAGGGGATATTGGATTTGTATAAATGTGTGTAACATGCAGAAGGAGACATCTCTGACCCTATAAAGTATATATATTCTTGATCAGTATCAAAAGAGCTTCCGATTTGGCCAGCTCCGTCTGTCCGTCCGTCCATCTGTCCGGATGAACGCGTCCATCTCAGCTACTATAAAAGCTAGAGACAACAAATTTGAAATGTAGGTTCCTGTATACTATACACAGATCAGGTTTATTTCCAATTTCAAATATCTCCCCCAGTTCCCCCGCAATTCGATAAAAACGTTTTTCATCAACATTTTTAAAGATATAGCTTTAGGACTGTTTCGAGGGAACACTAGTTTGTGAAACCCTTTCAGCCAATTAGTTGTTAATGTTATTAACTTTAGAAATAATTACGCGAGTTGAAGTTTGTTTCGATGCGTGCACAAGTGTATATTTAATGAATTTAATGAAAGACTGACTTGCCCCAAAAGCTTAATGTTAATTTGTAAAGCTCTAGATGTAGTTTAGTACAAGATAGAGGTCGCTTTGCACTGCTTGAAACTGTCAATTGAAAAACTTGTATAGCAAAGGGGCCAGAGCTTGTTGAACTTAAGCCTAAATACAATATATCCAGGGCAGTGATTGTAGAAATGAATATATATCCCTAGTTCTGCTCCCGACAAGGACTTTGCATGTATAATACTTTAGACACTTTTAATCTAGTGTCCAAATTTCAAGTTAAGCGGGTAACATACACGGAGGCTATTCAACAAAGAAGATTCAACACTGCAGCGTGGGGTGGAAGAAGCAGCACAGCTAGCACTTAAAATGCCTCGCTTGCGCTTTCGCTTGTTTGTGCGCGTCTTTGTATATGTGTTTGTATGTGTAAGTGTACGAAGATGCGATCGGACACAGGGAGTATTGTAGTTGGGCATACTCAACCAATGCATTCTTATTTGTTTTAGGTACATTTTGTGCTCTCAACATATTTTGCATTTAAATTTATTGACCTATTTCTAAAAATACATTTTATTTTAGCGAAGTTTTAAAATGTTTATTTTATTTTTAAAAATAATTTGATTAATGTAACTTTATTGTGTACCTAGGTAACTATAAATTAATTCATTTATCTGGTATTTTTATGCTCCTGCTGTTTTGTTATCGCTGTTTTATAGAAAATCTCCCCGTAACAAATACATTTATTGAATAAATTTCAATATTGGCAATCACCTTTTATTATTATTTTTATTTGTATTTCAAAGGGCATTCCAATTGTGAAAATATTTCTCTGATTTGGCACTACAGTTGGTTGGCTTTGTGTAAATTCAATGCTTTATTTTATGGCACTGAATCAATAGCTTTTATCTGTGATCTGATGGCAATTGCGTACAAACATTGGTATGCTTTTTGAGTGCATTCCCGCACTCATATATCCTAGTCACTTGTCTGACTCATAAATTGTGTTTTACCATTTTCTGATGAGTCACTCTTGATGTATTCATAGCTGAAGTTATGAAGGACTGTGTGCTTCAGAGTTGTAATATTAATTTCCTGTTGACTGGTTAGTCCTGCTTGATTATTCTTATCGAGCTTAAGCAATCTAGAACGCAGGGAAAAAGTTAAAGCACTTTGATTAGATGTCCGAAACACGTCAAGCGTCAACGCAACAACATCATCAGCATTCTGAGGCCTGAGGGCATACTAGCATTGAAATGCAAATTATCCTGCAGGACTCTGCATATTTGCCAGCGTTGAATTATCCAGGGCCATTGGCGCTTGGGCTAATAAATTGTATTTAGCATATTTGTTGCTTTTATGTTCATTGAACAATGGCCCAATGAATTTCGCTTGGCTTAATGAAGTTTCTCCCCCTCATGGAGAAGAGCAACTAAAACTTAACGAGTTAGCTAAGCCAACTCCTTAAACAAATGAAAATTTAACTGAGTAGCTGACTGCAAAGTTTTTCTAATGAATTATAAAGGAATTAAACTGAACTTGTAGTTACAGTTTAATATTCTACATTGTCAATTGTTCTACTCTGTAACTTTGGGACAGTAAACTCAGATTATGTTGAAGATCTTAGAGAAAGTTTTAGTTTATAGATTGTAACTGTTACCAGAAGTATAACCTTAAACTATTTTGATCGAATTATCTTTTCTTGGTAGTTGATGGTCGCAGTTTTGTTCTAAGGTGGTTGCCTTCCATTCCGGGGGCGATTTATGGTAGGAAAGATGAAAGAAAAACTATTTCTTAACCGTAGTTTGAGCTCAAAACTTGTCTCGGCGTTCAATACCCCAACACTAGGCTTTGCCACCCAATTCCCCATACAACATATGAATAAAGGTAGTTATTGATTCACTTTACAGATACCAGTCGATGACTTGGTGAGTTGCTGACTTTTCAACAGTCACATTGCAAGCCATCAGCTGTTGATTTGTTTGTAGATGAATGCAACAGATAAACGCAAAAATAATAAGTGATAGTTAGCCTAAAAGTCAAGCACCAACCGACCAAATCTCACCATATTATCAATCTATGTTAAGTTGGTGGAAAAAGTGGTTTCTCTTTAGTTCCTACCCAGTAGATGGAGCTGCTATATTATTGGCAAAACTCTTGAGACAAATTCAAAATATACTGTGTGTTTATCATCTTTAATATGACTGAAAAATCTACCCCGGGCGGAAAACTGTTGTATGAAACTTGAAAATTCTACTCCCAGCCGTCAACATGGACTTCAAATGGGCTTAAGTTGGGCTTAGTTGTGTAAGAAAAGGTTTATTGTTAGATCGTTTTCTAACTTCTTCATACCTCATACAAAATATCTTAAGGAACTTGAGGAAAAGACTGTTTATTTCTTACTTTCTCATCCCTGCAACAGCAATGTGCCACAGCGAAGCGTGGCAGGGCACAGCTAGCATTATTTTAAGCTCAATTTTGAAACAAATTAAATACATCTCCCTATTCTCGCGCCAAGTCGAAGTTTCACTATAATATTTGGAATTCAACCAAATTGTATTAAAATCGGATAAATGTGTTTTAAAGCGTTGGATTACCAGTGATTCGTGTATTGGTTGATAACTCATTCAGTTTGTTTTCTGTTTGCTACAGATTTGCTCAACCGAACGAACAGAAGCTAAAGTTTGTGCAGAGAAACTCATTTAGTTTGCAATTAATTTGTGGCAGCAACAAATACCACGAGAAGTTTGCGTTTTTCATTAAACTAAATAGATGCGGCTTAAGCACGCTTGTTGTTGGCCCCAGCAAGTTTGGAAAGCGGTTTCCGGTTCCGGTCCTGTCTAAATATTTTTGCCAGGCGCGAAATGAAAATGCTTCAAATGCTTGACCCAATTGGCAGCGATTCTGGCGAGCAAAAAACATGCAAAATATTTTCCCCCACGTCCTTCAAGGTATGAGGCGTGTCCTGGCGCTGTATAATCTTGGGTCAGTAAATGATTTTGCCATTAAAATACTTGTGTTGCCCTGCCTCTGGGGCCAGTGGGGATGTTTTTTGTGATAAGCATAAGTTTGCTGTTTGTTGCGGCAGATGTGCGAGGACTCAGTGCAACAACTTTTGGTCGCAGCCCCCGGAGTCCTAACCCTGTGCCACATAACACAATTTGATAACCTACTTTTGGGTTGTACTTGATGTTGTTGTTTGTCTGTTGTTGTTGTTGTTGTTGTTGCAGCGTCTTTGGGTTGGCAACATTAAAAATTTACACATAATGACATTGAGGCACACTCGCAGCAGCAGCTGGAAGACAGCGCCGAGCACTCGCACTCATGTCCTTGAGCTTATGTTTTTGTTTGGCATTAAGAGCATGTCAAGTTAGCGAATACACACACATACACACACACACACTACACACACACACAGTTGCCGGAAGTTGCGTGGCTTCTTACTGTAGAGCCTACAAACAGAGTCTACGTTTTGTTGCTTGCGGTAGGAACAGGAAGCGGAAACGGGCACGGATGTGTGAGCCTTTGCCCGGCGACAATCCAAAAATGTGGCACAGCCCGCACAGCTTGCCACTTGGGAAATACTTTAAGTCCTTTGCCTTAATAGCCCCAGCCTTGCCTTGTCCTTTTCTGTGCGTCTGCCACCCTCCACCAGTTATGTTTCTTCCCGCCGCTGCTCGGGTGAGTTATTGTCAAACGATTTATTACGCTGCTGCTGCTGCTGCTGCTGCTGTTTCACATGGCGTATGCGTAACAATAATTGTAATAAAATGCACGTTATACTCCGCTATTGCCATGCCCGTGGCTTGTCTCTGGCAGCAGGCAGCAGGCAGCACGCACCATGTACAGGACGCAGGACACGATGTTACGCTCCACATGTTCCCACTTTGACGACCATAAAACATTCACATGCATATCCTTGTGCGGCATTTTATAACTTGCCTGTGAAACAGTCGGCAGCACCTTTAAAACCATTAAATGTGAAAGCAGATATAATATTCTCGATCAGCTGGCACTCATATCCTTCATATTTTATACCCTTGCCACACACAACTCTCCTGCAGACAGCTGACAACAAAATGTGTCGTGATTAGCATCAGTAAACAGAAAAGAACACACATTTCTTGAATTAGCTGGAATAGCCTTTTATATTATGTGTCGTAAACCAAACAAGCGTAACACAAATTAGACATTAGATTAAATGTATACGAGTATACTATGTATTTACTCATGCTCGACAAGTGGTTGAGTATTATTCAGTTTGTGTAATATTTCATGACTAATTGCATTTATTTTGAGGCTTATTCAATTGTGCAACTTGAGCTTGAGTTGAAATATTGGCTAATTGTTAGGTCAAAGCATTTCTAAGACCATAATAACTTTATTTTAATAATGCACAGGCTGGAAAGTTTTTCTTAATATTGGTTTTTAATATTATTGCTGAAATTTTAACACAAATACTACTAAATTGTACACCGATTGGTTAAACGAATAAATTAAACAATTTTTGGAATATTATGCGTCTGCCAAAGACCATGTTTTAAATCAAGAAAATAATTCAATGATTATGATAGAATTATGAATTATGATAGAAAATCTATTACTAATTATAACTCCTTAGAAGAACTCAACAAAATAATTCAATGATTATGATAGAATTATGATAGAATTATGAATTATGATAAAAAATCTGTTACTAAAAATAACTTCTTAGAAGAACTTAGAAGATTTATACACGGAAAATAAAGAACAAAAATATTAATTCAGAAAATCGTCCTAAAGTAAAGCTCACCATAAAAGCCAGAAATATTTCCTATTTAGGGGTCTTCCACATATTACGTAATCACGTTTTTGCCCTTTTTTGATAACCCTCCCCCCACGTAATCAAGCGTAATCATTTGGCTGACCTCCACCTCCCCCCAATGATTACGTAATCAATCAGAACTCATTTCTTACCAAATTTTAAAAACAAAATTGGTGAAAGAATGCTCTTAGATAGATTACGTTATTATATGCCAAGGACCCTCCCCCCCCCCAGTAATCCATTGGCTAGCCCCCCTCCCCCCACACCTTCATAATAACGTAATATATGGACCCTTTCCTTAGTGGAAATAATTGTTAAACTTGTTGTTAATTGTTAAACGCAATTTTTTTGCCTTTATCTTTGAGCTAGAGCAACCAAATTTGGTACACATGTTGGTGTATATCGCCCCCCACCCCCTCCCCCAAAATTTGGGGAAAACATGTATCTTCCACATTTTTAAAGCTAGAGTCACCAAATTTGGCATACACACTAAAGTTGAGATTCCTGACAGATCTGCATCAAAAATTTTTGGACCCCACAATGGAGCAAAACCTATATCTCCCACACCAGTAGAGCTAGAGTCACCAAATTTGGCATAGAGACTAATGTTGACCCCCTGGATAAAACTGCATCAAAAATTTTTGGACACCCCCCACCCCCACGCCCCCAAAGGAGCAAAATCGCGTTTCTTTCCGAACTCACAAATAACCATATTGTTTTATTTTCATTTTCATTTAAACTTGTTGAGCTGCTACCTCTTTCGCAGCTTTAACTAGTTGTTATTATTCTTAAAACTAGTTATCCACCATAAATTTAAATATATAAAAATAGTCCGTATATATATTTCTTAAATTTCAGAAAGAATTGAAGCCTTTGGATACAAAAGTATGGTGGTTTTCTACATTTGGGATACTTATTTTTCTGAGTGCATCGCTATCAATTAATAATCAATTTAAAAACATAGTTATCTTATGCCAAATGTGGATCAAGTACAATATACCTTTCAAATTACAGCTCCATTTGTTCATCAAAATTGATATGAGGTCTTCATTAGACTTGCTCGAAGAATGGGCTCAATTTCAACATAATGTTTAAACTGAGAACAGAGTATATTTTAGTCAGTTAGGCGCTGACTTCTGCAGCGTTCTAGATGCTTCTTTATAGACAACCGCAAAGGAGTCTAAAGCAATTTATGCTGACACAGATTTGGTTGAAGTTCCCGTTCCCGTTCCCGTTCCCGTTCGCGTTCCCACTGTCAATGCCCACGACTTGAAAATTTCCCTTTTTTAGTTGGTGCCAGCAGACTTTTGACACACTCAAACACACAAACACACACACAGGCACACACACACAGACAGGCACAAATATTGACCGAATTTCGGTGAATTTGGCCATGTTTTTCGTTTTGGCCGCTTTTGTCGTGTGGTTGCTGGTTGTGTGTCTGTGTGCTGTGTGTGTATGTGTGTGTGTATGGCTTTTGTCGCTGTTTTCATTGTCTGCGGCATTTGCGAGTGCGTAAATAACGCATGAGAACAAAGCGTAGCAAAAATATTCAAACAAATGCCACATATACAGGCCTGCTCCAAATGCCAGCCGCAAATCAATTCCATAGCATACTTTTTGGGGCAGCCTTAGTGGTCTTCACTTTGAAGAGCATCCCCATAGAATGTGGAATTGATTCGATAGTGAAATACGAAATAAGCTTGTTAGACGTGCATTCATTTACACACACTTGTGTTTAGATAGAAATGTTCAATCTGTTCGGAAATTTACCTTAATTGCAATGCTAATTGTTAGTTGTCCTGCGTGCTATTGTATTTGCACTCTCTGCAAACTTCAGTGGTTGGCAAACTTGTTTATTTTATTGATGCTCAAAGCATCCACTTACACACTCACACACACACACACACAGACACAGAGGCCCACTCAGAGGACACCCACGCACGCCTACACACGTGTATGTATACATATACAAGGATAAGCGAGGACTAATTGTGTTTGCACTGCCACGTCTCACTTGGCGAATGTCCCGAACGGCACTGAGCGACAGCAGCCGCATCGCAGTCGCAGTCGCCGAGAGTCCTTGGCATTTAGGGAATGTTTGGCGAGCTGACGTCACTCAAAGCTCTGGCTGCAGCCGAATGCAAGGATGCCCCCGAAATAATTGAGAGCCTGTATAAAGGACGCATGCGCATGATGGCAAAGCTTTTACGAGGCAGCGCCTCGGGCGTTCGCCTCCCCTCCCGTGGCCACGTGTTTGTTTACGTTTTAACTGAATTCGTTGGCCGGGCAATCCGGCAATCCAGCAATCCGGCAATCCGGCAATCCTCATCCTGATGCCTGTCCCAATGTCTCGGCTTTCGCATAAGCCGAAGGTCACAATCGGATGTGCAGCAGACTTTAAATGGCAATGCGAAATAAATTGAGGCTCTGCTCAGCCAACGTCTTTGTTGTCCTTGTTGTTGTAAGCTCCGCACTACTCCGCACTCCTCCGCAGTCCTCCTCTGGCCCGCCCAGCAGCCCAATTAACCAGCAAAATAAATACAAATAGAAGCCAAGTCTCACATTGCATTATTACCTTGACAACAAATGGAAATATCTCGACAGGACGCACACAATTGCAGCACATTCTTTGATTTGCGGCAAACAATCTCAAATTGTCTCTAATTAAATACCTGCATTTTATTCAAGTTATCCACAAGTTGTTGTTGTTGCGACAACAACAACGACATTATCTAGAAACTCGGTTTGCATGCAGAAAACTCTTGCACAAATGTTGTGCTTATATTTCTATTGTTATGCAATCTTTGGGATACAAATGTGCTTGGGAATGTGTTGGGAATGTAGCGGGTGGCTTTTTATCTATGCCTCTCAGTTCTAACACAATCTACATGAAACTTGACTAAGATGCTTTCCTATGCTGCACACAGTTATACTTATTTATGTCTGATTGGATTACCATGGTAACAATCGACAACAGAAATGAGTTTTTGTATAAAAACATTTACAACGAATATTACCAATTAATTATTATTATTATAAGTGATAGATGCGCCCCATCTATTGTGATCTATAAGTTCTATTGAGTCCACTCACTCATCAATCCTATTTCCTGCACGAATGCAAGCATTTTCGTTGGTTTGGGAGTTCCTATATCTCCTATTTTGAAGGATATTCCCACCCAGGTTCTGCTAGTGAAATGATAATTAATCCTACATTTCGTAGAATCTGCATCTCCTGCTCATGAACAAATAAGAAAAATTCTTCATAATATACTAAGAATCTTAATCTTATTTTAAGAATTGAATTCTTGAAATTATAATACTTTTTAGTCTTTAAGTAAGAACATTTGTTCTAATAATATTAAGAGTTTTTATTCGTATACCTATATTTGTGGTCTTGAAAATATAAGAACATTTTATCTTCATTGTAAGAACTTGGTCTTATTTATGAATGTTCTTAAAATCAAGATGAAAAATTTTTTTATTAGAACTGCTAGTTCTCGAGCTACTTTTTAGACCAAAATTCTTGGTTCTGAGACCAAAATCTTAATTTTAGACCCTTTTTTTTATCAGTGCACAAATCCTAGTTTACTATGTTGGCTTCTCAGTCTGTTTTAGCTGTTTTATCTGTTAAAAGGCTTCACTATCAACTATTTGCAGTAGCTGTAACTATTTTCCCCTGTATTTATTAAAGTAAAGACTGCTTCAGGTTGTTCTGCTATTCAATGAACAAGATATCCGGCAAAAGCATGTTCTATTCGTATTAACACAGTACACAATTTTGGTTATTACTATAAACTGAATACTAAAGCAGCATTTAGCATATTTATTTGTTTATGGCGTTGACCTTTAGAAGTTTATCGAAACAATCGCAATAATTATATTACGACTACTAGAATGTTTGCTCAAATATCTCAAAATCTGACAGATACATTCAAGTCCGAAAGTTTTGTCAGTTTGTTTCAGCTGAGACTGTTTGGGTTCTTAAGTTTGGCAACTGTTTCTATATCAATTGATTTTGATTTGATGACACTTCTGTCATTGTCAACGCTCCTTTGTCCATTGAGTTGCCATGCCACAAGTGGACATGCAACAATGTGTGTGTGTGTGTGTGTGTGAGTGTGTGCAGATAGATTGAATAACAATACCTACTCATGCAAGCATAATACAATTGAAGTTCTAGACTGTCAGTTGTCACCTTAGGCTATAATGGAGAATTGTCGCCCACAATCTGCCGAGCATAATGCGCTGACAAGTACACTCAGAAAAATAAACGAAGACCATAAAGTTCTGAAAGTCAGAAATTATTTCTATATAGTTAAAATAATGTCTAAAGTAAATTTATTAATTATCAAAAAAAATAAATTTTTCTTTCTTTTTTTTTTTTATTTCATTGCATTTTCACAGAAAGGTCCACCGTGACCGAAAAATTAACATGAATCCAAAAATTTCTTTCGAATTTTATTTTAACAGAGAAATGTCCAAAGTTTATAAGATCGAAGTGTTCAAGGCTTTTCTTAGTTGCAATTCGAAGAAATCGTCCTCTAAAGTTGAAGCTCATGTTTTGTTCAGCTTTGTGCATTTGTAAGACCATCTTCTCTTCAAAATCCACTTTTCCAACTTTATGATGCAGGTTCACTCTTATCGCAAATATCTTGTTTTGCTTGCTTAGAACTTCAAGTCGAAACCAACTTCCGTTTTTGTAACGTAACGCCATCGCCTATTTTGGCTTATATCTTCTAATCGGAATGTCCGATTGCTTTCATCCCTTTTGGCCAAATATAGTCCAACTGAATTGCTACTCAGATATAAAAAAAACCTTACACAAATATTACTTTCTTTAGGTGTTTTGTCATATTTTGTTGTACGATCGTAACGTCACGCCACTGTGGAAATGCCCATATATAATAAGTTTGTGCTCTACTACCTTTTTGGCAGTTTAAACTAGTTGCACATAATATTGTTATAGAATTCAGAGAAAATAAAAATATGAAGGCAAAAATATGACATTTGAGTGCATTCATTTTTCTGAGTGTAGTCTGACTATATTGTATGCTGCCCAAGTGATTCCAAGGAAATAATGAATTGTAAATAAAACATATGACTAATATTTCTAGATGTATTTAAAACACAATCGATTAAAATATAAATTTTGAGATTTTCATTTTTTTTTTTCAAAATATGTAAGGAGGAACTCCCATCCATTTTCGGAAAATTTTCAAAGAAAAATAATTTTTGATTATGAATAAAATTGAAATGCCAAGTGGATTATGATCTAAAAGGTATACCGCCATATATTCCGAAACGTTTAAATTTTGACAACGTTATGACAGTTGGTAGTCTAGAAGGCAGAGTTGTATTAAATTTTCCAAGAGATTTCTATAGAAAGCATAGCAAATAAAAGAACTTAAATGAAGGTAAAATGATTATGGTATCTCTCAGAAAAGTTATAGTGATTAAAACCAGGTTTAAATGGTGTTAAAGTTTGGCGACCAAAACCACAATTTGAATTTCAACAGATTATTGAATATAAAATAATGATGAACTTAAATATACATAAGTAACTGAAAAACAATTTCTCGACAATTAATTTAAATTACGTTTCAATTTCGTATTTTCTCTGTCCGCGACAGCCTTTCCTTTTCACAATTATTCCTCTTTTGCGCCACTCCAATGTGACCATCTTCTCCTATCTTAATATCTCAAATTATGCTCGATATACGACAAACTCGATAACTTATTATATTCGGTCACACTGACCTCGACATCAACATTCAAACGTTTAATTTAAATCTTTACAAATGGCCTAGAAAATAATGTGGAAACATGGATTTTCTCTATGGCCTGCTTTTACTGTAATTGCAGCAGTGAACTGACGTTGAAGTTGATTTGTTTGCAGAGATACGAATGGGACTCAGTAATTAGTTGGTTGGCCCTCACAAATACGACTGAAGCCTCTGTCTCTACACAGGTGCTACATACAAACTACATACGAGTGCCTCTCGCTATGACTGCCCATTGTATTAGCAGAAAGAGGATGACTCTCCATTGTATGCCGCTCTCATTAAGCTGTAGATAGTTTGTGTTTGGCCGATGTGCTTAATCCTGGACAGGGAATACCTGACGGGAGTGCGTGAACCTTGTCAGTTTGTCTGTCCTTTACGCCAGGATGTGTTTGCAGAGTGACAGTCATTTTACTATCCGACTGTCCGAACGGACCGAGACGGAGCTGCAGTCGTAACTTGATGCTTATAAAACGTTATCAAATGAATGTCAAACTTCTTCTGCCCATTGTCGTGCTAATAAAAGTTTATCCACATGTCCAGGCAGAGAACGGTGCAAACATAAAGCACAACTTTAACACCCGTAACAGCCCGTGCTTATGTGTATGGCATCTGTATCTGTATCTGTATCTGTGTATCTATATCTGTATCTGCATTTTATTTTTATTTGCCAGACAGCAGCCGCACAGAATGAACTCCACATAAACTATAACAACATACTATATATACACATACCAGTCCTATGTATTATCAATCGATTCACAGCTACATAGATGGAGGGTTCATTCATCTCGTCAGACTACGCCTACTTACTCATCGAAGAGACTGGGTGTGGGTATATATACTTACATATATATACTGTAAGCTGGACTGCTAGATATGGACACTATCCGTCACAGTTGGCCCACGAAAATTCTTCAAACTCTAGTGCAACATTTTCGCAATACAATTTACGGGCTTTGTCGTTAGTCAAATGTTACTCTGTGTGGCAAGTGTTGCAACCGAATATTGAAACTCCCCCATCTATAACACCCAAGAGACGTGCAAGGCATTTCTCAATGTACTTCAACAATGCAGAGGACGAGTAAATACCCTGCACTTGTTAAATTTACAGCTCAAGGCGTCCAATGTTAGAGTATCAATATTATATTCTGTTGATAGTAGTTAGATGAACGAGAATGTCCATATTCGGTAGTCTAAGAGTTTAAGTAAGGGACAAAACTTTGATTGGTTAAATAAAAGTCCAAATTTTAGAAAGGCTGAATTGGACAATAGCTGTTTTCCAAGATTCAAACCACGCCAGCCATTTGATAAGCTTTGGACATCAAAGTTCAGTCGTCTTCTCACCAAGAGTCTAATACATCCTGTTCGCTACTATTTACAGGGTATAACAAAAGCTGTTTAAGGCTGACAAAGGCTGCAAACGTTGCAGGAACAAAAACAAGAGCTCAACTCAACTCTGCTCCGGCTTGCTATACTTTACATCCCCCCGCTCCACTTGCACTATGATTGTCGCTGTGGTTCTCAACTGACAATGATGTCGATGCAATTGTAAACGTTGCTCCTTGTGTGTGTGTGTGTGCGTGTGTGCGTGTGTGCGTGTGTGTGCGTTGCCAGGCAACCTCATCATACTCCTCTTTCCCATTCTCAAGCTCATGCTTAGCTCTTATACCCTTGCAGCGGGTAGTATAAATTGTCATGAAATGAAGAGAGACACTAATGAGCCCGAAAAGCATGTATATTCTGGAAAGGAAGGAAGAGACATTGTCGAACCTTGATCTGAGTTGAGTCCTTATGTCGGCCTGCCTGATTCTGCGTAAGATAGGAACTCAGTTTTGATATTAAATATATCTTATAGCTATCTTTGGAGCAATCAACTAAAGAATCATTATTTTTTAAAGTGGGACAACTTCAATCTAATCTAATTGATTAACTCTCGATCAAATTAGAGTACTATATCCAGTCAAACGAAAAGAGATTACATAAAACATACAACTAGTTGTTGTATGGAATGCTTTATTGTTTTTCAAGATATATACCTGGCGCAAACTCACCAATTCCGAGCTGTATCTAGTCTAGCCAAGCTCGATCCATCCGATCAGTTTTTATATCTATTTTCACATGCCTGTAAGGGTATTTGGCAATCGTTACCCAAAGTTAGCTGTTCTTTCCTGATAGAAACTGCCTGTGCCCTGCGATGCAGGCGGAATGAGCATGTTTATCAATGTTGTGTGCTTATCGCCGACAGCCGCCATTTCGGAGGCGGAAATGGGCACTGGCAGGCCGCCATATTGGCTTGGGCGTCAAGGAGTGAGGGGTGTGGGGAGAGGAGGGGCAGGCAGGGGCGTGACTGGCGTTAGCTTGACAACTTATTTCAACATCTTGTTGTTATCCGTCGTGCGCTTCCTATTTTCATTTATTGGCAAAACTTTCTGCACAGATGTGCGAAAACAAGGTATTGTGTGTGTGTGTGTGTGTGTCTGGGTGTGTGTGTGTGTGTGCCTATGTGTTTAGCTGTCGGCAAAGTTTGCTATTGTTCAAAGCACTCATACATAAATAAGTATGCATATGTGAGCATAACACGAATGCGCATAAAATACTTGAATGCATATGCAAAATATTTCTAAATTCGTGTATTAAATTTCAAATGCTTTGCATGCAAGTCAAACTTGTCATAGAAAGTCATATGTTTGCTATTCTTTCAATAATAGTTTAACAGTTTTATTTCAAATGGGAGTTGCCAAAGGATTCTGTTCTTGCTGAACTTATTCACAGAACTATCAGTTAACATCAAATGATAATCTCTGAAGTCGCTCTGTAGAAATCAAATCAATTTCACAAATGCTAGTCAATGGATTTCAATAAACGCTTCGAATTAGTTGAAGTGCTTGGGAAGAGTTTTGATATTGAGCTGAAACAATGAGCTCACAGAAATTTTGTTAAGAGGGCTTAACTATTTATAGGTTACCCTGCAAATGTGAAATACTCGCATTCACCTATTGTTACAACTTTGAAGAAAACCTTGTCCTACTTTTGGTTCGCCATTAGTCCGTTTAGAAGTTTAAGGTCCTCCGCACTTCATTTTGTTTGTTTTTGACAAGATACGGCTCTAATATTGAGCATAAGGCCAAAAAGAACCTGCCCGAGACTGCTCATTATTCATAAAAGAAGGAAATAGTCGAAATATTTGTATTTAATCCTATGGAAAGGAGTCTAAGGAAATTGAAGTAGCATTACTTACTAAATGGAAAAGATTGTTATAGATAGAACATAAGATTCGAAATGGGTTATGAATAGCATAATTAGAACTACAAGTTTGAAGAGAAAGAGGAAGAAAATTTCTAGAACTTCTGATCGGAACTGCAAAACTAATTTGGCTGATTAATTCAGAAGAATCAATTTCCCCATGAATTAGTTTATGTAAGGATAAAAAGTCATTTACATTATGAGTATTTTGACTATGGATTCTTTTGGCTAAGAATAATACTAGTAAGCCTTTTAGGTATGCTAGTACGAATACTATCAGAATCATAATATAAATTGAGGTTAGGTCTTATATCTTAATGTGGCCATTCACGAACTTATTGTTTTGTTTTTAAAAGTAAAGACTTTCTTTAAAAATAAACTAATTTTTAGAGCTATACATAATTTTAGATCGTTTGCTTTAATCACCATTAAGTTATGTGGGAGACAAATGTTTCCAGGAATAAAACTCAAATATAGAAATCTTCACATTCGTATTATCAAAGAATATAAAGTCATATATACATATGGGTACTTTGAAATGGGTACCCCCATAGAACATTTTTCGTTGTATGAGATGCGCCTTCTGTATGACTTTATATTCTTTGGTATTATTCATCTGCACGATCAGGACTCTATTTCGTATGCTAAGGAAAAATTAACAGAGTCTTTCCGAGTTAACAGAGGGAAATTAACAGGGTTGTGCGAAGAGAACCTAGACAGGGTTGTCTCAAAGGAACTTACAGGGCTGTCATGTCAATTAAATAACTCTATTTCGTATGCTAAGGAAAAATTAACAGAGTCTTTTCGAGTTAACAGAGGGAAATTAACAGGGTTGTGCGAAAAGAACTTAAACAGGGTTGTCTTACAAGGAACTTACAGGGCTGTCATGTTAGCAGCGGCAATTAAATAACTCGAGATCAATGGAAATTAATTGCCAACAGAGTAGCCGAGAATAAATTTATTACATATATGACTTACTACAGTTCAAAAATACAATTACTATCAATGGATTTTCATTTCTGCAGTCACCTATAAGGTAGGGTTCATAGATCGGTTGAAAAGCGTGTTTTAAAATGAAATGCTTTCATTTTTCTCTTAATACCATAAAAAGCACGCCTTATCGATTACTTTTATTGCAAATCCTTTTGTATTCTGGTTCAGAGCTCGAATATTATCGCACCTAAACACAACGCGCATATTCGTAGTTTCAGTTCATAAAACGTGGAATAGTTATTTTCCGCTTAGGAAGCGAGAGGGTGGAAAAGGAGGAAAAGAAAGAAAGAAGAAAGGCGGCTAAAACAACAACTTAAATTATTTGTATTAGTTACGTGTACGTAGTTTAGTTCGTTGTACGTTCTCTTGTGCTACGCCGGATATTGCTAAACGGTTTATCGCACTTGGTAGACGAGGTCGCCGGCAACCGGAAGCAGCGATGTTTTATTAATGACTGTAGGGCAGTCGGGTCGGCAGTCGGCAGGACTCGCCAGGACCGCAGAGAAGGCACTCGAAGTTGCGTACAATGCGGCGTATGCGCAATATATTCACTTTTATATTTTATTACTGCTACACAGCGGCACATAAACATTTGCCCGGCCCGAATGTTTGGCGCCACATTTGTAAAATCGCAATATTTTGGTTGCCTTGCCTTATGGTCGCAGTCCTGCTGCTGCTCGTTCTGGTTCTGCTCCTGATCCTTGTTCCATGTTCCTTCTGCCTTATTCGCAATTTCGGGCCAAGCATTCACATTCCCCTTTGAGCGCTTATTGTAAAGCGCCTTAATAAGATTTTATTGCGTCGAGTCACGGATGGGCGGAGGCTGCTCCACTCGGGCGTACGTGTTTGTGTACAACTGACGCAGATAATAAGTTCCATTCATGCCCCAGCAGGGCGGCTTAACCGTTGCACTGTGGGGTCCCCGAGCCGGTATCAGAAATGCGATTCAAGGGAAGGCAAGGGTAGGGTAAAGTGAATGAAAACGGAATTGTTCGCACTTCCAAAAGGGTCCTTTTTAGAATTCGGGTAATTCGTTTTAACGGTTGAGTTCATCAATGTTGGCACATTTCCTCAATTTGTTATAAAAAGGACATCTCTTCAAAACAAATGCATGCCACGATCTTTACTTTCGTTTCTACTTTTAAATGTAACAAATTTAGAGAAAATAATATGTGTTGAAAGTATTCTTTTTGTGTTTCAAGATATGGCGGAAACATAAGTAAATAATATAAATATCAAAACCTAAAATATATATTTAAGTTTTTCTCATCAAAAACACTCAAAGGGCCCACTGTGCTGTCGCTCAATCGTTGCCTGGTTTTTTGTACAGACCTTTTATGCTCCGCCCTGGTTATCAGGCATCCCGCCTCAAAGTCAGGATAATGACCGTCCGTTTTGTACACCTACCCCAATTTTGGGAGACGGCAACTGAATTGGCTATTTGGGATTTCGTTTTGTATGCCGACTGTGGTTATGTTTGTGGCTATTAGCGTCAAGTAATTAATATGCCCTCGACCATTAAGTTTCCAAAATTGAATTGCGTGTGGTAAATGTGTGAAAATAATCAAATGCAGCAGACATGCCTGAATCAAAATACCCATTTGCAGTTAAAATTTATATATAAGCCTCTTTGGGGTTGTTCACGACCGCTGGCTTAACTGGTTAACTGATGAACATATGATGAAACAGAAGTGTTCAAAGTTAAAACGCAATATATCGATCCAGGCTCATATTTGGGGACAATCTACCTCTAGCTAAGCTAATATTTGGAGATATTCACAAGCACTTGGTTAAATAGTTAATTGGTGAAAAATTTGGTTAATTTGGTGAATCACATACTTTTTTATACAAGTGTATAAAATACTCATATTTAGGGATTATCTAGTAAGGTAATACTTGGAGACATTCACAATCACTTGGTTAAATAGTTAATTGGTGGCAAATTTGGTTAATTTGGTGAATAACATACTTTTTTATACAAGTGTAAATAAAATACTCATATTTAGGGATTATCTAGTAAGCTAATACTTGGAGACATTCACAAGCACTTGGTTAAATAGTTAATTGGTGAAATAATTTGGTTAATTTGGTGAATAAACATACTTTTTTATACAAGTGTAAATAAAATACATAAAATACTCATATTTAGGGATTATCTAGTAAGGTAATACTTGGAGACATTCACAAGCACTTGGTTAAATAGTTAATTGGTGAAATAATTGGTTAATTTGGTGAATAACATACTTTCTTAAACAAGTGAAAAATACTCATATTTAGGGATTATCTAGTAAGGTAATACTTGGAGACATTCACAAGCACTTGCTTAAATAGTTAATTGGTGAAATAATTGGTTAATTTGGTGAATCACATACTTGCTTAAATAGTTAATTGGTGAAAATATTTGGTTAATTTGGTGAATAACATACTTTCTTAAACAAGTGAAAAGTACTCATATTTACGGATTATCTAGTAATTTGTGATTCAATTTCATTTACTAACCAGTTAACCCGTTAATCAATTGGTTGTGAACACCCCAAAAGTTTTGAATTTATTTTTTCATCTTTATTTAAGTATTTAAGTTACGTAAAACTGAAAATACGCTGCTTAAAGAGTCCTTTGTTCCACTCTCTTGTGCAGAACACTGTCGACACACAATTTCATAAGGAAACTGAAAGAGGACAAGCACGATACAATTTGGTGAATTCTTTATGAAAGCATTTTTCATATATTATTGCTCAAACTTTTTATGGAAACAGCGAACAGCAGTTTATAAGCTGGCATATGTTTGTAGTGGTATATATATATATTAAATATATATATATCTACTTCGTTTCGAGTTGGAATTGCCAGACTGATGCAGAAAGCCTTTAAGCTACTTAGCCATATTTCAAAAAGATAACTATTTCTCGTTGGCAACACATAAATAATATATTAAAAGAAATGCGTTTTTATTGCTTTCTGCTATTTGCTAAGATGTCACAGCAAATTGACAAAAACTTTGTTATTAAAACTGCCAATTTCTCATCAGTTGAAGATTATTGTTATCTATATATATAAAAGAGTTCGTGCTGACTGACTGACTGACTGACTGACTGACTGATTGGCAATCATCGCACAGCCCAAACCATAAGAGCTAGGATGCTGAAATTTTCACAGTAGGTTCCATCTATGATGAAAGTGCACACTAAGACGGGATTTTGGAAAATTCCACCCACAAGCGTGGAAAATCGCGGAAAACTGTTGTATGAAACTTTTTTGTTTACCATCCAATCGGCCTCAAACTCATTTTCAAAGATCTACACAAAGATTCATTTTGGAAAATGCACCCCATATGCGGAAAATGGGGGTCTCAATGTTGTATGGGCGAAAGTCTAATTTTAGTCTGATCACCTTCAAATTTATATTCAAAGCTCTTCGCGTAAAATAATTCGACAAATGTTCTACCGGTTTTGAAAAAAGAACGTGGGTTCATACGTAATTTCCAAATATAAATACAAAAATCCTCGGTACTTTGCGGGCAATACAACGGGCGGAAAACAGTTGGAAAGTTTTAATCTGGATTCTTTTGGAAAATCTACTCCGCACGCCACGGGCGGGAAATGGAAGTCAAGGACAAATGAGTGTGACATTTTTTTGTTTTTTCAGACATTTTCTTAGCCCTACATCTTTTTCAAAAAATGAATTTTCATCGAAATATTTCCCCAGGCAACGCCGGGATACTACCTGCTAGTTACAAATAAACGTGTTCTTACTTGGTTATGTGATTCAAGTTGAATAACATTAGTTTGTGGCTATTAAGTTATTTCTAATGATAAAGGATAACTAGGTTTATATTGTTTTAAATATTGTATAAAAGAAACTAGTTCATCTGAGCAGAGATTAGTTCAAGAAATGTAGCTTAAATGATTCATTTTCTGCAGCTTAATATTGCTTAAAATATATAAATAAATGTGCATTTGGGCCAAATATATTACCAGTTAAAATTAGTTTGAGTTCAATACTTTGCTTGAAATTTCGGATTGCAAGAAATTAACATTTTATTTTAATTAAAAATTTGAATAGAAAATAAAAACAATTCAAAATGGAAAGAAGGTTGATTTTGTTTAATGGAAATATTTTTGAATAATGTTCATTTTGTTTTATGCACATACATTTTTTCCAATTTTATTGTTTTAAATATTGTACAAAAGAAACTAGTTCATCTGAGAAGAGTTTAGTTCAAGAAATGTAGCTTAAATGATTGATTTTCTGCAGCTTGATATTGCTTAAAATATATAAATAAATGTGAATTTGAGCCAAATGTATTGCCAGTTAAATTAGGTTGAGTTCAATACTTTGATTGAAATTTCAAGTTGCAAGAAAATAAACATTTTATTTAAATTAAAAATTTGAATAGAAAAAGTGCTGGGAAATGGAAAGAAGTCGAATTATGTTTAAAGCAAATATTTTTAAATAATGTTCATTTGGTTTTATGCATATACATTTTTTCCAATTTGATTGCTTTAAGGCGCGGCAAAATTAAAACAGATTATCCTATATTAATGCTTTTTTATAAATAAAAAAATCCAAACCATAAAAAGCAATAATTAATCAGCTTATTTCGTTAGTGTGAAGGCTGTTTCATTAATCTTTAACCACCAAAGGTCTACTCTAATAAAACTACCCCAGCAGAAAATAGGGTGAGCCAAATAAGACAGCGAACTTCCCAGTTAGGTTTTATTCACCCTGTTGGAAGCTCACAGAACTGCCATTAAATGGGCTAGAAACTGAATGCTAAGTTAACTACTTCTAAATCGACATAAATCCAAATTATACAGTCTATTTGCACAGAGTTTCTATTAAATGAGGCTGAAATTGAATCCAAAGTTGTTCGGTTCTGGTTCTTTGGTTTGACACAATTTGTAAGTAAATAATGGAGCAGCGAGTTTATTAAAACCATTAACGAGTTTCTAGATGAGTGTGCATGTGTGGCATAACTTTGGCCAGGCTTGACAGACTTTGGGGCACGACACGTATGGAATATCCTTAAAATTAATGTACAGTCTGGCATAAAAGCTTTGCGGATATATGCATAGTTTTTCATAAATCTGTACAGGATATCCGCGCTCTCATGTTTTTTGTGGGCCGTGGCGCGTAAAAGCCACATTGTGAGCTTTTAGCCGTGTGGGTCGTCGACCCATATCCAAATTAATAAAAATGCTAGTAAAAAAGTCAAAAGTTCTTCGCACAACAGTGTTGTTTGCGGGCTCTATGTCCTTCTGGCCCATAAAGGCGATCCCCGAGCTGTGCTGCCGACCAATGCACTTAAGATGTCACACACAAAATGCAGCCACTGTGCAGTGGCTGCCACACATGTGGCATACAACCTGTGCGACTGCAGCGCTCCCTCTTTTACTGGCCAATAACTTTTGTGGGCCCGCTTAGGTTCCCTGTGGTCCAAACTGCGCCAGTTTTACTTTTATGGCTGCCGCCGATTAGTTCTTGGCCTGACACTTTATGGCCACAGATAGCTGAGGCGGGTGTCCTTCTGTGTGTTTGTCTAAGTTTTTCAGTGCAGCCATAAAGAGTGCCAAGGCATTGCTAAATATCCATGTTCTCATAAAAAACGCTTTGCATTGCTGTGTGCCTTAAAACAGCATACAAAGTTGATCGAAGTTGCTGCTTAAAGTTCCCATATAAATGTCGACCAATATTTGTTGGCATTTGGGGTTTTTGCTTGACCAAAGTTGGCTTGGTCAAAGCATCGATCCTAACTCGGTCAACAAGTGAATTACGAGTGTGTTTGTGTGTGTGGGAAGTGGGGCAAGTGTGTGTGCTGTAACCAGAACACACATTTGCAAGCCCTTTCTTTGATTCCTTCTTGGCCGAGAAATACTTACATAAATTATGAGCGTGCGTATAAAAAGGCGGAGTAAAGTCACCAGGCCACACACTTACTCTTTTACTGTGCCACATAGTACTTAAGTACGACACACACACACACCCAAACACACACCCACACAGTTCTTTGACTACGCCTGCGGTTGCTTTCTTAATCCTTTTGCGGCATTAGGAAACTGTGTAACTGTGACTACATATCTAAGTGCATACAGTAAGTATGCACAGTGTGTGCTCGATAGAGTGAACTAATGTTGAACAAGCGGGTTTTATCTAATATATCGAAATGTGTGCACTCACAAGTGTTGCATGCAACCGAGCGTGTTCATTCTTGCGAGCGAGCACTGTGCTCTGCTCTGCTCTGGTTTTGACTGGCTTAATGCCCCAGACTTTGAGTTGCTTTGTTGTGGCACATCTGTAACCACATTGGAAAAACCCCAGAAATGCGTCAAATCACAGAAAACACATGAGCTCATTAGGAGAACCTTTGCAGCCTTACTTGAATCGATTTTGGTTTGTGCGAGAGCCTGGGTAGAAATGTACTTAAGCTGTCTGTATTTGACTCTTAAAATACCCAAAAAGTTTCATTTCGATATGCGAATTGCATGTGCCAAAGTTGATATTATGCTAATATAGCTGCAAAATCATCGATATTGCTTCAATCGATAGTTTTGATAGTCGCCACAATCGATATTCTTAAAAACTCTTTTCAAAAGACTACTGTAAACTCAATCTTTTATGTTTGCACATATTAAAAACCGACAACGCAAGTTTTAAACTGTGATAACTCTATTTTTATCTATTGTTCAACACTAGAATCAATCGCAGCCAACTTCATTCAGTTTTTGATGCGTTGCTGAGTACTATCTTTTAAAATATTCAACTGAGCTAATCAGAATGTATTGATCGAATCTAAATGTCTGCCTTAATAAATGCACTAAAGTTATTAAAATTATTTGTTTACCATAAATATTAATTTCCATAGCTCTTAATTGTAATTTATCAGCTTCAAACTATAGACATTTTCAGTAAAGTTAGTAAATACTTATAAAACATGTTTTATAGTAAGAAAATACTTAATACCTCACAAGGATTCTTACTAAAAGAGTATCAGAGAACTGAGAAACATGTTTGGTGACAAGAATAAACAATGTAGATGAGAAAAGAGTGCTCACTTTCGATACAATCGATTTCAGTAAAGTTTGAAAATATTTATAAAACATGTTTTATAGTAAGAAAATACTTAATACCTCACAAGGATTCTAACTGAAAGAGTATCAGAAAACTGAGAAAGATGTTTGGTGAAAATAATACACAATGTATTTAAGTTGCTGGTTTGGCCGGCTCGAGGTCCAGTTTAGGTCCAGTTTAGGACCTCGAGCCGGCCAAACCAGCAACTTAAAAACTAGAAAGGTCGCCAAAATACAATTTAAACAATGTAGATGGAAAAAGAGTGCTCACTTTCGATACAATCGATTTCAGTAAAGTTCGAAAATATATATAAAACATGTTTTATAGTAAGAAAATACTTAATACCTCACAAGGATTCTTACTGAAAGAGTATCAGAGAACTGAGAAAGATGGTTGGTGACAAGAATAAACAATGTAGATGGGAAAAGAGTGCTCACTTTCGATACAATCGAATTCAGTAAAGTTAGAAAATATTATAGTAAAACATGTTTTATGGTAACAAAATACCTAATACCTCACAAGGATTCTTACTAAAAGAGTATCAGCGAACTGAGAAAGATGTTTGGTGACAATTAAATACAAAGTAGATGAGAAAAGAGTGCTTAATATCGATACAATCGATAGTTTTGCAGTAATACCGACATTTGCCGTGTTTTTTTTTTAAAGGCTCAGTATAAAACTTATGTAAGTCGTAATGAGCACTGAAACTGTAGAAATACTTGGATAACAGAATACAATTACAGTGGAATAGTCTCACGTACTTCTGTTTCAACAATGACTTCAATTGACATTAAAATGCGCTGAGCTGTGTGTTTTTGTAAGGTTGGCTCCTTTTTTGGCCAAGCATCGAAGATGTCGTGACTGAAATACTTAATTGGTAAGTAAAATGTTCCGACTTACCACGTTTGAGTGCTTCACATTTGCCGTCGCACACTGAAAGTAATAGAAAAATAGAATTGAAAAGCAATTAAAAACAATTTGTCTGCAATCAGAGCAATATTTTGAGGGCAGTATTTGGATTTGGTTGGACTTGTTCGGCTTTAGTTTATAGCGCTTTGCAAATTCAATCAGAAGTGTTCGCTGCGCTTTTCCATAGCCTACCCCCAGGCGCTGGGGGCGACCTGTCGCTGGCTTTGGAGCAGCTGCTGCATCCACAAGCAGATTTAACTTGTCTTGTGTATGGCGCAAACGGAATTATTTCCAGCTGCCTTGTTCTTGCTTTGTGCGGCATTTAATTGGGTTTTCTGCCATATTAGATTTTCATTCTCGATTTTAAGTCTGCCGTCTGGAGGAGTCTTCGCATCAGCATAAATTTGAATGCGTACGCATCAAAGACTGTGCACTGTCGAGTGCTGTCCTGAAGCCCACTAGACTCGTAGTTATTATGCAGCTCAGTGCTGCTCTGCGAATTGAAATTTAAGATACAAGTGAACGCACTACAGACTTGCCACGTCTCTGCGCAACATGCAGATTTCAGCGATACTCTAAAGTCATATGTAAAATTCAAGAGCTCTCAAGTATAAACAAAAGGCAGCACGAAAAGAGAACAAAATACAAATACCGAAATGCTTAAAACAATTCTCTCAATGCAAATTTTATGACCCGGCAATGCAATGCAATGCCAACGAAAATGAGCCAAAGTAGAACAAAGGAGACTACAGCACTTGGTACACTTCAAAATACCCTATTGTGCTTGTTTTGATTACATTTCAGAACAAAAACGTTGCAAGCGCCCTTGTCAACACTTAAGTGTAGCTAAAACGTTTAAGGATGCAGCACAAAGAGGAATACAGATAGAAATGCAAGCGGGAGAGTGCGCAACTTTCCGAAATTGGTGAGGAGTCCTGCAAGACGCTACAGACTTTCTAGTTTATATTTCCTAATTTTAGAAAGTCTAGTTTATAATATTAATATTAGAAAGTCTAGTTTATATTTCCTAATTGTCGCATTTGAATTGAAATAAATTATTATCAAAGTTAATAGAATAAAAAGGGTTTAAGTTTTAATATAATAAATAAGATTTTAGGTTTCAAATTTAAAATTCTCCTTAGTTTTCCTTTATGCATAGTATGATAATGATGTATATTTATTTGTATCCTAATATTAATGGCAATAAGGAGTTTAAACTTCATAGACTTTTAGGCTTAAGTGTATAATCATTTAATCAAAATTATAACTATTAAAGACTTGAAAAAGTTAAGAGTTAAATTGTATATTAAAAACTTGAAAATAAATTATATACTTATTTATTATTGGTGTGAATGATACCATACTTATCTCGACCCACTCCAAAGTAGGGTATTCTTTAAATAAATAAATAATTGAATGAATAATAAATAATGGTAAGCACACACAAAGGTATCAACTTTTTTATCAGAAACTCATTAACGTCCATTTTGTACTTATTGGGAAGAGGGTATGAAAAAGCAAAGCCGCATTGCCACATCGATCCGTTTGCAGATGCATATCCTGGCTGCCTGCTCTGCCTCACAATATTCGTATAGATATATATATATACATATATATGTGTGTGTTATGGAGCACGTAGCTCTGATTTTTCATGCATCCCAAACTTGCACAGGACCTTTGTTCGCCGTCTCTCAGCTGGGAGCTGTCAGTGGGCCTGTCAAGTTGCCTTGTGCAATTGTCCTGGCAACTCGGAGAACTATCTGCCTGTCAGCGGTTGTAACTCCATTTTGCGAGCTACCGTCGGAGAATTTAATAAGTTGTCCGCATCGTCATTATCATTATCACTATCACTATCACCATGATTACCATTACGTTTACCTTTGCTGCAACCGTTGCCATTGCATCGTTGCACGTTATCCTTTCGCGTGCCGACATTCTGTCCTTACGACGACGACTGTAAGTTTTTCATGTGCACCATTTTGTAAGTGGGTTATTTAGCGTAAGTAATGCAATAAGTCTGTTAGTTTTCATATTTCCCGTCGTCTGCAGATGCATCTGCGTGTAATCCCCGGCCATCCGAGACTTCACTCCCAAAAAAAGGACGCTAAAGCAAACTTTTTCTATGGCGCACAAAACTGAAAGATGATACGGCAAACTGAATTAGCGCGGCACGAATGTGTTCCCCCCGGCAGCCAGGGAGGATAGATGGCTAACTGGCTGCCAGGATGGCAAGTTTTTATGCTCGGCACCCATTAAAAATTTGTAATTAGGGTATAATAAAGTTTTGCAAAAGGAGGCAGCTCGGCAAGCGAAGATCTCAGAGACTTGAAGAGCTAGAGTTACCAAATTTGGTATATAGGTGCTCGTTAGAGCTGCAAAACACAAAGTAAAGTTTAAAGGGTATCCATGCATTTTGTAGTATTGATAATAGGGATTAAAAAAACTCATCGATATTATAAAATTTGAAAAATCATCGTTGCTACTTTTGTTTTATATGGACCAAATATCGATGTGTCGATGTTTTAGACTCATCGATAGCAATGTTTACCTACAGGGTATCTTTTAGTAGAGCACACTCGACTGGGCGCATTCCCACTCGTTCTGTGTCAAGCTACATTCGCTTACTTTAATTTATTGCAAAGAATTTTAATTCATTTTATGAATTTCGTTGCGAGCAGATTACCCAAAGTTAAAGTTAACGTTGCACGAGAATGGCAAAGTGTTTCTAATGGATAATTAACTAAGTGCAGCTGCTCTCGCATTTAAACTTAAACAGTTTTTTGCTTGGGCCACCAGCAATGCCTGCAGCAAGCAGAATGTCCTTGTACGAGTACATTTTTTGCACTGCTCTTGTTTATTTCTGTCTTTTGTCTGGTTTCTTGGTTTCCATCCTTTGATCTGACTGCCCATCGCCCATCCAGCTTAATTGCATCGTAACTACAAAGTGCTGAGCTATGTAGATGTCAAAGCAACTGACGGCTTTTACCAAATCAGCATCTGATATTGAGCGTAATAGACTTATAGCAGACACTGTTGATTGCATTTGCGTACTTCCATGCAAAAATAGACAAATGTCATTCGAACTATTCTCTAGATATTCTTTCGTTTTCAATAGTAATTATTACTATACTTATTATTATTAATATTTTTCTTCTTATTATTATTATTTATTTTTTTTTAATGTTATTATTATTATTATTATTATTATTATTATTATTATTATTATTATTATTATTATTATTATTATTATTATTATTATTATTATTATTATTATTATTATTATTATTATTATTATTATTATTATTATTATTATTATTATTATTATTATTATTATTATTATTATTATTATTATTATTATTATTATTATTATTATATTACTACTCATTTGTTATTATTATTTTTATTATTATTATTATTATTATTATTATTATTATTATTATTATTATTATTATTTATTATTGTTATTATTATTATTATTATTATTATTATTTATTAATATTCTTATTATTATTATTATTATTATTATTATTATTATTATAATATTCTTATTATTATTTTATTATTATTATTATTATTATTATTATTAATATTCTTATTATTATTATTATTATTATTACTACTCATTTTGTTATTATTATTTTTATTATTATTATTATTATTATTATTATTTTTATTATTATTATTATTATTATTAATATTCTTATTATTATTATTATTATTATTATTATTAATATTATTATTAATATTCTTATTATTCTTATTCTTATTATTATTATTATTATTATTATTATATTCTTATTATTATTATTATTATTATTATTATTATTATTATTATTATTAATAGTATTCTTATTATTATTATTATTATTAATATTATTATTATGACTATTATAAACAGAAATCAGCTCACTTCTTGGATTTTCCCCTCACTGGGGGTGGATAATCCAAAATCAGCTAAGCACGACTACCATTTCACTTAACTTTAAACTTATCGAAAAAGAAACCCAAAAAAGTGTTCGCCACTTTTCGTAAATGAATCAAAATCCCGTCAGATGTTCTATATTCGCAGTTTAGCATGGAACACCCTGTATGTAAATGAAGCTTTTAAAAACTTAGCAACGACTATTGTTGGGGTGGGGAGGGGAAATACGAAGTCTAGGCAGGGCCTTATATGGCGGTTGTCAATAGAAATAATTTTTGTGGAAAACCAGCACCGACCTACCATAAAGAGAAACTGCGAAGCGAACGCGTACGTGACAATAAAATGAAATGTGTAAATGCTGTCAGTGTTGAACTGGAGCGAGGAGAAGAGCATGGGCCGAGGGGCGGCGGACGAGGGACGGGGGACGTTAACATGGACGTGCAGTATGGACTGTGGCAGAGATGGAGACAGAAACCAGAAACGGAGACGGAGGCGGAGGCAGCGACCAGAGACACATTGCTGTGACGCTTGTTTGTGGCTGCTGCTTCAGTTGCAGCTACAAACTGGAAACAACCAACCCCCAACCCCCACCCCCAAACCACCAACTACCAACTCGCAGTTCCATAAGCAAAGAAAAACAGCGAATTCCGAATGCAATTTGACAAATTTATTTGCAACGGCAGCAGCAACGCGACTTGAGTGCAGAAACAGATGCGAATACATACAAGAGTGAGTGTAGCATATATGTACGATATATATGAGCTGGGAAACTATCGATAATGTTGCTGCTCGATAGTTCCGCAAGTGCCAGTCTAAGCAATCGATAATATTGGGAGAATAATCTATAGAGTGCTTACGAAATTTCGGTAACAAAACAAATTATTATTTTCTTTTCATAATTTGAAACATTTCCACAAAGAAAAGATATATTTATAAGAAATATTTCTTGACTGAGGTCTTATTCTCTAAACCTCATAAAGAGAAACAAAGATAGTTAAGCTTTCATAAAATCATCAATTGGTTGAACAATGCAGTTCGATAGCATCGAAAAATCCCCCGATAGTGACTCACAAAACACATCCGATACTATCGTTAGTGTCATCGATTGTTTGCCAGCTCTAGTACCCCCACAAATGTGCAAATATCGAAGCACGTGAGCAACTTTTGAAAGCGCCAACAAAATGAAAGTTCTTTAATATTGTAGTAGAGAACGTCACAAGCTGCCAGATGAAAAATGAAAGAAATTTGCCAACTTTCAGCTTTGCGACAATATGCAAATGGCGACTGGAACCCTTTCCGGAGTTTGTACGCCAAGCAGCACGATTTTAATAAAAAGACATATACATAGGTGCAAGGATATATGTACTCGAGTCAGGCTAAGCTGCATGCCACCTCTCACCTGTTGCTGGCTGCCACTGCAACTTGAGGTCTGACTAGACTTTGAGATGATGTCTACACGGGTCTGTGGAAAATTCATTTAAAATGTGCGCCATAAGCACGCATTACACACACTCAATTTCCTATACCATTTTCCTGCTGCTCAGCCACACACTAACTCCATCCGGGAACGACACCGGCAACGTACCGTACGTTGCCGTACTCTCATGCCCGTACTTCTAAGCCTCGGCTCCAACGGCATTTCATGTATTTCCGTGCCACCTCCACGTGCCACATTCGTCTGTGGCTGCATCTGCAGCTCCGCTCGCGCAGCTGCGGCATCTGCTGGAATTAATGCCTCGCTTGGGGCAGCTGTCGCCCGTTTCCCGGGCAACCTCATTGAAGGTGTGCATTACGCAACATTCCATTTCTCGGGCTCTGCCTCCGCCTCCGCCCCTGGGCTGTGGCATTTGGCGCCATATGGTTGCAGTTAAAGCAAATCCCGCAAACTTTTCAAGAGTTTGCTGTCAGCTCTGAAGAGAGTCGACAAATTAGTGATGCATTTAAATTAAATAACTTAGATAACTAGCTAAGTCAATGGGCGCATTCAGCACAACTAATCGCTGACTAATTTCCGCTGCTTTTCAAACCTTTAAAATCGCTTTCTAAGCTGGTACTTCAAAGGTTTTTGATTTGTTAACAAACAACTACAGCTAAATAACTCCACTGACTAAATTTGATTGTGTTTGATTGATTTTTGGTCAGCGCCATTACCAAGTTTGGAGGGAAATTTCAAATTCGTAGTCACTAAAGAGAAAAAGCAGCGGAAATTAGTCAGCGATTGAGCTCAATGAATACTTGTTATATTAAAAGTACACTCAGAGAAAAAATCAAGTATTCTGTACTCAAAAGAAGTACAAACGGTGTCAAAATCCGACCAAGCTCGAAAAATCTTATTATGAGTACAGAATTCTTATTTCAAGAACGATTTTGTTAAGCCCGAAATTCTTGATTTTAAGAACTTTTCGAGATATTTTTAGAACATTTTTGCCTATATTGAGTACGTATTTTCTGATTTTGAGACAGTTTCTGTCCCAATTTTAAGTTCTGAATAATCTCAAATCAAATCTTTTAATACTCAAATTAAGCACAAAATATTCTTAAAAATGAGTCCAATTCAGTCTTGATTCAAGAATTGAACATCTTAAAATAAGAACAAGAAATCTTGAAAATAAGCCCATTTTATTCTAATTTCAAGAACTTTTAAACCTAAAATAAAAAAATTTGTTTCCAACAGGGTTTTGTTTTGTTTTGTTTTGTTCTGACTGTTATTTCTAATTTTTTTGTTGTACATTTTGTCGATTGCATACACTTACATACACACATATGTGTTAATAATAATTTGTTCTCAATCTAAGAAATTTTATACCTGAATTAAGAATAATAATCCTAGCTCGTTTAACGCTTAGATCAAGTACGAAATTTCTTGTAATAAGTATTTTGAGCTTAGTCCAAGAATTATAATCTTATTTTTAGAGAATAATGGGTTATTTTTGAAATCAAGATTAATTCATACTAAATTTAAGAATTTCAAAGAACGAATAATACTTAAAATTTTAAGAAAAATTCGGTATAAATTCCAGCCCGATAATTCTAGAACTAGAACGGCCATTTTTCTCTGAGTGTATATACTTCCATATGCATGTCAAAGTGAATATTAGTTAATAAGACCTTGAATTTCTATGAGAAACACAATTCAAAGTTAACTTTCATATGAGCCAGACACTAACCAAGCCCAGTTTGACAGGCAGATATGAACCTGAGAAAACTCACCCGAGGACTCAACATTCTGTTAGCTCAGAAGCTGCAAATTGAATACATTCATTTGCCATGCAAATATTAAGCAGGTAGTTTAACTGGCTAAGTAAGTTTGACAGGCAGATCGGAGACGATATCATATTTGAGACAACATGTCCGAGCGGTTATTAAGTCTGACAAGGACTGAGAAGTGGGCCTAAGGCCAGGACATGCAGCTTAACCATAAGCAGCAATTGAATACAGTACATACTCGTAAATTGGATGCATACATTGGTCCTGTGGCTCCTGCGATAAGGCCTTATAGACATGCAGGCGTGTTTGGGACCCTAAATTAAAATGGACACAGCGAATGGCCCCCAGGAGTGCGTTCAGCTCGTTGCTTGGATAAGGCTAATAGGATTTTAGGGGGGCAGCAGTGGGGGCCGAGGCCGTCCATTTCAATTAGTGGCCAGAGCGACAGTTGCGAATGTTCAGAGGGACGGGATTCCTACAATCGTTTCATTTGGCTGCACCGCTGGTCAAGCCTGTGCGCCTGTTAGAGATGGGCACGTGAGGAGTTCCTTGCAACAGGACACGATCAGCAGCTGTAAATTTTAACAGCACAGCATCAAAATTTATACAACAATTGCTCAAATATTTAAAAACTTATTGAGATACTTGAATTCAAGTTTATTTTGAAGTTCGAGCGCTGCTTCAAATTTGATTATTTTGGAGACTTTTATTTTAATAAATTATAAGTTTTAAGTACAGTTTGTTTGAATCTATTAATTGTTCTAATCGGTTCTATTTCCAAATTTAAAGAGCAATTTCCTAAATATTTAAATGCTTATTATAGAAAATTGTAGCTAATGAGATTGTTGATGAAATATTTAACAGGCTCGACGTCAACAATTCAGGGTGAATATAGAAAGGTAGATATGAAAAGTATTGGCTGGTCATATAGCGCTATTTCGGATGCTGCCAAGCATCCTCATCCTCATCAGTGACCTTTATTGTTAGAAATTTTTGTCCAAACTTGTCCGTATATGAGTAGTAGTCGGCTAGATTCGAACCCGAGTGCTCCCGTCTGTAAGGCGGATGCCTTAACCTCTGACCCACTTGCTGTCCGATCCCGGCCTGAACTAATTACTGTCATCAACAGGTCCATTTGAAATCCTAAGTCCGCACCAAAGCTTAATCCCTTTATCTAAGTTTCTAACCCTTACAGTTCTATTTATTATTATTAGAACCAATTTTGTTGAATTCGAGCTTACTTTGAAGCTCAAGCCCTGCTTTATAACAATAAAATTTGATTATTTGGAAACTTTTATTTTAATAAATAATAAGTTTTAGGAACATTGTGTTCGAATCTATTAATCAGTTCTAATCTGGTCTATTTCCAAATTAAGAAAGCAATTATTTAAATATTTAACTTTTGAGATCCTTGAATTTGAGTTTACTTTAAAATTTTGAGCTCAGCTTTATAATAATTACATTTGATTTTTCAGACTTTTATTTATATTATATTTACTATATTTCAAATCGGGCTTAGCCTGGACAATTTCTTTGAGAACAGCTTCGGATCAAATATCATTTAGGAGGTGGAAAACAGTTTTGAATCCTTAACTTTAGCCGTTTCGGCTTCAGAGCGATATGGAAGCTGTTAGATAAATACTTTCATTTATATCAATGCACATATATGAATTGTACACAATTGTATTCATGTATTTTCTATTTAAAATATATTTTTTTAATTTCTCTAAGGATGACTTTCTGTCACGCGCCCAACTCTAGCATGAAAATCGTATGTAGAGTGTGTTGGCACAGTAATCCATTAGATACAAATATGCGGCACGGGCATAATTTGTTGTGAACTCATTGTCTCACTGGAGTCAAGTGTGCACAGGTTTTGGCATTAATATTCCAATTAGCGTTGCATTTGCAACCGAAAGAGGCACAAGTTCATAGTCATGCCACAGAATGTGCACATAAAGCTGACTTGGATGATTTGGGGCTATTGTGGAGAGCTGGGCAAACACATCAACTAGAGTCCTTGAAGCCAAGTCAAATAAAAACATGGAAACATCTATTTCCGTTTGTCTTGGCACTAGGTGCTCAGCCAGCTCCTTTTTGCCTGAAGTCTAGGGTCTGAGTGGCTGTCTATCAATCTGGCCATAAAGTCCGTCTATTGGCTAAGGCGAAAGCTAACAGGACCACAAGCACACACACACACACACACACACAGCCCAATACGCCTTTACGGCTTTCCAATCGCTGCTCCTTCCTGTTGTTCGTCCTGTCCGTGTCCGTGTCCATGTCCCTCTGGACGCTCGACACTACAGAGATAACGGAGCGCATCAAATCATTTCGTGCTAATGGAATTGCATTGATGTTGATGGAATTTTTATTTCCTCACCGAGCATACAAGGACTTTGTCATCAAGTTTATAATGAGAGTGGACCTACACAGGCAAGCCTGTTTGTTGTTGTTGTTTTTCCTATTTGTTTAATCCACTAAAATACATAAAAAAGTACATTAAATCGGGTATATATCGGGTATGATATCATACAACTCATTTGCGCACATATCTTTTGTTCAGCGATATTTCTTTTATAACATACACATTTTATTTTATACTGGGTAAAAAAGTTAATTATGTTTTTATTTATTATTATATTTATATAATTGTATATATGGTAATAGCTTAACAAAAGCCTAGAAACTGCTTGGAATTTAAGATCTTTTATATCCTGGAACTCAATAAACTCACAAATAATTGCCTTTTCTAACCAGAAAAAGTTCTAAAGTAACAAAAACAAGTTTAAACTAGAAACAACGACTATCTTCGGAAACAAAACTTAATTATCGTCTGTTTGTGGTCAGATTTTGATAAAATTATAGGAAACTATTTGAAGTTCTCAGTTTTTTCATACAAAAACTCATTTTTCATCCGTTCCAATGGCAGCTATATAATTTTGAGCAAATTTGAACAGATTGTATATATATCTACACTCAGAGAAAAATGGCCGTTCTAGTTCTAGAATTATCGGGCTGGAATTTATACCGAATAGAGACTTGGTTTTGGTGACTTGGTAGGGATATCTTTATAAACAATAATGTTTTTCATACAAAAACATAGTTGTCGACCGATTATTCCTATGTTATAGTGGTCCGATCCGACCAGTTCCGACATTTGTACTGCCTGCAGCAAAAAGAAAGGTTCTGTGCCAAGTTTCATTACGATAGCTTTAAAACTGAGAGGGTAGTTCGCATAGAAACAGACGGACGACGGACATCGCTATATCGACTCGGCTATTCATGCTGATTCAGAATATATAAACTTTGTCGGGTCTCCATTCAGTCCATTACACATTTCGAGACAGAATTAGTAACATCGCTCTGCTAGGGTATAAAAAATAAATAAAAATCTCTTAAAATCATTAGAGATTCTTAATACAGAATATCTTGAATGGTTTCTAGAAATTGTTAAATAATTCTTTCATACTATGAGAGTAAGAATATTACAATAAAAAAGAATACTAGTTCTTTTTGTAGATATTTAGATGGTATGGAAATATTTCTGTAGTAAATAACTTACTAGGATGGTTAGGATGGGAGGAGATCCCAAAAAATAGGAAGCACATCAGTAGTTTGAAATACTAAAGGGTATTTCTGTTTCGTCCTTTTGCAATTCGCATTTGGTTGCGGTCCCAGTGCTCCTGAGGCTGCCTTTGGATGTTTTTATCCAATTTGCACTCAAAAACAATACGCAATTTTGGCATTTGCCTTAGTTTTTATGGGCTTTTGTGAGTAGACCGTGAGGAGATGCCGCCGCGGACAATTGAGGCGGACTGATGCCTGATCTGGGCCTGGCTAAGAGCCCCTTACCGATGATGATGAACCGGTTTATTGAATTTAACGCTTTTAGATGCGGAAATTACTGTTTGCTCTGTGCGTAATATCGAATGGAAAGCGCATAAATCTGCATAGAAATGTTTGGACTGCTGTAAGAGGCGATTGCCCTGAAGTTCCATAATACGTGCAAGTGGATAAATGATATCGTATACTCCCCTTCCCCCCTGCAGGACTTGCAATTGCCAGGAGAGTGTTTGCGAGGGTGGAGTTCGTTCGGGTTGGGGGGTGGATAATACATCAAACAAAATTAAAACGCACTGCGGCAGCCAGCGGGTGGCGGAAGGCGGAAGGCGGCAGGGGGAAGGCTGAAGGGTTGGCAAAACATTGCCACTGGCTAAAATAATGAACATCGGGAACCGACCAGGGACAGACTGCGCGACGGCTGCCAACAGCACGTGTCTGCAGGGGGGAAGGGGCGAGGGGTGTCGGCCAAACTGTCACTCAACGAAAACCAAACGAATGTATCAAAAAGCCAGGAACGCCATTGCTGCCAACTGGGCCAGCGACTCCGGCAGACTGTTGCTTCTTTGTTGCTTCTGTTCTGGCAGTGCTTATACTCTGTTTCCCAAAAGAAAGTGTGGCATACTGGGTTGTTGCAGTACCAAACACATTTTGTGTGAGATTCTAACTTATAGCCCCTCCTGCGCTCGAAAATCAGATAACTCTATCCGGACTGTTCCGGTTTCCACTTTCACAATTTTCCCGCAAATGTTTTGAGTCTCATGTTAACCGTTGAGATATTGAATTGAATCCTGTTTTAATGGCAAGTAAATTCAATCCTAGCTCAAAGTTAATCAAGTCCATAATATAAATTGAATCCAAATTGAATCCTAATCAAGTCCATAATATATAATCCCTTTCGCAGCATTTTCCGGATATCGGAACAGGTATAATTATCAATAGATGTGTTTTATCTATGCAATATTTAGTAATCATTTAAGTTTCGATTATTTGATTCAAGTCGAATAAATATCCTATATCGTATGATAAATATAATAAAAATAAAATAAATTAAAATGTTTGAGAACAAGTTCTCGCTGCTCAATGGTTGTCCGTGGTCCCATTTTACACAACTAATTTTTCTGGAGTGATCTACTTATAAAATGCAGCCAAAATTACTTAAACATATTGCGAATATAATGACTAAAGCATAGAAAAATAAACAACCGTTATTCTGCAGAATAACGGAATTTGGCTCAGCTGCAAAGTATCTGGTTGAAATAAGCTGTGACATTGTTTTTGGATGTTCTTTTAGTTTTAAAATGTTAAAAAATATTAAGAAAATATAGAAAAATTAAATGAAGTAATATTTGATAAGCTAAAACATAGGGCTAACTACCTGCGTTTTTATAATTTTGATATCTCTTTTAGTTTCGCCATTATAGCTGCTCCAAGTTATTTTTAGCTGCTGGTTGAAATAAGCTGTGAGCCACTGTATGTACCATACTTCTTTCTAATCAAAAAAAGACTTATCGATATATCGATTTGTATCTAAATTTGATCGATAAACTATATCATCCACAATTTAAGAGCTAGAGTTACCAAATTTAATGTAATTCTCCAAAGAATAGACCATACAATTTGATTCTCTCTCTGAATTTTGATATGAGGAATACGAGCAAGACTCACTGACAAACAGAGTATATGGCAGTCGGGAGTTTTTGACTATAACGTACACTGGTTTGCTTTTGTTTCTGTTGTGCCCGTTGTTGTTGCTCAATTTAGTCCATTGGCTTCAGTTGCCCCCGTTGCCAGACAATTGCTCATGGCCAGCTTTGCCCTTGCCTCTGCCACTGCCACTGCCTGTGTCCCTTGCCTCTGCCCACGCCCCGCCTCGTAGACAGAGCTCGCTGGGGTCGTCCGGCAAGGAGTTGCAGACACGACGACGCTGGGGTTGAAAGTGCATGACATACAATTGTTTCCCTGACGCCCTCCCCTACCCTTACCCCACACATAACCATTAACATGCATACTCCTCTCACGTGAGCCCGGCCAGCCACCAAATTGTTTTTGTGGTTGCCAGCTGGTTTATGGTTACACATTTTGCGCTCTTACCTTAAAAGCGTTGGGTTCATTTTATATTGACATCCTTTTTTGCATGCAATCTAATAAGGTGTATGGTATATGCTATGTGGCACAACTGCAGGTGCTCAAAAATAATGGTTCCACAATCCGCTACAGCCCTGCTCGCTTACGCTGAGCTTGCCACATGAATTGCAGCTATCGCATGGCTGTAATTTATTGCCTGAATTAGATACATTGTTCGTGTAGTCGTAGTGCATATGTCACTGTGTTTAACCCACAACATTCCAATGATTCATAGGCCTACGGCGATATCAAATTGATATATTTACGCATAGATTTAAGGCCCAACAAATTGACCAATTTATTTATTTACACATTTTCACAACCACACAAATCACGAAATATCAATGCTCTCTATAAATACAATCCTTTCTTTCTACATCGGGTTATTGATTATGGTTTTTAGTATGAACACCCCAATAATTGGAGATATTGCCCTTTAAACGACAATTAAACCAACTAATTAATCACACTGTAAGAAAAGAAGTGCCCTTTTGAGGTCATTCTTGATTACACTAGGCAACCTTTTGGCTTTCATCTTTAGTATAAAACTCGTAAAAACATTTTTTATGTCATCAAATCCTAAATATTTAACAAGGTTCAGTATTTCTAAGGTGTTTAGAGTCACATATACATACTATACCATCTTCGATTGATTTAATCAGATATCGATATCGATTTCGATAAGGAAGGAAAAGTTCATTATGTTATCGTGAAATCTGCACATTCTCAAAATATTTGGAACTCGAACAGAAGCAGTTTATTTTAGGCAACAAATCTATCAAAACTATCGTCCGAACAATTTGTTGATTTTCATCTTTTCTATCAAGATTTATCAAGATATCTCGAACAAACTTACCAATCTTTGCACTTTAGGAGAAGAAACTTTATCAGACCTAAACAAAATTTTCGATTGATTGAATCAGATATCGATTTCGATTTCGATAAATAATGAAAAGTTCTAAGATTGGAATATTTTATTTTATTGTGTTATCGTAAACTCTGAACATTTTCAAGATATTTGGAACGCGAACAAAGGAAGTTTATTTAAAGCAAAGTTAATATTTGAAAAAACAAAATCTAACAAAACTATCATCCGAACAATCTGTTGATTTTCATCTTTTATATCAAGATTCATCAAGATATCTCGAGCAAACTTACCAAACTATGCACTTTAGGAGAAGAAACTACTATCAGGCCTGTTTCCATTTCCGATTTCCTACTCCGAATAAAAACAAGTAAGAACATTGAAGTCGAACGCACCCGACTGCAGAATACTCTGTTCCCAGTCGTGTATAATTTGGTTATTTGTGGGTTCGGAAAGAGACGCGAAAACAACAGTAGTCTGTATGTCAAATTTGGTGACTCTGCCTGTACAGATGTGGAAAAATTTGCGTTCATACGGACAGACGGAAAGACGAACATTTCGCAAACCAAATATACTCTTCTTCCCTTTGGGAACAGAGTATAATTAATTGGAAATGGGCTTGAGCTGTTCCCATAACTTAAGAATAAGTCCAAGGTTTCAAATAAGTCTCAAACAAAGTTTTATGATATAAGGAAAGAAATCTTAAACTCATAAGCGTTAGAGATACAAAATTTGTTAAAATTTAAATAATCAGTATCCAATTGACGAAGGTAACCAGATTTACTGAACTCTGACACTCAAATGTTTGTTATGGTTTTAATTAAAAGTTTAATTACCTACTTTTCCGGTCCTCTCCTGCGACCTTTGGCCCAAGACAACAGCAATAGCAACAAATGAGACCACATCTGGCATATTCATTTATGGTAAACATTCCAGAGCTCCAAAGAAACTCACTGAAATCTCGGTAAGCGGGAAGTGAGGCGTGTCGGGCAATGTATAGAAATCTACTTTAATATTTATGATATTTTTTAGGAAACGTTTTGAATTTAATTTGCAGTTATATTTGGCACTTGGTCTAATGAAATGTTGCTCACCGCTTGGTGACAATTTAATTAATTTGAGGACTCTGCCTGACAACGTACCAAAGAAATGCGATTGCCAGACAATGACATACCCTACATACGACATAAGTAAAGAGGGGGGGAACCAATAACAAATACCCAACAATAGCAGAACAAATTATTTAATTTGCTCAGCGTTTTGTTGTTGCTGTTGCTTTTGTTGTTTCTACTATATTGTGTATGGAGTAAAATATGTGGCTTGCCTTAGAGATGAGTGATATTTTCACAAAAGTAACTGTTACTTGCAAATATCACTACGAAATATGACAGATTTATATGTATTCCCCCTCCTTATCATCAGAGAAACGAACAGTTCGGTCGATACTCGTTGAGGGTGAATATCGATACATTTACTGTGCCAGTTATCGATAATGTGCTGTTATTGTGAGTATCGGTAGCTTAATGATCTCTAATGATCTCAAAAATACATTGAAAGGTTCATATTTCATTCAAAACTAATTCAATATTAGCTACTTCTGTGGAAACGATGGCTTACAAATGCGAAAACTAAGAAGTATAACTTCCTATTAAGTATAGAACATAGTTTAAAGGGTCTTAATTTGTTGATTTTCTGGTAAAACTACAGCGTTGATCCCCACTAGAAAGAAAGCACGGAGAATATTGGTTTTATACTTAAAAAACGTGGAAAATATCCAAGAACCGATTTATGGTGGGGGAGCTTAACTTTATTGCACAATTAATTAAAAAAAACAATGATCAAAGCCCGTCCCATACAATTTACATACATATTTACCCATCGATAGAGAATAGACGGTTTACATTCCTTTCTTCTCAAAAGTCCCTTGATTTTCAATTGAAATATCGATTACTGAAAGTATATATCACATCTCTAGTCGCAATGTGACCAAATTCGAACTGTGACTGCGATTCTGCTACTTGTTTCTCCCGATATTCAGTCACAGTGATAAAGTCATCTCTAGTCCACATTGCACTAAGGCTGAGGCGTTGACCAGTCGTGGTCGTGGTTGGGCAGCCACTGACCATTCACCATTCACCATTCACCGTTCTCCACCCAGCCAGCCACCTACCCCACTAGCCACCCACCCACTCACCACTTGTCATTCTCACTCGTCGTCGAGGCTGGTCATGTCATTTAATGTCAGTTGAGCATTTGGCATTCGGATCACGTAACTTGTGTGCCACCAGCATTTTTTTCATTTTCATTCACTTACGCGCAGAGAACCAAGGAAACATCATCGGACACTTTACCATCTTATAGAGAGATCCGTCTGGGGCAGCCTTACTCTGATTTGTTTATTGCGGTCGTACTTGGAGTTCGCTTCGAATCATTTAGCGGCAGCGACTAAGTGACAAACTGACCAGCTGACTGTGGCATTGAAATTGATTGGTGAAAACTGCGTGGGCGTACGCGGCCTGTATGCCGAGTATTTTAATTGAATTTGCGCTTAATTGGCCAGAGACAAGCTTTGCAATTACGCATCCCACATTCAAATGAGAACGATGCAAATTCAAATTCACATTCAAATTTGAATTGGAATTGTCTTTCGTATTGGCACACTATATACGGGGACAACGGGTTGGACACCTTATAGTTGTATAACAAGCCGGAGAATATGGTAAATCTGTATTACAATCATTTTTAAAATACCAGTATATGAGTTACATTGTATGCAGTTGTAGGGTACCTACCCATACAAGCAATCTATACATCAGGATGTACACTTCAATTCAGAGAATACAATATTTCTGTATTGGAATAATTATTAAATACATTATTCAAATTTCTTATATCATAGATGTAAGATATAGTATCCAGTTATATCAAGTATAAGGTATCCAACCATATTATGAGCATCCATACATCAACATCAAGATGTACTCTTCAATTCAGAGAATATAGAATGTCTGTATTAGAATAATTATGAAATATATTATTCAAATTTCTTATAATATATGTGAGAAACATTGTCAGCAGTTATAAGGTATCCACCGATATTAAAAAGATCCATACATCAAGATGTACACTTCAATTCAGAGAGTATAGAACGTATGTACTAGAATAATTTTGATATATATTATTCAAATTTCTGATAATATCTGTGAGAAACATTGTATGCAGCTATAAGGTATCAACCCATATTTAAAAACATCCATACATCAAGATGTACACTTCAATTCAGAGAATACAGTATTTCTGTATTAGAATAATTATTAAATATACTATTCAAATTTCTTATATCATAAATGTGACATTTATTGTATCCAGTTATATTAGATATAAGGTATCCACACATACTAAAAACATCCATACATCAAGATGTACACTTCAATTCAGAGAATATAGAATGTCTGTATTAGAATAATTAGTAAATATATTATTCAAATTTCTTATAATATCTGTGAGAAACATTGTATGCAATTATAAGGTATCCACCCATACTAAAAACATCCATACATCAAGATGTACACTTCAATTCAGCAGAATATAGAATGTCTGTATTAGAATAATTATTAAATATATTATTCAAATTTCTTAAAATATATGTGAGAAACAATGTATGCAGTTATAAGGTATCCACACATACTAAAAACATCTCATACATCCAGATGTACGCTTAAATTTACAAGCATTTATGTCGATATCAATATATCGATACTAACTATCAGCCATCAACTTATCGATTAGCTTATCCGATTTACTTTTTCTGAGAATTCATTTGAATCCTGATATCTGATATTTTGGTTAGGAACCCACATAGAAAGTTTGGATTCTTTGGAATTATTAGAGCTGTCTTCTGCTGCCTTTTAAGTACACCATTTAATGAATTTCCTTAAATTTCCTTATTAAGATAAATAAAATGAAAAATGTATTAAATTTTAAAATATTTGGTAAGTTCGATTTTATGCAGCACGTTATGTAAGCTTTTGTGTATATTATGTTGGTAAAAAGTCTGTGTTTTTAAGCCCACCTTAAGTCTCTCAACCTTAGTTGCCCTCTCAAGCCCCCTTAATGTTTTGTGCATTTTTAGTTTTCATTTCATCAAGTTGGAAAGTTGGCGCTTATCTCGTTCGTTTTGGTAAAACATTTTGCACTAACTTGTTTCCCAACACTTTGCCGGGGAGGCTTAATCCTGAACGTCTGCTTCAGCATTTGTAAACTTTGTGCACATCGGGTTCACACTATTTATAATACATATATGTTAGTTGATTTTATGCTAATGGATCCAACAGTCAAACTGCGATGATTTTCGGCATAATTTTAGAACTTTATAATGTGTTTATAAAGGGAAGTGTGTTTAACCAGTCAGAACTGGAACAGATCCTTAATCGAACGCTTGTTTCAGGGCGGTATTATTATTAGAAAAGAGATTTGAATGTCTTTAAGAGTCATCTAGTTCAGAATACTCGACTAAACGATAAGATATGACTACAGATCTAGGATGCTTAGAAACCATTTAGTCCTATCTATGTTGAGAATGTGATATCAAATTGAACTAAATAGTGATCCCAAAAACCAATCAATTCTTAAGATCAATTGCCATTCTCTCACGCTGAGAAATACGACAGTATATAATATCATATCAATATCATAAAACTCTATATATAAACGCTTCAAATTGATGCAATTTAGTTCAATTTATTGCCTTAACTACAACATTTTTGTGTTAGGAACAATGATTTATAGGAACGTCAATAGATTCTTTCATTTCTCTCAGTGTGGTAACAAAGTTAGTTGCGTTGCCTCAACGGGCAGGACGATGAGTAATCTGTAATCATGAAAAAGTTGCTTGGAGCGGACGCTTTTGTGGCTGGCTTATCAGGAGCCGAAAGGATAAAGTTTTGCGGAACCGCTGAAACGTCGACGGCCGAGTGAAAAGAATGCCTTGGCAAGACTGCTATGCCAGTTATATGGGGTGCCCTGGTTAACAAAATGGCGTCGGCACATAATTAATTGCACTAAAGAGATTAGTTGCTGTGCATAAGTTTCCACGCAGCAGGGCGGATGTGTACACCCAGCGCGTAGTCAACGCCGACAGCCATCCCATTGTCAATAACTGCACACGCAACGCGAAAGCTGACTTAACTGTGCCCCACTGTGGCGCCCCTTGGCACCCCCAATCTGGCACCCGAGCCAAAGCTGATGACGACGCCGCAGTTTGCACCTGCCAAGCAGCTCGCCCACATTCTGCACGCAATCTAATTTGGCTGGAACAGAGGAACGTGCCCGGCTTGGAAATGGCTAGGTAAGGTCCAGCCCCACTGCCGCACCCGCCAGGAAGCGGATGTCGAGAGACAAAGTTGCTAATATCGTTAGAGAGAACAGGACCCGGAACAGCTTGTACTATGATATCTTCATAGTAAGTGCTGGCTAATACCCATAAATAAATGGCAAGAGCACACACACAAACACACACACACACACACATGTTTATCCTTGCAGATGCATACTCAAGTAGCGTAAGTCCTTCGCATAATCCGATTCCGATGAATGCATTTTCGCAAAGCTTTAAATTACACACATTTTGTATTTTAAGCAGAGCAAGGACACTTATGAAAAAGGAGGTACATTTGTACAACTAAGATTGCTTTAATTGAGCCTGGGAGACTATAAGTTATCCCATATCCAGGTTTAAGTTTAGGCAAGTTTTGGTCACGTTTTCTCTAGATAAATAAGGAATATCAATTTTATTCCTTGCTAAAAAGAGAACTTTCCATTTTTTTAATTCATTTCCTTACACATTTTAGTAAAAATTAATTTGGGAAAATTTTTAGAGATGGTAAAAGAACTTTCGAAACTGTTTAATCCTGAAATTTCACCTTTTATCGATTGCGAAGATTAAAGTAAGTATAAAACTATATTTTAATACTTATTCTGAAGTTGTTCATTGTTGGTATGCCAAAAATTTCAACAATTTAGACTTTTAAGCATCCCGATTAAGTTAGGTTAGGTTGAGACAGCTGATACCCCTACAACGGGAGCCCCACGGCATAGACCATCCTTAGCTAATTAAGCTATATAATATTGGGAAACTTTAAGAGCTGCTTCAGCAAAACCTTTAAAAGCTCTTTCAACGAGGCGAATCCTAGATGATTGAACCTTAGGATGTGTTCTAAAGCTCCTTGCACTTCCTAGCTGCAGCTCATATAACTTTGCCAGGACCCAAGTTGTACAACCTTAAATGAAATTAAATTCAGTTAGTGCCTGGCAAACATATTTATTTGGCATTCATGTTTAACTTTCTCATTTCTTTATGAAGCCATTGCAGGTAAATTGATTCTGAAAAGCGCTTTTCAAAGGAAAGGTTAATACATATTAAATTCCAGGTCAGTTCATCAAAGAGCGTGACGGAATTTCACGAATAGCTTGGGTAGGAAGCACCACATAATGATTGATCGCTACACGTAGATAGACAGGAGCTGCTGTTGGCTGGGAAGGCAGCACAAAGGAGATGCAATCACGTTGAGTCAAGGACCTGGCGAAAAGCTAAGAGCAGGCTGCCAAGGCGAGGAGGAGCTGTTGCCGGATAAGGAGGAGCTCAAGCGAGGTGCAAGATGCATGCAATTATTTTGAGGGCCAGGCGGCAGCGTTGCAGTGCAACTCGCTCAAGGATAATGCACTTAAGCCCATAACCTGCCAAGGATTGTGCCTTTTGTATGCACATGTGTGCTAGATGCGACTGAATTTGAATTATTCATCTCTGTTGCAGTTGCCGTTGCTGTTGCAGTTGCCGTTACCGTTGCTGTTGCAGTTGCTACTGCTACTGCTGCCACATGACGGGGGTTGTTTCGCACCAACTGACGCGTCGGCAACTTGTCGTCCTTGAGGGTTGGCGGCAACAGGCGGCGCGGCAACGCTTTGTGCACTTTCCAGTTCACATCTCTACCATTGTGGCTGCTGTTGTGTTGGCGGCAATTCGAATGCAATTTCTGCAGCATTAATCATTCCCCCTGACCCCACCCCCACCCCCACCCCCACCCCTCCCACACACATCACACTGAACCCTGTCCAAACAGAGCATCGGCGAGCCTTTTGCTAATGTTGACAAAACGCATTTTAAGCTCTCCAGGATTGGCTTCTTTTGTTTAGTTAGTTCAGTGTCCACTTTGCATATGTGAAGCCCGGGCTTTGAATTAGAATTTGGATTGGGATTTTCGGTTTGGGTCCTGCATCAGCAACCCCCAAATACGATGTAACCCTGGCCGGTCCTTGTTTACCAAAGCCCTTAACTACTCCATTGTTTAGCCGTGGACTAAATCACTTCTATTTCTATGGTCCAGTTGCGCATTTTTGATTTATGTATGTCCCTGGACACATCTACACTGAGCGAAATTTTGAATCAGATGAAATTGTTATACAAATATGTTGGAACATAAATAAATTAGCTAAAATTGGCACTACAAATTGAAATTTGATGTGTGTGTAAATACATCTAAGAAGGAAATACAAATTGAAGATTTCTTTTTCCCAAAAGCTGTTTCTTTCTATAAACATAAATGTTTCTTAGTTTATTTTTTAAGGTTTTCTTTATTTGCGATCTATCTTAGGACTATAAACAAATTTTATATTTGAAACTAAAATTTACAAGATTGGTTGCGCTCCAATATACAGATATATCTTCCTTAAAATGTATAAGGTAGATCTTTCGGACGTTGATGTACTAAATTCAAGTGAATTTCTGATCGGAACTGCAAAACTAATCTGGCTGATTAATTCAGAAGAATCAATTTCCCCTTTAATTAGTTTGTGTAAGAAGATTACACCAAGCATGGTTCTACCAAAGACAATTTAATTCATTCATTGTATGGGCGTTGGATATCTTGTTATTTATATGGTCTTTGCTTCTACGATTAGAAAGAGAAGGAAGATGTATTAGTAAAAGTCTACTACGATAAGAAGGCAAGCGAGTATAAGGATTCCAGTTAAGACACCGGAGTGCAAAGAGCAGTAATTGTTTTTGTACCGATTCTATTACTTTCCTGATGAACCTTGTACTGGGGACACCAAATACAAGACCCATATTCAAGAATAGGTCGAACAACAGAGGTATAAAGAGTCAAAAAGATGTAGGAATTTGTACATGATATCTTTTTAGTCGCCTAGTATCTCTTCTATTATCTACTAGGTTTGTTGCTAACAAATTTTTATGGCAGCTCAGTCTGTTTATATAATTTTCAGTTCCTTTCTTTTTTTCATCCTTGACAAATAAAAATCGGAGATCTTTATGAAAATCAAAATTCCTGACCTACCAAGGAGCATTAACAAATAAACATTAAATACAATATTTTTTGCAGCTTTATTTTACCCTGTTTTGTCTATACTGAATATTGATCTAAAATTGTATATTATAAGCCGTATTATCACCTCAAATGATAAGTTTCAGCTAGAAATGAGTGGTATTTCAAAAATGTACAGTTTTCTGTACAAAACAAAGAACAACGCTCAATAAATAACGGTAAACCGTTTAAGACAATGCAAAACAAGTGAATTTTCAGCTGAAAACTCAGTTATAACTTGTTTATCCGTTCGATATTAGTAGGAATAGCTTAGGTTTGGATATGTAGGTACTATATGTTCAGATAACATATGTTATGACCAACCCTAGTATACAATAATATTTCAAAATTTGATGGGCAACAAATGATGGAGTTATAACAAGTGTGTGATTTAAACTGAACAACTTTTATTTTAACAACGCACTCACCTAATATGTTCAACGAGCGAAATAGAAAAACTCTTCGGTTTTTATTTTTTGTTGCAAACAAACTTTTACAGTTGTTTTTCACTGTTGCTGCAAATGCACGACAAATTAACACGGCGAGAACAAAAACGAAATGGTCCCGTTGCTGCTCGAGTATCCTGCTGCTGCCAGCGTATGTGCCTCAGTGTTATCCTTGTCCCTGTCCCTTTCCCTGTCCCTGTCCCTGTCCTTGTCCCTGCCCGTTTCCGTGGCCGCCACGCCCGCGGCTTTGCTGTGGCACTGAACAAATGCTCGTGCGAATAAAAACTAAAACTCTGCGCTTGTTTTTTGTTCCTGTGTGATTTTCACTGCGCGTTTGGGATGAAAGTTTATAGTATGCAGGGGGCAGCGTTACGGGGCGAGGGTGGCGCGTTATGGTTCACCCTTGGGTAGAGGCGCAACACGGCATGTTAAAGTTACAGTTAGCGCAAAACTGCACGGCTTTTTGATTATGTTTTATGTATTTTTCACTCGTACAGGAATACACACACACACACTAACGTATTATTGCCTAACAGCACTTGTAGATATATTAACGTTTATTATTTTTTATTCAGTTTATGTCAACTAGTATTAAGCACTTTATGGTTTATGCGTATTATTGCTGATGCAATATTATTTTTCAACCCTCGCAGCACGCAACAGTCAGCGATGTTTGTTTGTGTTTACTGTTATTAATGTTCGTTTTACCGTTACCGCACACGCGAGCGTCTTTCGTCAAACTGGCAAAAAGTCGCACACTCACCGTAGAATTTCTCAATTGAACTTTGGAAAGTAGAATTGCTGTTTATTACAGCAACAAACAAGCATGAGTTTCAAAGCTTTGCCAAAGTACGCTCTCGCACTGCTTTTTGTGTGTGTGTCTCTCTCTCTGAGTCTCTCTCTCCCCCACTGTCGCTCGCACACCCACAAGCAATCTCTCTCGTTTTGACAGTTGTGAGCATTAGTTTTATACAACAACAAAAATAAAGAAAACAGCCATCTTTGGGGTGCCGAAACTGTATACCCTTGCCGAAAATTTATTCATACTAGATCTCAATTTTCAATCGAATGGAACATAATGAAATATCAATTTGGTGAGTTTGGTTAGGAACACAACTCAATGTTGCACCTATTGGTTGGTAGCTATTATGATTAAAACCGACTAGACACTGACAGACACAATCGCCACTTTCCAATGCGCATTTCGTCACACAAGTATAGTACCCTCTGGTAGGGTATAAAAACACAAGCTCAAACAACAAATGCGACGCAACAGCGCGCCGAGCTTTGAACGGCAACCACCCAAAAATGGCCAACGATGCGAAAAAGTCGTTAAAAACTCAGGCCATCCCGCTCGTTGTGCGCATGCGACAACAAACTGCAAAGAGAGAGCTTTAAGCTCTCGTCAGTCGCTGTCTTGCTCTTACACTTGTGTGGGTGGTGGTTTTCCAGCTTAGGGTTGCAGGCCAAGTGTGGGTGGATGGTTTTTCTTAACCGCATATTGTTATTGTTGTTGTTGTAGTTGTAATAATGCAGCAGCAGCAGCAGCGGCGGCAGCGGCAGGAATGTGCATTTTGTTCATGTTGTTTGTGCATTGTTGTTGTTGTTGTTGTTGTTGCTGCTACTGCAAATTGCCTTGTAGCATTTAAGTCGAATTATGAAACCTGGTGCTGGCACCCCCCCAATCCGCCCCACCCCCACGGGAGCACCCATGCAAAACGTCAGCAACGGGTATGCGCCTAAGGGAATATGCCTGCATTTTAATTAATATTGATTGAAGTTATTTGAGCGGGGCAGGTGCTTTTTAATTTAGTTTGAAATGTGTATGCCAAACAAATAAATGGTTAATAAAAACAATTACTGCAACTCCATTGCATGCTCACAAAGAACGTTGAGATCTAAACTAAGAATGTAGACAACTTTAAATTTAATGTTTTCTAAACTTTAACATGCTTTTTTCTAGCTGCCTACAATATAAACAGCCAATTCCATGCAAAAGAATGAAAACTTGGAGAGTTAAATTCATTTTAAAGTTATTCCATTCAAAAGTTACCGCTCTTTCTTGTAAGTGAAACATGCAAAAATGTTGTCGTCCCTTCGAATTTCAGACTGCGACTAAATTTGCATTTCAATTCTCTCACTTTTTTCTAATCCCCTTTCTACCAAGTTGCGCTGATAACATTGCACATTCTCCTCATACCCTTTCAGTGGGTGTTATAATGTTGTGCCCGCCGCATAATCATAAACTGTTCCTTTTTACCAACACAAGCCAAATCCAGATTACTTTATCCCATATTCTGTCTAATTGAGGTTAGGTTCAAATTCTTTATTTCATTAATGTATATATACATATATATGTATGTAACACCACCACACACACAGATCCAACCTGAATATACATATATATATTGTACATATATAAAACATATTTAATAACCTTGCTTGTTCTGTTTTAGTGTCCCAGTTCTTTGAAAGATTTTGATTACAATTTTTAGTTTTGTACTATTACAATACCTAATAGCTATCTAGAAACTCACGCAAGAGTATTTAATAGTCGGTATGACGAAGCAGGCGCTTCTTCTTCTGTTATTTGTTATCTATTCAGAGTTTAACTTAAGTGTGATTCGTTGATGCGCTTGACAGCGCGTGTTGCAACAGTGAAACTAGAAATGTTTTATGCAAAACTTAAATCTTTAGTTGAACTTGAACGAAAGCGAGTCCATGATGCATTGAAGCATAAATATGATTGAAGTCATCATGGAATATGCAAATTCAATTTACTAACTCAATTTGTCGGTGTGTCTGAGCATGAAGCTAATAAGCCTGAGTTAACTGAAGTCGAGTTTTCCAACTATTTTAGGTAGGAATAATGTATTCAGTTTATTCAATGATAATTTAGCGCTAAATTTTGAAAATACGCTATTGTTTCATAGCTGTTAGCTTTTCGTGGCTAACTTAAACGATATCGATAAGTGATAGGCGGTGTGGAGCAAAAGATCCATAGTTTATAAATATAAAATATTTATTTGTCTTGCATATTTAAATGCAATCCGCATTTCTTAAGAAAAATATGGTATAATCATTTTCACTTAGGCTCCATTTAATTTAATCCAATAATCCAAAATCGCATCTTATTAAATAACTGTATTTCAATACTAAAAAACATGAAATAGTATTGGGAAAGGCAATTTTAATGGTTGCTACATCTTTTAACATCGACATGCAGACATATCAACATTTATAGACAATCATATTTCGTTTGGCGTTTATTTATTTCATTGATGCACAAAAAATAAAAGGTGTATAGAATTATTAATCGATATCGTTAAATAACAGCAGTGCTCATTATGGGTATGTTATGCTTCTGTTATCAAAGGTTAGCAGATAGCTAACAGCTGTTAAATTCAAATGACAGCAACATTTTCCAATTTTAAACTTAGCTAGACACTACATATAGCGATATTTTATTTATTTAATTGTTATTTTAACGATTATGCAGTGAATGCAATGCAGAGTATTACAAAATCTGCACATATACACAACGATAGTTAACAGCAAAGAATTTGTGCATGTTAATAACATTATCGTAATATGTTAAACTTATGTCGCTGTATGTGTGCCTGTTAGTTATTTATTTTCACACTGTTTGCAGGTTAACTTTTTGTTTGGCACTAATTTTACTTAATTACAATGGGTAAACGGCGTACGCAGTCTCTAATCGACTCAAATTCGAGCGATAGTGATAGCGACGCGGAAACCAACTTAGAATCGGTGAGTTATTTAACTTATCCTCGGATCTACGCCTTTGCAAACTAGCCGCCAATGCAAGCAAAGGGATGATTGTAAAAATCTATACTTACGACTTTTTTATGCACGCAGGACTTGTTGTCGCTGGCGAGGAAGCGAAAGAAGCCAAGCAATGTCACAAAGGCCGCCAATTCCAAGTCCGATTCCGACTCGGACTGGGCAAACAACAAATCGGCCGCGCCCGCGTCGAAGAAGAAGCGGCAGAAGAAGAGCAGTAGGGACTCGAGCTCCTCGGAGGAGAATTGGGATGATGATAGTCAGGATGCGGTGCCAGCGCCCGCAGAGAAACGGCCAGAGCCAGAACAAAAAAAGCCAGAGGTTCACAGTGAACAAGAGGAGGGCGAGGTGTCTGACACCGACTCAGACAATGAAAAACCAAAATCCAAGGCCACCTCGTCATCCGACTCTGGTTCGGACTCAACCAGTTCTTCGTCATCGAGCTCTGAGTCGGAGTTTGATGACGGCTTCGATGACGATCTGATGGGTGACGAAGAAGATCGCAAACGGCTCAATGGCCTGTCGGAGAAGGAGCGCGAAACAGAGATCTTCAAGCGTATCGAACAGCGCGACTTAATGCGCACCAGATGGGAGATTGAGAGGAAGCTCAAGCTGGCCCGACGCGGCGAAAGAAACGAGAAGTCCAGAGGAGATCGCGCCAAAAAGAAATCGAAGAAGGAGAAGCGCAGCAAAAAGGCTAACGACTTCGCACCGCCCATGCCAACAGCAACCATAGCCGACATTGATGCCATCAAGAGCAGCGTCACAGAAGCCCGTGACTTGGCCAAGAGTCCCTCGCCTCTACCATCCACTCGAGAGGGGCCATCCACTTCAGGCGCAGGCTCAGTTGCAACCAGCAGCAGCGCCGAGAAAAGTGGCGATGATCAAAGCACTGGCGGTGTGTCCGACTACTTCGATCACAAGGAGCGCTCCAAGGAGCGCAAGAAGAACGTCGAGGCAAATAAAACGGACGACAAGCGTAGCAACGCAATGGCCATGCTCAAGGCCAAGCGTGAAGGAAAGGCAAAACGAGGTAGGAAACCTTAGTTTCCAATTATAAATGTAGCCGGCTAGAAATCCCTTGATAGATACGTTAGACATCGCTTTATAACCAATTTACAGTCTATATTCCCATTACCGTATACTTTTTCAAGTGATATACTTAACATAAGTTCTCACAACTCTATGATAACCATTTTTAGCAAATTCATGGGGCTTAACATTGTTTAATTATCTCTTATCGCATTGCAGAGGAGGAAGAAGCCAAGCGACAAGCGGAACGCGACCGAGATGATGAAAAGGAGGAGCTGGAGAGCGTCTCTGGCTGCAAATCGGCGGTCAAGCTGAAAGCATCAGAGATCTACTCAGATGATTCGGGCAGCAGCGACTGGGATGACGATGAGAAGCCCACGGGCAAGCGATCGCGATCAAATAGCAGCAAGGCTTCCAGCGAGTCGGAGGACGATGAGAAGGCCACAAAAAGTCCCGTATTTATAAGCAATAGGGAGGATCTGAACAAGTTGCGACTGTCTCGCTTCAAAATGGAGCGTTTTGTTAATCTACCCATATTCGAGAGCACTGTGGTCAACTGCTTTGTACGCATCAGCATTGGCAACAATGGCCAGAAGCCCGTGTATCGCGTGGCCGAGATTGTTGGCGTTGTGGAGACGGGCAAAATATACTCGCTGGGCACGACGCGTACCAATCGTGGCCTGCGACTGAAGCATGGCACACAGGAGCGTGTCTTTCGGCTGGAGTTCATATCGAATCAGGAGTTCACCGAAACTGAGTTCAATAAATGGTACGATATCTGCCAGCAGTCGCATGTGCCCATGCCAACAATTGACCGTATTGAGATCAAGCAGAATGACATTAAGAAGGCGCTGAACTACGAGTACAAGGACGAGGATGTAGACAAAATTGTCGAGGAGAAGAACCGTTTTCGCAATCGCCCCACCAACTATGCCATGAAGAAGACCTGCCTCATGAAGGAGCGCGACGCGGCCATGCTGCGCGGTGATTATGACATTGCAAACGATCTGGGCCAGGAAATCGATCAGCTGGAGAGTCGTGCCTCCGAGCTGGACAAGCGGCGCTCCCACAGTCTCAATTTGATATCCTACATCAACGATAGGAATCGCAAGCGCAACGTGCAGGATGCGGAGAAGGCCATCATGGAGGAGGCGCGTGCCAACAAGGGCATGAAGATATCGGATCCATTTACGAGGCGCATCACTCAACCCCGCATGGGCTTCAAGGGTGGCAAAAAGGAAGACGATGAGCTGCTGCCAATGCAGCTGCCACCGCCGCCGCCGGGCAAAAAGAAGCCCAATGAAACCAGTACTTCCAATGCAAGGCCAACAGACGCCAAGGACTACAGTCTGTACTCACTGCACGACTTTGACATAGACCTCGATGTACCGCTTCCAGGTAAGTGCCAATAGGCGCCACTTCCTCCAATACCTTGCCACTTACTGACCCAACTCCAATTGCAGTTAACAGCGCCAATGCGCTCCCCAAGCCGGCGAACAAGCCGACCGAAACGGTATCCAAGCGATCGCTCAACCTGGAAGACTACAAAAAGAAGCGCGGTCTCATCTAGCTGCACCGTTTAATTATTGACGTTCTTTACCTAGTTTAGTGGTGTTACGATTAATTAAACGTAATCGATTATTGTGACAATTAAGGAGAAACATTTGTTAATGACTCATTCACTTGCGTACGCAAAGCAATCGCCCAACAGGCATAGTTTACAAATTGTATTATATTTACGAATATATCTCTTTGTACCGATATAGACCAACCATATTTTATTCAGAGCTGCCCCAGAATACCACATTCAGGACGGATTATAACATTCGAACAAACCGTCCTGAGGTACAACTCTGAGACGCCTGAAAATTACCACTTATTTTACAATTAAAATATTGCAATTGGAATTGTTTATGTTTTTTATACCGCTTGTCAAAACTGTGCGCGTGTATGAGTGTGTGTGTGTGAGTGTGTCTGTATGCGAGTTCACTTAACTTATGATCCATAATTAGGTAAAATTTACAAAAGAAAACTCATTTTGCAGCTTTTTATACGTATAATAATACATAGTCGTAGAAACACAAATCCTTTGTATTTTTACTAGCTTTAAGTTCTTAAGTATATTAATTGCTATGTATACTGTTTATTACTTTATTGAAATTTTTATACTTTATAATTCCGCTGATACATACAACTGTTTAAACCTAAAGCACTCATAAATATACACAACATATTATAATAGAATACATAATGGATAAAGCCTCGGTTGTAAGCATTCAGAATTGTATTAATTTTAAATGAGTTCGACATCGAGATAATGTAGCCAGGTTATAATAAACAAATACATACAATATCCAAAATGATATCTTATTATTACCCAACTGTACCACATTACAGATATCCTAAGTGGAATCTTCTTTCTGACGCTTCTTTAATTGGTTTGCAGTTTGTTTGCGCAGCTGTTGGCTCCCTCTCGTGTTCAGACCTAATTTAATTAATTCGATGAAATTGTCTTTTAATTGAATGTGATCGTGTTTCAGTCGTTTTGCGGGAGTTCGAATACAACTACACACAACTTGCCAAAGGTCACAATCGAATTGAATTCAATACTATATACATACTCGTATAATATACATTACAACATGTTCTCAACGGATTTACTTAAGTGGTCTCCAAAGGGGGGCTAATTTCTCTATGGGAATAACAACCAGTCAGTTCAATCATTAGTTTGATTGTCAAATTGAAACATGGAATACTTTGATATGGGTTGAAATTCTTTATTTAAATAGCTTAGAATTTATTATATCTTTAGTTTTATTTAAGCTTGAAAGTTCTGGATATATGACTACAATGTAGGTATGATGTAGTTTATTTAAGGAAGTTTATAAGCACGAAATTAAAAGTTCAAGTTTTTCTCATTTCAGAACTAAAAATATTCAAACCTAAATTAAATTCCTTTCTTTGAAACTCAAGAGCTTACTATTGAAAAACTTTGAAAATGATAAAAATATATTTTCTTAACGAGAATCTAATTTAGTATTGCAGATATATACTTTAAATGCTAACTGGAGACCTCTGCAGTTATCTATTTTCTTTTTCTGTTAAATATAAATATTAAAACGCTAATAAAAACCCAATCAAAAAACATATAAACTTTATTCTAGGAATGTAGAAACAAATTTACAAGATTTGCATAAGAAAACTTAGAGATTGTTAGCATTTTACAAAAGTCTTTCAATTTATTGATAATTATCAATGTATCTACATCATATTATATTATAATAGATTGATGAAATTTGGTATAGTGACAGCCACAAGTATTTTTAAGTGATAAATAAAAGGTATAGAAGAGAAAAGTAACTTGAAAGATGGAAAACACTAGCAACGTAAAGCAGTTAGTTTCCCTGGGGACATATACAATAAGAACGTCACTATTATGCAACTTTATATATGCTCAAATAATAAGCATATATAGAAATGCACTTCCGGTAAGAGCTCATTGTTAAAATCTTTGCATACAATACTGTATATTAGTTGGTACTCGTATATAGGGGAATGCTTGTCCCGATCTCGGACAGAGCTCCTATTCGAAATCACTCATCGGCTCCATTCTGCAGCCATATTGCGAGCAAATGTTAATCTGAATGGTGACTGATCCGATCACAATGAGGAGCCGGTCGGCGGCAACATATTTCCCATTGTGGCACAATGACATTTTATCTCAAAATATGCAACAGAAGCACGTTCTCTGAAGCGGAGAATGTAATAGATCAGAGGCAACAGCATCAGCAATCAGAATCAGAATCGGATTCAAAATGCTAAAAACTACCGATGCGTGGCCCCTGGCAAATGGACATGGTTGGAGTGGGCGTGTGGGACGCTCCGATGCATCTATAGATACTTATAAACACAGATGCACATATGTGTATATAATGTATCTCAAGTTGACACATACATAAGAGCATGTATCTCAACACACAATACGCGTCTCCGTTGCCGAACATTAAAGGCAGCTAATCAACCGGCATTCAAGAAAGAGCAAGTGGCTTTTTGAGCTGCCTTCATCAACGCCTCTGTCACTGTCACTGCTCTGCCGCAGTCGCAGTCGCTGCCACTACCTCCTCCGTCGCCGAACCCCCCCTTGAAGTATGCGTTAGGGGCAGCCGCATCCAGCAGATTCACATCGCCAGCTCAAGCGATCAGTTGGACTCGCGACTGCAAACGCGCCGGAACAATCGCCCCCAGAGTTTAAGTTTAAATTGCGACACGCGCCCAAGGGGAGACTTGGAATAGATACGATTATCCGTTGAAATATTAAATCGCAGCTACTAATTTAATTTAGATTCGAGTGCCAGCAATATGTGTAGCGTCAAGTGCCTAATTGATCTGTTAATATCGCTTTTGATCTTGCTGCGTGCCAGCAGCCAAGCCGAGCTCAATTTCAACAATGATCTTGAGAATGATCAAAAATTTAAAAGCATTCCAACAACTATAAAAACCTACGAAAATGACACCGTTCTATTGCCATGCAATTTGGATAGTAAGTGTTTTTAAATAACCAAAGCTAATTAAACAGTTTTGAACTTAAATGGACTCCAATTCTATTGCGGCGCAGAGTATCTCACAGTATCACAGTTATAAATAACCGAATCTCCAAATTAGATGACCAACATTAATAGGCCTTGAAAGTGCTGCTTTGTAGTCCCTCCATAAGCAATTGGGCATAACAATGGCCTTTAATTTGTACTCCCAGGCAACCAAGTTTCTAGATTGATATTATAAAGAACCCTGAATGACTGCACAAAAGACAGCTAAGGAGGAGATTCGTGCATCACAATGGATTTTCTTTCTTTTTCCATAATAGACACATAAACGGATTTTATTAATTGAACGTCAACTAAACTATTTTGAACAAGTTTATGGCTTAAGTTTCCTCCGTAGTTGATGTCAATAAAAGGGTTGTTGACAGTACCCATTAAATCTAGATTTTCGAGATCTTTTGAATCTTTTATAGAATTACTTACAGAAAATATATCCAATTTGCCAAATGTGTGTAATCTTGTAAATTTCCTTAAATTGAATTTTCCGCTTATTATACATGTACTAATTTTCCAGTATTCAAATACTGTAATCAGTCTGAGGATAGTTTTATTTAGATGACATCCCGAACTGTAATATTTTTTGCCTAGACTCTAGCAAACATACAAGATAAATACTGTAGTAAAGCATATGGCGGATAATATTAGTAAATATTACCACAGTTCCGGAAAATTATAAGTTTACCGTACAAATATGAACTATTAGATTTCCCCCCCATTAGGGTGGAGTTCCTACAAATCCGTGAAGCATATTATAAAGGATTTTTTGTAAGTTAAATTCGAAGCCCATCCAATAATAAGCTAAAATGTTTTATACACTACTTTATCCATCCATTTTCCCCATCTTAAGGGTGGAGTTTTCCTAAAATCAATCTCCTGCATAGATAATATAAGCTGCAGGGTATCAGAATTTTGTAAAGAAACTGATTATGTTAGATCAAATTGGAATTAATTTTGATTGAGAACACAAAGTGGACAGGCAATATTGACACTTACTTCCCCCGCAGCACCTTTCCGCTATGTGCGCTGGCACAGGGACAATGTGCTTTTGGTAGACTCGCGCCATCCGGAGGTCCTGCCACCCGAACGCATTGTGCTCTGGGCAAATGGGAGCCTGCAGGTGTCAAATGTCAAGCCCGAGGACACTGGCGACTACTACTGCGAGATCATGTCTGGTAGCCAACCCGCCGTACAGGTGCATTCCATTGAAGTGCAATATGCGCCCAGCGTGCTGACGGAACCCAGCGGGGTCCTGGAGCTGCCCATTGGCGCCACCTTTGAGGTGGTCTGCATGGCCAAGGGTGTGCCCCAGCCGGCACTTAGCTGGCGGCAAAACGGCAACATCCTGGATCCATACAGGAACGCGGCCAATCGTCAGAGCCACATCTTTGAGATCAAGTCGCGCAGGATGGCCGGCTTAATCGAGTGCGTGGCCGGCAACGGAGTGGGTCAGCCAGCCGTCTCAGGCGTCTACCTTCATGTGCTCTGTAGGTTTTCCACAGCAAACACTATTCAACTCACAGTGTCATCCTAATCCCTGCACTTTCAGTTGCTCCAGAGCTGACGCTGCCACAGTCCGTGGTGTACACCAAGGTCGGAGATCGGGCCCAGCTGGAGTGCATTGTGGAGTCGGCACCACTAGCCACACTGCAATGGTTTCACCATGGCGTGCCCGTGCCCATGGGCTCCCAGATCAACAGCCAGGAGACGGAGCTGCGCGTCGATCATTCCCTGGAGAGCTATGTCAGCCTGATCAAGCATGTGCTCACCATCAGGAAGGTACGCGACGCCGACATGGGTCAGTACGAGTGCCGGGCGAGCAACTCGTTGGGCTTTAAGGGCGCCACCGTCGAGCTGACTGGCCGCCCCATGCCCTGCGTCTTCAAGATCAATCCGGGCACTCAGAGCTCCACCTCCCATGTGCTGGTCTGGCAGACAGAGAGCATGCTGCCCATTATGGAATTCAAGCTCAAATTTCGACAGATTCCATCAGGTTTGTCATGTTCTTCAAGCTTATAAGGTACTTTGATAACTAGTATGTTGTTTTCATAGCAAATATTACAAAGCCGATTAGAACCAACTGGACTGAGCTCACAATTCCAGCCCAAGTGACCATTGGTGAGTTGAACCAACCATATAGATAAGAAATGAGTCTAGTCAGAAGTTTCCGAGGGGTTTTTTTTTAAATTTTTGATGCAGATTTGTCCAGGGGGTCAACATTAGTCTGTATGCCAAATTTGGTGACTCTAGCTATTAAACTGTAGGAGATATACCCCTGGGTAAAACGTATTTTGGGGATAGCATGTGCCGATTTGCGGGGGAGGGTGGTGGGGATGGGGGTGTCAACAAATTTTTGAAGCAGATCTGTCAGGAATCTCAACATTAGTGTGTATGCCAAATTTGGTGACTATAGCTTTAGAAATGTGGAAGATACAGGTTTTCCCTTCGGGAACATAGTATAAAAACCCAAAATCATATCATATTTTTCCCTCTCAATTTCTTTACAAATCTGCCAAAGGCTCTTTAGTTCTTAAGGAGAAAAGTTTTAGTTTTAAAGTAAGTTAATAAACAAGTTAAAAGTCTGATATAAATATATAAAAATTAGTTACGTCTCTGCGCATTCAAGAATTTTTGTTGATCAAATCAAAAAGGCTTGCCAAAATAAACAAATAAATAAATCACACGACACTTCAAGTGGATTACTCAACTGAAAGTTGTCTAAACATAATTAAAGATTCTCACTTATTTGCAATGTTTGCAATATATCAAGAAGAGGCTTCAATAATTCATTTGAGAACCCAGCGTCAAATGTGGTATTTGGAGTTGTCAAAATAAATTTGGACTATCACGACGACATCAATAGTTTGTTTAAGTGCTGCAGGTTTTCAAGTATTATTATTATTCATATATAAGGAATGTGTCTCGTATACGTACTTGAGATAATAACATCCTAACTTGCTATGTTTTCTCTCTCAAATTCAGGTCCTATTTACATCACCTCATATACTTTGCATGGCCTGCAGCCCGCCAGTCTCTTTGAGGTCTCAGTTCTGGGCCGAAACAGTTTTGGCTGGAGCGATAATAGCAAAATCGTCAGATTCGCAACTGGCGGCGAGGGTAAGTTCGAAGTCCTTGCAATTCCTGTCTTCCTCCTTAATAAGTTTTGCATTTTCATTTATAACTTCAAGTTGAGCTGCCCAATTATTCAACGGAATCGGAGCTACAATATGATGCGACGGAGGAGGCCTCTGAGAACGAGATACTTCACACATCGCAGCTTTTTATTTTACACAATAGCGCAACAATTTGTGGCTATAAGGCCTTGGCCTATTTGACGATATTTATACAAGTTTGCCTAGCTATGCGTTACACATAAGGACAGTAAATAAATATAGAATTTGTACTGATTTCAATGTTCCAAAAATAAATATATACTAAAATTCAAAAGATAATCTTCTCTTGCAGTAGTTTTCTTAGGCGTAAGTCTTAGAAGTTAAAAAATAAAATAAATAGATTCTGATTATATATATACTAAATGTACAAGTGCAAGGTATTCCTTGCTGTCTGCTAAATAGATTTTGATTATAAGTATATATATATACTAAATGTACAAGTACAAGGTGTTCCTTGCTGTCTGGTTTGGTGGCTATAAGGAAGGCTTGGTTGCATCAAGCTCTTCAGGTTCACGCTCTGGAGAAATGCACCACAAGGCATCAAAGACCATCAATTGCAGAAGACCTGCGCCAGCCGCACAGTCCTCGAATGTGATAGGCGGCAGTTCTCTTTCAACGTGGGAGCCATAAATCTTCAACATTTGGTTGTTCAATCCAAGCAAGGATATTGGCTTGTTGCGGTGCTCCTCGATTTTCCACATAGAGCGCAAGATCTCTGGAAGTCGATTCGAATAGTCCATCAGCAGCAACTCGGCATTCATGTTTTTAGTAGTATTGCTATTGCAGATACTGTTCAGCTGCTCCTCGTAGGTGGCCCTGACATACAGCTCGTTTGCCACACGCATGGAGCAGCGCACACTTGCCGCGCAGTACATGTTGCGAAAGGATTTCTGCAGATCGCGTATATCAAGAATGCAGGGAGGCATCACACAGCCGCTGGCCTCAACCAGTTGGCTCACAGCTGCCAAGTTGAGCCTATGCTGGTCACAAACGATGGCTACATAGTTTTCCAGTTCTTTGGCCTTAATGTGCGTCAATATGTAAGTCAAGGCCTTGGCAATGTTTTCAGGTGTAACGAGCTGAAATAATCATTAAGTGATAACTCATCAAGCAGACAAATCAAAGCAAACTTACGGTTGTTTTTAGTAGGCCAATATCCACTGCTCCGCTGGAAATGTTTTCACTTGTAATGAGCTGCACAGTTATTGAATTAAATGCAGTTGCTTCGGGCAGTCACATGATTAACTTAATAGCTAACTTACTGGCCATTCGAACTCCTCCGTATTTTCATCCCAGCTGCGCAGCTTGGCCAGGCTCCTGGCATAGCACAGTTTATACTCTTGGCCATTAGAGCGCGACACGAAAACAGCAAAGATCTGTGCAAAATATCATAGCTATAGATTCGTTTATACTGTGTTAATTGTTTTTGTTCTTACCTTGTGCACATATGGCTCTTGTCGCACCAAAAACTCATCCATATTGAGCATGTAGGTTTTGGTGCTATCAATGCGACCAGGCACATCCGGATGAAAGTACTCCAAACCCTCGCCATCTTCAGTCCTGCGCACGTGCTCCAGCCTCCACTTTAATTTACTGACCAGCTGCTCCCTCTCAGCCTCACTGAATGATTGAACCTTAGCAAAGTCCTCCAGCTGCACGCGTGCTCCAAACTTGGCAATGGCCGGCCTTCTTGGTCGCCAAGGCGCCTGTGCCGCCTCCTGCCGAGCTGCCACCAAGCGCTCATAGCGCTCCTGCTTTGTGCCACCTGTGTCCAGTGCACGCGCGTGAAGTTCTCGTTCCAAGTCCAACGAATTGAATTCTGGCAAGGGCACCTCCATTTTTTCAGTTTGTAAACAAAAAATTATTCGCGCAGGTTTGGTCAGTGTTGCAAAGTGCCAGTGCTGCAAATTATACGCCAATTGCGAATTGCCTATCGATATATCGATTATTCCAAGCATGTCAGTTGAATTTAAAAAGTAGCTTAAGTGGTTTTCGTTAAAACTATTTATTTGTTGTTTTCATTTTATTTCAGCCATAAATAATAATATTAAAAATAAATAATAAATAAATAATATCAAGGAATAGTCATATTATAATTTGGTATATATAAAATATGTAATTCCTTTAATTTCATTTAAAATTGAAAGTACAGTTTCCGCGAGATCTGCTTAATTTTCATGCTTGTTTTCTAAGTAATCTTAAGTAGTAGCAATTAACTTGAAACTGTTAATCAGATTATATAATTTTACACCACATTTAAGCCACATTACACAATTTAAATTAGTACTTTAATGTATAATAAAAAATCTAAGTCGCTTAGGAATTCTACAGCAGACCAATAAAACATAATAAATAAACTTAATATCTATCTATCTATCAGATACTTAAAGATCTCGTTATATTTCTGTAGGAAAGAAAATTCACTGAAACTTAATGAAAGTATGGAAAAAAACAATTTTAATTTAATAAACTTGGTAAGTAAAGTAAGTTATCTTAGTCAGCTGCGCCATATCAAATGACTTCATTCAGCTTGATTCACTGACTTCCTAAAAGATTGCAGATAACAACATTTGATAAGATCACTAAGAGTTCTTGAAAAAATGAATGATCAAATAGGTCTGACTAAACTGTTGACTACATCAATAAAAATGTTTTCCTTGTCAAATAAATCATACTACCTAACCTAACCTAACCTAACCTAAATCATACAACTGTATGTACACCTTATACTTCAATATAATACCCAGATCAAGTTTATTTTAAAGCTTACCCAAATCAAGAACTGTAATCGAACTTTAAAAAACATTGCTGAAATTTTAAAAGACCTTTATTTCTGGAGATCCATACAATATATTACTACTTAAAATCTTAACTAATCGGTTAATATCTACAAAAATGAACACTATTCAATAAACTTAAGAGTGTTTGAAGACGCAGAGTATCTTCTAGTCGAACATTTTGTGTTGTCTTGGATAGAGTATCTTCTAGTCGAACATTTTGTGTTGTCTTGGATAGAGTATCTTCTAGTCGAATTTTGTGTTGTCTTGGATAGAGTACCTTCTAGTCGAACATTTTGTGTTGTCTTGAATAGTTTTTACTGCTCTATATCTCAGGCCTATTTTGCATATCTTTATGGCAGAAAATAATTCGATTTTTAATACAACTTCAATTGCCTTGCTCCATTTATTGCACATACGGATGGAAGCTTAATTACGTATACGAGGAAAATTGCACAAATATTTCACTTTCCAGTTCGGCCAATAAAAAAGTGTTTTATGGGTTAAGTTAAATGTTGCATTAAAGTCATGGTAATAAACTATTTTTGCAGTTTTAAAGCAAGAATACCCTACACATAGCGTGTGTAGGGTATCTTTTCAGTATAGGGCTTCAACAAAAGCAACAACAATTGACAGTGACATTGTGAGCATCTTTTGGGCCCCATACTTCAACTGATTATCTGTCTCGCTCAGATAAATTTGGCGCCAGAGAGGAACGCGGAAAAGAAGCAATGTTTACCTGCAGCAGCAGCAGCAGCAGCAACAGAAAGCAGCCCCAAGCACCAGCAGCGGTAACAACAACAACAACAACAGCTGCGGCGTGCTGAGAGGCATTTTCCGTCCGTTCCATTCCATCATTCCTTCGCGCTTTTAACTCCCAATTGGCATCCAAGCACGCGCTACACTTACTTTCAGTTCTCGTTTGAAAAGCATCGCGACGGGTACGCAACGAGCGCGTAGCGCACAACACATACAAAATACTGCTATCAATACTACCAATAAGTACTCGAAAACTTTAATTTGTTTTGTGCGCGCAACACACACACACACATACATTGCTTTATCTATTGTTGGCCAAGCAAAAGCTTTAGCGAGAATATCTAAAACAAATGCATTTAAACGGGTACATGGAGGGAAGGGAGAGCGGGGGCTGCTCACCAGATTGAGCGAAAGCGTTGCAAGTGCAAGTGTTTCAACTGAATGAGCATCTTTGGGAACGGTTACCTGCTCGTAAATCAAAACAGCTCGTACAATATGTCGTCGCTGCCAGTTGGTTGCCTTTTGTAACGCTTTAAACCGAATATTTGTTGTTGTTGCTGCGGCTCTCTCGCGGCTCTCCAACTTAGCGAGCTCCTCATCTCAAGCAAACGCAAAACCAGTTTATTCCTCCGTGTAAATGGCACAGGCACTTCACTTTAACCATTCTTTACCTGGCCCTGGCGGCGGCGGCGGTGGCGACGGTGGCAGCGGGTGCAGCTGCCCCACACACACACACAAGCACACAACACACACATACACTCACACTGCGGCTACGTGATTCATAATAGCCAGATCTTGCCACTGGCGAATTGAAATTGTGGCCCCAAATTGCATTTTGGCACTCGCAATTAGAATTAGACACAGCGCAACACAAACACAAATATCAACAACAACAATTTGCAGCTGTAGAATATGCAAAATACATTGGCATTGCATTCTATAAATATGTATGTACATACATATGTATGTATATATGTAATGCATATGTATGTGCAATATGTAATATACTAAAACATGCAGTTGACGTCGCCGTGTCGCTTTAGCCGGCGATTTCAACAAAAATGTAAAACGAAAGCGAAATGACTGCACGCCAAGTTGGACGAAAAAGGAAATGGGAATGGAATGGGGAATATGGGAATGGGTGAATGAAATGGAATGGCGGCGGCGGCTGTGGCGGCTGCTGTAGGGCAGCAGGAGCAGCCGCAGATGGACATGACGGACGAGGCGGCGGAAAAATAAACGTACAAAAGACAAAACGACGGAAAACAACATTTGCTGTTATTTACAGTAAAAAGTTTTCAATTCAATTTTCAGACGCAAAGCATAACAATTTTCAATACCCATTCCAAAAAAAAATCGTTGTAATAGCAATCTGAGGCCAGCTGCAGCTGCCTCGCACACACACACACACACACAGAAACCCTTGGCTGTGTGTAAACTTGCAGCGCAATGTAAATAAACAAACGCCAACAAGACCAACAACAAGAAAAGACAAAAAAATCAAAGACCAAGACAAACTGAGCAAGCAGAGAATGTTAAAGGCCCCGAAGACGAAGACATACGAGCTGCAAGCGAGAGAGGTTCGAGGAATCTTCGTGTTAGCAAGCGAAAACTCCCAGAAAGCAAAAAAGGAGAGAGAAAACAGACAAACTTACCTTTAAATTGGAATGAACTTTCTTATTAGCTCAGTTCTTATTGGAACATACGAGTGTGATAAACATTCCCATATAAGACCTTCTTTAGAATATTATATAACTACTATATGATTATTTTTGAGATAGGAAATTGAAGAATCTATAAAAGAAACAGTTACTTTTACTTTTCGAAATGTGACATTGAATAAAAACGAATTCTTCCAGTTTGTTGGTTATATTTTCACTTTTCTTAAAAGAATATAAGAGATCCTAATCCAATAAATTAATATTTTGAACTAGCTCGACAATTTCCCAATAAATTGATTCATTTTTAGAAGTTACCAAATGTTTTTCCAATCTTCAAATTTTGTAGAATTTGTATCCTTTAGACGGATTCATAAAGATACAATCGCTTGGGTAAATAAAGTAACTACAAATTACACAATAAATTGGTAAGAAAGTTAGGAAAACAGACACGATTAAATACCCTTGCATGAATCTACACCCGTTTTCCAATTGAGTAACTTGAACTTCTGTAGGAAATCAAATGTCTTTGAGAGACCCTCGGTAGTGCTGAAGTTCAAAATATCTACGAAATAGCCCGGGGCACGTCACGTTCGCACCTTGCGATCCATTGGTAACAGTTTGAAAATAATATTTCTTGTGATAACCGTGAGCTTTTATCGCCTGCGCTTGTCATATCAGCAAGAGTTGTTATAGCTGCAGTCTAGCCCCAAAACTAACTAAGTTAAAGCAACTAGCTTAGATCATGTCTAAAATTCGCCTTACCAGATACTCGGACACTTCTCGGGAGTGTTAAGTGATTAAAATCGTGCTCCTCCGTCATTCAATCGCATTGCGAAAAGTAAATACGAGTACAATTAGTGAAAAGTATATAGTATCTAGTATTTGTTCCCTCGTTTTAGCGAGTGTATCAACTTAAACGTTTGTGAAGCATTGTAAATTAAATTCTTTTTAGATAGCACACAAAGGAAATTAGCTAAATGCATATATGTAGCTAGTATGTATATAATACTATTTGGTGTAGACCAAGTGTAAACATATGCACATGTATGTACATACATATGTTTTGTGAATACCCTGTCACAGGGTGTTATAGGGTTATCACAAGCCCAGCGACATATTTACAATATATATACATCATAGGGAACGTGTTTTGCAATCATGAGATCTGCCAGTTCCCACTTCTGATTGAATCACTTCTAATCAAAATTGTTGGCTGTTCTGATTTCAGGAATTCAGTTCGCAAAAAACGATTATGGGAACACAAAATCAAAAACGTTGCGGATTGAAAAGTGTTCGGAAATATACAGGCCTGTTCCCAATTCCACTTCCACTCAAAAGAACGATTATGGGAACACAAAATCCAAAACGTTGCGAACGGAAAAGTATTCGGAAATATACGGACCTGTTCCCAATTCCACTTCCACTCAAAAGAACGATTATGGGAACACAAAATCCAAAATCGACGGAAAAGTGTCCGGAAATATACAGGCCTGTTCCCAATTCCACTTCCACTCAAAAGTTTCGGAAGTGAAATTACTTTTCATTTTAGCTGTTCCGAACACGCCGAAACGAGTGGCATTAGAATCGGAACGGACGGAATTGCAAGTAATTGCCAGATTACAAAGGAAAATGAAATGAAATATTCGTAAACACAATTTTCTAATATTCTTTAACATTTTTGATTGTGAATTCACTCATTCATTCATTTCATTAAAGTCAAATTATATAAATATTAATTCATTTAAAAATTGTCTGTAAATTTCACCAAAACGAAAATGAAATCGAACGTTTGAAAACGAGTGAAATTCGGAACAGGCCTGATAAACAGTCTTTATATATTCAGTTGAAAAGTTCTATAATCCATTTGTTCCTTTGAGAAACATTCTATAAACTGTTCTTTAAGTTAAGAACTGAGTTGAAAGACTTGTACTCCACTGAGTTTTGAACTTTCTTGTTAGTAAATGAGAGAGAAAAAGTGTTTCACAAATGCCTAATTAAATATTGTATTAGGGTGTCCGTTGAATCTCGAATTATCATTTAAAATACTCGTTTGTTGGAAAGGGTATCTAGCTGTCGGCTTAACCACAGCTGAAATAATTTTACTGTTTTGTTTGTTAGTGGCCGTTTTTCGTTTTTCGAGTTTTTCGCATTTGCACATTTATTTATTTATATGCACACATATTTGCATGCTTTTCGACTTGGCACACCCTGGCCTTACCCCGCCCCGGCAGTCGCCAGGCCGCCTCTCGCCTTCTCGCCCCACCCCCTAGCCCCGCAGCCCCAACCCCATCGACCCGACACGACCCACTTTGCAGCCGGCCAACCGCTCTGGCATTGAGCGAACCTCCGACGGACGCAGTAGCCCGCAGTTATGTCGTTGGAGCGGGGAGAGGCGGGGTTTGGGAGGGGTTAGCTAGCGTAACAACAACAAATTGCAATTTTCGCACTGAGATCATAATATCTTTGAGATACTACGGCAACTTCGAGAGTGGCTTGCATAACCAAAGCGAACGCGAATACTTTAAGCCATGTTTACCATTTAGCTGCCAATCAGCGAAAATCTGTCCCCAGTTTGGAAGCTGTGATTTCTGGCGCACAGCTGCGAATATCAGCTAAGACTCGAACTTGGCTTTCTATACTCTCTCCGAGGGTATTATAGTCTTGTCACGAAATGTGCAACGCACTAAGACAGGAGTTTTCCACTCCAAAAAGGATATACTTTTCATGATTCATAATCAGAACAATGGGCTGTCATTTTCTGGCTGAAAAATAAATGCCATAGTATTCAGAAAATCGACAGATAAAGAAATTCAACCTAAAAGCCAGAAAAAATTTCTGTTTAATACAAATAATTTCTAAATTGCAGAAATATATTTCCTAAATTCCGAAAAAAGTAAGCTGAAGTTAGTTAGGTTAAGGCCTCCTTAGCTATAAAAGTATGAGTACTTTCTACATTTAAAGGCATTTCTTTTTCTGAGTGTATTTTAATGAAACTTTATATTGTATTATATAGATATAGATAGATATTATATACCATAGAAACTGAGTGATCGTCAAAACTTTATATCTATATATATAAAAGAGTTCGTGCTGACTGATTGACTGATTGACAATCATCGCACAGCCCAAACCGTAAGAGCTAGGATGCTGATAGCACACTAAGACGGGATTTTGAAAAATTCCACCCACAGGCGTGGAAAACCGCGGAAAACTGTTGTATGAAACTTTTTTGTGTACCATACAATCGGCTTTAAAACCGGAAAACCGCGGAAAACTGTTGTATGAAACTTTTTTGTTTACCATACAATCGGCTTCAAACTCGTATTGTATAAAGAACTGTTTTGTTTTTCCAAACTCAACATTTATTCTAGATCATTATGGTCGGACTATAATAAGTAGAATACCTCTCAGTTGCCATAGGATTGAATTTTTCGCTAAAATAAGTTATTGTATGAGAAAACATGCATTGTTTCAAAGCTAAACTCAAACAAATTCACCAAATGAATGTTCATTTATTCATTTGAAAAGTAATTATATACTTAAAAATATATGATAAGTGTGGGCCCTCAACTGGATTACCTTTAAGTAGGTACTTAAATCTAGGAATATTCATTGAAATTAGGATTAACATTTCAATGTTTTATCATACTTGTTACCAAAATTTAAGCAAAATCAGCTCAACTATTTTAGTCTGACTAGTTTTAGGATTAACACAATTTGATTTGGAATTCAGCAAAGAGTATTAAACTGTCGATGTTCCATATTAAACATCTCCTGCTGGTTTTTTGGTCTACAAGCTGCGTTAAGTGCTTTCAAAACTGTTTTCGAATTCAATAACTGAATAATGTGTGCGCTTTTCTTTGATTTTGCTTGGCCAATTTGGAGTTTCCGGTGCGCGCGACACGTTTGGCATACAAAAAGTCAAACAATTTGTAAATAAGTAGCCAAAAAATGTTGTTGGCTTTTGCGGCACCCGATTGGGGCCGGCAATTGGCAGTAGCAATTAGGCGGCAAATTAATTAAATCGACTTCCAAACAAACATATTAATTGCAGTTAACAATCTACCTACGATAGCGCAGCAAATTCAAAAACAAACCCAAACTTAAATACGAATACGGACACAGATACAGATACAAAATTTCAACTGCGTGCTGTCAGATACGAATACAAATAACAATAACAACTGAGAGCGATCAAAATGAGAGCTGGAACGTGGCTGTTGCTCAGCTGTCTGCTAATTGGACAATTTTATGGCGGTAAGTCCTCAAACTTCAGATCTGGCCCTGCAAATGGGTGCCATCTGGTAATTCAAATTTGATATGATTTCGATTAGTTTAAGTGGCACTTTAAGCTCCCAACGGATAGACTGTTGAGGTCTGTCATTGCGTTTAGTGGAGTGCTCAAAGGATACGCCCACAAATTCAGCACAATAAATAGATCAATTAACCACAAACAGATAATCAGAAATCAGTGAACAAACAAACAGACAATCAATATATATATATATACATTTAAGATATTTGATCATTAAACTGCGAGAACTATCGATACTTTCAATATCAAAATCATTCAGTCTAGAAGTAGTTTTAGACTATTCCAATTCCAATTCTTGAGCTTAACATATAAAATAAGACAATGTCGATTATTCATTTCTTAACCTTAAGTGTTTCTTTAAGTAAATTGTGAATCTTCATTTAAGAAATGCAAAGAATAGTTAGGATATAAAATAGAAACTTAGATACATAGATCTTTCTGGTTTCAGTACACTTACCACCATAAAGATAATAATTCTAAGAAACTCAAATAAATAATATATGTCAAGTTAAAACAAGTTTCATTAATGTTGAGTTTTGAGTCAGAATATTATTTTTCCACTGCAAGCACTTAGCATTTTAAATTAGTTCAACTGTTTTTCATCAAAAGTATTCATTATTTCATTGAGTTTCTACATAATTGTCAATATTATGAATTAACAAAGTTGCCTGTGCTTTATTAATAGGCATGAGCAATGCCTCAGCCTACATATCATTTTGATTGTTGCATGATGTATCTATACACTGAGCAAAAACACCCATGACAATAATAAAAGAATAGGCAGCAAACTCAGTTGGAATGTCTGCGAATCATTGAAATATCTTATCAAAGCAATATACGAGTATAATTCCTGATATAAATAAAGGAAAAATGTTGATTAATAAAGCTGTCTTTATATTTCTATAAAATACATAAACAAGCAGTATTATCATCTAATCAATAAATTAAAACAAGTAGGCATACTAAAGTTGAGTATGCCCAACTACAAAACAAAGACGCATACATACAAGCGACAGTGCAAGTGAGGCATTTTAAGTGATGGCTGTGCTGTTTCTTCGCCCCCGTGCTGCAGTACTGCATCTTTTTTGTTGAATAACTTCCGTGTTTATTATCCGATCGACTTGAAATTTGGAGAGTAAATTAAGAGTGACTGAAATATTGTTCATGCCAAATCCCAAAGCTTTATCTTGAAAATTGTTAATGCAAAACGTGTTTTATCGAATAAGGGAGGAATGGGGGGAATAACTCTGCAATACAAAGTAATAAGTAGTTCTATAAAAATCTTATTAATTTCTGTAATTTGTAGTACAAAATCCTTGTATTGCTGATATATAGTTAGATTTAAATCTGAGTATAAGGAGAATTAGATATAGATATAGAAAATCGATAAATAATTAATCTAATAAAGAAAAATAAATTCCTAAATAAGATCTGTAGATTCATCTCAACATGGTTAAAATAAAGCAATTTAAGCACTTCAAAACAGGGAATATCAGAACATTACAAGGGAATACTGATGGGTAGGAAAGGCAATTGTATATTTTTAAATGTTTTTCAGTGTACGTATGTATGTATGTATGTGTGAGCACATAATTGTATCTCAGCGCTTGTTTGGCACCACGTGAGTTGCGTTTACCTTTAATAAAGCGACATGGAGGAAGCCCCGAGCCCCGGGCCCCCAGAAGGCGGGTTGGAGCCAGCATATCTTATCGGCAGAGCATGCTTATCTATGGTGGAAAGTAAAACTTCATACGCGTTAAGAATTATGGCGCAAATAATGTTGATAACGGTAAACATTCCACGGCTCATGGCTCAGATACTGGGCATTAAACGAGTATATGTACTCATTTTCACCCAACTCAACTCTATTGAAGCTGTGGGCCATGTGCTCCAGCTCCAGCTCTGCCTCTGCCTCTGCCCCTGCCACCCGGAACCGAGTCCAATGGGAAGAGCAAATATTTGTGCTGCAAAGAATGGCAGTTTGATGTTAGATATTTGCTCATGCCAGACACGCAGCCAGTGCCTGACAGCGTCCCTCCCCTCTCTAACCAATGATCTCTGTTTTCATCCAGTTTCGGTTCTAGTTTCAGGGGCTGCGACTGCTAGAGGGGTCGTAGGGGCATATTTGCCCACCCTGAAATGGGTATTTTTAATTAAATGTGCGCTTTTCCGAACCGAGTGTCGAAATCTGACTACTCGTCTGTTTATAGTATTCGGGCAAAAGTCAAAACTTTGCACATTATGCCGAAAGTCTGTTGGGAACTAGTACATAAATATGTACATCAAAAACTAGACAACAAGTTCAAAGCATATTTTTGGTATTTATGTAAATATTTTGAAATTTCGTTTGTTGCAACAATAATTTTTGGAAAGAATTTGACGGATGTTGATACAATAAGCAGCTGTACGAATTATGTTTGTTAATTAATGCTTGCGACATTTATGAGAAAAACTTGTAAGAGCATTTGACAGACTTGCGTGACTTTATAATACCCTATATTAAGGCAGAGTTAATAAGGCTGCCTTAAAGATACAAGTTGTCTGCAAGACATTACAGTTTCTCAACATATAAGAAATGTCTTTATGTTTACAAATATTTGACATTTTCTATCCAAACTTGGCACATCAAAATTTAATTTCCTAATTACGCAATTTCGTACTTCCGAAACCAATAAAAAAATCAGATAAAATAATTGACATTTCCTACAATTTCCAGCAACACCAAAGCCATTAAAATTTCTCCGCTCGTTATCAAAATTGTTGCCAGAATTCACCATGAACTTTTTCGAAATGAGTTAAAACTGGCTTTTAAATGGAACATGGGGCTATAACGATAACATTTCAAAATTAAAATAACTCTGTTTGTAAAATGAATTAAAAGACTTCTTCATCTTCTTCCTGTTGATGATTCATTTCCGAATTCACAAATGAAATACAAATTGATGAACAAAGTACAATATATTTCTATGTAGTATACATTGTAGAATCATTTATTGGGTATAATTGGTTTGATAACTGAATCAATCAGCTTCAGAAGTCGCGTCTAAATGTGCTCTTGTTGGTTCACTTGAGAACTATTAACTTTAAGAGTGCAAATTTCAGTTGAATAATAGAATATTAAAGGTATGCTATTCTATAAGTTGCCAAGAGAATGGACCTAGTAATGGACCTAATTTGAAATCTATAATGGTTTGAATATTTGCATTCTTTAAGTAGTTCAAACTGTCTGATCAAAAACCTTTAACTCAAGAGTCAAGTTTACATTACAGCTTTGATTATATAGTATGTAGTCTTAAACAATCGAGTTGATTTCAAAACATTAGCTAATCGTGCAATTTTATGCTGTTGCTGTTGCTTTTGCATAGCATTCATTATGCTCAAGAATTTGAGTTTTGTATTCAAAACTTCTCAAATTACGCATTCATTTGGCGATCGTTCGTGACCGTGCCCCCAACGAGTTGCATGTGAAAATGTTGTCCGAAAATCGCATAATAAATCATTTGGCAGCATTTGATCAATCAAACTGATTCTTGATTCCCTAAATCAGCGGCACGCCCTCTGTGATCCGTGCGCAAAAACACATTCCGTCAGTTGTCAGTCATGAGACCTATGTACATATATACTATACTATACTATATATAAGTTCTTATATATTAGAGATGAACGTAATTGTACTTTTCAGTCACAGTGACAGCTTTCAGAATCGTCTAATTCTTGAGTTCCGGAAGTATCCAGCTGTTATTCAGCTGTTATCTATCTGTTAACATCGATATTGCACTGTTAAGATGATTAACAGCTGGTAATCACAGCACTGCGGCTGTTAATAGCAGGACTGTGTCTGTTATCGATACTGTGACTGTTAATATCAGGACTGTTAGCGTAATTGTGACTGTTATTACAAGGACTGTGACTGTTATCGAAACTATTACTTTTATTCTCGATATTATTTCCCAGTGTGTCACGTTATTTATCAGTCACGGCGACTCAGTCACAGGAACAACGATATTGCTCATGTCTAAGATATATATGATATGTACATAAAAGAAGCGCGTTCAATTGCTTTCAATTTTATATTCCATTTCGTTTGTATTTGGGTTTTATTTGTGACGTTATATGCAAATTCATGGAATCGAATTATGTACATTTGGAAATTTATGCCGTCTGGCTGAACATTTGGCCAGCCATTAACATTAGCCGATGCCCAGACTGCCTCGCATTTTGGCACTTTTATGACCCCATGACAGCTCCCAGTCGCAGTCCCAGTTTACAGCTGGTACCCCCCATCTCCCATCCCCCCCAACAACAAGTTCCATTTTTGTGGTGCGGATTTTGGTGTCCAAACGACAGGCCGTCTACAACCAAATTTGTGCATTGGATTGGCAACTGTGAGCAGTCAATATTTATTTATATATTTCATTGGTAGAGACAAGGCGGTTTATTTGTTTACGAGCTGACCCCATAACTCAACGCTCTCTCGACTGTACGCTTATATGGGCACCATATGTAGGACACCAAATGATACATCGGTTGCAATGTCTGGTCAAGAGGTGGGCGCATCATCCATGACGATAATGGAACAGAAACAACAACACGCACTCGCATATAATACTCGAACGTGTCTATAGCAATCATCTTGAACTAAATCTTGAATTGAATGAAACAATCAATGTGCATGCGGGGCTCTTATCTGCCTGAGGCGCCGGTTTCCAGACTGACCTTACTGATATGATACCCATTACCAAACGTCACATTTACATAGTACATTTTATATGGAAATATAATATGATACTTGGTACGAACTGCCACATGTTCTTGTGGATAAAAGTTATCAGACCTGTTCTCAATTCCACCTCTGATTACTTCCACGGAAATATGTAAAGCATACTTTTTGGATCGTTCGGAAATGAAATTAGCCTACTTCTAAATTAAGGTTTTTCATTTGTTCCCACTCTCAAAAGTATGCTACACAATTTTGTGTGGTGTTTATTCATTATGGAATTGGAGACAGCTCTGTAATAGTTCTTCTACAGCATTATTTTCAATTTCCGTCTTCATTCAGGATATATATTTGTTGATAATGTACATTTAAGTTCCTTGGATAAATCTCTTACTTATACCATTTTAATTCTGCCAATAACCATCCTAATTCCCCCATATGATCCATTGTTCGTTAACAATGGTTTCCAGGCTGACATTCAGGCCTGTTCTGAATTCCACTTTCGAATCAATTCCACAGAAATATGTAAAGCATACTTTTTGGATCGTTCAAAAATGAAATTAGCCTACTTTTAAATTAAGGTTTTTCATTTGATCCTACTCTTAAAAGTATGTTACACAATTTTGTGTGGTGTTTATTCATTAAGCAATTGGAGACACTTCTGTAATAGTTCTTCTACAGCATTATTTTCAATTTCCGTCTTAATTCAGGATATATATTTGTTGATAATGTACATTTAAGTTCTCTCTACTTATACCATTTTAATTCTGCCAATTACCATCCTAATTCCCCAATGTCTTCCATTGTTATTTAACGACGGTACCTAGGCTGACATTCAGGCCTGTTCTGAATTCCACTTTCGAATCAATTCCACAGAAATATGTAAAGCATGCTTTTGGGTGCGTGTATAAAATAAATGAATATACAAGAAAGCAAGGTTTTTTTAATTATATTCTGCTCTGAAGTGTATGCTACACGTAATTATGCGGAATTGATTCGGAATGGAATTTGGAACAGGCCTTATTATTGATATGTCAGTTCTCAAAGTTCACTTTTTATGTAGCGTAGTATTAGATACTAAGTAAGATCTGAAAATGTGCTCCGAGATGAAAACTGTACCTATCTTTAAATGTGAATTTGATGTCATCAGTTTTGATTAGATTAGTTGAATAGTTACAACAATTAACTTTCTTATCAACAGATAACATATTCTACTGTTCTAGTATGTACTTTCCAAATTATATCTAAATTTGTATTAGCCTGGAAGCAACATTTTTGTGAAATAAATGAAAAGAATATAAAAGTTTTTATAAATGAATCTCTGTAATTTATGTTGACAGAGATGTGGCCTATTTAAAATTCATAGAAGAACTTCAAAAGTACTCTAAAGAAAATCGATAAGCTCTCTCCGAAAATAACTTCCGTTTGTCGCTAAATGTTTTATATTTAGGGGTTGTTTAAGTTTCAAAGAAGTTGAAATTATTTTCGAGATTAAAATGTTTATTTTGAAGTTGTTTGTTGGCACTTGAAAAGTCTTCTAGATGCATCTTTTGTTTAAATCTACACGAAGAAACAATGACTAAGACTGTGATAGTGAGAGACACTCGTAAAAAAACTTGAACAGATATTTACAGAGTTCTTTAAGATACTTGGGAATGACAAGAGAAACTACTTACCATAAAAAATGTATGCTTTAGAGGAGTTTGGTTTGGCTTTCAATAGAAGGCCGCAGTTTGCGTATAAATAAGTAACTGACATTGACTCGAGTCGAGTCGAGTCGAGGCGAGTCGTGCCATGACAAATTGACTTTCCTGAAGGCATAACAAATTGCATTGGCACAGTTACTCCAACCGAAAGTTAACTTGAGGAATCCAAGACCGCAATTCCAATTGCTGACGCCAGTGGCAGTCGCAGTCGAAGTCGCAGTCGAAGGATGCCGCCAGTTGAGTCCCAATGCGTGCGTTAGCAAACCATCAAAGGCCAAAGCCATTACGACATTAAACTCAATGGAGTAGGCGGTGGGGCGGGGAACGGGGAACGGGTGACAGGGGACGAAGGATGCTGGCACTGGCGCCGCAAAGTCCTGACGCCATTTGAGAATTGCAGTGGAAGTTGGAGCATCCATATGGCAGACTATTGAGTGGATGGCCACCCCTCGCCCGCCATCGATCCAAGGACAATGTGGAAGTTGGCTGGAGTGTGCCCAATGGCCCAAGGGGAGGGGACCAGCTGACGCATGTGGAAGGCCTTGCAGGCGCAGGGGCGCCTCTTGAGCTGACCCACTTACGCGTGCCCGTACGCGAATGTTGATAGACGGAATTTATATTTATTTTAACACTCAGAGAAATATGGCGACAGTCAAATCAGCACTCCGGATGTCCTTTGAAGGCTATATAAAACATGATTGTAAATATTTCATTTGATTTTCAATTAGAATTCAATTTATAATACAATCAACAATATTAGTATAAGTATTATGGTTTCTAGGTTATGTTGAAGATTGATGTTAGAAAAGTTCGCAATTATTTAAAATGGGAAAATATTTAATATTTTTCATTTAATTGTTAAAAATATCCACTTAAATTGAAACTTTCTAATTGAGGAATATTGATACTACAATGATCTCAAATAGCAAAATATTTAAAAATTTTCATTTAATTATTAAGAATATCCATTGGAATTGATATTTTTAAATTGTTAAATATGGATATTACAATAGTTCGCAATGATCAAAAATAGGATAATATTTGAAATATTTCAATAAATTGTTGAAAATATCCATTTGAATTGATATTTTTAATTGTGAAATATTGAAATTACAAAAGTTCGCAATGATCTAAAATAGGAAAATATTTTAAAAATTTTCATATAATTGTTAAAAATATCCATTGGAATTGATATTTTTCAATTGTTAAATATGGATATTACAATAGTTCGCCATGATCAAAAATAGGATAATATTTGATATATTTCAATAAATTGTTAAAAATATCCATTTGAATTGATATTTTTAATTATTTTTAATTGTGGAATATTGAAATTACAAAAGTTCGCAATGATCTAAAATAGGAAAATATTTAAAAATTTTCATTAAATTGTTAAAAATATCCATTTGAATTGATGTTTTTCAATTGTTAAATATTGATATTACAAAATTTCGCAATGATCTAAAATAGGATAAATATTTTCCATTTAATTGTTAAAAATTCCATTTGAATTGATAGTTCTCAATTGTTGAATATATTAATGTATATAAATATATACAATGGTCAAAAATGGGAAAATAGTTTTCAAATAATTGTTAAAAATTTCCATTTGAGTTGCTATTTTTCAATTGAATATATTTTTCTTTATTTAATTTATATTTCTAAGGCCAAACGGGCAATTATTTCAGTTATAATACACTTATTTATAATATTAAAATAAATCGAAATATCATATGAATATTTTGGAGCAGACTATTATTATCTCTTAGAATTTATTAGTGAAAATCGATATTATATCTTTTTCGAGTAACATTTTCCTTTCCAATTAACGAAAGTAGAAACAATTAACACTTATTTATTATATGTGTGTACAATAAAAAGACTATTTAAATTCAAACAGTGCGCAAACATAAAAATATTTATATTTATTTTGATGTGGTCATCAAATAGAAATTCTTCAAATGAAAACCATTTGTCGTTAAACATTTGAATAATTTGCAAGCAATTATTTGTCTCAGTGTATGGCTGGAAATGGGGCTTGGAGTGGAAGCTGGCCTGGGAAGCATGGGGCATGGGGCATGGGGCATGGGAGCTACTGGCCTTGACTCTGGCGACGAAAATTCAGCGAACAACAACTGCGGCTGCCCAAAGTTGCAATTCGGTTTTCAATGATGCTGGGTGAAGGTCTCGGTCTGTGTCTCGGTCTCTGTCTCTGTCTCTGTCTCAGTCCATTCTCCGTCAATTCTCAGTCCAGTCTCAGAGTGTATAAAAGCAGTTTTTGGTTTCAAAGCCAATTGCCATAAAAGGGGCGTCTGCGTGAGTTGGTCTGTTTGAGTGCGGATATGGGGGTATTGGATAAGATAACTGCCTCTGTCTCTTTCTCTGCCTCTCCCTCTGTCTCTCCCTCTGTTTCGGCCATGTCTCTGCAGTTGATTGCCAACTCTTTAAGGTAAACGCTTTTATCGACGCTTGATAACGAGTGGAAACCCAATTGAAGTGCCTTGAAGTGGCTTGCGTAATGCCTTTTCCTTCTTGTTGTATCATCCATATCCAAATCCAGCATAATGCTGTCTATCTTAATGACGTTACCACTGACAATGAGTCATCGACGTGGGCACTGAGTCGTGTGATTGGAATTTTGCCGTTAGATGTCACTGATGAATTAAGTCAATACTCGTATATTTGACGCACATATATGGAGGGAGGGGCATGCAAATTGTTATATTGTTAATGGTAATTTTTGAATTAGTCATTTGATTTAAATATTACGATCGTCTTTGATTACGTGCATGTAATTCAAAAACATCATTACCTTGATACTTATAGTCAGTTAGTACTATATAAGACAAGGCCTTTATGGCCGACACTTAAGTTTCCAGCGCCTAAATCTGATAAACCTGTTTCTTTTTATGGGCGTATCCAATTTCGACTGTAAGTTTTTTATTAATTGCAACTGGCTATAGAGATTAGTTATCTATCTAAGACCCTATACAGTTCTTCGAGCTACAAGTCTGTAGGTTGGTTTAGATACTCATAAAACACGTTTGTACATTCATTCAGGAATGCCATCAATAAATTGCCAATATCAGACTCATTGAAAGCGAATTTTTACACAATGAAATTGACGACATATTTCTGCCGCAAAACTATTAATAGTATTTCTATTCGAGAGTGTCGACAACAGCGATACTATCGATAGTTTGAAAGCTTTTCAAAGAGGTATTTAAATATTAACGATTAAGAACTACAGAACGGTTAGTAACAAAAGCTGGTACATTAAAAGTCTATTGATAGTATGAAGAAAAAAATCGATAAAGACAAAAGCGAGCGCACTATCGCTACTTTCGATAGTTCCATCAACAGTATGGCAGCACTGTTAATTGTTTTGGGGGTCTCATTAGACAGGTGAAAGCTTTTCAAATAGGTATTTAAACATTTACATTAGGAACTACAGAACGGTTAGTAAATACAACTGTTTATTGTAACAAAATCAGAGCGATTAAAAGTCTATCGATAGTATGAAGAGAAAATCGATACAGACAAAAGCGCGCGCACTATCGCTACTTTCGATAGTTCCATCAACAGTCTGGCAGCACTGTCTAATTGTTTTGGGGGTCTCATTAGATAGGTGAAAGGTTTTCAAAGAGGTATTTAAGCATTTACATTAAGAACTACAGAACGGTTAGTAAATACAACTGTTTATTGTGACAAAAGCTGAACGATTAAAAGTCTATCGATAGTGCCAAGAAAAAAATCGATAAAGACAAAAGCGCGCGCACTATCGCTACTTTCGATAGTTCCATCAACAGTCTGGCAGCACTGTTAATTGTTTTGGGGTTCTCATTAGACTGGTGAGACTAATTATTGTTGTTTACTAAACTGATTTTCAATTTGAACTGAGTTATCTGATCGCTTTTCATTGACCTTCAACGACTACACATTAAAAACTAACCGACAGGTTATAAAAATGTGCTCGTATTTTTAAAGGGTAATTTCCACAATATCCGCTTTAATTTGATCGTAATATGGTTGAATAGCCACAACTATCTGATCTTTAGGTTTGTAAAAGTATCAACATTAATTACGTTCAAATAAAACTAAGGAGAATAAAATTAATTGAAAATAAGGTATACAAATAAACTCAGTTTATTAACGTTAAAGCAATTGAAGCAAATAATAATTTGATCGTTTTAAGTCTTAATGAAACATTTTAGAAGTTACTTTTTAATGCGAAACTATAAAATTAATATAAGCAACTAATTTGATCTTTTCTTTAGAGTTTTATTATTAATACAGTCTCTGACCTTTTGCCGGGACTGTACTTGTTATGTATAATTATTATTATTTGACCTAAGGTGCTAAAAAATCGTTAGTATTTTACGAAGTATGAATAATAGAATTTGCGAGTTCCTCTGAGTATTACCAAACACGTCATAGCTTTCGTAATAATTTTGATATTTACATAATTAGCAAGCTGGTCTTCCGTTAAATTTGGAATGCACATTTCCGCACACCTCCCACATCCGTTGTAAAAGTCAATTTCCGAAAAGTAACTTGCAACTTGTTTTGAGCACTCCCCATTTAATGGGTTGATGGGGTATGATTCTCTTATCAATTCCAATTAACAGTTCAGCCAGCCGTGTAAACAAAAATAGTGCAAACATGTTGTTCACTTAGAAACAGAATAATGTGACTCACCTTTCTACCTTTAACTGACTCTCACAACAATGCTCTTCTTTCAGATCTATGCCATGCGTCACCAATTGACGCGGAGGAAGATGGTGACTACCAGGGCGATGATTACGATTACGGTAGCGAGGATGACTCCGGAGTTTCGGAGGCCTCACCAGCCACACTTAAGATAGATGAGCCCAGTTTGCCGCCCTACTTTGAGCAGACAGACATTGTAGTAGAAGCAAAGCCAGGCGACGATCTGATCCTCAACTGTGATGCCCGTAATTTTGAACGTACGTAGACTTAGAGCTGCAAAGCCAACTATCGAGCTGCCAATCGAAATCGATTATATCGATAGATTGCGGATTGCATCTATCGATAGTATCGATAGCTCGAGAAACTTCGATTGGGCATCAAAACCAATGATGCTATCGATTGTTTCCCCGCTATACATTGTATTTAGCCTATTATAATTGACATTTCGCCCATTGACAGTTAAAAATATGGCCATGTGGTACAAGGACAAGACGATCTTGGCAACCGGCCAGATCGCGCTCAACAATCGCCTGCAGGTGATGAAGAACAACTCGCTGAGGATCAGCAACGTGACGCCGGAGGATGCGGATGACTATTACTGTTTGGTGTTGCCACAGAACGTGACGCAGCATACAACACTGAGGGTGGGCGCCCGGCTCTCGATCCTCTGCGACGATCGCGATGTTACGGATCGCTCGCAGACGTTCAAGCAGGGCGACCATCACAAGCTCGTCTGCAAAACGTATCTGCCCACCAAGACAGACATTAAATGGTCCTTTAATGTAGGTGCTGTCGACTTGGCGACTATCCAAACTTTATTATACTTCCCTTGCCACTTTGCCTTAACACCCTACTGGTACTTTCTTCCTCCGCAGGGTCAGCGACTGCAGACATCCGCGAGCGATGCGGCCAACGGCGTTGTCGTGCTGGAGAATGTGGACGAGGAGAACTCCGGCATTTACCAGTGCCTAGGCGATGACGGCAGCTCTGATCCACCCCATGGCATGGTTACCATTGATGTCCAGTACGCACCCAAGGTGTCCACCCACCGGCATCATGTGAACACCCAGAAAGGCGGCAGCGCCGAGATCTACTGCGACTATCGTGCCAGTCCCATTGCCATTAGCTTCTTTATCAAGGATGGCAAGACTTTGGCCCTGTCCGAAAAGTACTCCATCAAGAACTCGCTGCACAAAGCGCACAATCGCACCACGCTGCATATTAAGAATGTGGATGCCAGCGATCTGGGAAGTTACCTCTGCCACGTTGAGAACTCCATTGGTTCCGACGAGGTCAAAATTCAGCTCAGCTACTACCCGGAGACGCCTCAGTTTGAGAACAGCTCCCTTGATGGCAACATTGTCACCATGCACTGGCTGGTTCGCAGTCTGCAGCCGCTCTCAGAGGCCATGTTGGACTACAAGTTGACTGGCGTGAGTTTCTTTCCAACTGATATAATATATATAAGATATATCAATTGGATTTTGAATTGCCCTAACAAACACATTTGAAATTTCGAACTCGCTTCAATTCCGCAAAGTTTCAGTTGGCATGCTTTTGGATGCATTTTTTAATGCTGATCTGATACTTTGTGGAATTGATTTGGATTTCAGAACCTGACTAGAACTATTCATTTTAATGTAACTAATTAACTAACTATACTAACTATAACCGTTTTTCAGCACGTACTCATTATTTTAAAATTAACATTTCCTGATTTCCTTTCTTCAATTAACATCCCGAATTGCTGTTCCGAATTTCACATACAAATTAATTCCACCGAATAATGTGTAGCATACTTTTTGGAGCAGTATAAAATTAAAACCTTCGTTTTGTTATGCTTTCGATATGGAATTAATTCGAATTGGAATCCGCAAGAGGCCTAATTAGTTTTGAAATTCAGCCAATACAAAGTACTAACTCACCTATCTTTCAGGCCTACACGTGGAGCACCGTGTCGGTGTTAAAAACAAAGCCCCATGACACGGACAGCGGCATCTGGAAGATCACACATGAGATGGAGCTGACGCCAGGTCTGTGGCGCGTCCATGTCAAGACGAAGAACACCGAGGGCTGGTCCAAGTTCTCGCCAGATCATGAGATTATCATTAAGGATAAAGAAGGTAATCCTATGATACTAACACTACACAACACAATGTGAACGTTATTTCTTTAAACAGAACATTTATTATACTTGTGGAGCGTTGTTAAATAATCAATATGAAATTGATTTTAAATTCTAAGTTTTTTATACCCTGCCAGGGGATTCCGTTTCCGATTCCATGAAGTATATATACACATGTTTATATTCTTGCTGAGCATAAATAGTTCAGTTTGAGTTTTAAGGCAAGGATCTTAAGACTTGGCAAGAAGTTTAGTTTTGCTGCGGTTGGTAAATTTGCCCGAAACGGCCTGATCAAAAGACTATATCATCGAAGATTGAATTTTTGTATAAAAAACCTTTTTGATTTGTAAAATTTGTCTCAGAAGTAACTTTATAATCATCTCTGCAAGTTTATTAAAGCTTCCGCGCCCCGAAGATAGCTTTGCCTTCTTATATTTCAAATAAACAACATTCAAATAATATAGGATCTCTTCTGGTTGGAGTATCTTGTTTTCCACAAATACCTCTGTTACCACTCTAACAAATCCCACACTTATCTCTTCCAGATTCCAGTGAAATTGACGATGGGGCCATGCCGCCGGATGATTTGATGCGTGCTGGTTTTGGTCCTGGAATTGGCGGGGGCAGCAAGGAAGGAAAGAGTGCAGCGTGTACAATAGGGATGTTGCCGGTCCCGATGATAGCCGTCCTCAGCCTATCCTTGTGGCGACTCTAAGGAGCGGCGGGGAGCGACGGGAAGCGACAGGGCCTAGGGGACTGTACATACGTATTTCGAGTTAGATATTTTGCTTGTGCTGTGTGCCTTGAACCCGGCACCTGGGCAATAGCGGCCTATTTATAAGAATGCCATTGCAAATACCCAAGTATTCTAATTATATACGCAAATGCTAATGCGCCTGAAATTCCCCGGTAAGACGGGGTCAATGTTAATGTTAATATATAAAATCAATCACGCATAATGCAAATTTCACTGAAACATTTGTGCCAATAAGCATCCAGAACTACAAAAAGCAGGAGCAGGATCGAAGATATATAGTATATATATGCGAATGTACGAATTATGTGTAGCTTAGTTTAGTTAAAGATGAAATAACTGCGACGATCGGTTGAAAACCGCCCAAAACCTAGCATATAATATTTATTTGTTTATATGTACGAGTAATGTTTGTAACGTTGACAGACACGACTTATAGAATGCGAAGGATAGACTTCCCGATTACCTGAACAGATAACAGATACTGTAACAGAAATAGATGCAGTTGAAGATACAGATACGAATGTAAATAAGTTGAAAATGAATGGGTATATGAGGATCTAGTGACTTGTAGGCGGGTGTATGGACGTTTACCTGGAAATTAAGATTTAAACAATAAACAAACACAATTTTATTTTATTTAATAAATATTCGAATTACGAGAACACTCTTGAAATATTACGATAACTAGACCAAAGCTTAGACATATGTACCTAAACACATACATATGTACTATTTTTTACGAGTACGTTGCACTATTCTGAACGGAATGTATTGGACGATAAGGAACCCGGAGGATACTTACCTATATAGTTAAGAGATTGAACAAACGGCGTGTTATAAGTACATTTTGTAAAGATGATAAGTATATAGATATGTATAATCAGGTAAGGATAGGGAGAGTCGCTTTTTTGTTTGGCTTCGATTGAAATTTGTTTGCTACAATACCTGAAATTGCCATTGGCCATACAGATTTAAAATATATATATATATATGTATACACACATAATTACAATCAAAACATGAATATGAGAATATATTTTGTATACTTATATTTTATTTAAGAACCATAATATATGTATTAGTATTGATAAATAAACGTGCCAACTGAAGCAATCAGTGCAAAGGATTGGCTCAAAATGTTCCATAAGAAGTTTGCAATTGCAAAAACTGATTTCGAATGCCGACCTGTTAACAAACATAAAACATACATATTCAAAAGTCAGTGTCTTAAACAAATATTGTAATTTCTTTCTTTATACTTTAGTTAGCGCGACTTTAAGAATATATACATACCGATATAAATAAAGCAAATTTAATAATTCTATTATTTTCGTGAAATTTGATTTTGGATTTAGTTACAGAATGATATCTGATATTGGGGTATCCAATTCAATGCCAAAATAAGGAAGTTTTATGGAGATATTGTGATTTTGATTCCAGTTTTATCCTTGATCCTTCGTTTGATTACATTTCGCCATGTCTTCGGACTCGAATGTGGAAGCTTACAACTTTTTGGGCATCTTTAGCTCTTGGATTAAAAATAATATTCAGACCTGTTCCCATATCCGACTACTTTTCAATCCGAAACATTTTTGATCGTGTGTTTCCGTTTTCAATTTAAATAGCAAGCGATATTCCTATTTGAAGTTATGTTCAATCCACTCAAATACTTTCTACTTTCCGGTATTCGCAACTTAGAACCGTTCACAATTCGATTGGAGGTGATTTGATCGGATTCGTAAATGGGAACAGGCCTATATATTAAAAGATTTAATACTCAAAGTATTAGATCTTCGTCTCAGTTAAAAATATATTATATATTTTGTAAACTTTGTACCCATAAAATGATTTTAAACGGGCTTAATCCTTACAAGACTAAATAAGTATATGTCTTGAGGGATCGACTGGAAAATAAAGTATCCCATTTGAATAGAAACGTTTCCTAAATATTCAAACTGATACTTCTTCTTCGCTTCTTGGATTCTTGTTTACATTTGATCAGATGCATATACAATTTTCAGAGTAAGTAATTATATAGAGGCAAAACCAAAATTGTGTTGAAATTACAATGCCAAATGTTATTTATCCATGAGGTTCAGTTCAGGGTAAGCGAACTTGACGTGAATTTTGTCTTTTCTTTCGAATTTATATTCTGTTGGTCTATTAATCATTGTATGTCCACAATCTTTAACTTTTGGTTAAAGATGTCGACTATTTGAATGTCTTGAAAAGTACTTTTAATTAAAACAATTTCCGTATACTTTGGTTTTTTTAATAAATTAAATCGTTTGTCTTTACAAAATGAAAAATTCACGATCAACAAGACTTAATATGCTTATATAGCTTTTGGAGACAAAAGGGAGACAGAAATGCAATTTCAGTATATCTAAGTATGCACATCCAATGGACATTTTATAAATCATTCTGTAATACTAAAACTAAGCTAATGCTTGTACTGCTGCAGAACCAGGCCCACAGTCAGTAGCCACATCAACGTAAGCCGATGCAAACTGCTCTGAGCGGACTTGGAGCTCTCCGGGACAATGACATCCATCGAATGATGCCCCAGTACGACTTTTGTATGCAGGTAGACATTCTGGGGCATCACTCCGCAGTAATAGTCACCGGCACTTTGGGGACTCGACTTCAGTATGGTCAGATCGTAGGTTGACGGGTCGAGCTTAAAATTGGGCTGCACCACGCTGTTTCCATTGGTGATGATTGTGGAACCCTGGTACCACAGTATGACATTTTCTGAAAACAATCACAATAACTTGATAACTTGTTTCAATTCAATTAGTTGGTAATTTTACTCACGTTTCGTAAGTTTTTCATCGCACTTTAGCACAACATCCTCGCCCAGTTTTCCTGTCACGGTCACACTTCGGTTATGTTGCGCCTGAGGAGCCTTGGCAATACTGGATGGCTTGGTCTGTTGGCCGATGCTGCTCTGATCATCGTTCCCGTAGTCGTAGTCATCGTTCAACATCATCTCATCTTCATCCTTTACGGATGGATACGCACACACTGTAACAAAAGGAATGTTTATGATTAAAAACAAATTATTATGATACAGTACGATGATATTGTATAATAATAGTGATATTAGATTAGTGAATAGTTATATATTTATATAAGAAATTTTAAGATCTTTCAATTTTCAATAATGGGGAGACCATCTAATTTTAAATTGACTTTTTTGATGTTGAGATTACTATGTTTATCAGATAAAATTCATTTGTTTAAGATATATTAAGATATATTTTACAAGGGTTTCCAAATGTGTAGATTTTGGATGAAACAACTAATTCTATTCATCAATTATTTCACTCTTTATTATTTCTATTTAAGTTACTGATAGTTATCAATTATTACTATTATGCGGGAACTGATTTTGTTTAAAAACGTTCATTGATGATATATTTAAAATTAATCGGGTTAATTAAGTAATACTGGTTCACAAATATTTCTATAACCTAAAAAACATTCAACTTATTAATGTAAATTAAGAAAATGAGCCAATTTAATTGCTAAAAATAAACTTTAAAAAAATTGCCAAATTTCAAATATTTTGGAGTTTAGGATGAAAACCGAAAGCAGAAAACTGATTTTAAAGATTATTACTAAATGCATTACATTATAAACGTTAGATTATCATATAATAAATAAGATTATTACTTAAAATGCTATTCATAAACAATGTAAGGTATTTTTTTTGCTTAATTGAATGAATGAATTGAATAAAAGCTTCAAAAATATTTGTTGGTTGGGTTTTTTTCCTTTTTTGTATATCAAACATGTGGGAGTGGGATTTGGGATCAAAAGTGCTAATACCAAATATGATAAGCCTTTTATTTGTTATTGTTATACAAAATCTGTCGAAATACATAATTTTACTAGTCTCCAGGGAACCGACCTCCTTAGAGCACAATCAAATAACAAAAAAGTGGGCGTCGTGCAACCTTGAATTCCGTATCATTTTATGACTTGATCTGAAGTTTTAGTGGGTTAAACAATAGGTTAATAAAAAAATGCCATAAAAATGTGTATTGTATATAATTATGGCGCTGTTGCCTGGGCCTGGGTGTGTGGCATAATGCCCCACATTTCCTGCTGGCTAATCACTTGCACACTGAATTAAATTGAAATTAAATCCGGCGTGTTTTATTTTATTTTCTTTTGTTTTGGCAATGCATTAGAGCGTGCTGTTGATGTTTGTTGTTAAACAGTTTACAGCTCATATTCATATCCAGCATAGGCACATCCGACATAGGCATGCGTATAGATGTGTGGCCACATAAGGCACCAGCTGCACTGTGGGGTTAAGGCAATTCGCATGTTTCTCCCTCCTGCTTCGCATTTTGAAACGTTCATCGTTTCCTTCATTTATATCGCACACGCACACAGGCACGCAGGCACACACACTACGTTTTGTCAAAGTGGAATGAAAACATTTCAGGAAAATGGGGTCACACGAAAATTGGGTGCACGGGGCATACGAAAAAAAAAAGAATATTAAAATAAGCGAATGGAAAGAGAAAACATACCTCCCCCCCAACCCGTGTCGCTCGGCCGATCGCCGCACCCACATGTGCATGCGTTCGGTTTTGGGTTCGGATTCGGCTCTGGGGGAGGGGGAGAGAACGCGGCCAACATACTATTACTTGCAGTAGCTGCCAACGCTGGCGTCGGCGGCGTCGGCGTCACTTTGCGCTACTTTGTTTTAGTGGTGTCAACAGTGGACACAAAATCGAAAAGAGCATTTCACAACAATGTCCATTTTCATCATGGCAACTGCACTGCAGACACACACACACACACATACAGGCGCACGCATTCACACACATATATCACACCCTCGCTCCCCGTGACAGACAAAGTGTCGGGCATGAGGGGAAGAGAGAGACGATCTGTGTCTGACGATTGTGAAAAAGTTTAAATTTACATTTGTTTTGCGCTGCTGCCATTTCTGGCGTCCCGTATATGTATGTATGTGTGTGTGTGCTTGATGCAGCTACTGCATGTGTTATTGTTATTGTTATTGTTTTTTATTGTGTTATTCTTTGCCGCGCACACACACACACTCACAGTTAGATACTTATGCTCCTTCATTATAGCCACTTTTGTCGCCGTTGCTGCTCAGCGTTGCGTGCTGCAGTTCCAACTCGCCATAGAGTTCGACCACTCCGAACAATAACAAACAACTCACAAGACTACAATAGAGTGTCCATAATGCTCGACTATAAGAATACCCTGCGTAGCAATAAGTACCTTAGTTAACCACTTGTCCACCATTTGTGAACCACTGTGCAGTACTTAGAGCTGGTTCGCTTTGCTCAGAATAAGTTCAATTGAACGGAACGATTGAGCGCCTGAACCTGTTCCGTGATCAATTAACGAAACTGTTCATTTGGCATTCATTCGTCAAAGTGAACTAGTGACCCCAATCCTAGTAACATTCATTTGTAGTATTTGTTCAACTGTTAACGAAACTGTTATTAACATTACTTAGAACTGGTACGCTTTGCTCAGAATAAGTTCAATTGAACGGAACGATTGAAATGAACGCCTGAACCTATTCATTGATCAATTAACGAAACTGTTCATTTGGCATTCATTCGTCAAAGTGAACTAGTGACCCCAAACGTAGTAACATTCATTTGTAGTATTTGTTCAACTGTTAACGAAACTGTTATTAACATTACTTAGAGCTGGTTCGTTTTGTTTACAATAAGTTCAATAGAACGGAACGATTGAGCGCCTGAACCAATTCAGTGATCAATTAACGAAACTGTGCATCTAAAATTCATTCGTCAAGCTGAACTAGAAATCTAGTAGCATTCATTTGTAGTGTAAGTTCAACTGTTAACGAAACTGTTATTAACATTTTAAGAGCATGTTTGTTTGAGGTTTGAGGTTAAGTCTATCATACCCATTCTAAACAAGGCACAGGGTATACACATTCAGAGGATTTGAATTTCAGCAGTTAATTCATTGCGGATACGGATACACAGACATGTGCCAGAATGTGGGTGAGTGAACTTTGGGCTTACTAGAAGAACCACAAGAGCGCTGTGGTTCCTCTTTAAATGAATTCAACATTTTTGAAATGCATTCCTTTTGTACATAACTCCTCCGGATACTTACACATTCACACATAATTCACATATACACATAAATATATATACATACGCATTGACCCCATCGACTTCTCTTTGTCGTAAACTTGGGCCATAAAGTCGAAGAAATAACAATACCATTTCATGTGCTTCCGAGAAAATGCCAATGAACCAGGAATACAGACACAGACGCTGAAGATGTGTTATGATATGAGCCAAAGGGTCTCTTAACTTATTTTGCAACATTCAATGAACCGAGAGCAATAAACCCCAAAAAGATGTTTGTTTACATTATGGTTAAGTAAGAAAAATCTAAAGGGAATTGCTTAGTTCTGTAAAACAACAAACTAAATTCGCATGGAAAGATTATAAATCCTCTAAGGCCTTAAAAGTTCCAAAAAATAAGTAAAAATTTTAATAAGACTTTTGCCTGATTATATAAATTTTTTAGGAATATCAGAACTTATAAAGAAAACAACGACTTTGTTCCAAACGAGTTCTTTTCCATCACAAAAGGAAAGCTAAAAGTTCTGTATTAACTTCCTAACCTAACCTAATAAACTTCCTATCCTTGTCTGTTTTCGAACATACTGTTTTTCAAATGATTTCCTTGATATTCGATTTCATTATTTGTAATTTTAATATCTTTATAATATACAACTTAAGAAACTCAAAATTCATGCTGCCAGCTGAGGTCCGAAACCGAGGAAGTGAGATTTGAAACATAATGCTCCCCATTTAGCCCCAAATTGTAGTATGCCCATGGGACTTAGTTCATGTCATGTATACAAAGCTTAAGATAAAAATTGTAGCTCATCTTGGTGTTATTGTTGTTTTTGTATTTGTTTCTGTTATTCCTGTTTTAATTGGTACTCAGAATTAGGCCAGAAACCATTTATCATAGGCACAATGATTCTGAAAATTTGAGCTAATAACCCCTGAAGCTGCCCCGAATGCGGATGACGATGACGTTGGCGTTGACCACCGGACAGCCCATAGCCATAGCCATAGCCTGTCCAGCATTCTGGCCAGTCACTGTCAGTCTCTGGATTCATCCAAGTGCAGCATTTTTACTACCTGATAAGCCGTGGCCTAAAAGCAACGCTGCAGCTCTGATCTTTGATCTCCTGTCTGTCTGTCTCTCTGGCTGTCTGTCTGTCTGTGTGTTTTCAGGTTTTCGGATCCGCCTGCCTGCCTGCCTGCCCCTACGTGACTGACCCTGGCGGTCCGGGTCCAGGTTAGACCGTCTGGCCAACTGACAACAAGCCGAAAATTATGCTGTTTGTGTGGCGTGGTGGCAGATAGAGACATGAAGCGAAGCGGATAATGATAATGGCATTCTGGTTCTTTGAAAGTGATCAGGTTACGGCCCGAGGGATAGCCATAAACCAGGTCTACCTACGCACTGCACTCCACTCCACCAGAGGCAGATGTGCAGCAAAACCAGACTCCCGATTCCAGACTCCCGATTCCAGACCCATTGACAAATAACCCACACAGATGCACACAAAATATTCGCATTCAATTAGAGTTGAAAGGACGCGTGTCCTGTGCCTTGCTAAAGGGATTGCAGATTGCGAAAAATCGGCAGATGTCCCGCAACAATTTTCCAGGCAGTTATTGAAAGCTGTTCGATTGAAAATGCAAATCAAAGCAACAATTTATGGACACTGAGCCATAATCGATTTTCAATTAAAGCGGCCCACAAATGCGATCAAGTGCCTTAGGAAATGCAAATGAAAGTACAATGATTCGATGATAAATTACAAATCGACATGCATATGCACTTACACTTGGGCGTTTGAAAGCAGAAACCAAATATAGAAGAACTATGCACAATACAATACATTACAAAGAACATTGATTTCACTTACGCGGCCCGGGCGCAGTACCATGGATTTACCATTGTGCGTGCCCCGTCAGCTTTATGATCAGCGCCAGCCAGCGCCTTAAAATTTCTGGCACACACCCGAAGGGGGAGACCAGAGAGGCCCAGAACCAGCACCAGAAACCGAACCCGAACCAGAACCAGAACCAACCAGAGGCGGAGCTATATGGACAACGTTTCCCGTTGCCCAAAGTGCACGTGTTGGCACTTAGGAGAGGAGCTGCGGCCTCGGCAAGTGCTTGGATGCGGGCACATAGCCAAAACTATACCCTGTATCCATACAAAACGGGTAGGACCCCCTCCAACTCTATTAAGCATGTGTATGCTTGATCATGAACAGACGAGTCGAACTAGAGACATTCAAATTGCTATGTAGATTCTCGTGTATTCCATATATCATTTAGGTATCAACTTTTGCATTTATCACAACCCCCCAAACAGCTAAAGCCATGAAATTAAGTACACGTTCAAAACAATATACTTTTTCATTATTGTACAAATTTCATAACGATTGGTTTATAAACTCCAACGAAAAGAACAAGACAAGAAGTTAGAAGTTAAGGAAGACGGTTTGTTCGCGGATACAGAGTATATTCAAGTCCAGCACCCTCGAGTGAAGCATTCCTACTTGTCTTACGATATTGTATATACTTAAGTATGTACATAGATCCCCACCAAATCCAATAGGTCAACAATAGGCACAAAGACACTCGTATAGACCGAAACTTACAGAGTCCGAGGGTCTACGCCTAGCGCATACTAAAGCGCTCTTCAGCGCTCATTCCAGGCTGCGACTGGGGACTTTGGGGGCTTGGGGGCTTGAGGCAGGGCTTGGCCCAGGGCTCGTGTTCCATTCAAGTGGTTGTGGCATGTAATTAATATGCGGCACTCCTTTTCCAGCACCGCCAACTATTTAGCGCAAAAGGCAACGCAGTTCTTTCATATTGCTTTTTATTCTATTCTCTTATGTTATTTATTACTATGCTTCGGCTATTTCCTTTCATGTGTGTTTGTGTGTACAACTTATAGCTATAGTTTAATTATATGGCATTGGTGCGATGTCCAAATATCCATCAATAGAGACCGATATCAAATTGCGACTGTGTAAAACTAACGAAATTCCAGCAGAAAATGAATATGGTCAAAGCTAGCCAATTTTATGGATCATCGATGAGAATTGTCGAAGGAATCATATTTAAGCACTTGTCACAAAGAATAACCCGGATATCCCGTTTAGGTGTAAGGGATATTTATTGGAAATATTGAAAATTGAAGACTATATTCACTATACTCACAAGATGAGTAGATAACTACCTGAACTCCCGATAATAACCTTATCGCATGTATTCCAAGTGCCTTCCTATAGATATATCTACCAGAAAACTCATCAAATTGTAATATAACAAAAGATCAGATAATACCATTAAGGAAACATATGCTTATGAAGATAGTAGACCCGAACTCTGTAGATTGTCTTAGGGTTCTTTTAAGATAAGGTTTAGCTATTGAATTGAAATTTCTTATTTAATGCTGGTTCCAACAAGCTTCAGATATGTTTAACGAGAACTCAATAAAAGTTTATTCATTAAATTAATAAACAGTATAGAGAAAAGAACATAACACAGATATATTGAGTATAACAATCAGAATTCAGACGTAAATCGATCAATATTTCAAGTTGATTGCCCAAACAATGGAACCAATACTTGTCTATCTGGCAGTTTAACTCTTTATAATGCCACAGTCAACATAAATGTATTTTTCCGATGCCCTATGGCTTCTGCAGCAGCTGAATCATCAAGAAAAGTTCTCTTCTTCATTATTGTAGTGATCAAAACGATTAATTTTTATGTTTTAATGTGGCACAATTCATATAGGAACGAGTATGTATGAGTACTATTTACTGGAGTACTCGTTTTGTGCGTGTACATAGGAGTCACCATGTGGCATGCTCATATAATAATACCCGCCTCTGACTGCTGTTGCTGCCCCACTTGAGTGTGCACACTGCGAGACCGAGACCGAGATCAAGACCGTACCCTGCCAGTTCCCGAATTCCCCCCGCCCGAGCTAGCACCCGCACCACAGAAGCGCAGCAAGAGCCGCCAAATCGCCAGCTCAGTTAAGTAAATTGATTCTTTAATTGTCGAGAATTGGTTACGAGTTTGTTTAACTCGCTTTGCCGCTCGGCGGCATGCCCCTAACCCACTCATACCACAGTGCCCCCATATGATGCACAGCCATGCACCCGCCATGCGGCAATCCGAATGGGAAGGAGAACGGAGAATGGAAATGGGATTGAGAATGAGAATGAGAATATGAGAATGCGAATGAATCGGGCGGCTTATATAAAGCGCAATGTCTGCAGCAAAACTCGTATCTGCATTCGTATCTTTGGTTGTATGCTCACGAATTCCAACAGCAAAAGAACACAACCTCAGCAACAAGATCACATCTACACTATCTGCTATGAGTCAGAGATTCCAAAATAAATATGTATGCAAATACCAGAGAATTATGCAAAACACTGACGAAGACCCTCGTAACAGGGAGAGAATGTTTCTCGCGCTGTCTGCTCTATTCTCGAATTCGCGATCGTGAAATTTAATGCCCTCCCTAAAGGAAGATCCGTGTAAAAGGTAGACAAACAAATGCAGAGATAAGGTTAGTGCCGCTGATGATCACTTAACTGATTTGCCCCTGAGAAAGTAAAACACTTTGATTAATACTTTTTAATCATTTCTTCATCCTCATCAGCGATGGGGATCGCTTCCTTTATATGATTAGATCTTTGCAATGTTCGAATTTGTCAACTGTAGGGATAGCTCATCCATCAAAGCAGTAATACGCAACCGCGATTTCACAGTTTGAGAATTTGGGAGTGTGATTGTGAAACTTAATGCCCTGCCTTAAAGGAAGATTCGAGGAAGAAAAGGGTAGACAAACAAGGTTAGTGCTGCCGAAGATCATTTAACTTGGGGTTACCCATGTCAAGGCAACAGAATAGGAGTATTATGTATGTTAATACCATATGTGATGGAAATAAACACTTGGTGAATTCTTCACAGTTCCTATCTTGGCACCCTCTGCAATCCAATCAAACCGATTGCAATCGCATTGTTTATGGCCAAAGGGTAACACTGCATAAAAGAAAAGAATACTTTATTAAGGTTAGGGAGGTTAGGGAGGCCAGGGAGGTTAGGGAGGTTAGGGGTTTAGGTAGCTGGCGCCCCCTGCGGATGTTTTTGCAAAAACACACATTCTCACGACCCGGCGACACGCTTCCCTAACCGAATTCGATCCAAGGAGCTGTGGTGTGTCGAGATTCGCACTCGATCTACCTGGTAGCTCTCCTGAGTTATTGTTCCATTCGCCTTGTTGCTCACTTCCTTTGTTGCTAGTTTCTGTTGTTTTTGTTGTTTTTGTTGTTGTCGCCTATTAGGCACCTATGGAATAATTAACAGCGTAACCGATATGCGAATGGATTGCACACCCCGTCGAGCGTCGAGCGTCGAGCTGGCGTCGCTATTCATCCATTCATTCATTCATTCGAAATTGGCATATTCACTTCCTATTGAATGAGTGCCTGCTTGAATGAGGGAGTGCTCGTTACTGCAAGCTGCACTCTGTTTATTGATCGTGATAAATAACTGCATTAATGTGACAGCTTTCGCTAATAAATTACCGATTTTACTGTTTGAAAAGCGCGCCGAGTTCGCTTCAGATGATTGTAAATACTCACAAACAGGTAGCATTAATATATAACTATTGGCAATTGCTCAAGGATAGTTTAACCTTTGAGCACGGAACTTGTTTAATAATGTTAAATGTCAACCGCTTTCATCATCATCAATTCACAATTAAATGTCATTCCAATCAAATGATTAATCCGTCAGAGTCTTGAGCGTGTCATGCCATCTTCTTATTATTTGTAAGTGACAAATTTTGGTTATCCCATGAATGTGAATCATTTACTTAGTTACGTGTCTGCAGAGTCTGAATAAATTTAGGGTACACTCATCTATTATTGAGTTTAATCATGATTCAGATTAAAACTGTAGTTCCATTGTCTGATCATAAATATATAGATTAAAGTGGAATCAGGATGGATATTAATCTATTTTGGGGAGCAGTATTTAATCCTCTGGAATGAGTGTGAATCACTTTGAGATTTTTGTGTCCATACGCTGTTCGACTTTCAAGCACTCACTGGACATACTATGTAGGTCAAAAATGGTTCTACACATTCCACAGACACACACACAATCATTTTTATTTAGACTCTCGAAAATAAGGCAGCTGAAAAACGCATTTCGATTCGGACGCGATGCATGTGAATCTGATTTGTGCGATTAAGTCAGTTCAAAGGGTCCCAATAATCACGGAGATTAGATTGTGCCCAAGTGCTGAGCTTTCGTAAGCCCCAATTGCAACAGATTTCCGCTGCACTTACATATACATATATAGATCATACGATTAACCTCCTCCCCCCCTCATCGATCAACTTACCCAGGCAACATCCAAAGATCAGCACGGCTCCTAAAGTGAGGATTTTATTTAGCGCTACGCTCGATACCATTTTGTTCGGTTCTGTGGCGTTCTTAACGGTTTAACACTCGAAAGTAGTATGATAATGTGTCCGAAATTATTCTCAGATTGTCTTCCAATTGGTTAACTGTGTCACACGTCTCTTGCCTCGCTTGCGTCTTTTATTTTCAAGTTGTCCGAACGCTTGTTTATTATTCTTGTGATTTTCCAAAAATTATTGCCGAGTAATTAGTTTGTAGTTGATTTCTTAGAGTTCAGCGTCCCAATTACCAGCCTACATATTCAGCATTATTCGGGGATTTATAATTACTTATATTTTGATTTCTGACACTTTCTTCCCACTGCACACGCACACACACACTGCACACTCTGGGACAGATAAACAAACCCAACTAAGTGCTGTTGTAGGTACTACAAGTCCAGTAAAACGCTTCCAATAATTCTGACCGATAACAGTTCCAAATCGAAGCACCACGATCTCCGCACAAAACTCAAATACACCAAAGTGTCTCTGTTGTATCTGTTTTTGGGCGAATTTATAAAATAGCTTTTTCCAATCACTCGGCTAGTTTCGGATTCGGTTTCGGTTGCGGGCTCGGTATCGGTTTCGGCTTTGCCGCACACTGCTATTCGGACCGGTCGTCTCAAGAGCACGAAAACAAATGACGTCGGCCGCTGACTAGGCCCGGTGAGCGCACCGTCCGTGACGTTTTCAAAGAGCTAGCTAAAGAGAGAGCGGCGGCAAACAGTATTAAGAGAAACGCACTCTCTCAGTTAAAATGCCATTTGAAACGCGGGTGTTAGCCAAGAATTTGAAATATGCATATAAAATATATTAAAAGTCTTATTAATAGGACACTTGAAATATTTGAATTATTATACATAATTTGCTCAACTTTAACCATGATGAAATATTTTATTTGAGTATCCTAAAGATTAATAACAGTAAAAATATACATAACCTATATGAGCCTCGTGTATAAACCGCTAGAAAGCTCTAAAAGAGATTAATCCTGAAAGTTCTGGGCGAAAATTTGTCGAGATTCCTAACTTTTCGCGTTAGTTATAACAATTTTCTTAATTTAATTAGAAAACTGTGAAAAATGGTAATGTATTTTAGAAACATATTTCTGAATAATGCTAGATTATATTTTAAAAACGCTTCCTAAAGATATTCCCCTTATGACTCAGGCGGGATTTAGCCTCGAAATCTGGTTCAGCTAATAAGATTTGAATTGCATGACAATTCTGTATTTATATTTTTGAATTCTGTTCTTCAAATTACAGTCTGTACTATATATGTACCATATATACTGACACACATAACACTTAAAGGCCATATGTGGGTTAAATTAAAGGCAATCGGTAACCAATTAATTTGGTATTCAGCTTGCAACTGCATAAAATATGCATTTATATCATTTTTATCGTATTTAGGCATTCTTGTGCTGAATTCCTTTTAATTATTGTACAGTATTTTGTACAGTATGCTGCCGTTTTCCATTATAATATGGTATCCTCATGCTCGGATGTTGTACAATGTTTTCGAGTATATGCTCCCCTTACATACAAGTTCTCGGAACTGCAATTGCGCCGCATTGGCACATCGAGATACATTTGCAATTTGCAGTTCGCTGTTCGCAGTTTGCAGTTGAAGTTGAAGTTTCATTTGCTTAATGAAATCGCGACTTTCCCAGCATTTTGTATGGGAAGCCAGTTGATTGCCTGTGATTTACTTGCTGCTCCAGCTCCAACTAGAGAGACCACAGTCGCGGTGCCTGGGGCTGCTGGAGTGCATCCCGTAGAGTTGTTCGTTGTCGTTCAACTGAAGGAACTAGTTCATTCGTTCAATTTGAGGTGGAAGATTCGTTTGTTTGACATTTTCAATGTCTACGTGAAGTAGACAGTAGACAAAGTAAACTGCTTGTAACTTTCTCGCTTGTTTAAATCATTTGAAACATATTTTGATTCATTACATATAAATAATGTGTATTATATTAACTTATTTATATGTTAATTATAATATTATTTTGTATTTTAATCATAATATCGTTAATTATAACTATGTTTTATTTTATGCATCAATGGAACAATATGCTGACTCAACAAATGGAACGCACTGGAATGGAACTCAAACGAACAAGGCAAGCGAATGAACTAGACGAAGCAGTTCCTTCGTTCAGTTTATTGAGTCATTCGAATGAACTCTTTCCATGCAACTCTGGCATTAAGGGATCGTTTGGCTGTTGTGCCGTTATGCGGCAAGATATGACGACCACTGTCAGGCAATGTCAGCAATAACAGAGAAATATTTGTGCTCATGTGGACACATGTAATGTGCAATGCAACATTTGCTGATATGTTTCAAGTTGAAGCGAGACAAACAAACAATTAAAATTAATCTACGACCATAAAACAAAGTGCGTATTGTACCGAGTATCTCTTGCATTATGCATTATGAATGCACGTATGTACGAATGTACATACGTATGTATGTATGTATGTTTGTATGTACCCCATGCACATTCATCTTGTTGTTTGTGTTGTCTTCTGTTGGGGGCTGACTGCCTGGGTGCCAAGTTTGTAAACATCCGCAAGTGCAGATTTCTAGGGGGGAGGGGGAGGGAGGGAGTGCAGCAGCAGCATCTGATGAGTCTGAGATTTGAGATTTGTGGCAGCTTCAGCAGCGCTGCACATGTTCGCGCCTGCAGCTAAGCAATCCGAGGATATTAATCAAATATTTATATTTATATTTACACGTAGACAACGCACACATTGTTGGAAAGGCGGCATTCACCAAAATTTCTCAGAATTTCTTTACAACTTTTGGGAACAAATTAATCAAACAAACAAACAGCGACAATTTGTGACTGTATATTTATATATGTATGTGTGTTAAAAGCTGCGCGCTGTCAGCATAAAAAACTCAAGAGATCTCTATATATGTATGTGTGTAAGTATGTACGTATGTATGCATATCTGTACCTGCCTCGCAGCTTCGTGGTCGCGCAGACTCCATTTGTAAGCAGCAGTTAAGAGAGCCCGCGCTCATTTAAGAGAGAGCGTTAGAATCTAGCTGTAAGTATGCCGCCTACAATACTCGGCACAGTTGGCAACGCGACACATACTATGTATGTATGTGCATACAATACATAAACAGGTCCCATCACCAGCGTTGTGTGGGTGTTAGATGGGGGTTGTTTTTGTTGTTGCTGCAAAAGAGCAATCCGCGCTTGATGAATGGAAACAGGACACTCATCGCAACGGCAACATAAATAATTGTGTGGTATTGAAAGTGTCAGCAATTCTGCAAAAACATTTACAATCTGCCACTGCACAAAAAAACATTTTTTTTACATATATTATTTTATTTTTTCCTTATGATGTATTTGAACATTCATAGGAATGTCTAAAAAAGGTCAAATTTCGAGTACCATCGGGGTAAATTTCAAATTCGAATTATTAAGCATAAATTATGCTTGTGTTCTTAAATTATTATTGAATTAGAAATTTGAAGTTCTTATTATGAAATAAAGACATAAGAACGTAAATTATCTATTAGAATAGTTATTACAATAGTAATAACTATTGCTAGTTATTACGATATAATAAAAAGTTATTACAAAAATGTCATACCATCATAAATTAAGCATAAAAGTTGCTTTAATAGAAAATATGTGTTTAATACGAGTACATTTCATGGATTAGACGATCCCACAGGACTTACTGCATCCTAACGTCCTCTAGTCAAGTTGAAATTTGATAACTGAATGTATGTATATAATAACAACAACCTCATTCTAGGTTAATATGACAACCCAATTACCCAAGTGCAAAATTTGCAAAGCCAAATCTGTGCGAAACCAAGCCAAAATTGCAAAGTTACACACTAACTGAGCAAATCTAAGCCAAATTAGCAAAATATCACCAAACTGAGGAATTTCTTAAAAAAATTTCTATATATTGTTACATCTATCTTCTAATTGAAATTTAAGTGTATATATGTATATATTTCTTCTCGATTTCTTAATGATATATGTAAATATTATATAGCTATATAAACAATTTGTAAAACATGTACAACAAGTTAGTAGTAGTATTACACAAGTTTAATAAAAAAATAAACAAAATTTTACCAAAAAAAAAAGGATTAGACGTTATATTTCCGTCGTGCAACAATTTTCCATGCAACTTGCACACAAGTTGTGCAACTTGCACACAAATAGAAACGTTTGTATTCATGCAAGTCTTGTAAAATCCGTTATTTTCTCTCATGCAACCTTCAAGGAACTCTTTCCTAAATTAGAATCAGTTTTATTTCAGTGTATAATAAGACTTGTACAAATGTCGCCCTGACCTAGGCATTGTAGTGCTCGCATATACTAGTACACCCTCTATAAGTCACAAGTTTTACGACATTTAGGACATGGACGGGCTGTACAATTGTGAAATTTGCTGAAGTCGTAACTTCATTTTGTGGTTTCTTTTTCTTGTAGATGGAACGATTTGCGCATGGGCATGAGTTGCATGCCAATTGGAAATGGAGTCGTCAATTGAGCGAGGAGTTGAAGTTACTCACAAAGAGACTCGACTCACTCACGTTTAAAGACATGTCAATATCGTTGCCTGCTTTTAATAGCTCAGCTCGCGCCAATTTCCAATTGGGCAGCACGTCTGCGACCGCGATGTGAGTCATCCTCAGCAACATTCGCATAGTTTTCGTTTATTTCCTTTTTATACTCTGTTGCCAAGCGGATAGAGAGTATGTTGGGTGTATTTTCGTGTAAGCGTTGTAGCTAGAGCAACACAATTTGGTTTAGACAAAGTCGTAGAAGTTTCTATCATGCTCCGAAAATTTGTAAAATCCTTTGTTCATCTTCCACATTCATATAGTCACGAATCTTATATAAAGGCCTTGAAAGATCGTTGCAAAAACGACTATACTTTCCACATAGCTAGAGTTCCCAAATTTGGTATGCGGACTACCAATGAGATTACTGAAAGATTGAACTAACAAAAAGTATGCTATTCCCATCCCCGCCTCTGGAAATGAGCATTAATAATATATGCCATGCCTTTATAACTGGAGTCACTAAGTACTATCGATAAAATCCTTGAAAGTTTTAACTTCTTTAGCAACTTTGAAATACTGCCAGCTGAACATATCCTTGACAGATGAAACCATCCCCACAACTGACATATCGCAACAGACTGGCTAAAGCGTATAACGCAGTCGGGAGCTACCGAGCACTACTACTAGACTCACCTACTACTAGATTCACCTACTACTAGATTCACCAATTTCGATATAGGTACTATCGATGACATCCTTGAAAGTTTGAACTTCTGCATCAACTTTCATATACAGCTAGCTGAACATATCCTTGACAGATGAGACCATCCCCGCAAATGGCCAATTCGTAAGAGAGTATAACGCAGTCGGGAGCTACCAAGCACTACTACTAGATTCACCAATTTCGATATAAGTACTATAGATGACATCCTTGAAGGTTAGAACTTCCCCAGCAACTTTGTTTTACTGCTAGCTGAAGATATCCTTGACAGATGAGACCATCCCCGCAAATGGCCAATTCGTAAGAGAGTATATCACAGTCGGGAGCTACCGAGCACACAGTTTTTGCTTGTTTTTTATGCTGCGCCTCGGGTTCACTTGGCATTCGCCAGCAGTCCTACGCGGTTCGTGGCGTGCTCTGCTTGCTCTCGAAGCGACGAAGCGACGAAGCGGCGAAGCGAGCAACCCACGCAAAGTTCAGTTTCTCAGTGTCTCAGTGTCGCTCAGCGTGAACGGGTTTCTCGGTTTCGCAATACAAATAAATAGGTAGCGCGCAGAGTGAGAGGGAAGGAAGCATAAAAGCGAAAAGGATATCCAGTTGGACAACTGCTGGAATTTTATGCATTATCATAATTACATGTCGCATATCTGCTGCAACGACAAAATGTCGACGAAAATGACGCATCTTCTGCTGGCGGCACTTATCATCGGCTTGTGGTATATGCCAGGTATGTATCTAGATATAGTATATCTATCTATTGGAGCATTAGATGCACTCAAGATTGCCATTACAAATCAAAAACAGCTCGCAAATCTGTTTAATGTTTATGAATCTCTGGCCATCAGTTTGGCATTTATTTTAGAATTATTCAAGCAGTATTCTTCACTCACGCATATTTTATTTTTAGCAGCATATGTTTGTTTGGCATTCATATTTTTGCAATTTTAAATCATCTACAGTTGTGCCAGACATTCAAAAAAAAAAGAACTATTCACATTGAGTATCTTTGAACAATTTGTTAATCCATTAGCTTTGTCTCTTAAGGTCTATGGCAATGCGGGTCCTATCTTTGTTTGTCTGTTCTTTTGATTAACAATCAACATGCCACCAAATTGAACTAAAACATTTCAAGTTTATCCATCATGCGTCATGTTGACAGTTATTCATTCCAATTAGAATCTGTGTTCTACACAACAATTTCTGTCAAAAGTGAATCTTAACCATAATTTAATTAAATTCAAACAGTTTTTTCCAATTTTTCTAAACTGACATGCAATTTACAACCCAATTTCCAAAACCTCATAAGCACCCTTTCTGTGTCTATCGATAGTATCGAAAGCTTAAGCTATCATCTTCAAAACTATCGACTAGTGGCGCCATCTATGGTCTACCAGCTCAAGCTCGTATCTACTTGGTACTAGTACTAACAAGTTTGGATTATAATCCTAAGTTGTTGCCTGGGTGACATGAATAAGTATGTAGCTAATGATGAATGCCATATGAAAGTAGTTATTAAAATGCCTTTTGATGAAAAACAATGAAATCTACATAGTACACAATCCTTCACATTATATAATCCCAAGATTAACCCACAGCCATGAAAACGTCCTTAAATAAAGTGCCCACGGTTTATGTGTGGGCAAACTGCATACTATAAATACATGCAACAACATGCGCTGAGTGTGCAACGCTCAAGAAATCGATGGATTAACCCCGCCCCAACCCAAGCCGCCCCAAACCCGCCCCATTCCAGGACCATCCCACGGGCATTGCACTCTCCTACAGACCCAGTTCAAAATCAAGTCCTCTCTAACTTTCCTTCGCTTGTTTGCATTTAGCAAAAAGTCCTTTGCAGATGCGACAATGTTGACAAACAATTATAAATGAAATGGCAATGCTTAAATATAAAATACACCCACCAAGGCAAACTCCTGTATCCTTGGCATAAATATTGAAAAATACACAGCTTAAAGTTGGCCTCTTTGATAGTTCTGGACAAAGTCAGACTCTTCAGACTACTGCCTCTACTACTCTCTCCATTCATTAAAGATTATAACAATAAGAAAATACTATGAACTTTTATTGAGTTTCTTACACATATTCCTACAATGTTGCTTTTCAAGATATTAAACATTTCTGGCTATATTTTAGTATAGTACTTTAATAATCTCTAATACCAAAGTTACTTAATATATAAAAACACAATTATAAACTATAGCTACTTAAGCACACTTCTCTCATAGATAGATTCAGTATGAAAGCTACTTTCTGGAGTTTAAAGATACAGCTTAGTCTGCAGCAATTTAAATTGATTGCTGTATCTAATATCTTTCGTTTGTCCCTTAGACTTGAACCCTGACCTTGCTTTTCAGCTGCCAACTTTCTTGTAAAATGCATTTCTGCTTCCATAAATCACATTAGGGCGGCAACTTTGTGTGTAGAGATAGCCATGGCCTTAAATTTGGTAATATTTATTTCCAAGTTTGCAGAAGATAAACAAAATAAACACAAAAACACTCAAAAATATAACTATAATGTTATAATAACATTTGTTTAATACGACTTATATTACTAGTTCAAAGAGTGAAAAGCGTATTACTTATGGGAAATTAACTTCCGCCCAAAATTTTGTTTGAAAGTGAAAATAGGAATTGGGCTTGTACTCGTAGCTGATTTGCATAAGAAAGTCTGGCTTCCAAGTTTTTTCCGATATCATATTTCAAGATTCGCGCGCACAAACTTACTGAAAAGGTCGGTCGTATTTATAGGTGTGTTCCCTCTGATTGCTTAACTGGAAGTACAATCAAATATTGGGTCATAAAATTGGCAACTTTCTAAGAAATATAATGAGTATTTAGTGTATTCGAGCTGCTTAGTCAACTGCATCCTCTAAACCTGTTGATTAGTAGGGAAGATGATGATGAAGTTTCTTCTTTGCCTTGACTAGAGTTTGAGCTGTTTCCTTATTATTCCCATAGGTTATGGTTAGTAGACTTTACCTTTGATGTTAATTAAAATTTAATATTCAATTCAAGGCGTCTCTTTTGAGTGCCATGGCAAATAAGAGTGGGTTTAACAATGTAATATCATAAACAGTTAATAACAATGCCTTGGGTGCCTTCCACATACAATATTCGCTTAGTTTATGACAATATTTATGTCTGAACATAAACTCATACTTATGCCTACAAGTATACACTCGTAGTTACAACACTTATGGTTTTAGCTCCCTAATATATGGCCTTAGCTCCATAAAACAGAACCCAGAAGACTTTCCTTGAAGACCAAGACAAACAGAGGCGCAAGTTTGTGGGGAAACGATGACAATTTATGACATTCGGTGCTCACTTGTTGAACATTGTATAGGTTGGGTTATATGAACATGATTATACATGCTTGAACACAAATAGACAAATTGGTGCCACGAGAAACTTATCCATGGAATGGTGCTCATTGCTCATTGCTCATTGTTAAAAATATCATCATGATTAAAGTGGCTTTGAATAATTAAGCTTTTGGGAGCCAGAGCTGTTAAATGAATGTGAGGAAATTACCACTGAGAAGCGCACCACAGGGTTATCCCACAAGCCCCAACAACAGCTCTTCGTGTTAATTATTACTTATACAAAATAATATAACATATAGTAGGGAAATTATTAAAACCCTTACTTATGTTAACTGTTGCGCTATATGTTCTGGAATCACACAATGTTGAGTTTAGTTAGTTTTTAACCTTGTCCTAAATATATATTTGAGCAAAAGAGAAATACTTTTTTCTTAATTTCTATTTATATTTCATCAATAAGCTGAATTTTCACTAAAATCCACAGAAAATATGCTTCAGCGACTTAAATTATGAAAGATGGGACTATGTTTTCAATTAGCTACAAATTTGTTTAATATGCTCTCTTCCCGAAGGTAAAAAGAGTATATTAGGTTTGTGAAATGTCCCTCTGTCCATCTGTCCGTATAAACGCAATTTTCTTCCACACCCTTGAAGCTAGAGCAATCAAACTTGGTACACATGTCGATGTATACCCTCAATTTGTGAAGTGTCAAGATCCCGTTCTCACCCTCCCCCACAATTTGAAGAAAACCTGTATCTTCCACCTTTTTAATGTTATAGTCACCAAATTTGGCATACAGACTAATGTTGAGATTCCTGACAGATCTGCATCAAAAGTTTTTAAACTTAGATGATCCAATCTTTGATAGTCTTTCCCACATTTTCCTAATTCTCTGTAGTCTCTCTCATGCTGACCACATTTTCCTAATTCTCTGTAGTTTAATAATGATATATTGCTTTTATAGTATAAGCAGGATATCAATCTGCAAGACATTGAAAGTCCGCAACAATCGAAATTTAGAATAAGGGAGAAACTATTTATTATTATCCTCAAATACATCCTTATCCTTATACATTAAACTCAACATTTCATTAATATGCATATAAGCGTAATGTCTGGTGTATTATACATATATTCTAAAAATATTTGTATGGTATGTTATGGAAGTAGTCTTACCCAAAAACATGTTTTGAGATTCATCGATAAAATCATCTTCCTTCCATTATTAAACAATTATGTGTGCAATTAAATCTTCGGAAGGGAATTGTCTGTAGGTTTGGCGAAGCTTTTGACCTAATTGTTTTCCCACTGCCACAACCACAACCGCTCGATATTCGATGTGTGTTAATAGAACTAATAACACACACTGCACGCTGTGTATACGGAGTATACTGAGTATACTTGGCAAATTTCAGAACCTTAAACGATGGACTAAAAGTGCAAATGACGCAAGCAGTCCAATTGCTCGTGTGGAGCTGAGGAGCCTTGACATAAATCAATAGACAAGTATACAGTACCCATGTCCGTGTCCGTGTCCGTGTCTAAATCCCGAAAATGTTTTGACTGGCAATTCCCGAGTGCTGAAGCTGTTATTCCATAAACTAATAATGAGCTCGAGCAGCTGGCATGGCATGTGAAGGAAGACACGGGAGTACGAATACGGAATACTGAATACGGAATACGGAATACGGAATACGGATATGTATATGCCGTGCTAGTCATCCAAATGGGCGTTGACATGCTGCCACTTGGGCTGCGCCCTTTTCCTAATGGTTTTATGTTGTCGTCGCATGACGGGTGTGTGTGGAACAGGCGGTAGGGATAGCAGGCGAACAGATAGGTGCCTAATCCCTAGGCCCAGCCGATGTCCGGATAAGCTCGATTATCGCTCAGCACGAAAATCTGTAGAGCTGGTGGAATGTAGAGTGGTTTTCAATGCATAATTGGGCCTTAATTACGCTATCCAGGTGTGTTTGTGTTGTGTTGTTGACCTTGCCTCGTTGCCTCGCCCAGCCCAGCTACAAACTCAACTTCAAATTTGGCTAATACATTTTGACATAGATTTTCAACGGATTTGAGAAAGATTCATGGAGAAACATTTTGTCATCTTTATAAAAATAGGCGTACCATTTAAAATGCCTAAACACAACAAATTCGCTTGATTTTTGTTTTGTTGGAAAGGTTGTGTCGAGGAAAAGCATTTAATGTTGTCTTAAATGTGTTGTGTTTAAGGCAAATAAGATTAAGGTAATATAATAACGGTTAGTCGCACTCAGAGAGTATAGTTGAGAGAAGTGCAGCTTAGTAAATACTGAAATTGGATCGAATATTTAGACTTACGGCGACTTCTACTGTTTTTATAATATTATATATATTGTTACTCCCTGTACAGATAAAATGGGTAAAAGGGGGTACTAAATCTGTGCAAATGTATGTAACAGGCAGAAGGAGACATCTTCGACACTATAAAGTTTATATATTCTAAATCAGCATCAATAGAGATTTCGATTTGGCCTTGTCCGTCCTTCTGTCTGGATGAACGCAACTATAAGAGCTAGAGACACCAAATTTGGAATCCAGGTTCCAGGCATACCATACGCATATCAAATTAGTTTATATTTTCAGATATCACCTCCCGTACCCCCTGCAATTCTATAAAAACGTTTTATACTAACAATTTTTAAGATATAGCTTTGGAACTTACCATATATATTACTTTGGTCACTTTTAATCTACTGTCCAAATTTCAAGTCGATCGGATACAAGGAAGTTATCCTCAAAAGAAGATTCATTACTACAGCGCGGGGGGAGTAAGCAGCACAGCCACTACTGAAAATGCTTCGCTTGCGCTGTCGCTTGTGTGTGTGGATCATTTTGAATGTGTGTGTATGTGTATGACCTGGATACAGCAAGTTTTGTAGTCGGGTATACTCGACTATGGCATTCTTACTTGTTTAATATAATTAAGTTAATTGGCTTATTAGAATAGTTATAGAAATAAAGGAAAATAGTATCTGATATTTATAAACTCAATCGAGCTAATAAACCTTATCCTTTATCCTCAGCCCATGCCGGCGAGACGGGAACTGATTATGTTTATGATGACGATGAGCCATCGCGCTCACCCGAGAATCTGGAAAAGAGCACGGCTGCTCCTGGTCAGAGTACGGCGCTCTTGCCGTACTTTGAGAAGGAGCAGGAGGTTGTCTACGTGCAACCGAATGCCAGCAGCGTGAAACTGGATTGCCCGGTTAAGAACTATGATGGTAAGTGGACTGATTACTGATTCTTAGCTCTGTGCAAACTGGCATTGATTGCGATCATTAAACATTATATGCTTTCAGCCGTAAAACATGTGATTGTCTGGTACAGGGATACAACGGCCATTACCAATGGCAACAAGCCGATCGCAGACATCTACAGCCTGGACAAACAGCTTAAGCTGACCACGCCTTTGGCCAATGCAACTGATCACAGTTTCGCCTGTCAAATCATGCCCTCCAATGTGCGTCACAACTTTACCATAATGCTCGGCACACCCCCCATTGCCACCCCAGCGCCAACCCAGCCCAGCTCAGCTGCATCCTTGAACTGGCAAACAGCTGGGAAGTGTTTGATCCTGGCCGCACTTGGGATCATCCATCAGGCAGCAGCTCGCTTTTGAATCTCCCGAATTGGGGTACACCACTGCACCACCGGCACTTGAACTACCTTGCAGAAGGATAAGATTAACAATGATGTATGTAATTAGAGGAAGTACGCACACTCAAGGACGAGCTTGGGCCTAGGTTGTTGAGAGGGAGCTGATTTCGAGTTAGGGATTCCTTGGTTCCATTAAGTGGAGCTTCAGTATATTGCTTACAAAGTTATATTAGGTGTTGCTTTATTATCGTAGTATAGATATAAGTAATTATATTTAGATCGATCGAATGTATATTATGTTCCATGGAACAATGTTAAAGCTATTTTCCGTATTATTGATTATGACAGCGCTAAATTCCTTTCCAATAGGATTATTTGTATTATCAATTGTCTATAGTTTTGATTATTCTAATAGTGACCCGCTCGAAGAAACCTGACAACCAAATTTCCCCACAAATCCATCATAAATAGGTCTATACTTAGAACAAACACCACAGTATACGCTTAAATATTTAAAGAATGCTTTAAAAATATATATACTTATATTACAAACAAGGACACCTGTTTGAAAGAACAAAGGACAAATACTATTAACTTGCGTACATTTAGAGCTAGAGATTAAAGACATAAAGTCGTTATCCTTGTGCTTATTTCAGCTGTAAGAACTCTATTCCAATAAAAACAATATCGATCGGGATTCCAAATTATAAAATTCTTTAGGTTAAAGCCAATTATCGCTTAAATTTCTAGAAAAATTATTATGGTAAAATTTTAACTTAGTAAAAGATTGATCAACTTATAAAATACCCGAAAGAATCACACAATTTTAACAGAAATATATATATATAAATGGTATAATCTATATGAATGATATATGATATTTTGTTGAGCGGTGTTTAGAGCATTATAAGTGAACAAAATGCATAAAATGTACGATAAAGAGTGTCTTAAATGGATATAAATGAATATTTTGAATTATACAAAACAATTAAAATACAATAAAATTGAAATTCTAAACACAAACTATAAAATGCATTACGGAACTGATGAATTCGGCGGAGTAATCAATGCAAATACGATTCAAAACTACAATTTCAGCCTTTCTCGACGTGAGTTGATTAAAGTGTCTACCGTTGAAAACCCACCCTTATAGAGAGACTGTAGGAGACCATAATGCACAAGACCAAACTGAATAGGGGAGCGTATAGGGGCGGGTAAGGAAGAAAACACCCGTCGCGCGACGGAGACGGAGACGAAGGCAGCATGCTCGCACTCTGTCGCACTAGCTGACAAGATGCCGGCCAGCTGCAGCTTGTGGGTAGAAATTCCGCAAATGTGCGCAGGACATGTAGGCCATATGGCAGGACAAGCAAGCACAATGGGCCACTCAGAGCCACAGTGGCAGCCAGGGTGGTGGTGGTGGTGGAACCAAGCCAAGCGCGGCTCAAAAAACATGTTCAGTTTCCTGCAGGCGACAGTCGGCAATTGCACTGCGGCCAGGACACATTTCTAGTCAACGAACCAAATCTGTGCTGCTGCATTTAAGGTTGGTTCACATTGGGAACTATAAATAAAAGGATTCTGCTAAGATCTTTGAAATTTCGCTTTAGATGATTCCAAAAACAGAACAAATTGCCACAGCTCAGGACTGTTTTGAGAGTGCAGCAAGCGGCAAGGACTTTTGCGAAGAGAGCCGCTGTAATAAGCTCCAGACAGCTGCGGATGTCTACAACAGAATAGTGGAGCGCATGCAGAGGCAGTCACATTACCAGGACACGCAAAATCGTCACGAGGATACCCTGAAACAGATTTGGATTGCCGCCTTCACAGGAGCCAATATTTATTATCGCGCATAGCTCGAATTAGATTGATAAAAAGTAAAATAATAACAAGATTCAAATCAAGTTTCAAGTCATTTTGCTATTGGTTTAGTTGTAAATTAAAGAATAGAGTATGCCAAAATTATTTTAACAAAATAAAAGTTATATTTTAAAGAAACAAACTGACTTTTAGTTCTTAAAAATGGTATGTCGACAGGGTTAAAGCAAGGACTTGCAATGCTCCTCAGCTTACATTTTGTACATGATTTCAAACTCGTTTAAATTTACCGAACTCCAAGCAGATTGGTTTGCTTTGTAATTGAAAGGAATTGGACTCCTCCGCTTTAAAGGTTAATCAACATTATTGACTCATCATCCTGATCTTCAACAGCCGAGCACATCCAAGCCCATCGTATAAACCTAAATCAACATTATTGATTATCATCATCCTGATGTTCAACAGCCAAGTCCATCCAATCCGAGTCTATCCAAGCCAATTCGAGTTCATCCAAGCCAATCGTATAAACCTAAATTAACATTATTGATCACCATCATCCTGATGTTTAACAGCCAAGTCCATTCAAGCCAATCTTATAAAGCTAAGTCAACATTATTGATCATCCTGATGTTCAATAGTCGAGTCCAGCCAAGCCAAGCCGTGTGTAAGAACTCCTCGATCTCAAGGATTTTAAGAGCTGGATACACCAAATTAGGATTATATTGGGTATGAATTTATCATAAGCTGATCAGTATGGTTTGAATATCTCGATATCAAAGGTATTTTAGGAATAAAACCCTGTTTCTTTGATTTTTCCATAAGTTTTACTTTGAATTCCATTAATGGCTTGCTCCATAGTAAATAAGTAGACAGTTTTCCGTTTTGTTTTTTAAAAAACATTGAATTTATTCAAACTTCTAGTTAAAATGAATAATATTTATTTACGTACCTTTTGATATTTACTGGTTTCGATCATGCAAACCATATATGTATATAGTATATAGTATATCTTAATGTGCAACAATGTGATCTCAAATCTGAGTATAGATATTCCGGGTTCGACAAATGATCTCAGCCTGCTGTAAAATGAATTGATTGGTTCAAAACTTACATTGAATATAGAATAGTTATTATTGTGTTGAGCATATTATTTATTCATTCAACTTTAATAAATTTATAAATTTATATGGTATATTTTATTATCTTATTATAATATGCGCATATTTTGTTTTTTTGTTTTTTATAAACTTTAACTTTTGATTTGTATTGAAATATATGTAAGTTGATTCAAAATGAGTATGGATTGTAATTTCAACGGCCTTCTTTTGCAGGCTCCACTGTTATAAAGATTGTATTTTGATTTGATTTATATATTCTATTACTAGTGACAAAACTCATGTAGGGGAAGTTATTAAAGTATCTATTATAAGCTGCTTTTAATTGTTTAAATTTGTATTTGATTTTTGTTTTGTTTTTGTTTTGTTTTGTATTTTTCATTTTACTGTATACTTAGTTATAAATAAATATTTCGCAAAAAAGAATTAATAGATTGGCTTTATTTGTGCCGAATTATTAGAATACTTATTGATATTGCGTGAACATTTTAATTGAATTCATTAAAAACGTTTATAATCATTTATATATATTTTATTATTCATATTCAGTTAGCATTGGGCATTGGTCATTTTCAAATCTGTTTCCGCCCAAGGCCCAAACAAATTGAAACGTTCTCTTATTATAATATTTATTTAATTTTATTCTTATAGGTTTATTGTAACTATTATAACATTGAATTTGCTTGTCCTTTTTTATGTGTATGTAGAGTATGTGCAATTTCAACATATATTTATTTTGTTTTTGTTTTTGTATTTCATTTATATTTCTTGAGAATGGTGTACGTATTGGGTTTATAAGACTTGATGGGTGGTTCGCGCATACGTTTCATGTCAGTTTGGTATGGCTGAGGCCGTTTATATGCAGCTGCGTTTGTTGGTATTATTGATGGGCGTGCTATAAAATTTATTCATTTTTAGTATGTTATACGTATCAAGATTGAGTGGGGGTATATATATTTGTTATTATTAAGTATTAGTCAGTCATCGATCAATTGCATCTTTAATATTTTAACAATTGCATCAATCAATGCAATCAATATTATTTATATATATATATATATGTCTTGTGCCCCAGAACCGAACAAAATGTCCCAAAAATGAAGATATTTATTTATCATCTATAGGTATGTTAATGAGAAGACAAACCTATAAATCGCAACTGGAATGATCAACTTACGTTTGGTATATTCGTATCCTGATGGCGCACCACGCTTCGCCATACGATGATCATACTCGTAGGCCACCTCCTCAGACTCCTCCGCTCTATAAATAGTAACATAGATTTATGGATAATGTAAGCTGGAAACCATTTAAAAGCTCAAATTTTGTGTACACTACTTCATTGGATTGCCATCCGTTGCGAATTTGACGCTTACAGAATATTGGTAAAAATTATACTTTACAAGTAACTTACTCGGGCGGATTTTCCGCTGTTCTCTTGATAAGATTCAAGTACTTTGGTGCACCGCTGCTGCCACCGAATTTCTTGTCAAAGACGGATCTATAAAGGCAGGAGTTAAATAAACATGTAAGCAATACAGTTCCGTTCAGAATTTAGTTCGTTCATTCATCCATTTTGTTTACTCTTAACCTCATTTTATTCGTTTGACTTGTGAACAAGTTCTTTTTGCGAAACATTTCATAGAACAGTCTTTATCAAACAATATTAAATATACTTAAATTAGCTTATCATTTGTAATACAAATATGATTGTAATTCTTTTAGCAATTTATAAAACGAACTAAACAAACAATGGAATGAATGACTGAACTAATTCCTTTAATGGAACTACAATGTACAACTCTAGCATATATTATATGGAAAAGCCTATGCTACGTACCGGTATGCCTCCAAATTCGGTCCATGTATGTTCTTTGCTGATTCTGGATCCATTTCCATTAGCTCGCGCAACTGTTCGTGCGAGACTTCGTCGTTTTTATCTGGAATTAGATACTTACGGATCTCGGCCAGGGCGTAGGCGATGCGTGCATAGCACTCGGCTGGCGTGGCCACTGTGCTAACTTCAAGGAAGAGATCCTTCTGCAGATGCGCATAGCGCGGATCTCCAGAATTTCGCAGCTGCTCCTCCTTGCTGCGATCGCGTATCGAGCTGCGACCTTTGATGGCAATCTTGCACTGTGTTTCATCCTGCAGGCGACGCAGTGAATTGCCTTTAGGGCCCAAAATTTTGCCAGTAAAATTGAACTAAGAATGTGACGAATTTAGCACTGATAATGGCTCTGGTTCTTTATATATTCACAGTACCTTGGGATATTGCTTGACGGGCACAAAGACCTTTTGCGTTATTTTCATTGGCTTCTGTTTGTAAACGTCCGCATAAAACTCACGCCCAGGTATGCGACCAGTGCAGTACACACGATCCACGGCTTTAATTTAATGCGTAAATGATATAGATACATACATATATAGTACATATTTGTTTAGTCCGTCCTCTTACCTTCGTCAATTAACAACGCGCAAAGTGGGAACTCAGCGGACAAACGCTGGCGTTCCTCATCCAAATCAGCCAGGAACTTCTGTGCCACTTCGTTTAAACGTGGCTGATGCTCATGCGGAGCTGGTTTTTCGTTAAATTCATTATTTGGGTTATCCATATTTACCGACTTTCAATTTACGTCAAGTGAAAATTGTGTATAATAGTTTCAACAGCACTCTTCTTCTTCGATGAGATTTATAAAGTTATCAGCAATGGCAGCCACAAACGATATGTTGTCGTGTGTAGACATCGATAGCTGCTGCGCTGTATATCGATAGTTTTGGCGGCGACAAAGCGGCGAACATCATCTTATTTTATTTGTGCAACAAAACCAAGAAAACAAACATTGTAAACAATGGCAAGCGAGGATTTGTTTCAAAATGATTACTCAGAAGAGCAGGACTTAGGACAGGAGTTGACTAAAAACGATGGAATGATTGTAGACGCTGCTGAGGAAGACGCTGATGAACATGAAGAAGCAACCGGCGAAAATGGCACAACAAAAAACACCGCGAGTGTAAATCCTACGGCTACTACGGGCAGCGAACAAAGCAAAACCCGTAAATAGTTAACCATAAAATCCCTAAGTTACGGTTTTAAGACTCTTATACATTCATAATTTCAGCTGGCAATGGCAACAAGGCGCCTGAACATGAGCCCGATGCTAAACTAACACAATTGCCGATGGGACGCATTCGCAATATAATGAAACTGGATCCCGATCTGCAAATTGCATCAAACGAAGCTGTGTTTGCCGTAACCAGAGCAGTTGAATTGTTCATTGAATCCTTGGCACGCGAGTCCTTCACATATACAGCACAGGCCAAGAAGAAAACCATCCAAAAACGTGATGTGGACCTGGCCATATCTGCCGTGGATAGCCTTATGTTCCTGGACGGCGCTATGAATTTTTAAGTACTCTTGTTAAAAAACCCGTATCATATGTGATAATATAGTTATTTCTGACAAAGTTTGTGTTCTCTTTCTATAATGTACTTCGCTTTTCAGACAGTAATAATTAAGCTGTTCTGGTTTCCACTTTCAGTAAGATTTTCACCATTTTCACCTTTGCATCAAAATGTTTTATAATGTTTAAGGATGTATTTACTTTTGAGATTGGTTTTAATTGATTATTGCTGATAGTTAGGAAATAAGAAAATGCATTTTGTTTGGTTCTATTATAATTGGTATTTATTTGGGATAGTCTTCGTCGAACAGAGAAAGGTAGTTTTAAAATATTTAATTATATTCATCCTAAATGTTTAATGCGCACATTTATAAATAAGAATTAAGTAAGTAATTAAACAATTATGGGTTATTCATTGACCGCCGTTACAAGAAAGTATGCCATTTTTTTTTTTGTATTTTTTTGAACAATAACGAAGCCGGAAATATAGTTTGTATTAACTTTTATGGTGTGGTTTGTTTATTGAAGCCGTTTCATATCATACTTACTTTGTCGTTGGGGCGTTTCTTAGATTTTCGCATTAATTTTTGTTTTATTGTTTATTTTGATAAACTTATTTGAAAAATAATTCCAAAACTTACGCTAACATTTTGTTTAGAATAATTATGGGGGTTTGTTGTTGTTGTTTCGTTTTGCATATATGTAGGTAGTATGTGTATAAGGTTCTGTTTTGATCTCTCTTTGCTTATGCTGTTAACTGATTATGTGAATTTTTACGATTTTTTTTCCTTTTTTTTTACAAATATTTTCAAGTTTTGATATAAGTTGTAACTTTGCTAGGTTTTGTTGCATTATTATTAATTTGTTTGTGGATTTTCATTTATATTTTATATGTTGTTTGGGTTAAACACAAATTAAATATTTTTTGAACAATAATTACTATAAAATAGGTTTTTTGCATTTTTCTTTATTTTTATTTCTTTTTTTGTTTGGTTTTAGGTCATATATATTTATAAGTAAGTGTATGCATAGATTTGATGTATTATTGGTTGGTTTATTGGACTTGAAACATTCATTTATTGATATTTGTTGTTGTTGTTGTTGTTGGTTGTTGTTTTGTATTTTTGCTTGGAATTTGTTTGTCGCTCTCATTGCTGGATACTAAACTTCTTAACTTTGTTGTTGGTACGATTATTGGGAGGAGTGTAATAAATTAGCGCATTTTTGGATATGGAGCCGAGCGATAACGCACGCTTTCACGAGAACGTGATCCAGTTTCATAGTGAGCCGATGAATGTGATCCCGAGCCCGATGTCGTTGGTCTATATGACGATGAAGAACGACCGTTGCTTGGTTTTGCTATTTTGAAAAGAATTTTATTTGTTGTTTAGATTTTAATTGTCTTTGTCTCTGTGCATTGTATTTTATTTTTTGAATTTTTTTTCCTTGCTTTTGTTAAGTTTTTTCTTTTTGAAATTTGATCTTAATATAGTACATGAAAAAAAAGGAATATGTTTAACCGGTTTTGAATGCACTACCCCCAGTAAGTTATTTAATTACTTTTTAGTTTCTTTCGCATACAAAATATATCAATATGGCCATTACTAATTGATGTGTTATCACAGTTTGTTTTGAAGTAGGTAAGAATTGATTTATATATTTGATGTATGAGTATTGTATAGATTGATTTGAATGTGGGTGCTGAAATGCTGTTAGTAGTAGTCTGGAATTTGTGATTATCGATCGTCATGCCGCTGGTCAGGCATAGTGCATTTAAAATCTTGTTAACTATATAGTATGAGTAGGCTTCCTTCCGTTTTATCATAATTTCGATACGCGTTATTACTTTTTTTTTTTTTTTTTTTTTGGGTTTTTTTCATTTGTTTCTCTTTTTAGACATTCATTTGCTATTTATCGCAGTTAAATTGATTGGTTTTGTCAACAGTTGCGCGCGGTTTATTTATTAGGCGTTTGAAAACATTCCTGCTGCGGGAAAGACATTAATTATCTATATCCGATTTCTCTCACCTGTATAGGCTGCCGCGTAGGATGAGGAAGACGAGTGCGGATGATACTCACGTCGATAATCACGCTCATACGAGCTACTGTCGTACTGGGCATGATGGCTCGAATGCTTCGACGACTGCGGCGGCGGCGGAGTTGCATATCTATCGTACTCCCCATGATGATCGTACAGCTCATGATCGCGTGATCTAACCAATTAACAATTCAATTTAATATTCAATTATATATTAAAGCATTTCACATACCTATGCGCTTTCACAATTCCATAATTCGGATCGTCCATTACATAGCGCGCCTTTTCCAGTATCGAGTACACCTTCGGCTTGGATGTAGCTGGCGGTGGCGTGCTTTAATATAATAAAATATTGTATTTAGTACAACTTTTGACTTTTCGAAAAACATATTCACAAGAAACAACGACTGTTTTCGGAATGCCAAAGCTATATACCCTAGCAGCAATGTTTCTTATACAAAACTGTGATTTTCATAAAATTATACGAAACTATTTGAAGTATAATAAAACTCAGTTGGTTTGAATGTAAGATTTGTATAAACAAACAGTTTTTCATACAAAAACTCATTTTTCACCCGATCCTATGGTAGCTATGTAATATAGTCATCCGATTTTTACCAAATTTGGTCAGATTGTATAAACTCTCCAAAAACTAAGTTTAGGCGAGTTTGGTTAGGATATCTTTATAAACAAACAAGTTTTTCATACAAAAACATAGTTGTCGACCGACCATTCCTATGGCAGCTATATGTTATAGTAGTCCGATTCGGCCAGTTCCGACATATGTACTGCCTGCAGCAGAAAGAAGGGTCTATGTCAAGTTTCATTACAAAAGCTTCAAAACTGAAAGACTAGTTCGCATAGAAACAGACGGACATCGATTTATCGACTCGGCTATTCATGGTGATTCAGAATATATATACTTTGTTGGGTCCTTGTTGTTTCTTGTTCCTTCAGTCCATTACACATTTCCAGACAGAATTATAATGGCCTCTGCTATTGTATACAAATTAAAACCTCAAGAGCGTCTACACTATCGAGTACTATAAAATTGATATGCATTAGAAAAACTGAAATAGAAATGACCTCAAATATCTTGTGATTATTTCACGATCTGTAAGAAATATTAAGGATTAGAAGCTAGTAGATCAATATATACATATGTATCCCAAATTACAAAAGGCTAGCTTTAAAATCAAGTTTGAAATTTGAACACAAGCTTGCGAAACTGCCATTAAGTACATAAACAAAAATATCATCTAAGTTAGCTATCTAATCTTTATGAAACATTCAAAATAGGACGATATGTTAATGTATATCTGAAGGAAGGCAGACATCATATCTGCGCAACAAGGACTTTATTTACCGTGTGCTGTAAGCGCCGTGTTCTCCATAAGATTTGGAGTAGTGATGAGATTTCTTATACATGCGCTCCTTGCCGTCCATTTCGCGCAGTTGCTCGAGACGAATGTCGTCGTTGGCGTCAGGTATCATGAATTTGCGTATTTCACACAGAGCATAGCCCAGGCGATGGTAGGCCTCGGCTGGTGGCGCCACCGTTGAAATCTCCACATGGAGATCTCTGCTAAGATGTGCGTATTTTGGATTGCCCGAGCTGCGCAGCTCCTCTTCTTTGCCGTGATCCCGCATCGAATTGCGGCCCATAACGACCATTTTGCACATTGTCTCCTCCTGCAGCTGGCGTAGTGTGTTGCCCTTGGGACCCAGTATCTTGCCAACGAAATTGAATTTTGGATACTCTTTGATCGGAAACAGCACTTTTTGGGCCACCCTAATTGGCTTTTCGCTGTATACATTTGCGTATATCTCCGGCTTGGGAATGCGACCGCTGACCAGAATTTTTTCCACCTCTGCAAATGATGAAATTTGATTATGTATTGTGCTCAGTATGCCTTACGTGTCCCCTGCCCTGACGCACCATCATCCAACAAACGCTTCGTTATAACATTCTTCTTCTCGAGCGTCTTTTTCTCCATTAGACACTCTTGCAGGTACGCATTGGTCTTCTCATTTAGTTGGGGCGTATCATGCAATGGGGCGTGGCTGGTTGTGTGCCCGTGGCCGCCATCCACTTCGGGTGCGTCTGCAGCGCTGCCGGCGCCGGCTGCCTCATCATCACGTCGCTTCCGCTTGTAGTCTGCAGCAGTGTCTTCATTGTAGTCTCTGTCGTAGTCGCGCGGCATTTTAATTATTTCTAATTACAATTATATCGTACACTAATTTACGTTTGCAAAACTTATTAAGCCAACACGAAATTCAAAGTACAAATGTAATTTGTTTCTTTTTTTTCGTGCCTCGAAAAAATTTTTTTCTTTTATGTATGGGGTAATAGTGATGAGAATCTATTATCGATTAGAAACGATTGTCTTCATGCTACCCTTCGATAACATGCTGATAGTTTTAGTTCATAGTTGAGCGAATAGAGTTGCTCAATGAACTGACTAATGTTCATTTTTGATCAGCAAGATTGCTGTTGTTGTTTTTGCTCGGTAGTTGTTCAGCTCAGTTGTTCATATTGCATAAATTCTATTGACGTCATTAAATTACCTTTATGTAAGCGCCAAAAACGTGTCTATATTGAATAAAAAACTCACGATTATAACACAAATGTCGTCCAGAAAATAGCAGCTAGATATAGGACAATATTTAAGTGGTGAACAACTTAGTAATTTTTAGTAACATAATAAAGCTATATCATGTAAAATCAAAAACAAACTACTGAACATTGTTCACCAATGTGAGCAATGTTTACCGTAGCCCATTAGAGATGGACAAAATGTGAATTGGGCTTGTCAGGGTTGCACGCATTGTGATGGAAAGCGCGTTTTGATCATAATTTGCTAAATATGTACACACTTTGATGGAAAAAGAGAGAAAAAATTAGGGCCACAAAGAGGTTGCAAACATATTTGATAAATTCAAATAAAATCGACTGCACAGCGACGAGGCCACCAAGATAAAACGCGCCACCCACTGTGCCGACACGCTTTGGTAATATTCGCCACATCAATTGACAAGGGGCGCCGTTAGGGAAAGCAGGACAAATGGCGGAAAACGGTATGCGTGTGGGCCCAGGGTCATCGGCGGCAGCAACGGTGGCGACTTCAAGCACCAGCAATGGAGAGCACGAGAATGAACACAATGCTGCGGACAGCGAGAAGGCTCAGCCGGCGCGCCTAAACGAATCTGCACAGAAATATATGCAGGAACTGATGAGCGAGCGTTCACGCATGGAGAGCCAATTTCCATTGGCAGTAAAACTAATTGATGAAGGTATGTGTATTGATATCGATTCAAGTGTTTGTCGAGTGTTCACACCAGAGAGATGGCATGGGAATCCCTTCGCATGCCACACATCACACTAGAGATGCAATGGGAACCCGTTCAGAATCTGTTTCTGCTAATACCGCTAAAGTCGCCAGTTTGGGCGGAAACGGGCCAATTTAAAGCCCGCCCTTGCGGCAAATTTAAGAGTAACCAAAAAAACAGTTCAAATGGTAATCAATTTGTTCATGTTATAGCCAATTCAGTTGATAATTGGTATTTATCACTCCAGTAATGAATTTAGATTCCAAATATATATGCTACGTATATAAATAACCTAATTTTCATTATAACTTCATAAGTTCCCTTAATTTCATACATTACGCACGCTGCTTGTGATCGATAGCTTAAAGTATGACTATCGAAACAATCATTGGCACTATCCGTATACACTTATTTATATATATGCCATGATCTTGCAGCTTTGGAGCGAGTTCAGCTGAACGGGCGCATACCCACGAGAGACCAGTACGCCGATGTGTATCAGCAGCGGACGATTAAATTGTCGCAGAAGGTGCATGTCCCCATTAAGGATAAGAAATTTAATTATGTTGGCAAGCTGCTTGGCCCCAAGGGCAACTCGCTGCGCCGGCTGCAGGAGGAAACGCAGTGTAAAATTGTTATACTGGGACGCTTTTCAATGAAGGATCGTGCGCGCGAGGAGGAGCTGCGCAATTCAGCGGACGCCAAATATGCCCACCTAAATCTACCGCTCCATGTTGAAGTGTCCACCATAGCGCCACCAGCTGAGGCATACGCTCGTGTCGCCTACGCGCTGGCCGAGATTCGCCGCTATCTAATACCCGATAAGCATGACGATATTCGTCAGGAGCAGTACCGGGAGCTCATGGAGGATCCCGAGGCAGCCAAAAAGTTGACACTGCGCCAGCTGCAACAGCAGCAGCAGCAGCAACAACAGCAGCAGCAACAACAACAACAGCAGCAACAACAATCATCTGCTGCCGGCAGCAGCGGCAACGGCAACAATCGCTCTGGCGGCAACTACAGGTAAATATCTATTAACACTTCATTCAATCAATTGTTTTTTAACATGCTTGTGCATTCCAGACAAAAGTTTCAGCATCAATCGCACTATCATCACAACGACGAGACTGTCTACTACCGTTCACATAACAACGCCTACCACCAACCAAAGCCCTATGTGCCAGGTAAACTCCATCAGTTAGGCTAAGCTTACGCACTGAGCGACAAATGATTGAGCAACTAAGCATGAAATGGTTGAACGCGAAGCGATTGAGATAGAATCTATTAAACGAGAAAAGGTTCAAGCTTCATTTTCGCTTAAATTGTATAGAAAACTGAATATGTATAAGAAAGAACGACTATCTTCGGAGTGCCGAAGCTATAAACCCTAGCAGGAATTGATTTTTATACAAAACTCAATTAACGTCTGATTGTTTCTATGGGAGCCATGTGGTCCGATTTTGATACAGTTATAGGAAACTATTTAAAGTATTATAAAACTCTTACTTAGTTTGGATGTTATATTTGTATAAACACAAATGTTTTTCATACAGAAACTCACTTTTTACCCGATCCTAAGGCAGCTATGTGATATAGTCGTTCGATTTTAACTATATTTTGTCAGATTGTATAGACTTTCCAAAGACTAAGTTTGGGTGAGTCTGGTTAGGATATCTTTATAAACAAGCAAGTTTTTCATACAAAAACATAGTTTTCGACCGATCATTCCTATGACAGCTATGTGTTATAGTAGTCCGATTCGGCCAATTCCTACATATGTACTGCCTGCAGCAAAAAGAAGGGTCTGTGCCAAGTTTCATTACAAAAGCTTTAAAACTGATAGACTAGTTTGCATAGAAACAGACGGACATCTTTATATCGACTCGTCTATTCATGCTGGTTTCAGAATATATATACTTTGTTGGTTCGGAAACATCTCACATTTCGAGACAAGATTATACAGGTATTATAGTCTTGTCTCTAGAGTACAAAAAGAATCAGAAATTAGATTATTTTATGAATTGTATATCCTTGCGGAGGGTATTACAATTTTGTCACAAAATGTGTAAGGAAATTGAAATTATGTATATATATTCTTGATGAGTCAGTCTAGCCTGGTCTGTCTGCCTCTATACAACTCAGTTTCGCAGTATTAGTGCTTAGCACAGCTGTGTTCTGTTGATGCACGCAAAACCTCTGTGTGGACCAGCTGGTTCGGCTCACCTTATCCATAGAGTAGACACCGTGAGTTTTCATTCATACGAAAGTGAGTTTTTGTATAGAAAAATATTGCTGCAAGGGTAAATAATGTCACTAAATTGTTGTAAATTGCTTAAACTCGTTGCTCATAGCGTAACTGCCCGCCTTGGTAATGCAGATCTAATATTGAATGTCCTTTCTTTGTTACAGCTGCCCAGCGGGGCAACGCAATGCATACAAACTTGCCACCACAGGCAATTGTACGCGCCTCGCCGCCCGGCATGGTGGTCAGTGCGGCCAGTTTTAATGGTCGCAACGCTGGACTGGGCAATGCCGGCGGTGGTATAATGGCCAACAACATTGTCACTGCCGCGGGCGGAGGAATCGGAGGTGCTGTGCAGCCGATACGTTATCGTCCCGCCGCCCCGTATCAGTTTGTAAAGAAATAATACAGAAGTAATGCGCCGCCAGCCGCTCGCTATTTGTTCACCATTTTGTCATCAACTCATCCAAATGTATGCCCCGCCTAGCAAGATGCATATATATATAAGTATATATATATATATATATATATATATATATATAGTGCATGTGCATGCGCCGCCATTTGATTTGGGCTTGGGGTCGGTTTAGGCCTGAGCCGGATCACAACACACACTGCTCCAAAGGTAGATGTAATAATTATAAATACACATACATAACATTTTCACGCATTGACTTAAACAAGATTTCGTAAGAGGAAATGAGAAAACAGAGAAAAACCAAACGAAATGAATAAATTACGTTTAAGAAACTAGCCTAAGTAGACGAATGCTCCAAATGAACACACACAGAGACACACACACACACACACATACACATATATATATACACGTATATAGAACACTCACACAAGAACGTTGATTGGACTTTCGATTGATTGGGAACTCGTTAGATGCCATTTCCCATTTCCCATGTTTTATGTTTGATTTTGAAATCGTGTGTTGGGCTCTGCGAGCATTTTGTAAACAATTATCCCCCATTGTGGTTAGACGAGCCCCAAGTTGTCTTGATTTATATTTTTATTTTTATTTTGTTTATGTTTTATTAATTAATCATAATTGACGCATTTGTTCGTTGAAACATCATTTCATGTTTATATACATACTATATATATTTAATGCATACTTACGAAACAACAACAGGAAATTCATTATATTATATTTCTCCAATGCTACTATTCAACTATAATGCTATGTTCGTTAATGGATTTTTACAACGATTAGGAGGCTTTTTAATTTGTTACGTTGCACAGTCAAAAGAAATTCATTTCAGAGTGAGTCCGAAATAAATAAATGATTTTGAATTGATCCGATTTATTATTTCTATTTCTATTTTTTTTGTTTTTTTTTTTGCTTATAGTAGTATATTATGTATTACATACACACACCGAGGCACATACATACATACATATAATCAAGCATACAATACATATTTACATAAATATAAACCAAAAATAAAAATAAATAATGCAAACATGAATCTACACATATATCGGCGAGGAGAGCGCGATTATGACTACGATAATATGACATTAAATAGCTTAGCATTACCACATCATACAAAAACAAACAAAAAATTAATTAAAAAAAAATACACAAAAATACATTTAATGATAATGAAAAGAATGCAAAAAACCCACACATAATTGTTATTGTTGTTGAAAGCAACTAAAATTGTAATAGAATTATGCAAATATACATAAAAATATGATGACAATGTTAAATTGCAGCTTAGTTATTATTTTGTGAGTGAGGTTAGACCGAACTAAATACACACACACACACACATACACATACACACTTTCGATTTTTGACCGTACGCCAAAAATAATATGCCTAAGATACGACACATACTTACTATGTACATATACATAGGGTATGTTAGTTATAATGCGACGTCGGAGTTTGATTTTGTTTATGCATTTCTTGAATATTATAAAAACACACACACACACACTTGTACTGTTATGCATGTGTTTGTGTGCACTGCGAGCTTCTGAAGCGACAACAATTAATTTCTATTCATTTGATACATTAATACACATACAGTTTATATTTTACAGTGCATTATTATATATTGCTGATTATCGTTAAATAAATTCCCAATTTGAATTGAATATGTTGAATAAACTTGAATCCAAATCATTTATTTCTTTATTATTTCATACTTATACTGAATATACTACATATGTACATAATATCTATACATATATATACACACAACCGAAGGATCTGTCCGTTTAGTTCCAGGAATTGGTCACAGAATCTTCTTATGTTAGCTATGCTTTAGTCCGATTGTAATTATATTTCAATGTACTTTCTGCGAGTAGCAAATATATCAAATCTCACAACTACTTTCTCGATTCCTGTAGATTATGCGGAATCAACCCTGGCAGCTGTTCCGAATTCCGATTGAATTATGTGGTTTTAGAGTTGTACCTTTGAGACAGTTTTCACATTTATGTACATACTTTCCTTTCAAATTCATTCTTACAATTTACGGGATTATTTTATATTGTGACTTTATACCCGAAAAATTATATTTGTAAGAAAAACAAAATTTTCTAAATTAAAACCGAGCTGCTCTTCACTTCGGTAGATGTTTATTAAAAAGTTATTGGGTTGCCTTCGAGTTAGTTCATGATTATCATGATACTAACTATAAATTTGTTATGTAAGCCCATTTATAAGATTTCAGAAAACAATTGTGAATAACAAAAACTCTGATTAATGCTGTGTGAACGAAAGCAGCTCTAAATCAATGAATAATTATTTCTGAAAACGATTCGAACTTCGAATATAACTATGAGAAAAAAAAAGACAAATTGTATTTTATTCGGAAAGGGGGAAGGAACAGATTCAGAATGTTTCGAACAAGAAAAAGGACACGTGTTAGAAAATACTAAAAGAATAATTTAAAACAAAGCGAGCATTTCGCAAATAGTTTTTTCTGTATATATAGAACAAGTTTTGTACAAGATTTCGGCTAAAACATTGCATGCCATTGTAAAAAAGAATCCTACAAAATGTATAAAAATAAGAATCTAGTCTAGGATTGGCGAGTAAAAAGTAGGTTTAACGGGTTAATCGATCAGATTGACTTTTAATGGTTTCGTTAAATTTATTTTATTTACTTTTAAAAACTAACAACAAGCAGCGGTGATAAATAATCAATTGAGCTGAACTACAGGCCTCTCACAAGTTGCATTAGCGTGTAAGGATTCATATTGCTCAAAAACTTTAACTGCTTCTCGAAGCCAGGCGGCGTCTTTGAGATCCAGTGACGATCCAAATAGTAGTTGATATAGCTCATAAACTCTTTCTCCGTGTAGTTGCCAACGTGAACCGGCACAAACGGATCCAGATGCTCAAAGCCATCCTTGCCAAGCAGATAGCGTGGCATATAGGATGCCATGTAGCCCTCGGTCATGGCTATTTTATCCACCGATAGAATACATATGCCATTCGTCCAGTCATAGCTGGTTATGTCCAGGAAAGGTTGCGTTAGCGTTATGCGGTCCGGCGACACGCGCTGCTTGTTGTCGGAGAAGATGCGCGTTATGGGATGAAAGAAGGCGTTATATCCATCAATGGCCACCATTATCTTGCACTGGCCGTTGGTGGCCAGTTGCTTCAGCTCCGAGATCAGCGCTGCTGTTGTCTCCGAGGCATACTTGATGCGTGCAATGCCATGCTCAACCAGTTCTATTAGTGGAGCGCCAGCGGGTGTGCTCTCACGCTTGCTCCACACGTACTCCTTGCTCGTCTTCAGCTGCAATTGTTGCAACAACTTGGAGTTCTGCGTCTTGAAATGCACCAGCCAAGCAGCAGCATCGAATGGCAGATCAATGTAGCCTTCTTGACTGGCCGAATTGGATGCTTCCTTGGGTCGCTTCATCCAGTTGGGCGCCCAGGGCACATGCAGCAACAGAAAGTCGTTCAACGCGCCATAGTGCAGCACATGGGCCATGGTCAAGGTCTTGCCCACTCCATTCTCACCGTATAGCACATAACGGACCGCTGGCTTCGTCAGATCGGCATTCTTGACGTAATGCAGCAGCTCCAGGGCGGGAGAGCGCACCATTAGGCAGGCTTCGGTAAATGTTTTGATCTGCAGCTCGTACTGCTTTGGCAATCCGCCTCCTGTAAAGATTTGCTTCTTTTCTTCCACAGGTATGGTATAGAATTTGGCCTCATGCAGCGCCGAGTGCTCGCCGGGATTTGTTACGGCTGTGCGAAACTCGTTTATGGTGGCAGCTCCGGTTTCTGCCTCAGCCGGCGCGACATTTGTGGACATTTGTGAAATCACATTACGGTGAAGTCCCGTCGTGACCCGCGACAGGTTTCCAAATTGTTTGCGAAACATTTTCATTAACAATTTCCAACTCAAGTCGAAGGCAACTTGTGAGCGTGTGTATTAAATAAGACCTGCGGAACAGCTGAAAAATATCGATAGCGATAATAATCGCCAGCGATAGCTAATGGCGTATGCCTATCGATATTGCCTCACGACAGTACGCTGTTGAGCTTTAAAGTCAAGCAAGCTGTTTTGGACTTTTTTTAATTCTTCGATTTTTATTAATAATACAATTAACATTACAATATTGTTTTAAGTATTATTTGGACTTTAAAATAAAATATATTTCTGCACTGAAAATTTGTTTGTTTTTCAAAAAATATAAAAATAGAGCCCGGAAGCCATTATTAAATTTTCCTAAATAAAATGATTAATGAATTGAAGAAAATATTATATATGTATTTGCTTAAAAAGATATTCAATCATTTAATATTAGTTACAGGTAATATTGAGAATTTTCCGTTTTTTATTTTAACCCAAAGTTATTCATCTCTAACCAGGGAATTTGCCATAGATGGCAAGGTATATACTTCAGGGTTAAAAGCTGGATAGGTCCATAGCATTAAGCGCGATGAAGCATATAGTAATAGCAATAAAGCTTCCATTGTTCAACATCTTGGACAGTTGACGCCAGGGCTGTTCCTGTATATCGCAGTAATCCGTAGACTGTGAAAGAGATAAGATGAGATCTTAAGGAAATATGTTTCCAATTGTTCCCACTTACATCAGTAAATCGTAGCCCCAACAGCAAACGCAGTGGCGACGAGTTAATTATGGCCAGGAGAGGAGCAGGAGCCTTGGCACGTGGTGGGTAGCGTTCCAGCCAAATGATAGCAATATGCAGCAAATAGCAATAGATGGAAATCCGCATAATGTGCTGATAAGCGGACACTAGATTGGGGAAGAGAGTTAAAGTAATAGATAATTAACAAGTTAATTACTTACTCAGGGGGGGCACGTAGTGCGGAGAGGCGTGGCGCGTGATGAACATAAGACCCCACGCCGTCAGCAGTAGAACAATGAGTATGAGGGCGCCACGACGATAACCGCGCAGCAGAAAAGAGAGCACTATAAAGATTTGACAGGCTGCCAAGGAAGTAAGCTTTAACTGACTGTTAAATTCAAAAAGTAATAAGCACATACCAGCTAAGGGCATTACGAAGACATGCCTGTAGAAGGTGCTGTTCCGCTGCAACGTAAACCCAATGGATACATCGCCAAACATGGTCTGCAGCAAACCCTGGGGCGTGTAGCGCATGAAGGTGGCATTAAACTCATGCTTGATTGCGATTGCCACAAATGTCCAGCCGGATGGTGTATTGACGTGTCCATTGGTCGCCAGCGGACTATGTTCGGAATCATACGCTAATGCTATGTTCGCCTGATTCTGCTCAATGCCCAGCTCAATGTCGCAATCGATGCGCTCATTGGGCCAGTTCCTTGCCGTGTCCACACACCAGGTGCTCAGCTCCCAATTGCTGGCCATAAGCGTAACGTTACCATTGCTATAAACCCGCAGCTCAAAGCCCTTGATCGCCTCTCCCAACGATTCGAAGGCGGCACTGCAATAACATTTTTAGAGTTTTCTATAGATTAGAAAAATAAGCTACTAAACTCCAGCTGAAGGTCCTGACAGCCATGGTTAAGAATTTAATGTTAATTCATAGTTTTATCTAGTAATTATCATTAAATAAATAAATAAATGCTAAAGAAGTTCGGTTTTATAAAAACGATCCAATTAATTTAAGGCTTCCGAGAACAAAATTAATAATACTAGAGAAAATAAGTTATTTTATACTTATTAAAAACAATCCCAAATATTTGTTAAAACTGTAGCAAATATTAATTAGATATTTTGCTAATAAAGCGGCGAGGCATCAAATATTTGAACTAAACTTAACTAAACTAAACTATTCGTATAAGAACTCAGATTCTATAGAAACTTAACCTCAAATTTGTCTTGTAGAATATAAAGATGTGGGATGAAAGTAAAGAAGTGATAATCTAAACATTACAGTAGTAGTAGTAATTAGTAGTAGTAGTAATTAGTAGTAGTAGTAGTAGTAATTAGTAGTAGTAGTAACTAGTAGTAGTAGTAACTAGTAGTAGTAGTAGTAGTAGTAGTAGTAGTAATTAGTAGTAGTAGTAGTAGTAGTAGTAGTAGTATTAGTAGTAGTAGTAGTAGTAGTAGTAGTAGTAGTAGTAGTAGTAGTAGTAGTAGTAGTAGCATTAGTAGTAGTAGTATTATTATTAGTAGTAGTAGAGTGAGTAGTAGTAGTAGTAATTAGTAGTAGTAGTAGTAGTAGTAGTAGTAGTAGTAGTAGTAGTAGTAGTAATAGTAGTAGTAGTAGTAGTATTAGTAGTAGTAGTAGTAGTAGAAGTAGTAGTAATTAGTAGTAGTAATAGTAAATATGAAAAACTCTATACAAAAGTGAAAAAACTACCATATAATATAGTATTTCAATAAGTGAAAAACTTCTATATAATATAGTATTTCAATAATATTTGCAAAATCTGAAACCACTTTTCCCTGTTTTATGCCCGACTTCTACTCACTTGAGTACCACAACATGTGGCGTCCATATACGCAGATGCGGATGAACAAACGACTTGATCTGGCCATAGCTCTCGGGCTTCCAGATCAGTCTCGTATCCTGCCAGTGCATCATTAATTCCATACGCGTACGCAGCAGGGCTCTGGATTGATCGTAGGCCAGGGATCGCATTTCCAATTGGAACTGAATCTCGCTGAGATTGGTGGGCAGACTACTATTCTGTGCCTGGTAGATAAGCGCGCCAAGCAATTGCTCCTCGGCTGATTGCTCCCGCTGTTGATTCTCCATCTCATTGGCTGCTCAGTATGAAAAAACAAATTTGATTAGAATCAAGTAAGAACCTTGCAGTCGAAAGCTTTTGCGGCTATATACTATGATGTAGTACATAAATACATATATATTGTTGATATTCTGAGTGACTTGGGTATATACAAGTATAGTTAACGCCCTTACTGTATCCATCAAAGGCGCAGTCGTAGAACCAACGTGCGCTATTCGTTCCAAATGTACTGAAGCTAATGTGGTTGATGCTGAGGGGGGAAGCGTCCAGGAAATGCAGCAGCGGCTCCTTCTTTAGACCGGGTATATAAACATATAAATGGCCATCTGCAGAAGATAGTATCTCAAATGTTTCAAAATCCTGCACATATTTGAATCTAATACCAGCCCCGTCTCACCCTTTGTTTGCACAATCTCAATCGGCGTCGGCTCGTACATCGATAACAGTTTCTCATCTTGATTCGTGGAGACGCGGCGCATGCCCATGCTGGTGCGAATGGCGGAAAATGTATTTCCGCCGGCTCCTATCACTGTTGAGGGAGGTCTTTTGAACAAGATAGCTACAACGGTTTTTAGCAAAACTTACCGATTTCGTATACGCGATCATTAGGGCGAGGATGGCTTGTGACCGATAGCAAAATATGCGCATCCATGCTGGTCAGCACATAAAATTTCAAATGCAAACGCTCATTTATGAGGATCTTATTATTATCCAGGGTGTGTACCGTAAAGAACTCCTTGTACGCATATCCACTTGAGGCGTCAATATTGTAGCTATCGCATGTATCCAACTGCGCAAAGCTGATATTGTAACGGCCCTTGGCTACGACCGGACGCAGTGACAAAGCCAGACATAGCAGGCAGCTGATAAGCAATTTCGTGGGTGGCTTCATATCTGCTGAAACGCTCCGTGTTCGTTATAAGCCCAAGCGCAACTGAAACTACGCGCCAGTTATCGCTATCGAAACGCGAGCGGTGGTAATCGTGCCAGCTGCAATTATCGAAAATCGAACTTATGCAACACTGGCTAGTTAACGTAGGTTTTAGTATTTTTTCGTTCTACAATCCTGCGCAACTGAGGAATGGTCAATGCTTGGATAAAGTTTATAACGCATTATAGGAATTTACTTTGAGGTATTAATGAACAGAATCAGGATTGTTATATGTAGAAATCACCTCAAGGCTTAATTTTTTAAGGCCTTTGGCCAAATAATACATAATTGAGTTTCCTTTTGCGAGACTTTTAAACTGCGGAAGAAGACTAATTAGTATTTAAATATCTGAATAAAACTCTCCATCATTTGAAAAATTGAATTTTTCTTTATTTGCAGTGATTGAGACTTAAATAAATACAGAATATACGAAATAGGGGAATATGGGAATGCTTGGAAATTTTTTTGGGAAAACGTGCAGCCGTCAACTCCTCTCCTTCTCACTCGCTCTATATCTTCCTTTCTCCTGTCTCTATGCTTCACTCTGGCCATCCCTGCTCTTGCTCAGTGCTGGATGCGGCAAGCGCTTAGTGATAACCATAACCATGATCATCGTATCCGCCATAGGAGAGGGCGGGCGCGGCGGCATATGACTTCAGCAGCGTTGGCTGATAGCTGATCGCTGGGGCTGAATAGGACTTAAGAACAGTTGGTGCAGCGTAACTAATAGCTGGTGCGGCATAGGACTTAAGTACAGTTGGAGCAGCATAGCTTATAGCTGGTGCGGCATAAGACTTCACAATGGGAGCGGCGGCATATGATTTGATGATGGGTTGAGTATCGTGGGAAACAACCTGTTAGCAAAAGGATAAAATTTGATTGATTAAATAGATGAAATTAGGTTAATTAGTATAATGAATAGGTTAGGTTTCAAAAAGAAAGGATTAATTCCTTAAGAAAGAAGGTTCTTAGATGATCTGAATCGGTTTCAGTTGACTATTTGATAGGCAAGCGTCTCATTTAAACGTTTGAACTGATTTACTTAAATGAACTAAAGAATGCAAGGCAACAGATCCTTTAGGAAGTGGAAGGTTCACTTATTGAAATGAACTGGTTCACTTTACAGTACAAAGTACGCTGAACTGTACTTATTAAATGAGGATTCCTTGATTACGTTAAGCAGGCTAGAAACATTGAACTAATTGAACTGGTTCACTCAACTGAAGTGAGCAAGTGTTCACAGGTGTTCACTTAATTAATCGAACTAGTTCATATTTACCGAGCTGAAGTGCGAGTAGCTGGTGGCCGGAGCAGCTTTGACAGCAACTGGAGCTGCGTATGACTTGACCAGCGTTGGAGCCGCATAGCTGATGGCAGGAGCATAGGACTTAAGCACCGGAGCAGGAGCAGCATAGCTGATGGCGGGCGCGTATGACTTGACCACCGTTGGAGCCGCATAGCTGATGGCGGGCGCATACGATTTGATCACTGGAGCAGCTGCAGCATAGGTGACAGCTGGGGCAGCATGTGCATAGCTGATGGCTGGCGCCGCATGGGCATAGCTGATCGCTGGCGCTGCGTGGGCATAGCTGATGGCTGGCTCCGCATGTCCGTAGCTAATGGCCGGCGCCGTATGCCCCAAACCGTAGTCCAGCAGACCGGGTGCGGCGTTCGCAGCGGCCAACAGGGTGCATAGAATCTGTGAGAAGCTCAGGCTTGTTAAGGACTGCCAAACGCCTCAACTCTGTAAGTCCACAAACTCACCAATAGTTTCATGATGAAGCGTTTAACTTTGTCTTAGTACTGCCGGCGTTGACTGAGAACTGCAACTGTAAATTCATTGCGTGCATTGCGTTACTTTTATAGTGCAGCGTGCAACACACAGCGCAGCGCTGCCGACGCAGCGCGTCGGAGGGGGACAGCGGACAGATGACTTGGCCAGATAGCCAGGCTAGGCCCGAGCGGGCCTAGGCAGGCCTGGCCAGGCAGCGATTTCGATTTCGATCTCGATTAGAGATCATCGAAAGTTGCACATTTGCAACACGAACCATTCACGAACTAAAAACGCAAGGCGAAAAGCAATTGTCCAAATACTTAACTGAACTTTGATTTTTTTTGTATTTTTAAGTATCATATATTCGTATAAATTATTGGAATATCAACAATTGTTCCTCCAAAGGCGTTACCAAAAACGAAAGATAGATCAAATAATCTGTTCCCATTTTTCGATTATTATCGGACTATTCGGAATCAAAACAATTAGGTCTTTTGAATTCTAAAATTTCATTTAAAATTCGGTTCCGTAAAAACGAAAACCACTTCGCAAATGAAAACTGGTCTGAATTTCAAGACTACAAGCTGGTTTTTAACCGGTTCGACCCAGGAAATTAGTATGCCTTTATTCAAAAAGTAGCCTAACCCGAACCGAATCCTTTATTTTCTTCGATCAGCTCAAGAAAAGTAAACATATTAGAAATATAGGATATTGGGAAAAACCTGGGAAAAGCCAAAGCTCGAAGTTTGAACCAAAAACTCGTTTTCAAGGATCTTGAAAACGAAGTATAAAAACCAGAGAATTTTAGAATAAATGCTGAGTTATATCAAATGATGTTGATTGATTTGTGTGGAGTGAAAACGGATATAAATATATACTAAATAGTAAACATATTAAAATACTAAACGTATATTATAATATTCTTAAATTGGTATCGTAGTAAGTCATTGTTTAAAGCGGGAATTCCACTAATTTAAAAAGAAATGATCGGGCTGGGCGGGTTTCGTAAAAATCGTAAAAACTGTGATACTCTGTGAAATCGTTTATCCTACACTCAGAAAAAAAAATGCCCTTAAATGTAGAAAATTGCCTAACTTTTGTAGCCAAAGGCAGTTAACCTTATTTTTTCTAAATTTTAAGAAATATATTTCTCATATTTGGATATTATTTCTATTAAACAGAATTTATTTCTGGCTTTTAGGGTGAACTTTATTATATGGCGATTTTCTGAATTCAATGGCATTTATTTCTCTGGGTGTAGGAGAAAAGTAAACAGATTTTACTTTAACACGAGCACGCTTGCCACAAAATAAAACGTGACACGCGGCCAACTCTAAAGTCAACTTTTAGCGTCAACAAAGCGGGCCAAAACAGCACCAATTTGTGAAGTATCTTTGAAGTAGACAACGACAACGACATCGAGCTCTGAATGTGACTGTGATTCTTGTTGTTGCTGCTGCTGCTGCTGCTGCTGCCGCTGATGATGACGCAACGGCTCCGATTGGCCGGCAAGGCAGACCACTTGTCGTCAAAGGCGGCCTGGCCTGCCTGGGAGTTTTTGGAGCCGGGTCAGCGGCAATCGCACGGGATTTCTAATTAGAAAGCGCCATTCAATGAGAATTCTACATGTTTGCTATTTTACCAAAATGGTTGCTTGCCTTTTGGCTAACCTTGTTTCTAACGACTTAATTAGCCGCCTGGCATCCAGTTGAGAATGTCGTCTAATTGTTCTCAGCTGTTCTCAGCCAGGCGTTGCTGAAAAACGCTAATAATTTCAAGCACTCTAAAATTGCATAATTATCGCGCTTACCAAATAATGTTCACAGAAAATAATAATCAACCAAAAATAAAAAAAAAATCCAAAAATCTTCATAGATTTTAGTTTTCAAAGTTGCTGCAGCTCTGAGCGGGCCAAAATGCCGCTGCGTGCCACATTTGACCATATTTGTATGCTTAATGCTGAAAATTGTGATATTTGTTGTTGTTTCTGTTGTTATTATTGCATTTTACAATGTTGCCCAGCCACGCCGAACACTTATGGCTGCAAAAACATATGGAGTACAGACGGAGCAAGGCATTTTGGCAGCTCGTGGGATTTTCTCAGCCACAATTAACCCTTATGTGCGGCAATTAAGCAAATTTTCAAATATGTGGGTATAAAAGACATAGATAGATAGATACAAGCCAAATTTCAGGGCTATAACTTTAAAATCGTTGGTATAAAACGTTTTTATCGAGTTTCGGGGGAACGGGGGGTGTTATCTGAGATCGAAAACAAACTTGATCTGCTTATGGTATACAGGAACCTACATCCTAAATTTGGTGTCTTTAACCTTTATAGTTCCTGAGATCGACACGTTCATACAGACGGACATGGCCATATTGAAATTTCTTTTGATACTGATCACAGATATATATACTTTATAGGGTCGGAGATGTCTCCTTCTACCTGTCTACATACATATTCACAGATTTTGAACCCCCTTTTTACCCATGTTGTTGAGTACAGGAGTAAAAACAAAAAAGAAAGTGAAAAAGAACATGAATTCGGTGAGGATCTGAAAAGGCAGATCCTGTGGATGAAAACGTTTGAGTCTTATTTTGGGTGCATTGCTTTGGTTTCTTCCTAGTCTAACAGGCCTTGCCAGTAAATTCTCAAGTCAAATTCATTCCTTTGTTATTACTTTAGAGAATTTACCAAAGTCGGAAAGTTGGAGTTCTATAGTTTGGTGACAATCTGAAAAGCAACTGGCTCAATAAAGTCATCCTTAAATAAGGAAAGCAATCGAATTTGAAGAGACGCTTCCACACTTAAAGATCAACCTCTCTCTCTCTCTCTCTCTCTATCCCATTTTATAGACATTTGAAAGTTGTTGGGTCAAAATGGGCCGCCGCATCACACAAGGGTTAAGCTCTTAAAGCAATGGTGACGCGGCGATTATTTGGCTGCGACTCTCGAGGTGATGGCGCAGCCTCCTCTCGAGTGGCACAGGCAACAGCGGTGGAGAAACAAACACCTGTGCTGCTAGGTAGTTCATGCATAAATCATGCTAGAAGAATGTGATTTATGTGAAATCTATTAGCAAATATTAACTCAATAATAACAATAACAACTGTGAGCTGCAACAACTGTGACCAATGTCCAATGCGTTTATAAATAAAAGATTTTATGCCTGCCCCACATTTGGAGAGCGTGAAAATTGCTTTCAGCTGCCGCCTGCGTAAAGTGGACAGCAAATTTTCCGGGCGTTGATTATAATTTATGCCAATTGGTTAACTGGTCAGCCAACTGGCCAGAGAAGGGTTGTTAACTCCGATGCCAAATTGCCTGTTGCCTGTTGCCTGTTGCCTGTTGCCCATTGCCAGTCAGACAACGTTGGCACTATAAGGCGCCCCTAGTTGCTTTATTTAGAGCTTAACAAAACGACGCATTTGGCAACTCGGGCGGCGCACGCTCCAAATTAGTGCAAAATGCTTTTGATTTAGACGGGGCCTAATTAACGTTAACTTTAACGTTCAAATGAAAACCGATTTCAAGCGCGCCTTTTTGGCCAGCCATTGCCCAATGCAAAGAATTTTTGACGGTGAATGCCTCGCATATTCCGTGAATGCATCGAATGTGCATGTTCCACGCTGCGTATGCGTATTTTTGTTGCACTCTGTTGCCTTTTTTTCTCTTTCAATTAATTAACCACTGCATTTGCGCTGCATTTGAATTGCAAAACGTTCAAAGTGACGATGCACGAAAACACAGCTCAGTTGATTAAATAAACAAACCCGTAAACTTTTGAGCATCGTGAGGACTCAGTGGGTGCTGTACGGCGTGTTATCCTGGAAAACCCATGGCTGCGAATTTCTACTGCACAAAATCAACATTTTTCAAAGGTTTCGTAGCTCGTTTTCGATTTGTCATATTTGTTATTTTCATTTATTTGAATATTCTTATTTTAGCAAGTTTCCTTGGGAGAAAACTTTTGATTTTTCAACAAATTGTACAATCTCTCCCTGGACGGGAGGAATCTCACAGGTCCTGAAAATGACCTTAAGATGTAAGAGTTCGGATTAACTTTTATGGCTTGACTATCTTGGAAATTTAATTGATTCCTATTTGCTTCGAAGAATAAAAATATTCTTCAAATTAAAATTGATATACTTTAATTACTGAACCACCCTCAAGACCTACCGGACAGGATCTTAGCTAGAGTCCTTGCACAAATAAATAAACTCCATAATACATTATAGTATCCTGCAAGCCTCCCCTAACTAATTTTCCCAAAAGTATCAGGCCTGTTCTAAATTCCACTTTCGAATCAATTCCACTGAAATATATAAGGCATGCTTTTGAGTACGTCTATAAAATATATTATTATTTATTTATTTTTTTTTTAATTTATTATTTATTGTGGCTGGAAGCGTTCAGTGCCTTCTGAACTTAACCTATCCTGTAAAGGGAAGGATAATATGGTTATAGAGGGATGCCTTAATTAGAAAAATATATTAATATATTATGTAAGGTTTTTAATTATATTCTGCTCCAAAAAGTATGCTACATGATATTCGGTGGAATTAATACGAAGTGGAATTCGGAACAGGCCTTAATATTCTTCTGTAAGCACTAGACCTAAATGGATATACATATATAATAATTTATAATTAGATTAAGTTGCATCTATACAATACAACTTTAATTTTTTATTTGAGTTTTGTTTTAATTTTTTTAAGTGAACAGTTTTTGAGCATAATTCAGGCAATTAGCCTAGGAATAATTAAATAAAAACCCTCGGACGGGTGGGATTAAAATGGATACGCAGCTAACGATAAGCAAAAACTGTCTTACATAAATAAAATCACTGCCTTTTTTAGTCGATTATCCCATAGTAGCTCCACCTTTGTCGAGACCCCATATATTACAGGGTATAAGTGCAAAATGAAACTCGTGTGGCATTTATGACGTTCGCAGGCTGCAAGAATTAATGAATGAATCAATGAAATGGAGCTGCCGCCTGAAAACTGAAAACTGTTAAACAGTTAAACAGTTTAACGGTTAACTGCAGCTGGCCAAGAAATGAAAAACGCGTCAAAGTCAGAGTGTTGCCACAGACATCGACGAATTGAGCGGCAGTTGTTTGCATTTGGCAATCCAAGACTGGACCACTGATAATTTTCATCATGAGTTGATGGTCTTGTCTTGTTTTTGATGCTTAAAGTGGCGAATTACTTGGCTTAAGTGGGTCAATAGTGCCGATTAGCCAGATCGTGGAGACGTTTTTAATAAGCGAATGGCTTTTCAGCAGGGGTTTCATATTTAGTTGTCATATCTATGCTTTCTTGAAGCTGGAAAATAATCTCTTTAGACTATACTTTACTTGACAAAAGCTAACACGCTTTTCAAATTGTGAATGTTATTGTTTATTATACTCTGTTCCCGAAGGGAAAAAGAGGAGATTGGGTTTGCGAAATGTCCGTCTGCTCGAATGAATACAATTCTTCCTACACCCTTGAAGCTAGAGCCACCAAATTTGGTTGGTGTTTATCCTCAATTTATGAAGTGTCAAGATAACAAAATTATTCAGGATTGGGAACGGAGTATTCTCCAGTCGGCTGCCTCCGACTGCAAAGTTCTTAGTTGTTTTTATTTGAAGTATTTATTTATTATATTTTAACTTAATGGATTTCCAAACAGGACTTCATTAGCGTGTCTTTATTCTTCATTTGGCTGTTTAATTATATTTATATAATATCAATAAAAATTCTATCAGGTAAATATTCATTTCTTACACGAACATTTTAAATTTATTAGGTTAAATGATCAATGTTTCAAGAAATTAAATGCATATCAAAAAAAAAAAAATTTATGGTGTAAATATTGCTCTCTATATTTTACATAAATTTTTACTTGTAATGCAAAACTTTTTATTCAATCTATAATTTGCAATTTTTTGTATTCGTATTTTTGAAAAGATTTTTTTCTTCTTGTACATCAATTTCTAAGTGTTGTAAAAGCAATTCTATATAGTAGAAAATACTTATACATATGAATTTGAAAAGAAAATTGACAATAATGTCATTATTCATAAATTGTTGGGTTAGTCATACAAAAATGTAAATTTATTTAATACAAGAATGGTATACGAGAAGCTAAATATGTAATTACATTACAATATTGGTATTTCTAGCTTTTATAGAGCTTGAGTTCAATATGATTATACTGACAGAGAGATAGATGGATAGATGAATATCAATATATAAACTAAGCTTTTAAAATTGATTAAGAACACATATTTTTTAAAAGGCTCAGTGAAGAATTCATCCAACTGTTGGACTGTAGTTTACTTATTTATTTATTACCAGTTTCTAGACTGAAGTTATTTTACCCATATTCCTTATTTAGTTCCCAACCACAAAAATTATATCCATAGGTTGTCATTTTATATAAAAAGCGCAAAAGTATGCCACGTTATTCGATTTTAAACAAGATATATGCCTACTTTTTGGCATTATTGTTAAACAGGAGATTAAATATCTCATAACATTCTTTATTTATAATAATAATAAGAAGAACAGCAACTTTAAAACACATAATTACACAGTTAAGATCTGAAACAGATCCTTCTGCTAACAATCAAGAACTGGAAAAGAAGTATAAATAAATTTTGAGGCTCAGAATTGTTCATAATACCTCAAAATCTAATAAAAACTGCATGAAGCATACAAAATAAATAGATAATTCATAATTAAATGAAAGCAATAATATCTAGAATTTGTGCTGTACGAAGCTGTTTTAAAAGCCTTTAGAATTTAATAAAAATTTAAATGTTTACTTACCCCCTTCATGGACTTGCGAGCTACTGTAATTTAAATATAATTTTAGATCAAAGCCGCAGAAGTTAACGACGTAAAAGTGTTCAACAAACAATCAAACACACACACACCCACACCAACACACACACACACACACACACACCAACACACACACAGACACACTTCACAGTTCCATCTGGTGTGACAATTTAGAGGGGGTGGACCTGAGATTTGCTGGGACTAACCCGGCGGGTTCGAACTCCCAGAGTGAATGCACACTGACCTTAAAATCCATTTATAGAATCGATTTCGAGAATAATGGCCAGGAGGGGCAGCTGGCGGGGTGGGTGGCCTGGTCCAGTGATTTGCATTTCTAAATCAGTGAAATTCAATTGACGGTTGCTCAAAACGTGGCCAGAAGCTGTTGCCGCTAAATTGTTAATTGCACCACGAAACAGTCAGCATATTGTACACTGTGTGTGTGTGTGTGTGTGTGTCAACTGCAGTTTGAAATTGAAGTTGCCTAATAACTTTAAAACCCAAGCAGCTTTAATGGCCATAATTCGTCTTGGCCAACACCGTTGCCCCCATCGATGCCGATGCGCGATGCGCGATGCCAATGACGATGACGATGACGTTGACGATGGCACCCAAACAGAAACAGAACCCTAAAGCCAAAGCCAACAAGTTTCAATGGCCTACTCGAGAGTATTCGACTTGGGAATACCCTGTAATTACATAAGCAGCGCCTGTAGAACATATTCTTGAAAAGCCTCAGCTTAGTATACAATCTGTATGCAATTTCTAGGATCCATAGATAGTAAGCTTAAATATACATACATATTTATCCTTATAAGGGTTATTTTTAGGACCCATGGATAGTATGTTTAAATAAACATATTTATCTCCTTATAAGGGTTATTCTTAGGATCAATAGATAGTATGCTAGAATAGACATATTTATCCTTATAAGGGTTATTCTTAGGATCAATAGATAGTATGCTAGACTATTCATATTTATCCTTCTAATCCCTGCATAACCCTTATCCCTGTTAAGAACTGAATGCCAAGATCAATCTAATAGTAATCAAGAATTCAAAAATATATATATTCTTATACTTTGAAGTTATCGAAGACTTCTCCTTCTATATTTCCATATACCCTTTTTATAGCCATTTTTACGCACCTTATGCGTTTACAGGGTATACAAAGGAGTGTCGTGCGTTGCTTGTTGTTGGTATTTTAGTTGTTTTGTTGTTGTTGTTATTGTTGTACTACTATTGACATTATTGATGGAAATTCTTTTGTGTGTTACGAAAATAACAACAATAAGAAATGAAAAGAAAGTTGAGTTGTGCAAGTGGAATGCTCGAATACCCTAAGAACTTAATTAAAACATATATAAGTAGTTAAGATTGTTAAGAGTTATACACTTTAAGAATAACTTCTTTACTTACCTGCTAAATAATGTTTAAGATGGGGAATTCTAATATTTTCCAAAGTTCTTACTGAATATTATACAAAATATAAAGTTACACTTTATTGACTGTTAAAAATAAATTAAATTAATTCATATCTGTTTTATAAATTCGAATAATACGTAGAAATTTTTAAATACTATTTTCAATCTGAATTTTTGGGTTATTATAATAAAAAATGTTATTTATAATCAGATGAATTATAATTTATTCAACATCCTAAGTTTACATGAAATATGTTAAATATATTACTAAATTCCGAAGGCCCTAGCTTCCAGTGCTATATTACAAAAGTTAGGTTAAGTTTTTTTAAATTTACTATCTAACTTTAAAGAAATAAATAAATACCTACTAAATATAGTAATAGATGTAGAGCCATCAATATTTCAACATAGCAAGTAAATAAATAATAGCTAAGATATATATTTTTAAATTTTCATAAGCTAGATCATAACCCAAATTTTAAATTTTCTTTTTATTTGAAACAAATTATAACCTTTTATGATCATACAAGTAATATGGGCAGGACTTATAACCTCAAAATATGTATATATGTAAGTAGAATTTTTTATATATTTTCTTATCTTTATTTAAAATCAAATGATAGACTAAGATATGTATATGTACTTACTATAGTATAATATTATTCTGTTAAGTGAATAATCGATCGCCATGAGCTATGAAATTCATAATACCCTCGCCGGAAAGAGTATGAATAGAACGGGCGACTGTTTACTCTTTCTTAGGCAGCAAATGAAAGCCCAACGTGTCGCGTATGTGGACAGGTGCACGTCAATATGTTACAGTGTGTGCGTGTGTGTGTGTGTGTGTGTGTGTTGTGTGTGTATCTGTTTGCCGCCGTTTTTGAATGCAACCCAGGCCCATGGGCCAGACAGACTGAGAGACTCACACCCAGAAGAACGAGACTTCAAGTGCGTGCCCCAGCCAAACAGTTATGCAAATCATGAGAGGCCCCCGTTCCTGCAATGCCCCTGCCCCTGGCCTTGGCACTGCCCTCTCTCCGCTCAACACAGCGCCTGGCTAAAGCTTTCTAGTGTGTGTGTGTGTGTGTGTGTGTGTGTGTGTGTGTATTTAGCGCCTAATACCCAAGTTTATGTCGCTTAATTATAGCCTTTAAGCAGCCGCTGTTTAACATGCTAATCGCTGGAGAGCTCATACTTCGCCTACTCCGCTTACTCAGCTTACGCCGCCTGCTCCGCTCACTCCGCTCACTCCAACTCCGCTCAGCTCATCCCGGCGGCGGCTGTATCAAATGACCAACTTTAAGTCTAAGACGACAACCGCCACTCGAGGCTCTAATCAAGCACATGGGTTTTGGGTGGCTGGAAACTCTAGTAGCTTGGGAGCGGAAATCCGCCAGCAGTTATGAAAGCTTTGATGGCCTTTTAAGGAGACTATTTGTATTCATACATGTTAGTGCGGCTTAATTATCGATAGTCTGGATAGTCTATAGTGGGTACCAACGATAGTCTTATGAAAAGCCACGCACACTTCAAATCAAGCATTTGCCATAATGTTTTCAAACTTAAATTATGAAATCTAACAGCAATATTAGAAAATACACTGGGAAAATTATTAAGAACTCTGCTTTGAAAATAGAAGACATTTCTACAAATTAAATAAAAATTCTTATAAAAGTCTTATATACAAATAAATTCGATCGATATATGTTAGAAAATACACTGAGAAAATCATTAAGAACTCTGCTTTGACAATAGAATACATTTCACTGAGAAAATTATTAGAAACTACACTGAGAAAATCATTAGAAACTCTGCTTTGACAATATAATACATTTCTACAAAATAAACGAAAATTCTTATTTAAGACGTACATACAAATAAAGTCGATCGATAACAACAACCTCTCTCAGCTTCGATACCACCGATAGTGTCATGCATACAATCGATAATGTCATCGATAGTTTGCAGCGCCCTTTCTATTACACATACTTATAACCATTTAGCTGGCCAAAAGCTTTGTGTCTCGACTCTTTATGCAAATGAGAGTCACACTATCAACTATTATGGTCAGAATATTGGCAAGTTATTTATGCTAGTTTATTGGGCATGGGCGGAACTGACTTGGCTTATGGTTTGGGCTTGGGTAAGCCGCTTGTTGTTGGCCAAATTAGCGGACAGAGATCTGCTTTTAATGATGGTGAAAAGACTGTGAGCACGGCCGATTAATTTGCCATAAATGCCGAGCTTTAATTGTTTGATTCATTTTGGCTAACAGGAAATCGGTGGCGAGATCTATTGAATGTATAGACAAGTAGCTGCTAATGGGTGCTAAATTTAAAGTTTTATAAAACCATAATTTGAATGTTCACATCTAATTTGAATGTTCACAACGTTTAATCAAATTAGAAGCACGTTGTGGACCTTTGCCCTTTGCGGGCCCCCACCTCCCCCCCAAATGGTGTTCGTTTACATGATTATTGATTATAGTTTGACAATAGCTACAGCAGCTCTTTCTATTCATTTGAAAATGATGGACGAATCCTTTGTCCTTCAACTTTGACATTTACATGTTGCAACAAGCGAATTGCAAGAAATACAATTATTGAATTATTTATAAATAAGCCATGTATTATATATAACAAGCAGTATACTTCTTATCAAATAGCGTCCAAGCATTGCATTGTTTTTTGTATACATCAATTTTATAGTTAATTAATAAAATAATTAAACGTTAACCGCTAACATTGTAATAACATTTGAAGGAACAGCGTCAGAGCAGCCAGCTTTGTGTCTGCCAGCCATGCACTTGTTGAGCGCAAGTCTGTTACTCTCTGAGAGCCAAGTTTCTTATAACTGTTAAGTTAACAGCGGACTGTTAACTTATCAAACACAAATTCAAAAACAGTTGATGTAATTTTTGAAATGTAATCCTAGTAAAATGTATATACATATGTTAAATTTTAGTGTATTTGGAAATAATTGCTTCACTAATAATTAATAATAACTGCACTTAATAATAACACATGAGTAAATTTAAAACTGAAAGATTGTTTTTGGCATTCAAATTTTGTTTAATACAGCTTTGAATGCTTAAGCGCAATATTTGATCAAAAAAACTTCAAAACTCCAGCCAGTAGCTATGGAGCTGCCAATGGGCCCGAACAACAGCAACAGCAACATCAACATCGTTGGCTCTCTAATGTTATGCGCTCGCTAGTTTCATTCCAACAGCGAACGTGGAGCAAGTCGGTTGTGTCGCGCTTCGTTTTCGGCTACTCTCTGTTTCTGCTTCGATTTCGTGTTTTGTTTGGCTTTTGGTTTAGCCAGGCCTGCTTTATACGGTACCCACTACATTTGCCAAGCTCTAATTCAAAGTCGTGCGCGCTCTTTCTGCTTGGCTCAGCGTGTGTTTGTGTGTCTGTGTGTGTGTGTGTGTACGCTTCAACAAGTGTTTCAGTTACAGAGTGCGAAACAAATAAAAGAAAAGCAACAACAACAAGCATAACAAGAGCAAGCGGAGGGCCAAGAGCGCAATTAGCAATGCGCTCTTATCACAAATTACAACAATAAATAAATAGTTGAGCTGAAGTTCGCTTGAAAGCAAATAATCCAAAAATGCATTAGCAGCTTTTTTGTTGTGAATTAACATAATCGGGTTTTTATTTGTTTTGATTAATTGTGACGGAATTCCTCAGACAGAAAACTGAGCCGAAGAATTCGAAACAGAAGCTGAAACGGCACATGTTCATAAATGTGAAACAAAAGCTCAGCTGGATTAATCCAAGCCCAAAGTAAATGGAAATGAATGTGGAATAAAGTTTGATGGAAAATTGCAAAAATAAATAAAACACGCAACAACAATAATGAATAATAATAAATAATAAAAAAGAATGCGCTTAGTGCAATAAAATAGCTTTGGGGGTCTGTCCTCCAAACTGATTAACTGATTAACTGGAGCTGAGCTTTGATTGATTTGTGATTGCGTGTCATGTGAAACCCAAGCCGATTAACCAAGTTCACCAGAAACCAGACGCCCTTATGTCAAGGTTTTCTTCGATTTCCGATTTACGATTTCTGGACTTGACCTCCTTTTGTGTATTACAAAATTGTATTTAATTCGTAATTAGCCATTATTTTGGAATGTTTTCAAGTTATGAATGTTCGTTTCGGAACCAAATAAGTTCATTATGATAGATTCTTTCAACTTAAGCTATGCCAAATGAAAACCATTCAATAAAGTACGCTTCTAATTGCAAATTCATGTTATTTTATATCTTAACACAGTTATAACATGTAATAAAAGCTTTTAGATATTAATGTTTCTTGCAAAGCACATTAAAGCTCTCTCCATGCAAATTTGATTGTGTTCAATATAAAAGTTTTATTGTTTTTTCCTTGCTGAAGCTATTACAAATAGAAAACAACTACAAAATTGCATTATAAAGTTTTCTGACCCATAAAACTAACGACTACGTAAAACTTAGTGCAAACAAAAATAATAAAAAAAACTATTAAAAACAAACAAATTTAGCCACTGCAAAAACGACTTACGAATTTTCACAACAACTTGATGTTTGTAACGGAATCTTGAGACAATTTGTACAAGCTTTATTGGGAACAAAAGCTCCATTTTATGCGCTACTTGAAAAAGGTGAGTTGTGTTAAATACTGAATAATTTACTAGCTTGTTAATGAAAGAAAGGGACTCTGTGGATATAGAGCATATATAGAGAACGTATCAATGAACTGCTTGTGAGTTACCAGAGAAAAATCAAACTATGTGCTTTCCATATCTTATCAAAGGCCCCTTACTGACTCACACAGCCTGAATAGTATTATAGTAACTATATATAAATAAATTACTATCATTATGCAACTGCAGTCAAGGCAGATAATTCAGTCTGTGAACTGTTTAGAGTTGGAATTATAATAAATAATATATTATAGTATAGTAAAAGTATCAGAATGTTTGCTTTAGTAGATTAGACAAATAAAATAAATACTTTTAAATATAATTTCCCTATTATTTTTTATTTTTTGTTTGTTTTTAAAGTCATGTAATTTATGTATTTTTTTAAATATATTTTTTTAAATTAGATTAAATTTTATTTCCTTTATATAACAATTTGATCTAGCTGTGAAAATCTGAAGATAGCAAAAAGCAAATTTAAATTCAAATATGTTAAATTATGCAAGTGCGATAGTTTATCATCTCTAATGTTATGTTAAGTACCATCTCTAGATTATCATGTATCTACTTTATCAAGTTCAGTTCCATTAAAACGTTCATCGTATTCATGATATGATATTTGGCATCCATTTCATTTCTGCACTAACAAAATTAATATTTTTAACACACTAAAAAAAAAATAAATAGTTGATTAGGCAGCATGAAACCTATTTTTAGTTAAATACCATTTATATTTCTGTTGCTGTTAGTAATATTTGTTCTATTTAATAGAACAGTTTTGTAAGTTAATCCTACTGAGTTTTGTATTATGATATATTTGTTCGGGAAAATTCAGTTTAAGCTTTTCGTCTACACTTAAAACTGAACTTTTAGGGAAGAAAAGGTTTTGAAATGGTCTAAAATTCAAGTTAATTACTTGCAAATAAAAGCTGTCCACTATTTATAATCTTTTTCAACTATTTTACAATATATTTGATCCTCAGCATCTGAGTTATTTATGAAATTCGAAAATAGTATTACACTAATTTTAGTGTCAGGGCAAAGCCCAAGTGATATAGTACTAGCACTTCGAGGTTCGAATTCCAGTCAAGTAATTTATATTTTATAAATATATTTATATCCAAACTGATTGCTAATCAAAAACTGCGATTTATGGCTGACAATTGGCAATGACCGCAAATCAAATATTTGATTTAAATTAAAAACTTCGAACTTTGACAGTTTTTGTAGATATTTTAAGGTTAAGTTTAGCTTATAGAGTTAAGAGCTGCTGAAATACTTCTTACCATTCATAAGCTTGAATTGAAAACTGTCTGACTTAGTTTTCTTGAAAGAAAAGGAAATTGGAAAGCAATTTTGAGTTAACTCGGGTTATGCTTAAAAACAATCTGCCAGCACCAAATATAGTTACTTAAACTTGAGCAAAACAAGTTAATATTGCCAAATTGCACTACATTTTGTAGACACTTGCAGCTGTTGCGAAGGAAACTGTCAATCCACAGTACAAGCCACAATAATTGAAATCCAATTCGAATTCATTTCAAGTATCTGCTGGGTTGAACAACCCAAAACAAACCTCAACCGCAAAAGCAACCGCAACCGAAAGCGAGTGGTAAAAAATAGATGTGGCATGTACGAGTACTCGGAGTGAATATCGGAGGCGATGTCGGAGGCGATGTCGGTGCCGGTGGCCGGTGTCAGGCACATGAACTTCACAATCGGGCCACCGAGATCTAATGTCATTAAATTCGCACAAGGTTAGACATGAGCTAACGACTGCCCCGACCGACAAATACTTTTCATTTCATGTGGGCTTTGCACCTGTCTCGGTCTCCGTCTCCGTCTCCGACTGCGACTGTGTGTGGTTTTGTGTGCTTTGCCTTAGCCGTCAGGCAGTCAGGCAGTCAGACAGTCTATCTATCCATATCAAAATCAATCTAAGCTGAAACTCAAACTGGAACTTCAACTCAATCTCAACACTCTCGAAATTGGCCTACAGAATGTCTTGCCTTTGTGGCAAGAAGTGTTCGCTGTTCTGTTTATTTATGAGCATCTGGGGCACCTTCCAGTTGCTATTGATGGGCGTGTCCTGTACGATGAACTCCCTGGCGTTCCTCGGCTGTCTGCCACTGGATGAGCGTTATTCATCAATTGAGGAGTTCCGCCTTGCCGCCGATATGTCCTTCCAGCAGGCTGCACTCCGCTGCTATCTGACTGCCCTTGTCTATGCCTTCTTTGCGATCCTCTCGATAGTTTGTATGTGTTTGAAGAAGACCCAGACGGCGAACAGACAGAGTGTAATGCAACTCCGCCAGCATCGAGCCTGATATGCTGAAACATATATCCTTATGTTGTACATATAGTAACACATGTATATTTTCTAGACTTTATAAAGCAATGTTTCGGCAGCGTTAGTTGTGATGAAGTTATTTTAACACCCACAGGTTGGATCTACTCGGGATATGGAAAGGAATCAAATGATTGAAACCTGAGCACATAGTTTAGGGCAAATAGTGCAGAGATTCCATATGGAAGTAGAAATTTAGCTTACTGCTTGATATGCCAATACATAGAGATTCTCTGAAATGTATTACGCAACATTTATAGAACCGAATAGGTCTGCAGATGTAGAGCTCAGAATTTGGGAGTCTGAATGGTATCCTCCAGAGAGGAATTTGGTTTTAATACCTAACAAAATGTTTGCATCCTCAAGTAGCATAGGAATGCATAGAAGCCTTTCCAAAATCATCAATATTACATGCTCTACTTAATATTACAAGCTCCATTTGTCTCAAACTAAAAAGAACGCACTCAAATTCACATATTGTTAAGAGGAAACCATCTGATATAGTTGAGATATATGGGATTATTATATTACATACAAATATCGATATATTTGCAAACTAAAACTCTCGACAGTTTCGATAGTTTTAAAGAAAACTACCAATTGATGGTTATCAAACAATGAACCATCCATACTATCGATAGAGCAATCGATAAGTTTAACAACATCACACTCAACCATCTCAAACTCATTGAAGCGATATATCTTGCACTCAAATATCGATAAGTATCGAAGCACTTTTAACATCACTATAACACCCACACCCGCACCCACACTCACACCCACATGCGTGTAGAACAGTTAGAAGTGCAGCAGGGAACAAGTTTGTTGACCGCATTCTCTCATTGTTGACGTGATTAGCTTCTTTTTAGCTTCTTTATCTGCTTAGACAGCGACGAACTACAAGTCCGGACCAGTCTTTATTATGCATTCGTCTCAACTATCCAATTTTGACAAGTTTCTTGCCAAGCAGCGCACGTGACACCTTTTGTAGATTCGTTCTTTGGGCGTCATAAATTTCCATGAAATTTTTGATGCGCTCTAACATGCTAATGTGATGTCTGACTTCGAGACTGCGTATGTGTCTGGGTCTGGGTCTGAGTCTGTTTCTGGGTCTGCTCTATGCGGGTTCTCCAGACTCTACAGCCTAGAGATAAGCTGCGGTTCTTCGGCTTGATGTAGTACATGTAAACAGTTGTGTAAATTATCGTACACGATTTTCTAAGTAGTTCTTTTCTGGCAGTTATGTTTGTTTGTTATCACACCAAATGGACACGGACTCTACGTGTTTCTTGCTTGGCTCTGGGTCAAATTATTGGTAAATCTACAAGAGGTTTTTGAGTGCGGGGGATTGCCCCAGTAGACGTGTTCGAGCTCTGTTTAACATCCATTTAAATCTGCTCTCATATCTTATACGACATTGTTAAGTCTTAATGGTTTTATTGAAACACCAATAATTAACTAAATTTTACATTTAAAATTATTAAAAAAATGCAGTGACTAATCGGGTTAATTGTTCAAAGATGAAACATAATTTCAACTCCAACTTCGTAGGAAAAAATGTAGTCCAGGCCATTGTTTGGTTAACTATTAAAAAAAAAGAAGACAAAGATTTGCATTCATTTTGCGAGCTCATACATACTTGAATTGTACCCCCCACTCCCCCGCGAATCGTTAAAAATGTTTTATAGAAGCGATTTAAAAGATATATGATTGATATTTAGTATGTACAATATTTGGGTTTCTCTTGATCTGCTGTGCAAATTTCAAGTCAATCGGATAAGAAACAGACAAGTTATTCAAGTTATTATAAACTCAAGATCTGAAATGCCTTCTTTGCCTTTTCATTCAAAATAAAACAAACTATATTTTAAATCAAATAGTCTGTCAACCCAAAATTTTTGGGAAATTTTAGCTTGGAACTTTTTTAAGAAAACGATCAAGAAATCACGTGTTTGAAGGGTTTTTATGAACATTTCTGAAATTCGTCGCAAGTGGTGTTAGTTCAAAGTTCTAGAGTTCTCCGAAGCTCGTATCCTTCGATTCTATATTCGTATTTGCAGCATGCAGATTACAAAAGACATTTATCAATAAAACGGTGAGTTCAAATGTAGAATTTGTTATGATTGAAACACTTCTCAACACCTCTCTCGTAGAACTAGAACAGAATTGAAGTAGAATAGAAAGCAGACAGCAAGTTAGAAAAGGAAAAACACAGTAGCTGTTGAGAAATTATTTGTCACATCGGACGATTATATATTTATCAGTCACACATTTAACGATTATCAAATTCTTCGCTCACCAATCGAGAGGCGAAGAAGATTCGGGAGAAATATGTCCAGACTTCTGATGGCCGCTCCCTCGCGGCTATCCCGTAACGGTGAGTATTGACATTCCTATGGCAATTTATGGCTGGTACACTCGCAAGATCTTAAGCTAACCACACATCCATAACCGACTCCAATCAGTAGGCAGCAATCGGCTGAACAGCTTTGTCAATATAACCCGACAACTGGCCGCCAAGGCGCCGAGCAAGGCATCGAAGTCGGGCCCCAAGTGCCCCATGCCGGAGCCCCCGAAGCCCAAGCCGGGCACCTTTCCCAGCGGCGGCACCCATGCCCTATTCAGTGACATGCCCAAGCCGGAGGGCGACTTCATGAAGGCGTGGCATGCCAAGAACTCCAAGTACAATATGATACTATTGAGCGGCCTGGTGGCCGTAATTGGTAGCGTCGCCGTTTGCGTTAGCTCGGGCATACTGAAGCTGTATTACAAAGTGCCCGATTATCCGTATACCGACGACGAGATGGAGGAGTTCGCCAAGGAGGAGGAGCGCCGGAAGCAGGAGAAGGAGGAGCGTGAGCAGCGTCATCAGGAGTTGCTCGATGCTAAGGAATTGAAGGTGCGACGCCGCAAGGCCAAGGAGGCCATGGCACGTGAGGTCGAGCTCATGCAGAAGGACATCGATGGCGGCATTAGCGATCAGGAAATGGCCGACCTGGTTAAGTTGACACAAGAACGCGAGGAGTTCGAAACTTGGGAAAAGGAGGAGATGAAGCGCATTAGCGAGAAGGAAAAGGAGCGCGAGAATGCCAAAAAGTAACAGGAAGAGGCCACAAAGGCCTCAATATTTCACAACACTCGCACAAGTTCAGCACGTGATTCACATTAAAACACTCGTTTCAAATATCCAACAGCAACAGCAACCAGAAGAAGCTCAACCTTATAAAAGACACAACAACAACAAAACTCTACCACAAGTACAGCAACAACAAAACATACAAACAACATTAGTAACTAAAGCTATTGTCAAAGAACCCAGTTTCTAGCTTAAATACTCAAAGAAAATGTTTAAGAATAATAAATATTAAAATTTGTGGCTGTTGGTAAATCGATTGTGAAAACTGATTAAACTTAATGGAAGCGATTTATCGGGTTTATCGGTTATCGCTGAGGGAACTACTCACCTTTTTTGGTGATTAAAGTCTTCAAACATTTGCTAATTGTTAAGATTTTTCACTGTGATTTCGAGCTGTATTTATATTATGTTTCCGAAAGGACAAACTAATGTTGAGATTTTTGACAGATCTGCATCAAAAATTTGTTGACACCCCCACCCTCTGCACCACAAATCGGCACATGCTATACCCAAAACACGTTTTTCACAGGGGTAGATCTCCTACAGTTTAATAGCTAGAGTCACCAAATTTGGCATACAGACTAATGTTGACCCCCTGGACAATCCTGCATCAAACAATGTTTGACCCCCCCACTCCCTCCCTCACAAATGAGCAAAATCTATATCTCCCACCTACACACTACTGTTGTTTCGCATCTCTTTCCGAACCCACAAATAACCAAATTATATAGGACTGGTATTCTGCAGTCGGGTGCGTCCGTCTGCAACGTTCTTACTTGTTTTCAATGCAATTATTTTATTTGATTTCAAATTTGATTTAATTCCTAATTTTTACCCCAAAGTCCTTTGCATAATGTAAATAATAATGTAAATAGCTGTATATAATATTTTAGATCGTCTAGACATAGTTTTATTGCTTTAATTTCACACTAGCTTAAGTTGCCTTAATAGGTAATAGTGTACTAATCAAACTGATATTTCAATTACTAAAAATAAAAAAAAATAAAAAAAAAAAAAAAAAAAAAGATTTTTTTTCATTAATTAGAAAAATTTTTAATTTATTTATTTATTTATTTTTTTTTTTTGAGTTTAAGTCTTGCATTTATTTATTTAACTTGTATTCTGCTAACTTAGTGGCAGCTTGACAGGTTAATTTAATTTCAATAATGAAAACTGCAAAATTTGAGCTACTTTTAAATATCTTATTTATTTTGTAAATTTGTTAATTGATTATACAAAAATATTTATAATAGAAATACAAATAAAAACTTAAGCTCCCAATATTTGCAACCAGGTGGCAACGTATGCAAAGTGCATTTAATATATATCTGGCAACGCTATTTAACCGATTTAATCATCTTAACCGGGTTATCTCGTAGATAAGCATGGATGATCTATTATCTTCTGGTTAAATATTTCAATATTAGTGACTATTTATTAATCTTTAATCAGTCAATACTTAATCGTTGTCCCTGAAGACCCCAAATACTTATAAGTATATAAATCTTTTTTTTTTTTATATTTTTTAGTAATTGAAATATCAGTTTGATTAGTACACTATTACCTATTAAGGAAACTTAAGCTAGTGTGAAATTAAAGCAATAAAACTATGTCTAGACGATCTAAAATATTATATACAGCTATTTACATTATTATTTACATTATGAGAAGGACTTTGGGGTAAAAATTAGGAATTAAGAGTTATTAATATAAAGAAAAATAGAATAGGATAGAAAGATATAAATGTTTATAAATCAAAGTTTGTTTTTCTTTGTGAAGAAAGTAGTTTCAAACTTTTAACGTAAGTTTGCTGTTTAACATAGATAATAAATGGGTAATAGAAATCATATATCTATATATATAGATGTATTTATATAAGCATGGCTATTTGTAACACCAGGAGAACTCATTTCTGAATCCGTTCTAATAGCCTTTCTGTCGATGATAAGTTGTTCTATTGTTGGCCGCCCGGCTTGGTTTTGACCCAAATGAGTGGCTGCAAGTGGCCAAGAGCTATGACGTTGGATATGGATATGAGTATGAACAAGTAGATAACTAAAACAACGGCTTCTTCTATGGCATTAGCGTGCCAGTCAGCCACAAAGGAAATGGCTCATTGCATGTAATCAGCGCACTTGCCGCATCGCAAACTAAATTGTATCTCATAGATAAAGTGTGTGGCGTGTGTGGCGTGTGTGTGTATCGCAGCACGAAATTCAATTGAAACTCAATTACGCATCAAAATGCAAACGCAGCTCTCCAGTTGGAATCGCATAAATGCCACGGCTCTGTTCCAAATGCCAAACAACGGACACTTGTTGTCCGGCCAGCTTTCTTGGGCACTCGATTCGAATTCTATGCCAACAATCTATTAAATGCAATTCACAGCTGGCAATTGTCCCCCCCTCTTACCATGCCCGCCCCAATGCGTATCTGTATCTGTATCTATATCTTTTGCGCTAAGTGTGCTGGATGTGCGCACATAATGAATCACAATCGTCGTCAGTTAAGCGCGGCTTATCATTAATCAAATTAGTTGCAGTCCCAGCAGCCCCACAGCCCCAACAATAAGAACAACAACAACAAAACACTTGCTGCTTTTCTGCCTTCCTTCTGCAGCACAGTGGGTAATGGCTGATGATCATCATTATCATTAAAGCATGAAAATGAAAATGAAAATGAAAATGCAACTCACTGTTTTCTTAGTCCCACAAAATGGAGCAGCAAATGAATTCTGAATGTGAATTAAAGCGTAACGCAAAATCATTTCAGACTATTCATAGAGTTTTATTATTTATTACAAACATCAAATAGCTTGAAATAAAAGCAATTATTTTTGAAGAAAAGTCCACTTTGCGGCGATTTTCATAGGAACTTGCAACACATATTACTATTTTGATTTTTCAATGAAACAATTTTGAATATCGCTTAGCTTTGCTCTTCCTTCCTTCTCTTTTTGTAGCTCTTAAGTCCTTTTCTTTACACAAGATTGCGTAGTTATTTGAACTACAAAAAGATATACTACCATATATCATTATAATTCCTTTCATTCACTTAGAAAAGGTTTTTTAAGATTCAAATTCGAATTATGTTTAAACTCTCGAAAAGGAGAGAATTTAATATACTTTTGTTGATATTTCTGTATATTGATTAAATTATTTAACGATTTGAATACTCAAAATTTACTTGATGTTACTAAGATAATGTTTCTTTTAGATTAAATTTCGAATTATGTTTAAACTCTCGAAAAGAGAAGATTTAATATACTTTTTTTATGATATTTCTTCATATTGATTAAATTATTAAACGATTTGAATACTCAAAATTTACTTGATGTTACTTAGATAATGTTTCTTTTAGATTTAATTTCGAATTATGTTTAAGCTCTCGAAAAGAAAAGGAATTAATATACTTTTGTTGATATTTCTGTATATTTCTTTTTATACATTGATTAAATTATAATTAGATTTGAATACTCATTATTATTCTCACATAATACAGCAGATATATGCTTGTTGCTATTTCTTATAACTTTTATGAATTCCGTACCTTGTTGCCTTTTCATTCGCATCAAACTGTCCTTGAACCACTGTGCGCTGCCCACACTTTGCAGCAGCTGAAAGTTGAGACCAGCCTTCTGTGTAATTTATCATATGCGTTTTCTATGCGGCATTCCCCGATGCAGTATGCCATATATGCCCCCTGTCCCCCCATTACCCGATGCCACATCCACGCCGCCTTAAATACTGTCATACATAGTGTCGCCCGATGTCGGCCGTGTTTGCTCCTCTGCCTTTTATAATGCATTTATGCTGCAATTTGTTTGAATTAGCGCTCGGATCGTAAACGCTTAGCGCGGGCTTGTCGCTGTATTTGGGGCGTGTATCTGTATCTGTATCTGTATCTGTATCTGTATCTGTATCTGTAATTATATCTGCATCTGTATGCGTATCTGCATGTGTATATTAGAGCGTATCTTGTGTGTTTGTCTCGACTGCACTAAACTGCATTATGCAAGCTGCTGGCTTAAAGTAAAAGTAGCTGCCCAGCCAGTTGCAACACACACTGAAGACTGCTTCCGGGTAAGGGTCTCTTTGTATCTAACCCAAAATTTTCACTAAAACCTGCATCTATTTAACTTACAGCATTACAGCGCTTATCGGGCCAGTTAGCCGGGCTTATCTCATGCCACATGCAAATATTTGCATCGGCGGTTGCTGGTTGGTGGTAAGGTGTTTGCGGCTGATAAGGTTCATACATTTGATGAGCTATGAGATGTGAGATACTGCAGCTACACCAACTGCCACCTGCTGCAGCATACGGTTAACAAAACCCACTAAATATGACCGGAAAATCATAATCATTGTGTTTTGTGTGTCGTTTTTCCACTTCAGCCAACTTGAGTTGTATGCATTGTTGTTGTCGACTCTTGTTGAACTGCATTTTACTCGTATTTTCAATAGGTTGCTTCTGTTACTGTTACTGTGTGTGTCTTGTCCCGATCCCAGCCCAAGCCCAAGCCCCGGCCAGCTGCGGCACATTCCACAGATGCTCAGACTGAAGTCGAGGCATCAACAAGTAAAGCAAATATCCAGTTGAAGTTGCTGTTCCATTATAGATACAGATACACTACTCATGTATCGCAGCTTCTTCATTCGCACAGCAATTTTGACTTGCAGACTCTGAGTTATATACTGGTTTACACGATTCCAAGAGTATGTTTTATCTTAAGAACTCATTTGATTAATCGACTCCAGCTATAAATGAAGTTCTTATGCAACTTATGATTTCGTCAATTTCAAAAGTGCATCAGTTATTACAAGTTTCATTAAATATGACATTAAAGTTGGCAGTTAAGTTTGCTGCGCTTAAATAATTCATCAAATGAGGCTAATTTCAAGCAATCTTAGGATGGAAAATCAATTTACGGAAATGGTATTCATTGTCGGCCCCGTTTCATTAAATGATTGATTCAAATGAGCCAAGTTTAAACACATTATGATAAAAATATAAAAAAAAGACATTGATTGGACTTTTTAAATAGTTTTTAATTTGTAAATTAATGATTGTGCTTACTTGATACTTCAGGAAACATAGTATGTCTTTAAGAACACAAGAATATCAGGAATAATACTATATACTGGATGGACAGACAGGAAACATAGTATGTCTTTAAGAATCCAAGAATATCAGGAACAATACTATATACTGGATGGAAGAATATGAATACAAGAATATCAGGTATAATACTATATACTGGATGGAAGAATAAGAATACCAGAATATCTGGAATAGTACTATATATTGGATGGACAGACAGGAAACATAGTATGTCTTTAAAAATGCAAGAATATCAGGAACAATACTATATACTGTATGGAAGAATAAGAATACCAGAATATCAGGAATAATACTATATATTGGATGGAAGAATAAGAATACAAGAATATCAGGAACAATACTATATACTGGATGGAAGAATAAGAATACAAGAATATCAGGAACAATACTATATACTGTATGGAAGAATAAGAATACCAGATTATCAGGAATAATACTATATATTGGATGGAAGAATAAGAATACAAGAATATCAGGAACAATACTATATACTGGATGGAAGAATAAGAATACAAGAATATCAGGAACAATACTATATACTGTATGGAAGAATAAGAATACCAGATTATCAGGAATAATACTATATATTGGATGGAAGAATAAGAATACAAGAATATCAGGAACAATACTATATATTGGATGGACAGACATAGTATGTCTTTAAGAATACAAGAATATCAGGTATAATACTATATACTGGATGGAAGAATAAGCATACAAGAATATCAGGTATAATAATATATATTGGATGGACAGTATATATGGCTATCAGGACCTGCAGCTAACTAACCTGAAGTAAATACTATAATATACTGGATGGACTGATACCCATTGCTGCTACACACATATATAGTTTCAAGTATATGACTACCTTTTAAATAAATATAAAAATATTAAAAGTTAGGTTAGGTTAAGCAATTGAATAAATATTTTTTTTATTTTCATATATTTTCTTTTGGTAGATAATTATACTGTTATTCTTATTATATAAACAACTTAAATTAAAAATTAACAGGAAGTATACTAAAGCTACCTAATCTATTATCAAGTCCGAATATTGCATAAATATAGATGTGTTTACTTTATATAATCTTTATTATTTATGTTTATGCTTATTTTACTATATTTTCTGATATTGAATTTTAACTTTAAACATTGTTTCCTATTTTTATGACATTAATTTGCACTGATATTGGCTCTTAATGAAAATAAATGTCATAAAAAAGAAGAAACATTGTTAAAAATGAATACTATAAGAGTAAATAACATAAAACATAATAATAAAAATGAAGTTACTATTTATATGCTAATAATAACTAAATTACATTGAAACAAAGTCAAATATTGCACAAAGTATTATATTAAATGGCTATAATTTTGATTAAAAGGTCAGAAAAGGCTATGAAGTCTGAACTTCCTTTTGTAATTAATATTAGGACACCCACAAATACATGTAAGGTTGGATATATATTAACCAACACTTTATTATGTTTAATGGTATGATTATTTGCTAAATACAGTGTACAATAATAAGTTTGAATAACTGCTCTGCTTTCGACTGACGACGACTGCTTCTGCTGACGATCCACTCCGACTGCTTTTCCAACTGCTTATCGATACTTCTGCTGATATCGACTTCCACCACCACTGATACTCGATAACGTCGCCCTTTCTCATACACCCGTTTACATACATATAATTATATTACTGTGAATAAATGAGATGAACTTATACAAAGTATTTCCATATAATATGAAACTTATTCATTTTAGCAAAGTTTTGTTTGCATGTTTGAATTTCCAATTCCTGTGATTATTTCAAAGCTGCTACTATAAGCTTCTGCTTAGAGGTAAAAAAAGGTGGAATAACTCAACAAATATTATGCCGGATCCACTCAGTCAGTGGCCACCTTTCTATATAACTGCTGTGCATTCTATAAAGTTGACTCACCTCAGCTTGGCAGCCACTTTTGATTGAACTGCAGATGGAACTGTCTTTACAGGGCATTCCTTTGCCCCCCGACATTACTCTGCCCCGCTGCCTGTTGACTTGGGCAGTTGATTGCAGCAAGTGGCAACAGTTGCAGACAGAGAGCTTATAGAGAGACAGCCTATAAGAATCTCAGTCCATTGATAATCGGCCAGAGGCAAAATGTAGAAATTATGCATAGAAGCGGACTTTCGCCACGAGAAAAGATATTGAGTAGTCAATAATTTGAACTCTCACTTAAAAGGCGATTAAAGAAGCGCTGTAAAGATGCATGTAATGGCCGAAAAATATACGCTAATTATGCAAATTGGGCAACAACGAAGACTACTTAGGCTAACAGCAACATGCTACTTAATGTGAGTATTCGATACGAGTATTTGCCCCAAAGGCATTAGCCAATAACTCACTTGGAGCTGAAGCTGGAGCTGAAGCTGGAGGAGCGTGCCAAAGCGGCGTTCTATTCATATTGAGGTCTTGCCACAGTTAGCCAACAGTTGGCTAACAGCTATAACAATTCTAACGCTTTGTATAGTATCTGTGTATCTGGCAGATACACGACGCAGCAGTGGGTCAGTTCTCGCCATGCTCTACTCTCGCTGGCAATCAATTTGCTACCATTTGTTGAACAGCGGCTTACTTGTTCTAGCCACAAGCTCCCCCCAGTCTTGGCTTTGACTGGGACTTGGCTTTTGTAATTTGGCTTGCAACTCACGTAGCTCGTCCCGCTACGACTTTCAAGTCGCAGACTGAGTCATATTGTAGTCAAAATACGAGTAATAAGCATTTTTCTCGAGTACTTTCTGCTTTCTACATAAGCCGAGCACTCCGACTTCTTCTTCTTCATCGTCTTGTTGTTGTTGTTAGTTTTTTAATTAATTTTTAATACACTTGCGCACATTTCATTGACTTGTGAGCTGACTTCTGGCTAGCCCGGTTGGCTTTCAGCTGGCCAGGCCCGAACGAGCCAACGCATTCATTATTCATTTGTGTTCTGCTTTTGGCCAACTCGCGGTAGGTTGCAGCTCGGCCTGCCTCTGATTCCAGTTGCCTTTGTCCAGCTCTCTGTCCGGTCGCTCATCATCAAATTTGTATTTTGAAACATGCCCACACCACGGCACAGTGGTACTGAAGTCATTAGTTTTTAATGACATTTTTCTCATATTATTTTTGTTATGACATTCAATTTAATTTATACTAAAGACATTCAACGCTCGAAAGACAATTGTATCCTTTATCGTAATACAAACTATAAAAATGTTAAAACTTAAGCTCGTTTGAAGATGATCTGTTTTTATCAACTTTTTTGTTTTTTTGTTTTTTGTGTATGACAATAAATTTAAATAACAGCGAACTTATATTGAAAGATTTGACTAAAACTTAAAAGAAAAATATATATATATATAATCTATCTATCTATCTATCTATCTATCTATATATATAAAAGTGAATGTCTGTCTGTATGTTCGCGATAAACTTGAAAACCGTTTAAAGGATCTTGATGAAATCTTTTATAATATATTCCTTGAAGTCCAGGGAATGTTTATAGCTATAGTTTGTTGTGTCATCACCACCCCCACACAACCACCCACTCATAAACGAAAAATGATAATATTCATGAGTATAATTTTACATTAAATAAAAACTATAATATCCACGAGTGTTAGTGTGTGTAAGAGTGTAAGTGTGTGGGGAAGGAAGTTTCATAGCAATTTTTTTACCGTGCCCTCGATCGACATAATAAAGATTTATAAGAATCAAAATTTAAATAAATATAGTTAGGAAATGCGAGCAACGCCGCGGGTATAAGCTAGTATATCTATAAATACAATACAAACTTTGTTAAATTAAACTTGAATTATTTATATATAACTTTATTTTTTTGTATAATTAAAATTTGTTAAATTAAACTTGTATTATTTATATATAATTTTATTTTTTTGTATAATTAAAATTGGAATTCGTTAAATTTTAGAAATGAAATTAATAGAATTCTCATAAAGTTTATATATTTTTGTAAAATAAATATTTAGATTCGTTAAATTTGTGAAATGAACAGAACTCGATTAATGTTTCTATCATTTCCCATTTTGATCATATCAATTGAAATCGCAATTGTTAGCTGTTCTCATATCCGAAAGATGAATGTGAATTTTAACTGATTCTAATGGGAAATGCAATTAGTGCTCAGATCTCAAATTAAAACAAGTAAGAATGCTATAGTCGAGTATACCCGACTACGAAACTCCCTGTACCCTGGTCTAAAACTTTCAATCACATGTTCGTCCACTTACACAGGCACAAGGCCGCACACACGCGAGCCACAGCGTTCGCGAGGCATTTTATGGACTGAAAGACGGACAGACAGACGGACATGTTCAAATCGAAATCTCTTTTGATACTGATCCAGAATATATATACTTTATAGGGTCGGAGATGTCTCCTTCTGCCTGTTACAATAGTCCAATAGTCTCTTTTTACCCATTTTATGGGTACAGGGAGTAATTATACAAAAATTCGTAAAATATTAATGTATTATGTTTATTTGTTTAGTAATACTATATATACTATATACGATATTTATAATATTGCGATCATATATTTATTTATTATTTAAAAAATCATTGAATTCACTCGAACTCGTCATAAATAATTAAATAAAAATTGAAGCCACTTTTATGCTGTAGTTTCACTAGAGTCTCACCACTGTGCGCAGCTGGCGTCGTCTTTGTTATAAATTAAATTATTTTACACCGCAAGTTAGTGTATATTGGAGTATATCGTTTATATATAGTACCTATATGTATGCTCATATTGGTATGTACAATTTGTTACATTAAATTGTTATGTTGCTCATGTTGCCTGCCTTGGGGGCGTAAGCGATTTGTCTTTGGTTAATTTTTGGGGGCCTCTTAAGTCGAAGTACCGCTAAGGCCCACACGAGTCCTGGCCAAATGCCACATGCCTCATGCCAGGCCCGAATCTGTTGGCCATATATCAGCCAGTGTGCGGGCCAAGAAGAATGCAGACCACTTTTTGCTTGCCGTGGCTTGTAATAAAGTAATTAAAGTCATGACACTGGATGATTTTTTATGGCCAAAGATTAATTGAGTTTGGCTGATGGAGTGGTAGCTCTGCAAGCCGTAGGAAGAGTGGCTGTTGGGATGGTAGGGGCAACATCAGTAACATTAAACAACAATTCAACAAGTATCCCCCACAACAATTTGCATTTAATTAGCTTTTCTCATGAGACCAGCCAACTTTGAAGTCTTGCTTAATAAGTAATATCAATTTGCGCTCAATTTCATACTCTATTTGGTATATATACAGTAATATATATAATATGGATCTATCTATGCTTTTTATCTGTAAAAATGCCTCAATATCAGGAACTTTAAGGATAACAAACATATGCTTATCATATACCGCTCGCATATGAAGATTTTTACATTTTATATCAATTATAAAAAGTCAAATTTCTTTTGAAATTTGGAAGTTATAACCCTGATTTTTGGTATATATATAAATTAGTATTCCAACTCAATACATCCCAAATTTCATCACGATCGGCTAATGGGAACAGAAGTTATGCAAAAGTATGTGTAAGAGAGTGTTCTCTGGTACTTCAGATCTGCGTACAGGCAATATCCCAGTCGGGTATGCTCAACAATAGCATTCTTACATCTGTGGTCTGTCTGTTGGAGCGAAAGCCCCAGATACGATGTGTTACTTTAATTTGTTTGTTTGGCATTTTGTTGATTTGTTTGTTTTAATGGCTTTTGAATATGCAATTGTTATTGTTTCTCATAGTTAGCGTTTCTTAGTTGACTGTTAAATGTTTTACTTTCGCTCTTATTTTAATGGCTGCCTGCTCAAGATAATGACGATGATAATGATAATGGTAATGATTATTAATGCTTGCCGTTCGCTGATGATGCGCAAACACTTTGCCAACTCTACAGTAACAACATTAGCAGCAATAATGACGTCTATAACTGTTGCCCAGCAAATGGCCAAGTTAATGCGACCACAAGAAGCGTGTGAACTTCATTACAAAATAACAAGCCAGCTCACATGTCGCAAACGTCACACTAAAGAGAGTTACAGTGCACACTCGATAGAGAGACCACTCGGTTGGATGAGCAACTCGTACGAGAGAACAGACAAACAGTAACTTTTCTTTCCTTTAATGCACTTAAAGTATCCTTAGAGTGAATCTCTTGGCTTAAGGAACACCCTTGGTTTCCATTGGTGCACTTTGTCGAGCTTTCACTGTAGCTGTACATATTCCATGGCCTTCACTTGAAAGTCTCGGATTACCTGTGCTCTTAATGGCATTTCCAGTTTTGTCACCGAGCCGGGGTCAAGTTCACATTTAAGTGATCTTCTGTGCAGCACTTTTCGATGAATATTCTGAATTTGAAATAGTTTTGAAAATAAGGAAAACATAAAACTCAGCTTACAATAAATTTAAAAGAGTTCTCAGAGTTCCTAAAGTTTAGAAAGAGTTCAAGGCAAGTATAAGACAGAATCTTGACGATAAAGTTAGCAACTTGAGTTTCCTTCGTTAAGTTTTTGATCCTCAGAGTTCTCAGAGTTCTTAAAGCTTAGAAAGAGTTCAGGGCAAGTATAAGACAGAATCTTGACGATAAAGTTAGCAACTTGAGTTTCCTTCGGTAAGTTTTTGTTCCTCAGAGTTCTTAAAGCTTAGAAAGAGTTCAGGGCAAGTATAAGACAGAATCTTGACGATAAAGTTAGCAACTTGAGTTTCCTTCGTTAAGATTTTGTTCCTCAGAGTTCTCAGAGTTCTTAAAGTTTTGAAAGAGTTCCAGGCAAGTATAAGACAGAATCTTGACGACAAAGTTAGCAAGTTGAGTTTCCTTCGTTAAGTTTTTGTTTCTAGGCAGGAAGTGTGGTTAGGTACGACTACTCCGCGTCATCCTTCCCCTTACCAACAACAACTTAACAAAGAAACTTCAAGGGGAAACTTTAATCATTATTTCATCATATTTCTTGCAGTTTCTGCTTAAATTTGTTTAACTTCGGAGCAGCTTTTCAGCAGTTGCCGCCCCAAATGAAGTTTGTTGCAACGAACTGTTCCAGAAATTAGTCTTATATTTAATTGCAATGCTGGCCATTGGCATTTTGCACTCCCCTACCGCTGCAGCCCCCGCTACCGTGCTGTCAGCCAATTGCAACTGTCAGCTTTTGCGAGTTAAACATTTTTGCAATCGCTTTAACAAAACAAGCAAGAATGCTGTAGTCGGGAGTATGCACTAGGAGCTACCCTGTAGCCTCTGTCTGAAATATCCCTTGGCACCTGTGTGAAAACAAAGTCATGTGTATAAAGGAAATAAAGGATCTAATTAATTCCGTCTAAAACTTTAATCAATCATTTATTTTATATTTCAAATCAATCCCGAATATTCTTCAATTCCTCCTATTTTTAAGCCCATTTGTGCTAAGCACAGGATCAAATCAAGAATTCCGGGATTGAATAAAACGTGCTTAAATCTGGAATTTTGTGCTTGGCTTAAGAATTTCCGAGATTAGCTGACTTTTGATACGGTTTGGAAAGGATTTATGTACGGAATACTTGATATTTTTGTGTATTAAATTCAGTGATGTAAAAAAATCGATTTTTTGTATGGAAAACATCGATAAGAAATCGATTTTTTGTAAATTCTTAACTGTTGATTAGTGATGGGAGAGCAGACCTTCAGCTCTAGTTTATCTGTAGTATCGAATTAATTTAGTGATGTAAAAAAATCGATTTTTTATATGGAAAACATCGATAAGAAATCGATTTTTTGTATGGAAAATATCGATGTAAAAAATCGATTTTTTGTATGGAAAATATCGATGTAAAAAATCGATTTTTTGTAAGGAAAATATCAATGTTTTCCATTCAAGAAATCGATTTTTTTACATCACATCGGAAAACATCGATGTTTTCCATACAAAAAATCGTTTTTTTTACATCACTAATTAAATTCGATACCACAGATAAACTAGAGCTGGAGCTCTGCTCTCCCATCACTAATCAACGGTTAACAATTTACACAACACTGAATGTGAAGTGTTGGATAACGTGTGAGAAGGCACGTGGAACAAAGCAGACTTGTATTATAAAATAGATGAGGGTGTTTTGCCTTAAGTTGTTACCTAATGATCAAGCACCTATATAGCTTATAGATGCAGATAAGCTTTAGTACAACTTGTCTACATCTTAGGCATTCCATGAGTACAGGGTATACAAATTGTTAAACTTCAATGCGCGGTAAAAGTCGCTTCGGTTTGCCCAGTTAGTCGCTTATTTTATTTGCCACGGAAATTGGGTCAGCAGAATGATGACAAGGAAATGTGTTAATGATAGTGAGTGGCGTAATTAACAAGAAATTTTTCAGTTTACGTTTTACGTTTTTAAATGCAGACCGCATGCCAAAAACCCCCGTTCTCTTACGGCTATTTCTGAGGATCGCGAAACGGACAGGAAATCGCGTGAATGTTTTAGGCCTCGTTTAGTCTTGGCCCGGCTCAGTGGCCCACTCAGTTCCAGCTCATTAAATGCGCCCTAAAATAACTCAGGCGGAACGGCACAATATAATATACAATTTTAATCAATAAATTGTAAATATAAAGCAAAAGCACATCTAATCGATGGACTTTTATCTACGGTTTTGGTTTTAGAAGAGTTGAAGCAAGGTCAATAAGATTCTAAGGCGGAAAGAGATGAGCTGTCCACAGGTTGAAGAAATTTCAGACTTGATATATGTGAATTATGGCAGAACAGTATTAATTATAGTTCTAATTAATCCATAGGAATTCAAGAATACGAGCTTACCATTGTACCCTGTACTCAAAACTGCGTTAAGCGGGTATTGTAAGCTGGGCATACTAAATGTAACAGTTGGCGATACTTCCTATATTTTTAGATATTTTTCCCATTAGAATGAGAACGCTTTTTATATATTTAAAGCCTTTATTTTCGATATACCTAAGTATAAGTATACGTGTATCCAACTTATTTTAAAGCGATTAAGAAGTATAGACAACTATATATGGTTGTCTATACTTATTAATCGCTTTAAAATAAGTTGGATACAGGTATACTTATACTTAGGTATACCGAAAATATATATATTTACTTCGAATAAACGTACGTTTGTTTCAATAGTAAATTCACTCAGATCTTCCTGTAATAAATATACATGTGTTGGCTATATAATTGTATATTCATATTGTTCCTACCCCTATATATATATAATTATTGCACTTTAAAAAAAAGAAGAGTATTCATTTTAAAGCAGCGGTTTATAGATATTTATTATAAATAAATAAGTATTATAAATGTATCCAAAAAGGTATATAAAATCTAGGTGTATAAACAGTGAGAGAGATATCAAAGATGGCGACATGAGGAGAGTAATTCTGACGTTTTATACTACAAAATAGTAAACAACATTCTGGGAAGATTTAAAATTGAAGTGGCATATAGTCGAATATACCCAATCTCACCCCCCATTGATTTTTTCCCTTCTCATTTTTTTTTCAAATTAGGATAGAAATTAATTTTCAACCAAATACTATAAATTGGAGAAAACAACGTCTTACACAAAAAAAGAAAATAGGAAAGTTTTTGGGAAGTTTCAAACTTAAACTTCTATTTTTTAGAGTGTGTAAAAAAAACGGTGACTTAATATAGCTAACTACACAGATAATGTCTGTATATACAGATTAAACAGGTAAAAATAAGGAACTCATTAAAATATTAGAGACCTATTTTGTAGATTACCTATAGCATATATAAGTTAGCAGTCTAAATGATCCGACATTTCATAATAACTTTCCTAGCTATATCATTTCAATTTACATCTCACTTTGGGCTATAGTCGATAAACAGCTTCAACTTTGTATGCAGATGGGAAAGTCAACAGATCGGGAAGTCTACAGATCTATAGATCTACCAATAACAGTAACAAATAAGTTACAGCCCGCAGCAAGATTCGTTGCAAGATCATCAAGAAATGAATGTCAATATAATAACAAATGAACTGCGGATATGGACATGGACAGACAGACACATGACAAGAAATATGACAGTTTACAAACGGTAAAAATATGCCCGACAGCAACAACAACAACAAACACAACCAACAACATTAGTTAACTTGGCTTTGTTTGATGACGTTGACAACTTTGAAGGCGTTAACTTTTCATGTTTCATTTTGCCTGCAGTTGCTGCTGTTACTTTTAACGGTTAGTTGGTTAATGTTAATGATAATGTTATTGTTATTGTTATTGTTATTGTTAATTTTAATGGCCCCAAAAAGGTCAAGAAACTGCATTGGGCCAGGCCAGAAGGAGGCTTCCAGCTGTTGTTGATTTTTAAATGCTTTTTTCCTGATTTATTTACTATTCATCGCCGCGGGTTTCAGTTTCTGTTTCTGTTTGAGACGCGTGTCTAAAACTTGATAAATGGCTAAGAAACTTAGAAACAATTGCTTAGATAGTGCTCCCAGTAAGCCAGCAGGGTCAGTTGAAAGAATTTGTTAACTTTGAGCATGCAAATGGTAACAGAATATAATTTCATCTTAACCATTAGACAAACCCTAAGATAAACTATTTACAGAGCAGCAAACGATAGTTTACAATTCAGATAACAATGAAAGTTATCGATAACTACGAGCAAAGTAACCATGGAGAAGATGTGTTAAAAGCACGGCATAGTAGGTGTTTTATGTAAAGGTAAGCTACTATAAGGGGTCGTCCACATATTACGTAATCAACAAGGGGGTGGGGTCAGCCAAGAGATTACTCTGGATTACATTGAGGAGGGCATGATCCTTGGCATATGATTACGTAATCTATCTAAGAGCCTTCTTTCACCAATTTTGTTTTCAAATTAGGAAAGAAATTAATTTTGAATGATTACGTAATCATAGGGGGGGAGGTCATTCACATCATTACGCATGGGGAGGAGGGCATCAAAAAGGGGCACTATCGTGATTACGTAATATGTTTACGACCCCTAAGGGAAACAGTTTGATTTATCGATAAATGAAGGAGATGTGCAAAGGAAACTACTAAAGGCATCCAAGGAGTAGCCTTCAGTTCAGAGTTCGGTTCTACTATATATAAACAGTTTATCTGCTAACTGATCAAGTGACCATGGAGTTGCTCAAAACCTAATAATTGTTAAGTTATAAGTTACAATCATATATATAATTGCTCAACTTTAAACAGCTTCCGTTGTAGTTACAAATGTCTGAGCCAAGTCTCGTAGTCAATTTACACTCTTAAGCTGGCCCATTGTCGTGGTCTTTGGCTAAATGGAAGTACATTGATGATTCATGTTGTGGCTTTGCATAATCAAAGCCCGGCTTAAAGCAACTTAAAGTCAAACAACTTGCCACTTGCCACTTGCCACGCCAATATGCGTCCATAGAATTTACATGCTTGGTTCATCAAGGGACATCGACAACGATTGTTGTTGGTTGTTAGGTTGTTTGTTGGTTGTTTGGTTGTTTGTTAGGTTGTTTGGTTTATTTGTGTGACGCTTCCGTTTGCCGGTGGTCAACTGCTGAGTTGAACTTATGTACTCACTGTAGTTACAAATCGAAGTAGTTGAATCTCTCTTAACAGTCTCCCACCCTGCGAGTATTGCAAGTGCAATCAGCAACATTTCCGCTGTGCAGGCCCAAAAAAGGCATTCAACAATTATTGCCGCGGCTGTGGAAAGCAAAAGCGTCGACAGTAGAGAGTCCCAACAACAGCAACAACAACAACGCCCACTAATAACCATGGCTCGTAGTAGTCTCTCGTGAAAGGCAAAGACCGGTCAATAACACAGCAACAGCAACAACAACAACAGCAACTGAAAATTGTCAACATTGCAGGCAGCACTTGCCACACGACTTTGACTTCAACTGCAACTGTGCTGCGTACGGGGTGCAAGGGGGCGAGTCTGGGCCTGAGACTGAGCCTCAGTCTGGGACTGGGACTCGAACTCGAACGGGGACTTCCAGCTGCGTAGACAGCGCGCAGACATCGCTAGCAGTTTCAGTTTTCAGTTTTCAGTTTTCAAGCCTCCAAAATGGCCAAGTTAAAAGCCATTTCCGATGAGTCGTTGCCTGCATACGCTTATAGATGCTCCTCCACTTGGGAATTTGGGATTTGGTCAATAAGCTAAAGTACAGACTCAGATATAGATGGATATAGATGGATATAGATGGATATTGATAAATATAGATGGATATAGATGGATGTAGATGGATGTAGATGTATATAGATGGATATAGATGGATATGGATGGATATAGATGGATATTGATGGATATAGATGGATATAGATGGATATAGATGGATGTAGATGGATGTAGATGGATATAGATGGATATTGATAGATATAGATGGATATAGATGGATATAGATGGATATAGATGGATATAGATGGATATTGATGGATATAGATGGATGTAGATGGATATAGATGGATATAGATGGATATAGATGGATATAGGTGGATATAGATGGATATTGATGGATTTAGATGGATATAGATGGATATAGATGGATGTAGATGGATATAGATGGATATATATGGATATAGATGGATATAGATGGATATAGATGGATATAGATGGATATAGATGGATATAGATGGATATAGATGGATATAGATGGATATTGATGGATATAGATGGATATAGATGGATGTAGATGGATATTGATGGTTATAGATGGATATAGATGGATATAGATGGATATAGATGGATATTGATGGATATAGATGGATGTAGATGGATATAGATGGATATAGATGGATATATATGGATATAGATGGATATAGATGGATATAGATGGATATAGATGGATATAGATGGATATAGATGGATATAGATGGATATAGATGGATATAGATGGATATAGATGGATGTAGATGGATATAGATGGATATAGATGGATATAGATGGATATAGATGGATATAGATGGATATAGATGGATATAGATGGATATAGATGGATATAGATGGATATAGATGGATGTAGATGGATGTAGATGGATATAGATGGATATAGATGGATATAGATGGATATAGATGGATATAGATGGATATAGATGGATATAGATGGATATTTATGGATATAGATGGATATTGATGGATATAGATGGATATAGATGGATGTAGATGGATATTGATGGTTATAGATGGATATAGATGGATATAGATGGATATAGATGGATATTGATGGTTATAGATGGATATAGATGGATATAGATGGATGTAGATGGATATAGATGGATATAGATGGATATTGATGGATATAGATGGATATAGATGGATGTAGATGGATATTGATGGTTATAGATGGATATAGATGGATATAGATGGATATAGATGGATATTGATGGTTATAGATGGATATAGATGGATATAGATGGATATAGATTTACACAAGTAAATATTCTTTCAGTTAAACACATATGTTCAAATCATTTGAACTTACCATGAATATAGTTATGTACAAAGTTCCCTACTCTTTTTATTAAGCAGGAAATTGTCAATTAAAGCGTACAAAATGAATTAAAGTTATATATATTCATATATTTATTAGTTTTTTATTTACAGAGTCAATTCTTACGAGTACCATATTTGTAATTCTCAGTTTCTCACTGTGCTCAGTTTATTTATGTTTGTAACCCATTTTATATATATTTTATTATAATATATTTCTTATTATATATTTTCAACAAACAGTCCTACAGTTTTATCATAGTCTTGTGTACAATTATACAAAGGCCTGTTTCCATTTCCGTTGCCAATTAAATCATTCGGAATTGAAATTAAAAACCTCTTCCTGATTTGGAAAACGTTTGAATATTCCAATTGAATAGTTTTGCCTTTGAGGAAGTTGAGTTGAAACTATTCGAATATAATTTCAGAAATTAAATGTAAAAACTAAAACTAAATGGAGAAATCAAATCGCAAAAGATTTAGTTTGAAAAGTACTCGGAAATGGAAACTGTTTTGACAAATATCATGAGGAGTTTCTAATAAACAAAAGATATATCTGTAAAGCTTGAAATATTTTTGAAATGTACATTTTTCTTCCAGTTTGTATTGAATTTTGAACATTGTTTAATATAATTTCTAACAATATTGTAATGTTGATTGCATTAATAATTAAATTGTAGATTGTATTTTATTTATTATTGTATTTTGTAATTATATTTTCGACTTTAAAAATTGAAAGCTGCAATTTGAAAATATGAGAAACATCATGTTGTTTGTCTGTTGAACAATTAAGTCAAGTCAGCTAGATGGCCAAGAAACATTATGGCCAGAAAGTTGCTCCCTGCATTGAGTTACGAGTTTAAAGACCAAGTTTATGTACCTTTAACATGGCTATAAAAATCGTTGCTGGTTTTGCACTTTTTGGTCGTTTCTTTTTTTTATTATTATTATTTGTATTTTTTCTTTTATTTTTTTCTTCTTTTTTTTGGCATGCGCCGCGTGAAAAACGAAATGAAAAGTTGTCGATGTTGCAGCCGCTGTCGATGTTGTTGCAGTTGTTGCTGTTGCTGTTGTTGCTGTTGCAGTCGTCGTGGCCAGTTGCCGGCCCGGCTTGAAGGCTGAGAAGGCAGCAAAAAGCATTTGAAAATGGAAAGTCGTTGTTGCCGTCGTCTTTGCAGCTTTGTTTTTGTTGTTGGTTGCATTGATTTTTCGGCGGGGCAGCAACCGGTTGCAGTGGCAACATTAGCGTACATGCAACATTGCACATTTGTATTATTAGTTTTATTAGTCGCGGATTTATTATTTGTGTATCTTGCCGCTGCGGCCACTAATTGGTTGCCAAAGTGCCCAAATCGCCACAAAATGTTGTAACTGCCAGCTAGAAATTTTTATTGCAAATCTTTGGGATGCCAGGAAAAGTCTCAGCCTCAGCCTCACAGGCTGCCCTGCCCTGCCCTGCCTGAAAGCGAAAGTCGCCAAATTGAAAACTAAAAACTGAAAACTAAAAACTGAAATTTGTAGATTGCAGTTTTGGGAAAAGCAAAGCCCACAACTGTTTAAAAGCCAACTGGCAACCAAATGCTGGCTTAGTTTAGTGTTAGCCCATAAAGAGCTGTCATTAAAGACTCGAGAGTCTCCGAAATAGAAATTTGCACTCTTGCCTGCTGTTGTTATGTAAGCCATCCATGGAAAGCTTCAGCTTTTGGCATAACGTTTTCAAAACTGCAAATCATATTTATTTATTTATGTATGTATTTTGAGAAACTCGAGAAACTCATTTAAGTAATATGCATACATTTTGGGGCGACAGTTTTATCCCAAACAATGCACGCAAATAATTTACAAACTTTGTTGAAATTGTTTAACAAAGCTATTGATAAAACTCTTTTGTAATATCATTTCAACCAAGACAGCTCTTTTTACTCCCTGTACAGATAAAATGGCTAAAAAGGGTATACTAAATCTGTGCAAAGGTATGTAACAGGCAGAAGGAGACATCTCCGACCTTATAGGGTATATATATACTTAATTAGTATCACAAGAGCTTTCGATTTGGCCATGTCCGTCTGTCTGTCTGTCTGTTCGTCTGTCTGTCCGTCTGTCTATATGTCCGTCTGTCTGTCTGTCCGTCTGTCTGTCCGTATGTATGAACGATCGTCGATCTCAGCAACTTTAAGAGCTAGAGACGTTAAATTCGGAATGTAGGTTCGTGTATCCAAGATATTTCCCCCCACTCCCCCGCTCTTCGATAAAAACCGTTTTGCAGTAACAATTTTCGAGATATAGCTTTGGTACTAAGCATGTATAATACTTTAGTCACTCTTAATCTACTGTCCAAATTTCAAGTCAATCGGATAATAAACACGGAAGTTATTCAACAAACAAGATTCAGTACTGCAGCGCGGGGAGGAAGAAGCAGCATAGCCACCACTTGAAATACCTCGCTTGCGCTGTCGCTTGATATGTGTATGTATATTGGTTTTTGTGGATGTGATTGTGTATGTGTAAGTGTACGAAGATGCGATCGAAAATGGTTAACCTGGTTACAGGGAGTTTTGTAGTTGGGTATGCTCAACTATAGCATTCTTACTTGTTTTCTTATTTCTTGTGGTCTTAATTTATGGATTGACCTTAGAATATCTATGGTATTACGAGTAGGTATTGGTAAAAAAACCAACCAAATTCAAATTAGTTGCTGGCCCTGATACATTGTTAAAATGTTTTCGAGCCACGTTTAGCTGTCAGAAAGGAATTAATGAAATTCAATCGAAGCGAAGATTTAGAATGACATCTTAATGGTTATGTTAAATTTGTTGAGAATTTGCTATAAAACACAGCAAGTTTTACAGCTGAATCCAGAACTTTTCGATTTGAAGTTAAGATCCTAACAATTGTTTAGTCATTTTTATTTATTTTTATCTTTTACGTCTTAAGACTTTGATTACAAATCGAATGTGAGAAACTTTATGAGGTAAAAGCATTGACTAGGGAATATATATGTATATTGGTAAAAGCTTTCTATTCCTGATACTTATGGTGTTTATGGAGTTTAAATAGATCAGTATTATTTCCACTAAACTCCTTTTTGATCCCTTTCTACGGATATTATCCAGGGATTATAAGCATTATAAATTTTATTTTAAACAATTACAAAGTTCAAAGGATAAGATAAAAAGGCAAATTAAGGATTCGATTCAAAAAAAAAAATAAATAATAATTATTATTTACAGTTCCTGGAATTAACAATTTCTTAAATATAATATTCAAATTTTAACCAAAAAAAAAAAATTTTAAAATATATTTTTAAAAAAATTTATAATATAATAATTTATAATTTATATATTATATAAATTTAAATTGAATTGAATTGAATTGAATTGAATTTAAATTAATATTTAAATTGTATAAAAACTTACTTATTTATTTTATTTATTTATTTATATAATGTTAATTTGTAGTTAAAACCTATTCAACTTTATTATATGAAAATTATATTATTATTAATTATATAAAAAGTCTGCAAAAAATTCCCTGTTTATTTGAAGCATTTTGGGTAATAACTAATATAATATATTTATTGTAAAAAAAATTACTTATTTATTTTATTTATTTATATAATATTAATTTATATTTCAAACCTATTCAACTTTATTATATGAAAATTATATAAAAATTCTGCAAAAAATGCCCTGTTTATTTGAAGCATTTTGGGTAATAACTAATATAATATATTTATTGTATAAAAATTTACTTATTTATTTTATTTATTTATATAATGTTAATTTGTAGTTAAAACCTATTCAACTTTATTATATGAAAATTATATTATTATTAATTATAAAAATAGTCTGCAAAAAATTCCCTGTTTATTTGAAGCATTTTGGGTAATAACTAATCCAATTAGGCAGCAATAATAATAATAATAAAATTAATTTTAGCGCCCCAGCTCATCTTGTATTCAGTTCAAATAAGGCGAACTTCAATTTAAGCTTCCCACGACTTCTGAGATACTCCGCGGCTCTCATTCGCACTTTCATTGATAGATTCCGCTAAGTTTCACCTGCGCATCTTTCAACATATTTATATATTTATATATATATACTTAATATATATTGTGGGCATCCACAGAGGATTCGAGTGCTCGCACAACACGCACAACAAGTTAGCAGCTTATCCCACTTACAGCTCAAATTAAACATTGAATTCATTTATGAGTATTACGAGCATATTTCTCTTTCATTGCGATTGCGATTGCTTTCAGCTTTCACTGCGTTTTGCCAACACATTTCTATTTCTGATTTCTGATTTCTGTCCCTGTCCATCGATAGAAATCAAACATTAATTAAAACATTAAAGGCACATAATTAACCCAGTCGATTTTACTGTTTAGAGGCGGCTTCTTTGCCTTTGCGATTCATTGTGTGAATTCACAACTTACGGCTGAGCTTTGCTGCTGTGTATCATTTAATGATCGTCTCATTTTCCTAGCGTTTTTCTTTTTTCTTTTTATTAATATAATATGCTGTTTTTTGCACAATTTTCGCACTTGGCAATGACGTTCGCCGTTTGTTTGGTTTACGGTTAACGGTTTTGGCCTGGGAAATGGGGAAAATGAGCGTTGAGGAAAAGCCAAATGAAGCTAAATCAAAACACATATAATTTATGGGCTGCAGTCGTCACCATGTGAAGTTTACCTTCAGTTTTCCGGGTAATAACTAAAACAGTTTTCAGTGTTCAGTTTGTTGTATTATTGCGGTAAACAAACCTTTCAGTTTGCACATACGGAAGATCTCTATATGGTAGGTATTTGTTGGTGAGGGGGGCAGAGGAGCAGGTGGGAAGAAGCCTTTTTCTTAGGTAATACTTTGTTTAAGGAAGATCAACTATAATTGTCTGAGCAGCTTATAACATTTGAAAGATATATGAACATTTCACAAATCAAATTGTATTTAATGATTTTAAAAATATTTCCTGCTGTATAATTTATCCCTTTTTTAAATTATAAATTTCAATTATGTGTATGTTTTTTTTACTATTTGGTATTTAATTGTACTGTTATTATTATATAAACAATTTAAATTTAAATTAATAGGAAGAACACTAAAGCAATCTTATCTAAGATTAAAGACGGTTATCGTAAAGTAGCCGAAATATATTTGAATTAAATACATTTCTATTAGGCTATTCCATTATTTTAAATTAATTATCTTAATATGTTTCATATTTTATGCGACAGCATTGTTTGTCAGCCAAATAAATAAAATAAAAATAAAAATTATTTGTTGTGCTTATTAATAAAACTGTACTTCAAGCCTGCCAAAACTTTCAGCTTTCATAGTTAACTAGAAAATCGCCTTTCAAAATTAAGAGTTTGGGTCTGAGCTGTAATAATATATAAGTATTTAATTACTTTTTTACTGTATTTGCTTCTTTAAGCCAATTCTTACCAATTTCCAGTGCCAAAATATAAAACAAATCCTCAAAAGATTCAACTTTTTAAGCACAATTTACGAGAAACCTCACAAAAGTCAAAATCGATTCTATCAGTAAGTTGGCAGCACCTTACCGATAAGTTGGCAGCTCGCATTCATTGCTTACAAACATTGCGCAAGTTGGCAGCACCTTACCGATAAGTTTTCACTTACCGATAACATTCCGCAAGTTGGCAGCACTATAATTCGATATTCAACACAAATACTTACCAAATTTAAATGAACTATTCCAAGACAAACTGAGCTATCATCTTAGTCTTAGTCTGACTATCCCATGCACGAATATATCCGAGTTTAAAGCCAGTATTATTTGATTTCTTAACCCCATTGATTAGCCTAGATAGTCCCCCTTGGCGGCTTAATCAATTTAACTACAGCTCGTTTTAGTTAACAGTTATGAAAAGCGCGCAATTTGATTTCCGCATTGATGCTTTGAAACTTCTATCGATATTTGCTGCCCACAGAAGTGAAGGCAAACTTGATTGAGCAATAATCGCAAATCGATTTTCACATTCAAATCAAATTAAACTAGAATTACTCAGTGCTTTTGTGCATTTCCCCTGGCAATGTGAGCACATAAATCAGCAACTTCATTAACACGACTGCCAAAATCTTTGGAAATAAATCTAAATGCAGCGCCGCCTAATGGCAAAGTCCAACCTGTCGCTGGCTGCACGTTGCAGCCTGTTGCAGCCTTTTGTGGCAACTCCTGGCAGTGCCAACTACGTGACGATCTCATGTGCTGAAATTGTAGGAAAAGTGCAACGAACGGCAACAGGCAACAGGGAACAGGCAACCGGCAGCCGGCGAAATAAATAACTCAATTTAGGAAAAGTGTTAACTTGAAATTTGCCAATAAATCAATGGACAGGCGGGCAGGCACCTTGTGATTAGCAGCAGCCCAAAACCAAAACCGAAACCAAAACCCGACGATTGCTTATCTGCAGCAACTCCTGCTCAGTCCCAGCCCCAGTCCCAGTCCCAGTCGCAGTCATTTTCGAAAAACCGGAAGACTTTTCAATAAGCTCTGCCGTGCCGAAGATTATATAAAAAAATGAAACGGACTGCAAGATTGGGCAGCCGTCACTTGACCTGACAGGCAATAAACTTTGAGATTTTTGGTACCGTTTCGCGAGTTTCACATACTCTGTTCGCCAATGCTAAAGCAGTTTATTGGGTTTTTGCAATGTCTGTCTGGTTTGACCCCAACAGAGCCTTTTAAGTATTCGCATACAGCTCGAAAAATAACCAGCATATTTTATGCGTTGTTCTCTTCCTGTAGAGATTATACGAAAAAGAATTTCCCTTGAATGTTCCTATTTTAAATTCTTACAAGATTTTGCATAGTTAATTGCCTTTGGGATAGAATTGAATTCACCCAATTGAAATAGTCTTCAAGTCTTTAAGGAAACCTAACAAAAATAATAAAAGATTTCGCATTTAAAGAAATTCTCTTCCGTATAATACAATTCCCATAAATTCACACCCAGAGTCATGAAATTTAGTATAGGCACTACTGATAAACTTCTTTAAAATGTATAACAAAAATATTCTAATCTATGATCACGCTAGTCTTCGAAAATTAGCCTAATCTGCTGGAATATCTTACCATATCTTAAAGCTAGAGCCACAAAATTGAATGTGGATCCTTCTAGTTGATATATGAGATGCCTCCCGCCTCAAAATATCAACATAATCTTTATTCCCAAATATTTCAAGGCTATAGTCACAAAATTGAATGTGGATCCTTCTAGTTGATATATGAGATGCCTCCCGCCCCAAAATATCAACATAATCCTTATCCCCAAATATTTCAACATTATAGTCACAAAATTGAATGTGTGGACTTCTAGTTGAAAGATGATATCGTAGATGAGCAGATGGATGAAAAGATCTCATTAACATCAGTGATATTATACTACTTTATTTATGCTTTACAACTCGTATACTTATAAATATATCTAGAAAGACCACGGAGCTGTACCAGACATTAAAACGCGCGCTGTAGAGTGGGACAGAGAGAGATGCGTCGATTCTCTTCTTCTTGTGCACCACAACCTCATACAGGGTTGTGTTTTTGATCAAGGCTAGTACGTAGCTCGGTTTCTAACTAATCGAAGGTGTCGAAGCACACTATAGAGCAGTCGGGAGCTTGCAACTGCAACGTTCTTACTTGTTTTTGTTCGACTTTTTTCTGTAGTTTCCATCTCATTTAGTATATGGCCAAAAGCGTCGAGCTTGCTGTGGTTTTTTCATGCGTTTTCTTGGCCATTTTTGAATGCTGCCAAAATGATTTGACTCACTTCACGCCTGTCCAATGGGAAGCTGCTTAGATCTCAATCTTGTGGCGAGTATGTTGCGGTTTATGATTCTCAAATAAACTTCAATCAACGTTTAATTGAAATTAATTTGTTTGTCGGTCTCTCAGTCGTCGGACTGTCAGCATATTTCAACATTCTCAAGTGGCGGGCCATTTAAATTCAATAAATTTGTGAACAGAGTTACAAAACCTTTTGTAGACTGATTCGGATTCTGATTCTGATGTTGATACTGGAACTGATTTGATTCTGTTACTGGTTCTGGTTGTGGTTGTGGTTCTGGTCAGTTGGCGAGTGTGCCAATATATAAAGTAAGTATAAGTATAAGTATATATATATATGTGTATAAAGCTTAAATCCAACCGGTTCTTGGTTTCTCGGACCGATAATATTATGCTGTAACCGGTTTGCGTGCCGTTTTTAATTTAATTCTTTGCGTTTTAACTTTTTTTTGTATTTTCATTTATTTTTTTGTATTTTTTTGAAATATTTTGTTTGCATTTTAAGCGCATTTGACACACAAGCGCAAAGTTCAATACAAAGCCCCGCTCTTGACGGTTTCTGTTAACTGTTAACTGTTTTGTGCTCCTCATTTTTTCGCTTCCGATTGTGATTGTGACTCTGGTTGTAACTGTGACTGTGACTGTGACTCAGGTCTATTGTCTTTGGCTTATTGAGCAGGTGCGATATTCATTAGCCTCTATAATGCAAATCGCTTTGGTCTGACGATGCGGAGTTTCAACAATACGTAATCTCCTACGCCGGAGAATGGTTCATATGCAAATTCAGTATTAACAATTCAGTTCAAGTCCACAGCATATGTTTAAGCTCCCTTTGTTATCTTTAGTTATTTTCACTTAAAACTATTTGATTTTCAATATTTAATTTGAAATTGTAACGAGCCTTTTAAGGCTTTTAGCGTAAATCTAAACAATAATGATATTGGCCAAGAATCATAATAAACTTAAACCTGTTATTTAAATAAACCAAATAAACATATGATCAGCGTAAGAGCTGTTATAGGAAGCTTGTTATATCTTTATTTTATATTATAATAAAGGTTTCTTGATATAATTGATGGGTTACAAGTGAATTCTCTGATTACAACCTAGAACAGGGGTGCCCAAACGCTGCTTATGGAAGAGCAAACTTCAATACATATGCAAGAAAACAACAACTAACACATCTAAGGCAAACAATTTTTTTCATTTTATTGTGTGCACCGAAAGAAAAGTAGTACAACTTCTATTATTTCTTTGCAAATATTACATTGTTTTCACACCTAAAAATGTTTTCCAAAAAAAGTTCGGCGTCCAGCTATTCATCTTTTCACCACCACTATTTTATTGTAACTATTATTTGAATGCAATTAATGCACTTAAAATGGTTTGCAGAAAAATATCGTGTCCAGCGTTCAATCAAATAGCATTTTTTTAAGTGTAGGCCTCAACGAAGAGCAACAACAAAATTACACCGAAATTCAGTAGTGCAACAACAAAGTAATGAAGTGTTGTTGCTTTGCTCATGAGCCCAGCCATCGAAAAGAGATAAGAAAGGGAACACGCAATATTGTTTTTGTATTATGCATTGGCTTATGACTAGAGCCGTGCATGTATACGCGCATTGCTGCCTATGCTAAGAGCAATTACAATAACAAAATGAGCCAGATGAGCAATGGGCTGGGCACCCCTGACCTAGAATATAAGCGCAAGTTCCTGCCCCGTTTCTCTGTTAGTGAATAATCAATCCAATACTTGATAATCTAATAAGTTTTTCAAATTTGTACTCTACTTTCAGCACCGGCAAACACTCCATACGTATCACAATCAAACGCCAACAACTTCAAAGGTAAGCTAAACAAATGTTGACTTATCCACAAGACTTGTATAAGAGTATTTAGCCAGCAATTAAAAACCCATTTGAATCTAATTGGCAATGCATATTGGAATGTGGCTCTCACTCAATTGGAACCCATTAAGATATGTACATATGATATATGTCCCACAAGGGGACAACATCTTAAATATCTTTGCACATATTTGCACAACATCTTTCAACAGTTTCATAAATATTTCCGTTTTCTATCAAATGTTTTCCGCATTGCGACTGGTTTTATCAAATGTGCCAGGAAAGTCGCTTAAAATGATCGTTTGATGGTCAATCAATCGATGGGGCTGTCTGTAATTATTGACCATTTGATTTTAGGCGGAAATATTCAAATAAAGCGTCACGCCATTTGAATCGTTTGATGCCTCAGGCCATAATTAGTATGCTCTTCCAGAGTGTAATATAGTTTCATCATGAGATATGTAACGCATTTATAACGCACCTCAGTCTTTTTATATAGATATTTATAATATATTATAATATATTGAAACTGGACTTTCAGTTTGAAAGCGATATTGCTTGAACTAAGAAATTTTTCTTGAACCGGACAGATCAGATCAGATCAGATCAGATCACTATATCATACTTTAGCATACAAATGCTTTTTCGAGTTAACTTACAAGAACTCACCAATAAGGGGTCCTCCACATATTACGTAATCATCAAGGGGTTAGGGGGGGTGTTGATTATATGGGGGGAGAGTCCTTGCCATATGATTACGTAAGCATAAGAAACTTCCCAAAAAAAAAAACGAATACTTAAGAAAAAAACTTATTTTTTTGTTATGTTCAGTTCAATTATTTCGTTCGGAAAAATATAAATTTTATTTAAAAATAAGAATTAAAGCCTTCATTATGACTGTATGTTTTTAATTTGAGCTGTTATTTAAATAACTTTAGCATAAAATTATGATCATTTTATAAAAACAACGCTTTTGTTTTGAATCGAAAGAATTATGTTGGTAAGGTGACTTATTTCGCTGGCCTTAATCTATCTAAGAGCGTTCTTTCACCAAGTTTGTTTTCAAATTTCAGAGGAAATATATTTTGAATGATTACGTAATCATAGTGAGGGAGGTCAGCCAAATGATTATGCTTGATTACATGGGGGTGGAGGTTATCAAAAAAGGGCAAAAACGTGTTTACATAATATGTGGACGACCCCTAACAAGTTCTGTTATGATCTATATAAACTTAACCAAGATATGAACAATAGATCCAAATATAACAAATTTTATAAGTAATACTGGTGCTGTTATACCTATTATAGCTCTTATGACTTGTTGTATGGGGTTTAAAATTAAATTTTCGTATGGAAAACACTAAATGTTATCAAAATGAGATGACTTTGGGTTAAAAAACTGGTTAAAAACAGAGTGAATGTTTCAGTTATCAATTTTTTTTCGTTTTTTAATGTTTCAGACTTAACAGTGCATTCTAAGGGTTCTCTAAATTTCAGGAAGTGATTATCTCATAGCTTTTAAAGAACTAGTTTCAAGGGACTAGCTAAATGTCCAGGCAACCAACTTATAGTTTTAACTGCAAGTTAAACAAATTTCAAGGGTATTAAAGCTTCGGCAACCCTTTACATTTTTCTTCTTTGTATTGATATATACTTTTTTATTGTTTTTGTAGTTTATGACTGCAATGGTAGAGCCATAAAGAAAGATGTGTTATAATACTTCATGCTCCAGTTAGATCAAAGTGATATTGCCAAAGCTTCGACTTGGCTTATAGACAATTGCTAGGGACAGTAAAAGTGCTACAATCAAATGACTTTCCAAACAATTAGTGCAATTCTCCTCACTCTCCACCTCTCTCTCTATATATATTTTAACTTTTATATTAGTTTTTGTATTATATGGCAGCTGTTCTGTGTTTTGGCCCCCATTGTTTGTGTTTGTTGGTTTTGCTCAAATGCACAAACAAGTTGGGCACTTGAACGTGTTGATTATTAAAAGAAAACTTGACAAATGACGAATTCAGCGGAAAAAATAGAAAGAAATAAGAAAACAAAAACGTTTAGTTTGCACATGAAAAGCGCCAGGGAAATTGTTGTTGAGAAAACCAAAAAAAAAGTGAAAATGTTTGCAAATTAAATTGTACGAGTAGAAAAGGTAAAGAAAATTTGATGAAATTATCACAGAGTCGCTTTAAAGTTTTCCTAACAAATCATGCTTGAAATGGACGCAAAGTGAAATCGCGGCTAAAATAGTTTGAGGTTAGAACTGATCAAATGGATTTAGACGTTAATAGAGCAGCTCTTAATTGGAAACACTTGAATGGGAAAGCTGTGGAATAGAAAGGTCTAAAGAAAATACATAAATGGCATCATTTAAAGGTAAATTCTAAAAACACAAGCTACAATTAAAGTTAAGAAACTCCATTTATATCATTTATAGAAATATCATCTTTTGATGTGTTTTGATCACTTTCAATTGCAACGTCATTTCACCGAATTGTCCTCAAAGCTGATGAATCATTTACCTTTTCCCCCCGCCTTTGTTTAACCTTCCAACTGCTGAATCAGTCTTTCATCAGCCTCAGCCTCAGCCTTTTCGACTTTTCGACTTTCCGACTTTCAAAACAAATGTATTTTTTAATTGCCTGGCTTATCTGCTAAGACTGCGGCCTTTATGCCACTATCATAAACACAATCATTATTTATTTATCTTATTATCGCCTGGGGCTTGACTTCCCTTTTCCATAAACATTTGCTGTCATTGCTAACATTTGCCAAAAATGAGCTTTTGTTGTGCAAAGTTCTTCAAATGTTCATTGTTTACAAAACATTCGTTTTTGTTCGCTATTTCTGCATTTTCGTTTTTGTTGATTTCTATTTCTATTTTTTTTGTGTGTTGTCAACACAATTAAAGCAAATTGCCAATTGTTGCTGCCTGTCGTCGTGTCCCAAACATTTATTTTTTCTACACTCAGAGAAAAAATCAAGTATTCTGTACTCAAAAGAAGTACAAACGGTGTCAAAATCCGACCAAGCTCGAAAAATCTTATTATGAGTACAGAATTCTTATTTCAAGAACGATTTTGTTAAGCCCGAAATTCTTGATTTTAAGAACTTTTTGAGATATTTGTAGAAAATTTTTGCCTATATTAAGTACGTATTTTCTGATTTTGAGACAGTTTCTGTCCCAATTTTAAGTTCTGAATAATCTCAAATCAAATCTTTTAATACTCAAATTAAGCACAAAATATTCTTTAAAATGAGTGCAATTCAGTCTTGATTCAAGAATTGAACATCTTAAAATAAGAACAAGAAATCTTGAAAATAAGCCCATTTTATTCTTATTTCAAGAATTTTTAAACCTAAAATAAAAAACTTTGTTTCCAACAGGGTTTTGTTTTGTTTAGTTTTGTTCTGACTGTTATTTGTAATTTTGTTGTTGTACATTTTGTCGATTGCATACACTTGCATACACACATAAGTGTTAATAATAATTTGTTCTCAATCTAAGAAATTCGATAGCTCAATTAAGAATAATTTAACGCCTAGCTCGTTTAACGCTTAGATCAAGTACGAAATATCTTGTAATAAGTATTTTGAGCTTAATCCAAGAATTATATTCTTATTTTTTGAGAATTATGGGCTATTTTTGAAATCAAGATTAATTCATACTAAATTTAAGAATTTTAAAGAACGAATAATACTTAAAATTTTAAGAAAAATTCGGTATAAATTCCAGCCCAATAATTCTAGAACTGTTATCCTTTTTATTTCAGTTTCTGTAGGCGGATTGGTCAGCCTTTTCTTCAACACATCCGCACTGCGTATTGTGGAGACCATATTTCTATGTTTGGAATACAGAAAAGATATTTTTAAAAGGGTGAATAGAATCTACGTTGGCACGCTAAAATATTTACAGATTTTGATAAGGTTAAAGTAAATCACATAATGTTATCGTTAAATTCTAGTTGTCTTCCAATTGCTCAAGTATATACACTATGTACATACATTTCAAGTAACTTTAAATGGTTGTACTTCAATAGTGCTCTTGTAAGAGAATTGAATTGTCCGTGGAATCTTAAATTCTACTGATTCTCTGCGGAACATATGGTGTATCCGCCGATTGACTAGACCAAGTCTCAGGTACTATAACCTCCAGCAGCGTGCTCATGTAGCTGGGCAAGTAGACACAGCTTGAAAATATTAACAGTATAAACATGACCAGGACAAATCCATTAATTAGCTTCTTCTCCCAGGGCTCAAACATATTAATGCATGTGACTAGTTCATATTGACGATATAAATGTGCCGCAGTATGTTTAAAATTCCACATTTTAACTAGATTAATCTCTTTTTGTTAGTTTTGGTTACTGATTGCTTCACGTAGACTAGAACGGCCATTTTTCTCTGAGTGTATTTTTTGTTGAATTGCCACACAAATTTTAACAGTAGTTTTGACATTAATAGCCCAAGCAAACAATGGCCTCAAAAGTGCCAAAAGCAACAAATAACAATACAAATACAGAAATTCATAAATAATTTGTTACAGTTTTGATTTCTGTTTATTATTATGTTCAGTGCGTGGTCCGAAAAATGCAAATCTCAGACAGTTTTGAAAAGGCTGCCCCAGCTAAATTTAAAGCTTTTATTACCAAATAGTATTGTGGTATTCTATGGGTTTTTGAAGATATTCTAGACTTCTTTGGGCACTTTCTAAATGCGTCTGCTGAATACACAAATCATTGTAAGAATTCTCTTTATAGAACTGACGTTCGAGTTTTAAACATCAAATGGCTTTAATTAACAATTTGTGTGCAGAGCGGTGTTTAGTTATTATTATGTGTTTTTTTTAGCAGAAACCCAACCTGAGCCCTCAATTTGATGCATCATCTAGGGCCAGGTCTACAGTCTAGAGTCTTCTTCATCTTCGTCTCGATTCTTGGGCTCTATAAATGTTGGCTACTGTGCTCTCCCTGCCTCAGTGTTGTCAACCTGGCCGCTTCTGTATGCTGCACATTCTGTCCAGTCATGCTTAATTATTATGATTATCGATGTTTTATGCTCTATAATTGCCGTTGGCTGCCGTGACTGGGCCTTTTGGGCGTCACCAGATACCACAACCAGACCAAGACCCCTGCAACGCCCTGCATCCAGTCCAGGGCCAGCTCGCAACTTGTGGCAGCCTTCGTGCCGCTTTGCTTAATTGATTTAATTGTTGAGCTTAGCCAAGTTTATTCTAAACGGTTTCTGCTTTTTCGGTTGCCTCCCCCGAGACCCCGCTTTATCTTTTGTTTTGCCCAACGCTCTTTGTTGTAGTTGATGTTACACATAAGTTATGCAATTGCTCGTGGCTAGTTTAATGAATATCTCTTAGTCGCTAGCTAAGTGTCAGCTTAACACAAGCCACACAGCCACAGCCCGACACAACAACAACAACAACTACAAGAGCAACAAGCAACCAAACAACCAAGCTCAGACTGTTGCACAGTGGAATAGTTAAGTGATTACTTGGTGAAACATCAACAGTTGACGACAGAAAACTAGCTGACCAAAGAAGGCTTAAGGCAATAGTTGCTATAAACTGAAAAACCCACTTAAGGACAGTTAAAATGTAATATAAACAAGGAATACCAAACCATAACCTTTACTCCGTTATGCAACAGGCAGAAGGAGACATCTGCCACCCTATAAAGTATATATATGTATATGCTTGATCAGTATCAAAAGAGATTTCGATTTAGCCATGTTCGTCTGACCGGATAAACGCGTCGATCTCAGCAACTTTAAGAGCTAGAGACGTTAAATTCGGAATGTAGGTTCGTGTATCCAAGATATTTCCCCCCACTCCCCCGCTCTTCGCTAAAAACTGTTTTGCAGTAACAATTTTCGAGATAAAGCTTTGGGACTAAGCATGTATAATACTTTGGTCACTCTTAATCTACTGTCCAAATTTCAAGTCGATCGGATAATAAACACGGAAGTTATTCAACAAAGAAGATTCAGTGCTGCAGCGCGGGGGAAGAAGCAGCACAGCCACCACTTAAAATGCCACGCTTGCGCAGTCGCTTGTGATTTTTGCTATGTGTGTGTATATACTTGTCGGGTATGTTATCTATAGCATTCTTACTTGTTTTTATTCCTTACTAGCTTATACCCGCGGCGTTGCTCGCATTTTCTAACTATATTTATTTAAATTTTGATTCTTATAAATATTTATTATGTCGATCGAGGGCACGGTAAAATTGCTATGAAACTTCCTCCCCACACGTTAAGTGTACACAGACTATGCAATCGGATAATTTTTGATTAATAAAAATACCTGGGTACAGGCAGTTTTGTTGTCGGGTATGCTCAACTATAGCATTCTTACTTGTTTTCATTCCTATTTTGCAATCCGTCTATGGCAGTAGTAGTAGAGATAGTATTCACAAGCCTTGTCTAATCAGCATAAATTTCATTAAAGTTTCTGCACTTTGAGCCCACTGTGCTTTGCCGCCTTCAACTAACCGAGCCAGGCCAGGTTAGGCCAGGCAGTCGACTGAATCGTTGAGTCGACAAACTGCTAGGCTTGCTAGTAGGTTCCGTCCAGGTCCAGCTGTCCATTCAAGTGTCCAGGCAGACGTGCATTTAAATTTATTATATAAGCCACAGCCTCCGTCGCTGCCTCAGCCGCTGCCGCTGTCGCCGTCGCCGTCGCAGTCGCATGTGTTTGTTGCTGCAATCTTTAAAAATCTGGCGTACTCATCAACAACATTTCAAAGTGTACGTACATCAAAGTGGATGCCAGCTAGCTGCACGGCTACACCGCCTCAACATGAAGGTGTATCACATCAAATCACAAAAACTATCTAAACAGGAAACCCAGCAACAGCAGCAACAGCAGCACAGCAACAGCAGCAACAACAACAGCAACAATGTTGGCGGCGGCGGCGGCGTCGAGTAAATTAAAACAAAACGTTGTCGTCTATGGCAGCCGCCATCTAAGCAACCTCTGCCTCTCAGCCTGACTGCTGATCCTGTTCAGTTGTTGTTGTTGTTGTTGCAGTTGTTGTTGCTGCTGCTACTGTGCTGCTGCTGCTGCTGTTGCTGTTGCTGCTGTGTTGCTGCCCATGTCTGCTACTGTCTGCTGTTTTGTTGCCTTAACACTTTGCACAAATATTATTACTTGTATATATTATGCGTTTTTTTCCCTCTCCGCTTGTTGTTGTTGTTTTTATGCTGCTGTTGTTGCCTTTGGGCCAATGCTCGTAACAACAACAACAACTTTGATGGATTGCCCGTCTGTCGTGAAGAACTCAAGCTCCAGCAGCTCTCAAATGGAGCTCTCAAATGCCAGCTACTTTTTGGGGGCTGCCTTTTTTGGGCGTGTTCCAGACAGACACAAATATTTGATCTCTTGGCTCGTTTTGAAGGTCAGACAGCGGCACAGTGGGCGGCAACGCGCAATCTAGCCTCAGTTCATAACAAATTTATATATATATTGGAATTGCACTAATGCCTAATTGTTTCCTGATTACACATTTCAAATGTTTCTTTCATTTTGGCGGTCAGTTGATCAGTTTGAGCATTCTACGCTTGATTAGGCCTACAAAGTACAGTGCAGAATCGATTTATGAACTTCATTTAACATAAAGTTAAGGAATGCGTTGAAATACTGTCAAAGTTGAGAATTCCCTTGACTATATACACTCTAATATATATTGTAGCAGCCAACAACAAGAGTAAGTTTTCATATAACGTATAAAGTCTTAATTAAATTATAATTGATTTTAAATTATCAGCTGCAGGTCTTGGCAGCCTTTGATGATACACACTTATTATATAGTTTTAAAATAAATATACATTTAATTTCAATTTTAAAGTTTAGCTAGTACCGAACTTGCACTTGGATAAGAAAGCGAAGCTTTTACAAAAGTGATAACAAAGTTCAAAACAATTGGTTCTAATAATAATAAATAGAACTGTAAGGATTAGAAACTTAGATAAAGGGATTAAGCTTTGGTGCGGACTTAGGATTTCAAATGGACCTGTTGATGACAGTAATTAGTTCAAGCCGGGATCGGACAGCAAGTGGGTCAGAGGTTAAGGCATCCGCCTTACAGACGGGAGCACTCGGGTTCAAATCTAGCCGACTACTACTCATATACGGACAAGTTTGGACAAAAATTTCTAACAATAAAGGTCACTGATGAGGATGAGGATGCTTGGCAGCATCCGAAATAGCGCTATATGACCAGCCAATACTTTTCATATCTACCTTTCTATATTCACCCTGAATTGTTGACGTCGAGCCTGTTAAATATTTCGTTTACATTTTTTGTTTCTTCAGTCTAATGTCAATGCTATAAGACACTAAACTTCCAGAAGTAATAGACAACTTCCTGTTGACAGCAAGTTCTTAAATCTTTGTAGAAATAGCAAGGTTTTAGGCTAACTATAAAGTAAGAGCAAGAGTTTATATTCTGAATCATTTGCTAATCAAGCGAATTCTCACAGTCTGCCCTCAGTCTACTTCAGTCATTAGCAGCCTACTCTAACCTTGCCTAAACTTAGGATCACACATGTGGCAAGGACACATTCCCTGCTCGTTCGCTCTCAGCCGCTAGGGACTACGTTCAGCTGCAGTTCGATGCCTCTTACTCTTTCCAGCTTGTCTGCGTTCAGTCTAACACTCCACGAAATCAAGGACTCAGACAGAAAACCAAGGAGTTTGGCAACAACAAACATAACAACAATATAATACATAGATATACGGAAAAAAGACAATAGGAATGAAATCTCCAACCCGGTGGGGGAAGTTTTAGTAGCCAGTCCGGCAAGCTGTGCCCCAACTCACAGCGAAGTTGGTTAGAGATGACATTAAGGAGGGAAGGACCTAGAAAGGGAAGGGATGGGAAAGAATATAATAGTTGTAGAGTAGGAAATAGGATATAGAGTGGGACATAGAGTGGGCAATCTCCGACCCGAAGACCCGGGAAGATTATTTGCCACGCCGGCAAGCTGTGCCCCTGCTCACAGCTGGGATCGGCCAGAGATTACCCGTAGGTGATTTAGAAGAGAATGTTTAATAGAGGAAAGAGAGAGTTCAGAGGAGAAAACATGAAAAACAGAATTATACATAGAACACGAAAAGGATTGTGTAAAGCATAGTCAGTAGTGCATGTAGGAAGAGATAAGGGTATATAGTTTCTAGTAGGTCTACAAGGGACAACATACACGCTTCTAGAGGCTATTTAGGAACTCAAGAAGAGACTTACAATGATACGACATGCTCTTAAATCCTTTGTTAAAATTGATAAAAGTTCTGATTATGCATTACTCTAAGACTTTTCGCAGATTTTAATCAGCTAGATTACCAACTTCGACCACAGTGCAACGCTTGGAAAGTACAGCCAGAGCGTGGAAAATAGCTAGACACTTACTTCAGTGTCAGTTTCAGTTTGAGTTTGAGTTTCAGTTACATTATTTGAGTTTGAAGTGCTCATTAGCAGCATATTTTTGGGAACGCTGTCAGCTCAACGCAATCGGCCAGTTGTGGGCCGGATAGGCCCAAAAGTCGTTTATCTTATAATGTTTTTTATGGGCATTAAAAGACGTTAAAACACTTGAGTGCGCGCACTTTATGTAAGCCAATCTTTTTATAGCTCTCGGCTGCATAATTCCAAAATCGAAATAAACGTTAAGCTTAGCTCATTGTTCAACGCTCACGTTGCAAAGACCACAAGGCAATTTCGATGGCGTGTTTATGGTGCGGCTGAAGCTGAAACTGTCTGCCCCCGCTCGCCCAGCTGCATATATATATATTGGGGCGCGACAAAACACCAACAGCAACAACAACTATAGCTGATAATATTGCTGACCCAAATTGGGATGAGACGCCCGCTTATCGGCATTGAGCGCTTCAAATCGGGGCCAAAACGAAAGACTTAGGCAACGAACTTGGGCATCAAATTTGTTTATTTGCTTAGAAAATTTATACCCCTCCGACGCCTGAAGAGAATTCATCCCACCGATCTCCTCACCCGCACGATCTCTTAACCTGTAAATTCATTAATTTTTGTAAATATAGTAAGTAAGGCATCCCTCTGTAACCATATTACCCTTCCCTTCATACGTTAGGTTAAGTTCAGAAGGCACTGAACGCTTCCAGCGACAATAAATATATATAAAAAAAAAAAGCTTAGAAAATTAACAGTATCATAAGTAGTCACGCTCACAATCACAATCATAAGAACAATAATGCAATTACAACAACTGCAACAACAACAAGTTAGCAACTGCAGCTGCATCCAATAATTAACATTTACATGCCAAGGAACTGAGCCAACAAATCTGGCCACATTTATAATACTCGCACTAACTACGAGACTCGAATGGAAAATGTTTCTTATACTATAACAAGAATAGCAACAACAGCAGCAACAGCAACAGCAGCAGCAGCAGCAACAACAGCAACAGAACAAATAAATAAAATAAAAGCAGGCTGAACCACAAGTGCAACAGGTGCACAGCTCGCTGCGGCAACAGCAACAGCAACAACAACAGCAACAATGTAATAAGAAACCACAACAACAAGTCTGCAATAATCACAATAATTTGTAACTCAAATCAAGCAACGAAATGTGGCACAAGCGGAAAGCGTCAAGAACTGTTTGTTGGCTTAAAGAGAGTGGAGAGATGTTTGACAGCAGGCCAGTAAAAAACCAATTTGGGAAGTTAAGAAGTTCAAGAATTAGAATGAGTCTTACCTGCTGATAATACGAGTATATTATAAACAGTCTGCTAAATATCTTGGGCTTGAATCTATATCTTAAGAGTTCTGGCCTCTACGCTCGGTTTGCCGCAGATTTCTTGATTATATCTCAGCATAAGCTGTTAGAATATTGTCAAGAAATGTTAACTAAGACGTTACTTACCCGATAAAGTATATATATTCTCGTTCATGAACCAATAGCCCAGTGTATATAGTCATATTTCTGTTATATGCAAACTAGTCTCTCAGTTTTAGAGATATTTTGGTAAAACTTGGCACAGATGCAACTTTTTGTTGCAGGCAGTAAATAGTATATAGTAAATAGGAAATAGAAAACCGGATTAAATCACTATATATATATATAAAGTAACAATCGTTTGACAAAAATTGCTCACCCAACTGTACACTATGTAATTCCAATACAAACATAAATACAGAACACATACTAGATTATTGTCCAACACTTAGTCAAGCCAGGGACAAAATATTTGGAAATACTAAACCTACATACACTCTATCCCATCCTAATAAAGAAAACATTAATAAAATTCATAGAATTCCTGAAAAAATCTAACATTTACCACGAAATTTAACTAAAATTTCAAAACAGACAATAAACTCTTTAAAATCTTCATACCAGATCTCAACCCTACAACTACATATATAAAATACTTTTGTTAATATAAAAGTTATTAACATTAACTTGTATATATCTTTCTATTGCTATTAATTTTACCTTACACGCACTATAACATATCTACAAATAACATTACCATTTCTGTATATACCATTCTACAACTATTAATTTTACTTTACACATACACATCATTACAATTACACATAGATATAAGCACACACTAAACTAAAATTATTGTAACAAATAGCCGAAGGCCTCTGTAGCCAGCGCTATAAAAACTACTTGTTAGTTTAATTTTAAAATTAAGCTATCAATATTAATAAATAAATAAATATATATATATATATATACAACAATATGACAATCAAATTGTCACAATTTAACTTGACTAGAAGGTATCTTTCTTCTATTCATCTATGAGCATTCATTGCTTTAGGTTCGAGTTACTCAAGTCTGATAATCTTTTTGCTATATATATATATATACAACAATTGTCAAACGATTGTTACTTTGGTAGTTGTTGAGCAAAGGAACAATCGTTTGACAATTCGGTTGTTGTTTAAAATACTTTATTGTGCTTGACCAAAACTCATCAAATCGAAATTTCATTATTTCCTTTGCAAGCTGAGCAAATTTAATCAAAATCAAAGCAATATAAAATGGAGTTTTTGTATAAAAAAATACTAATCGATATATAGCTTTGCCATTTTGAAGTTACAGCTGTTCTCGTTCTTGCTTCAATATTCCACTTATGAAAACCGATTTGTATTTGTTGTGATTTTGTTTCTTATGTGGCATTGCTGTATCTTTCATAGTTTGCAGTATTTGGTCACACTGGAAAGGCATAAAATGAACTAAAATAAAAGAGCTGCAAAAACCCTTTAAATATTCTACATTATGTTGGCTTTCTTAACTCTGCAATCTGAGTCCAACCTCAGTCACTCATATCCTTACTGACTGCGTCAAAATTACTCACAATTCTAACTTCAATCCACTCCTCGCCATCTTTAACCCATCCTCTGAAAATTTAAAAAAAATCATACAGTTCCTTAAGACTCATAAGTTTTTTGAATCTCTGTAAATACACTGTTAATATTAGTCATTAATTATAATTTAATAAACAAACTAGATAAGCTAATCCTAAATTTGCACCACAATAGCTCAAGGCCTTAGCAAACATAGCTTTTAGTTTATTTATAATTTTACATTATAAGTAAACTGTGTATAATAATAAATAATAATAATGTTGGCTGTATCACAATTTCGTTGGCTTCGTTTCGTCCTTCACTGTGCTAATTGCATTGCGAGTCAAGTGATTGACTTGCCACGTAACGGGGCAGGCCACAGCGGCAGCATCATCAGCAGCAGCAGCAACGACAACAACTGAGTCACATTATAAAGCCATAAAAATAACACCTCTAGCGTGCAGACAACAACAAGAACAACAACAACAACAACAGCCACATGTCGCATCCATACATCATTACCAACGTTCAAACGTTTTGGGGCCACACGCAGCGAGTGATCTTGGCAAGAGGGCACAAAAAGGCAACTAATTACATGCCAAGTAATTTTAATACCCAGTGAAAAAGCTGCCCATGCAATGAGCACTCGCACAGCAGCAGCAGCAGCAGCAACAGCAGCACGACAGCAGCAGCAGCACGACAGCAACACGTAATGTGGCAGCAGCAACAAAAAGTGGTGCAAGCAAACAGCATGAGGCCAATGGACTCGACAACCAACAACAACAACAGCAACAGCCCATCACAACGGGCGCAACGCTCTGCAAATGGCAGCTTGTTGGCCAGAAAACTTGGACCCGGCCAGTGCTTGACCCAAGGAAACATCTGCCAGCAATCGGCAAAGATGAAGCAAGTGTTGCTGCTGCTGATGCTGCTGCTGCAATTGATATGGCAGGAAGTTTGCAACGCCTGTTGCTGCCGCTGCTGCTGCTGCTGCTGCCTTTGGCTTTGATATGTAAATTGTGCCAAATCAATGCTAATTTCTCGACGTGCTGCAGCCTGCCCAGGCATGTAGTAATTAAAATTTCTAAGAGAAACAAAAAACAAACAAAGCCACGCGCAATACTTAGTATGCAACTCTCACTCGCAGCTCCAAAAGCAGCAACAGCAGCAGCAGCAGCAGCAACAGACAACAAGAAAAGAAAGGCCACAGCGGACAGCAACAAAACAATTTACCAAGTTTGGCCTAAACGGTCAAAGCAGCTGGGGCCAGTGACAGTACCGCAGCAACAGCAACAGCAAACAGCAACAGCAATGGCAACGGCAACAGCAACTGTTACGGCAGCAACATCCTCATAGCGTGCATAGCAACACGTGCGTTTGCCTTTTACAACAGCAGCAGCAACTGCAACTGCAACTGCAGCAACAATGAAAGGCCAGCAACTTTGGCGTTTTTCGCGCGAAATTTACTAACGGCAACAACAACAGCAGCAGCAGCGACAGCAGCAGCAATAACTGCAGTAACAGCAACATCAGCAACATCAGCAACTACAAAACGCGCGTGCTCAACATTTGCCACAAATGGAGTTATCAACCAAATGGGTCTTCATCGATAAAAATTGATGAAGCGCTGCTGCTGCTGCTGCTGCGTAGAACTTGGGGCAACATTGGGTTGACGGCGATGACGATGGCAACGATCGCTTTGGCCAGCGCCTGGGCCAGCAATTTTCCAAGGAAATTGCTTTCGCCTCGAGTGGCAAACAAACGAGCAATGTACGCAGAATGACGCACATGTGCATGTTGTTGTTGTTGTTGTTGTTACTGTTGATGTTGCTGTTGTGGTTGTTGCTGTTGTCCCATTGGTGACTTATTTTGCTTGTTAGCCAGAAGGGCGGCAGCGGCAGCAGACGTTCATTTGATTTGATTTTTAAGCTAATAAGCAATCGCAGCCCACTTAAGCAATATCGATAACAATATATATCGATATCTCTCGTTTGATATACCATTTCATGCGACCCTTAATACCAATGGCAACATGAATATAATAATTGATAAATCAACGTGAAACTTTGATATTCAAGACATTAGTACTTTTCGTATCGATGAATTTATCGATATATTTATCGATAGTGTATATACATTTATCGATAGCATCGATAATGCACATTTTACATCGATTACTTACTGCCTTCAGCGATAGTCCTTAATGTTTATTTTTACTAGTGTTATTGTTTCATAATATATATCGATATTTGCTCAGAAAACTAAATGCCCTAATTTGCAGAAAGTTGCCAAAGGCAGCTAGAAATATACTTCGTAAATTCAAAAAGAAGTTATTAAAAATATGTTCTTTTTGAATTTAAGAAAAATATTTCTCGAATTTAGAAAATGTTTCTTCTAAATAGACATTATTTCTGGCTTTAAAGGTGACCTTTATTATAGGGAGATTTTCAGAAATCTATGGCAATTTTTTTGCTGATTTTAGGATAATGTTTAGGATGATTCTTACACACCAAAGAACCAAAGGATTAGGATGATTCTTACACACCAAAGAACCAATTTAGTATAGACATAAATATTATATATATCCATCCATATGTCTGGCGTTCTTCTGTATAAATCTCAGAGGAACTCCGCATCCACCCTTACTTTAAGTACTTCCTCCAATATTTCATATAAAGAGAATGAGAAACAAAGGAGTTACCAATTGAATGAATACATAGAATATTGAGGAGCATCGACAGTGGCTGCAATTAGTAAACAACACCAGGGATGACAGCAGCTGACAAGCTTCTAAATTCTCACCAGTTTCAGTTCCCCAAGCGAAGATCTCAAATAGCTGACAGCAGCAGTCGGGAAAAAAAGTGAAAAGTGCCAACTTTTGAAATTGCTTGTGTCGCAGTTTTGAAACCTGTAGTATCCACTTATAACTCTGCTGAAATCGACATGGAGTCGTTAAGTGTTTGTATTTATTGTTTTAGTGTCGAGGAATGTGTTGCCGTCGTTGTCAGTGTTTAATTATGGTCTGACACACAAAATCATTGAGTTGTCAAAGTGAGCGGACGAACTGTGACAAAACTGAATGCCTTTAACCCAAACTTGAATTGAATGTTGCAATAAAGCTGAGTACACCAATATAAATGGCCGAATTGAAGAGGTGCAATAAGGTTTATAGCTCTGCCAACAGTTAAGGTCTTGTTGAGAAACTTTCTCAATGGGGAATCCTTCAAAATGAGAAAATATTACCACAATTCGATTGAATTATTAAGCTAATGTCTGGAACATTCGGAAAAATCGAAAAAAATCCAATTAAGTCAACTAATAAATAACGAATAACCCTTCAAAGAAATGAAAATTTCGAATGTAAATATTGTTAAAAGATTAACAATAATCCTTACAAGTAGCAAGAAGCTAAGATCAAATAATAACTCTTTAAAGAAAGGTCTTATAATCAGCCAAAATATTACTCTTGATTATATGGGGGAGGAGAGTCCTTGGCATATGATTACGTAATCTATCTAAGAGACTTCTCTCACCAATTGTGTTTTCAAATTTCGGAAGAAATTTATTTTGAATGATTACGTAATCATAGTGAGGGAGGTTAGCCAAATGATTACGTTTGATTACATGGGGAGGAGGGTATCAAAAAATGGTAAAATTGTGATTACGTAATATGTGGACGACCCCAAAGCGAAAAATTTTCAAGAAAAGTATTCTACAGTTGGAATAAATTTTAGTATTTTTTATTTATTTTATTTAATAGTAAGTTGGCTTAGTTTAAACTATGGCCAACCTAGCAATAAATAGCACTGGCTGCTTAGGCCTTCGGCTATGTACATGTCTTAAGATTAGGTGGATAGATATTATTAAAAAGTGTTACTTAAAATTAATGTGAGTTAAAGTGTTTAGATTATATCATAGATGTATGTATGTCTTAAGGCTAGGTGGTATAATAAAGGATATATGTAACAAATGAGTATTTACAGGAGATATTATTACAAGGTGTTACTTAAAATTAATTTGATTAAATTAAGTGATAAATGTTGCTTAATTTAAGGAAAGAGATAATTCTTGTTATGTGTTGTTGTGAAGGGTCGGTGATAAGTGTTATGGGGTCTATGTTATTGAAAGATTTTCACTTTTATTAAAATTTTTACACGTTGAAATATTGTCATAACTAAACATGGCGTCAAAAGTGACACGTTGAAGCCACCTAAAGGTTAAGTCAGACTCTGTGCTGTATTTGGGAAAGAATTTTCACACCTGATTGTAAACAATATTAAATCACACAGGTAGACATGCGGTCAGTGCCAATGCCTGCTGTTCATCTCTCGCTTTTCATAGCATAATTATGGCTCTCAGCTGGACATGGGCAACAACAACAGCAACCAACAACCAAGAACTATCAACGATCAACGATCAGTGATTGCCAACCCCGAAACTAAACTTGTGTGCATATAATTGAGGTTCTAAGCACACTGATTACCAGACTGCGAGTTGGGCCAGTTGGGCTGGAACGCGGCGGCTATACATTAACTAATGACAAGTCATGAAACTATGGCCAGGTTGCTGCCAGTTGGCAGTTGCAGTTGGTTGTTGGTAGTTGGAGTTGAACAACCTCGACAACTGAGCGGCAGCAACTTGAAATGAAATTGTCATTTCTGAGCGTGTTGCAGTTGTGCAGTCAGAACAAGTTCATGGCATAATTGCTACAAGCAGCAATAACAGCAACAACAACAACAGAAACAACAACAGCGACATCAGCAACTTGTGTGTAATTGTCGTTGCGGATCAGTCGCAACACCTGATTAAGTGAAGCATCAACAACAACAGCTTCTTGGTCAGATGTTGTTGGTGTTGAGTTACGGGCACAGGATGTTGCATCCTTGAATGTCAATGCGACACATAAGCGACATGTGTTTGGCATTGGCGCCAGGCAACAGTTGCTGCCAGCAGCAATAGCAGCAGTGAAAGTATAAGCTTACCGGCAACAGTTGCTCGCTGATGGTAATAAACAGTTAGCTGCTCGGTTTATGCAACATCAATCAATGTTGTTGTAGGTGTGCTTCAAGCAACTATAAAATATATTTCTCAACCTGCTACAAATAGTTGTCGTCGTGGTTGTTGCTGTTGTTGCTGCCTACAACAAAATTGCTTAGAGGCTGCACCAATTTCTAAATTGTTGTATGCAATTAAAAAAATTACATGTACGTGCGGCAGCAACGACAATGTTGTCTTTCGCTGCAGCGGCAACAATGGCAGCAGCAGCAGCAGCAGCAGCAGCAGCAGCAGCGTCGCGTCGGCGACAGCAGCAAACTGGCCGCTGATAGCACTGATTAGAATTTTTGTTCAGCCTCCTCACTTTTTGCTTTATGTACGCGCACCTGCAACATGTGTGTGTGTGTGTGTGTGTGTGTGTGTGTGTGTGTGTGATAGTGTATGTATGTGTGCGTGTGTTGTTGTTGTTGTTGGCATCTGTACTCCTGCAATTTTCCACAGAAAAGACACAAAATATTTAATCAACTGCAGCACAGTGGTTAAAAAGTAAACGATTATGCTCGAAATCGATGCGAATGTCAAGAGCAAATTCTCTATTTTAAAATGTAAACTTTAAATTATTCAGAGCTGAGTAGATTTGTTTATTGAAATTGCCGTTCTTATTTTATTAATTGAAAACTATCGATTATATTTAATTTATATATTAAATTATCGTTACAAGCTTTAGCTATTAATAAGTGTCTGAAATATACTCTATACAATATTATAATTAGCTAGAAACAATTGACAATCGATTATTTTATCATGTAACTCCTTGAGGTACAGCTTCCCTTGAAAAACAAACGATAGCACTATCGATAGTATTAAGGAATTATTCGCAATTGTTACTATCGTATATACTCGTTACTCGTTACAAGCTTTGGCTATTAATTTGTGTCTGAAATATACTCTAAGCTATATTATTGTTAACTAAAAACATATTACATATTCACTTTTTAAACTATAGACAATCGACAATGTTATCGAAACTTTACTATGCAGCTCTTTGAGGTACAGCTTTGTTTTGAAGAACAAGCGTTACTACTATCGATTGTTTTAAGGGATTATTTGAGCTTCTATCGAGGTTTTCTTCCCAATTATTACTATCGAAATCGAATCGTGTCCAAAATGGTTTGCTTACTAAAATAAAATCAATTCGCAAGCCTCGTGTTTTGTATAGTTACAAAAACCTCTTAAACATTTCATATTTTGTTTATCGATAACATTAGTCTTGTCCGATCAAATTATCGAGTGATGTCACCCCAATTATCGAGTGATGTCACCGCCCCCACAAAAAGAAAGCACTGAGAATGTTGGGCTTTGGAATACGCGGAAAATATTAAGGATGCGATTTCAGGTGGGGCAGGTTGACTTTTTTGCACAAATAATAAATAATTATTGAACTGTGGGGACGCTAAAAGATACTATTACCCACTATTGATATATTATAGTACCTATAAATTCTCTTCCCCACTGTATAACCTTTATTAGTTGGCAGGTTGTCTACGCTGGCCAAGCAGCAACTGTTGCTGCTGCTATTTGGTGTTGCCATTGCTGTTGCTGTTGCCATTGCTGTTGCCATTGCTGCTGCTGCTGCTGTTGATGCTGCTATTTTGATAAAGCGCGTAATCGTAAAAACGCTAATGATACGATTTTTGCAGCAATGTGATGATTAAATGTTGCAAACGCTGCCGGCTGTTCCCAGTTTGAATGGGGTCTTGGCCAGGAACGCGAGAAGCTGGAGCATCTGGTTAATTAGCGTAGAAAAGGGCGCAGCCAGAGACATACATCAACAGCAGAAGGGGGCAGCAGCAGCCAGGAGGAGGCACAGCAGCAGGTTTATCAACTGTCATTGGCAACAGCAACAGCAACAACTAAAAATAGTTGCACACGTGCAATGTGCATTTTTGACTATTAGACGTAATAGCTGAATGCATCATAATTTACCTTGACATTTAGACCAATGTCTGCGCATGCCAAAGTTAATTGCCAGTTGCAGCCACAGCTACAGCCACTGCAACAGCAGCAACACACAGCTACAACACACAACAGCAACACACAACAGCAACAACAACTATGCAAATTGCAAATGCTTTGCTTACACGCCTGCATTTTGATTAGGTTAACTATTTATAGAATGCGATGCGACTTAGTCGGCATTCCAGCAACATGTTTCACAACAGCAACACAGCCACAACAGCAACAACAACCTGCTCGAATGACTCATCCACAACGTAGCAACATAATTATATTGATATGCTTAATTAGCTGCTACGCCAGGATCTGCCTAAATCTCTACTCTGCCCCGCAGACTGGGCAAACAGGTGGCAACATTTCGCACTGCAGCGCTGAAGGTCAGCAGCTTTTAAAGCGGCTCAAACCTCGATCGATCCACATAGCTGCCTGCAACTGCCGGCAGCAACATGGCTTGAATCAATTTCTGAATATCTGTTGCTGCAATTAGAAGTACGCTCAGTGCCTGTTTTGGTGCCCAAACGAAGCCGAAGCGCCTCATAAAAGCCAAAAAACACAATTTTGGTCACTCAGAACACGCCGACAGCAGCAACAGCAACAACAACAACATCAACAACAGCAACAGCAACAACAAATGTGGGCGCAAAACGAAAATGAAAACTGAACTGAAAGCCGCTGGGCCAATGTTTTTGAATACCCTGCCAGTGGGTATCACAAACTTGCCACTAAATTTGTAACGCATAGAAAGGGAAATAGATATTAGTTCTACTAGCCAAGTTAATATCGCCATTAGACCCTTAGATTTCAGGCTATATTCGCACAGTTTGATATAGCAAAATAGTGGTTCGATTTTGACCAAATTTGGTCAGAATGCATTTTTCAACCGATCGTTCCTATGGCAGCTATATGATATAGTAACCCGATTTTGATCAAATTTGGTCAGGTTGTATAAACTCTTTAAAAACTCGGTTGGGGTGAGTTTGGTGAGGATATCTTTATAAACAACAAAGATTTTCATACAAAACAGTTTTTTAATTTTAATCGCCCTTCTCTGCGATTCTCAAGAATTCAAGGGACCCCACTACAATTTATCATTTTGGAGGTATTTTTTTTTTGTGAATATCAATAGCTTATTTTGGAGGTCCACTTTAGTGTGTGTGTGTGTGTGTGTGAGATAGAGTGAGAGAGAGAGAGAGAGAGAGAGAGAGAGAGAGAGAGAGAGAGAGAGAGAGAGAGAGTAAGAGAGAGAGAGAGAGAGAGAGAGGGAGAGGGAGAGAGAGAGTGAGAGAGAGAGAGAGAGAGAGAAAGAGAGAGAGAGAGAGAGAGAGAGAGAGAGACAAAGAGTGAGAGATAAAGACTGAGAGATAGAGAGACAGATCGCCCTTCTCTGCGCTTCTCAAGAATTAAAAGGAGTCCACTACACTACACTACACTACCCTAGCAGGCATTAATTTAGTTTGCATGAAATATTTGTATAAACAAGAAGATTGATATAGCGATATAGTGGTTCGATTTTGACCAAATTTGGTCAGATTGTATAAACTCTCTAGAGACTCTGTTTGGGAAAGCTTGGTGACGATACATTTATAAACAAAACAGTTATTCATACGAAAACATAGTTATAGCGCGATCATTCCTATGGCAGCTATATGTTATAGTGGTCCGATCCGGCCGGTTCCGACATATGAGCTGCCTGTAGCACGAAGAAGGGTCTGTGCCAACTTTCATAACGATAGCTTTAAAACTGAGAAACTAGTTCGCATAGAAACAGACGGACAGACGGACATCGCTATATAGACTCGGCTATTCATGCTGATTCAGAATATGTATACTTTGTTGGGTCGGAAACGTCTCTCTTATCAGTCCATTACACATTTCGAGACAAAATTATAATACCCTCTGCTAGGGTATAATAAGAATATATAAGAAAAAAACATTGTAATTGTCAATATATTTCGACCAAAGTCACACATTGAAAAGTGCAGTTTATTAAATTTCATAAAAATTGGACAGCTAAATCATAAAAACAAACGTTAAAAGTTTTAGCTTCTTTTGTACAATATCTACAGATATTTTTCAGTCACTAAAAGTAGTTTTTGTGTTAATAACTTTTATGATCATGAAGTTACCGATTAACCAGATTTTAGTTAACAACAGTTATCCATATGATATATATATAAAGCTATATAATAGCTGCCACTGAATGAGCAACTCTGCAAGAGCATTAAGTCTTCGGCGCCTTGAAAATAATTGTTATTTTCTTGTTGGTTTTAAATTTTGGTTTTTGGTTTTGGTTTATGTTTCGGTCCATTTCGAACTGGTCTGCAAGCTGTGGCTTTGACTGCTGCTGGCCAAGTTGGCAACCTTTGAAAGAATGCGGACTTGCCAGCAGTACACACAATTACACACACACACCACCATCACACACACACACACGCACACACATTAAGGTGTATGTAGGCGCATGGTAGATAGGCAATATAAAGAAAATAAGGCATGCACAGAAAAAATAACTCAAAAGTTGTGGCAACAAAAGGCAAACTCTGCTGGATTCCTATAATACCCCTGTTGGGTAGGTGGAAAGAAACGTTTATGACAGATTGGCCGTAAAACTTATATAGTCTTAAATCTATTCAGGCTGCGATCATTAGGCTTGCCTTTGCTTATATACATTTTTATGGAACTAACATCTATTTTTATTGACTTGTGGCCGCTATTTAAAGAAATCCCCTCCTAATGTGTGGATAACGCTCAGAGAAGTATATTACTTGTATTTCAGATCAAGTGCGAATACCTTAAAGCAGGGGTGCCCAAACGCTGCTTATGGAAGAGCAAACTTCAATACATATGCAAGAAAACAACAACTAACACATCTAAGGCAAACAATTTTTTTCATTTTATTGTGTGCACCGAAAAAAGTAGATACAATTTCTATTATTTCTTTGCAAATATTGCATTGTTTTCACACCTAAAAATTTTGTCCAAAAACAGTACGGCGTCCAGCTATTCATCTTTTCACCACCACTATTTTATTGTAACTATTATTTGAATGCAAATAATGCACTTAAAATGGTTTGCAGAAAAATATCGTGTCCAGCGTTCAATCAAATAGCATTTTTTTAAGTGTAGGCCTCAACGAAGAGCAACAACAAAATTACACCGAAATTCAGTAGTGCAACAACAAAGTAATGAAGTGTTGTTGCTTTGCTCATGCCCAGCCATCGAAAAGAGATAAGAAAGGGAACACGCAATATTGTTTTTGTATTATGCATTGGCTTATGACTAGAGCCGTGCATGTATACGCGCATTGCTGCCTATGCCTAAGAGCAATTACAATAACAAAATGAGCCAGATGAGCAATGGGCTGGGCACCCCTGCCTTAAAGTGTTAACAAACTATTTAAGATCTCTAATACCCTGTTACCAATCAGTCTAAGGATGAGCATGAGTTATTTGAGTTATGAATTAACCTTTTACCAATCAGTCTGATGCTGAGGATGACTTATTTTAGAACGTAAAAACCAAACAAAACTTCAATTATTATTGCCAGATCTTATCGTTTCCTTGACATTATATATTTATTTCCTTATTAGGCTGACAAATTGGTATATCTTTAATGTCTGCAATTTAGATTTCTGTCAGTCTTTTATAGGTACTTTTTAGTATGTTACAAAACTCAATTCAATTTTCCCCGTGTTTAAGTAAATTGCATCCGCCTGGGAATGTTGCTGAAGTCGTAAACTTTCTGGGCAACCCGTGGGGCAAATGCAATGGCGCAATTGTTGTCTGTCTGATATTTGTGTGTATGTATAAGTGAGCCAACTGGAGAGTCGACAGTATGGGTATCGGGGCACAAGTTGCCACATGCCACAGCTGTGGCAGCCACGGCTTGTTTACAGGAATTTTACAACTATGCAGCCGGCTCAAGCTCTGTCTCCGTCTCTGACTCTGATTTTGCTGCCCGGAGCAAAAGCCAAGAGCTAGCTCTCTGGCAACGAAAAGATTTACAAAAAAGAAAAAAGCAGTTAGTAAATTTAATAAATATAAAATCTTTTTGCCGTGCATGCGAACGCTCAAATTAAAATAAAATTAAGTGTAGAAAAATGCTTTGCTGCGAATCGAAAGGGAATGGCTTTGGGTATACTATGAGTACCTACGAGTCAGTATCTGGAGTCCCGCCGATCATTATAAGCCTGCTCCGGCTGCGCTGCAGTTTAAAAAATAGTTTAACTGACTCCAGCCCCAACAGTCGCAGAATCAGAGTCACGTTTTTCGCTCTGAGTCGTCAGCCGCATCGCACAGTGGGGCAAATCAAGCCAAGGCAACTTTGAGTACAGAAGACTTATATCATTAACTACTCAATATGCATAGATACGTCAAACAAGCAGTTTCTGAGCCCAGATGCGCCTTCGGCAAAAAAAACCGAACTACCAGCGCCCCAGTCGTGTATTGCCAAGATATTTAGGGATAATACTGGACCAAAAATTAACCTTTCAAGACCACATAAGCGTTACTAATAATAAACTTAGTATACTCGTGCGTAGTCTATATCCTTTAATAAATAGGAACTCTCGACTAAGCATAGCCAATAAAATGTACCTTTTTCGATCAATTTTTCAAGCAGTGATATTTTATGGGGCTCCTATTTGGGCAGATATCGCAAAATGTCACCTGAAAAAATTGCAAATCAGGCAAAATAAAATTTTAAAGCTGATTCATAATCTACCCTGGCACCACTCTACTATCGATCTTCATCAACAAGCTAATATTGAGTTAGTTGTGGATAGACTCGCTCGTTTGCACCTTAATTTTAAAAATAGATGTATATATTCAACATATTCACACATTAATGTTATAGCAGACACCCTTTAAATTTTAAAGCACCACACCTTAGTTTTTAAGCACCACATTTCATGGGTTTTTGTAAACAAATTTTTTCCCAACACTTTAATATTTTTAATAGCTATAATTTTTTGAATTAAAAGTTCTATGTATATACTTAGGCAGAAAAGGCTATGAAGTCTGAACTCCTTATTGTAATTAATATTAGGACACACACAAATACACATAATTACTTTACTGTGAATAAATGAAATGAAATTAAATATCATTAACTACTGAATGTACATAGATACGTCAAACAAGCAGTTTTCTGAGCCCAGATGCTTTGCTGACAGCAGCGTCCCAGAGCGTCTTCGGCAAAAAAGCCGAACTACCAGCGCCCCAGTCGTGTATTGCCAGCTCGGCAAATAAAAACCGAGCTACTAACGCCTCTGCTCCGAACAAATATTTAGTCTGTATATTCAGTAGTTAATGATAATATACATTTTAGGCAGAGTGCAATATTATAGACACTTATTATATTATTCTCAATAATAAAAATTAAGAGCTTTTACATCATTTGAATATTTTTTGACTGTTAGTAATAAACACACCAAATTATGTCTAGAAGCTTTGAAAGCTCTCAGAAGCTTTTAACGGTACTTTTTATTTTCATGTGTTATTTCACGCGTGAAATTTGTCCTGCTGCATGTTGTGTTTTGTTGTGCTAATAAAAGTAAATATATTAAAGCAATTCAGCTGATAATTTTTTTCGTGAAGTATAATAAAAAGAAATAAACTGCACTTCCAAGAGTGCCTTTTTTCCATTATTTTTGAAAGTAGCCTTAGAGGGTTAAATGTTTTTTTTACATATTAAAATAGTTTGTTTGTTCTTTGTTGTTTGACTATACAAAAATGTAATATTTTACTTAAAATATTATTATATTTCAGTCTACAGAATTAAGACTTTACATAAGCCCTTACTCTTTGAATAAATACTATATGTATGAAAGTCTAACCTTTATGTTTTCACTGCTCGTTGCAAACAAAATTTATTAATTTAATATATTACAGTGAATCCAAGCCAAATTAGACAGTTTTCACAACTAAATACGAATTTAAAAAAAAAATAATAATAATATTCCAAATCTTGTTCTAAATACTTTAACTTATTTGAAGTAACTTGTCATGGTATCCAAAAATAATCAAATATCGGTATTTAAATTATGTATAATTTGCTTTGTTTTTCCAAGAAATTAAAAAAAATAAATTAATTGCAATTTTTATAGCAAATCAGACATTAAACAAGAAAGGAAGGCTGTCTTCGGAGTACCGAAGCAGGAATTAATTAATTAATTTTTAATGGGAGCCAGTTGTCCGATTTTTGCATTTTCCGATCGTTCCTATGGCAGCTATATGATATAGTGACCCGATTTTGATCAAATTTGGTCAGATTGTATAAACTATTTAGAAACTCGGTTGGTGTGAGTTTGGTGAGGATATCTTTATAAACAACAAAGATTTTCATACAAAACAGTTTTTTAATTTTGATCGCCCTTCTCTGCGATTCTCAAGAATTCAAGGGACCCCACTACAATTTATCATTTTGGAAGAATTTTTTTTTTGTGAATAGCAATAGCTTATTTTGAGGGTCACTTTAGTGTGTGTGCGTGTGTGTGTGAGAGAGAGTTAGAGAGAGGGAGAGAGAGAGAGAGAGAAAGAGAGAGAGAGAGAGAGAGAGAGAGAGAGAGCAAGAGAGAGAGAGAGCAAGAGAGAGAGAGAGAGAGAGAGAGAGAGAGAGAGAGAGAGAGAGAGAGAGAGAGAGAGAGCGAGAGTAAGAGAGAGTGAGAGTGAGAGAGAGAGAGAGCGAGAGAGAGAGAGCGAGAGAGAGTGAGAGAGAAAGAGAGAAAGAGAGAGAGCGAGAGCGAGAGGAAGAGACAAAGAGAGAGAGAGAAAGAGACAGATCGCCCTTCTCTATTTGGGAAAGTTTGGTAACGCTACATTTATTAACAAAAAAGTTTTTCATACAAAAACATAGTTGTCGAGCGATCATTCCTATGGCAACTATATGTTATAGTGGTCCGATCCGGCCGGTTCCGACATATGAAATGCCTGTTGCAAAAAGAAGGGTCTGTGCCAAGTTTCATTACGATAGATTTCAAATTGAGAGACTAGTTCGCATAGAAACAGACGGACAGACGGACATCGCTATATCGACTCGGCTATTCATGCTGATTCAGAATATATATACTTTGTTGGGTCGGAAACGTCTCCTTCTGACCATAACACACTTCGAGACAAAATTATAATACCCTCTGCTAGGGGGTATAAGAACATATATACAAATAAAATTAAAAATCATTATTTAAATTAAGGAGCACTTTTTTGGCCAACTGCCCCACTGTGGCATGCTCTGTGCGGGTAATGAGCCAAGTTCTTGGAAATGCGCCAGCGGCGCGTCCTTGAAACTGGTTTTGGCCATAAACAAGACGGTCATTGCAACGACTGCGACGCCAACAGCGACCGCGACTGCGACTGCGACTGCGACTGCAACTGCGCACTATGACTGTCATAGTCATGACTCGCATCGGGCTTATAAAGATTGGATCCTGGCGAGCCATTAAAATTGTACTTTTACTCTATTAATTAGAAGACGTCGACGCGCACACACGAAATTTACGAGAATGGCTCGCAGGCCAATTAAATGCACATTACGACGACATATTAACCACAGTCTTCTGGCCAAGAAAGTTCCTCCCGAGCGCAGCTTAAAAGCGTCCATAAAAATCAGCCAGACAAGGCTCAAAGCGTCTGATAAAATTAGCAAAATTATTGCTACACAGTAGCCTGGGCTGCACTCCTAGGAGAGAGAAAGGTGCGGGGCGGGCGGAACGGGCGGGTCAAAGCGCCATGGGACGTCATTTGATTTGGCTAAGTGGAGATGCACAGTGGTTAAGGTAATAGAATGGATAGAGTGAAAAAACAGCGAAGAGGAAATGAATTGAATTTAGTTAGAAACTTGTACTTTTGTAATTAATAGTTTTTATATTTGGAATAATTGGGAATAATATATACTTATTATAACTTAAAGAAGAGATATTAAGATTTACCTAATTTAAAAGTAAAGTCTGCCACAAAAAACTTGTTTAGTAAATATATACCAATGTTTTTTTTTTTTTAAAAAGTGGAATCTTTGTATTTATGAATAAGAATATTATAGATACATTAATGTATATATAGTATTTCTTGTAAATAAGCCAGAACTACAAGTTGTCAAAGTTCTTCTATTACTTCGCTAAGCAATTTCGAACTGTGCACACGTGTTCTTGACCAAGGTGCAGTAGAGTCGTATCTTGGTAAGTGCGTCCATAGATGCATACGCAAATGTCACATCAATTAGCCGCATGCAGGCCACGTTAACTGGGCAGAAAGGTTGGCTGACAGAAGATGGCCCGCTGGCCAGAAGAGGGCCAGAAGAGGGTCAGAAGACGGCTAGAAGACTGCCTGCCTGGTTGATTGGCTGTTTGGCTGTTTGGCCGGCATTGAAACTCAAATAAGCATTGACTACGCCAAACGAGTAGTTGGCTAATTTGAAAAGTAAAAGGCAGTTGTGTAAATTAGCCATCAAAGTGGCTGCTGATCGACATTGACATCGTCATCATCAGCGACATCAGCATACAGCAAATCACGCACAGTGGTTCACTCCGACTATTGGTAACAAGTATCTAAATAATGTTAACAATAATAAACTGGCAAACAATACCCTAAGAAATTGCATATTTTAGTTTTTAGTTGCATTTTAATGCGCTAATAAACCACTTTATTAATTGTAGATATATTAGTTTTATCAAATGAATATTTTAGGAAAAATTTAGAGCATAGATTCTATGTTTTTTTGTATGAAGGCCTTGATCTCAGGAGCTATCAGAGTCAGAGTCAACAAATTTGGTATACAAGCTCTCTTATTTCATACGCAGACTAAGTTTACTTTCATTTTTTGATATATGGCACACTTCCAAGAAAATCGTAAATAAACAAATTAGCGAAAATTGCATATAAACATAAAGAATTTAAATTTATTTGAAAAATTTAGTCAAAAAGTTGCGCTTGTTTTTGAAAATGTTTCTTTTATTCCAAGTTGAACTCATTATTAAATTGCAATTACATTTTCCTCAAATAAAGTAGTCAAAATAAAGCCATATAGGAAGCTCTCAAGAGTTCTTCCTTAAACATTATTTTATGCTCACACTCTTGTTGATTTTGTTGCGCTTTTCGGGCTGAGTGCCCACTGTGCGTTTTTGGTAGTTGAAATTAGTTTGTTTTTTGGGTTTTCTATTGCCTGTTTTTTGTTTTCTATTGCCTGTTAACTGTTGCCTGGTTCAATGCCCGTCCACCCACACGTCTCAATGGAAACGGCAGCTGTGTGGCGACCTTCAGGCAACAGTCGGAGTGGAGTGCAAATATTTATCAAACGGAAACAACAATATAAACATTATAATATCAGCGTGTGCCACACAGAAAACTGAACAAACACTCTGATAATCACCTTAATTGCGTTTATTGAACTGATAAGTACTCAGCCCACAGATCTATTTAATCTATATACTATATATATATATATACTGGCAAATGCTTCCCTGTTGCTTACTTTTACTGATAACAATGATGAGGCTGACTTTTCATCAGTCATCAGACATTCTCCTGCTGATTAAAGTGTTGCAAGCAAATTACACTGCAGCAAAATGCCGCATTAAAGCTACTAAAAATAGCTCATTTATTATAGATTATTCTAACTTAAGCCGCTTCATTTATCAGTTTCTTATTTATAAAGTATGAGTGTTAAATATGTGGGAAGGTATTTTAACAATCTGTGCAACATAAATGAAATTTTGTGTATTTTTTTATATTTTTTTTTATATTTCCTGCAAGCCAAAGTCAGCCCTTAGTCAGGGCACTAGTCACTGTAACTATACAACCACTTTAAGAGATTTGATTATATCTATATATATAAAAGAAAGTCGTGTTAGTTACTTCACTTATAACTCAATAACGGCTGAACCGATTTAGCTGAAAATTGGCAGGGAGGTAGTTTAGAGCCAGGAGAAGGACATAGGATACTTTTCATCCCGTTCGTCAGCATTCCCGTGTGACTTGACATGTAACGTCAGTCACTATAAACGTGTTTAAAATGTATCATATGGATTGCGTACCGATAAGCAATTAAGAAACCATATGGGTTTGTGTTGCTAAAAAGCGACATGTGCATCAGCTGATGCCGTATGTTGGTCTCTCTTGACGTCACGAGTTCAAAACCCGCTGCACGCTGTACTTTCGCGCTCGCTCGCACACATGGTTAAGCCTTAAGTACTTAACAGCAAATGCACGAGCTTTGCGCTCGCTCGCACATATGTACATACATATGCTGAAGCCTTCATGTTGCTGCTTGCCCAGCCCAGCCTGCAGTACTAATAATAAAACTATTTCTATTAAATAAATAATTAACATTGTTGCCCAATTGCCCATTCGTATAAACAGTGAAGTGAACTATAAAACATTATTGACATTAAGGCGGAACAAAGTTCGCCGGGTCAGCTAGTTATAATATAAATTGTAATACATTTTTAGCCGTAGTCCTCGACGCTAGAGCTCTGCACCCGACTGCAAAATACTCCGTTCCCAGTCCTGTATAATTTGTTTATTTGTGGATTTGAAAAGAGACGCGAAGAAAGCTGTAGTGTGTATATCCCCAAAATGTGAGGGACGGGATGGAGGTGGGGTTGCGATCTTGACACTTCATCAATTGAGGATATACACCAACATGTCTACCAAGTTTGGTTGCTCTAGCTTCAAGGGTGTGGAAAACACTTGCTTTTATACGAACAGACGAACATTTCGCAAGCCCAATATACTCTATTTCCCTTCGGGAACAGAGTATAATAAAAATATAAAATCATTTGTTGGCTTATGTACTAGAAATCAGCTGTAACCAAATTCGATATCATCTTGTTTTTCTACTGACTTTCTACTTTGTAAAAGTCATGATTTAGTTGTTATTTGAGAGTGGTAATATCTGTTACAGATTCAACTACTTTTGATCAGATATTTTAGATATTTTTAGCAATTATTTAACTAAAGAGACTTATTTGAACTAAAATCCTATTCTAATTACCTTTTATTTTGTGGCAGTCAATCAAAACAAAATCAATCGAAGCAGTAAATTTGTATTTTCTCAAGTTTACTGTCATTTCTTTAAATCACATGCAACCTTTTTAGTTTCATGCTTTATTCTGCTACCTTTTCATGCAACATATGTGGACTTCTTAGCTTTCCTTTAAGTTGCAACCCACTTTAAAAACTATTGAATTCAATTAGTCTTTTCCGCAACTCCACAAAATGAGGTAGTTTTCCGCGTTTTCCTGACTTCGCTTGACCGTCTAGCGTCAAAAAAGGGAAATGCCAAAACACAGTTTTGAATGTTATTTGCTTTTGTGGCTCACAGCAACTCCAACAATAACAACAACAACAGCAACAAGAACAACACTTCAGTTTTAGCGGCAATTCGCGCTGAAAATTCGACGCGCCTGCGAAATGTATTATAATTTATGTTAATTATACGCTCCGTTGAACGAAAAGCAGAAAAACGAAATGGAAACCGGGAATGTCTATAGAGATTCTATTCAAATTGGGTTTTTAGGCCTTGGCTAATATTGCCTGGAAACGATACAAAAACTAACTAATGCGCCACTCCTACAATTGCAGCTAACAACAACAGCAACAGCAACAGTAGCAGCCAAAGCAACAACAGCAACAGCAACAAACTGTAGCATGCGTCTCTTTAAAACACGCAAATCCACGGACACATACAGCACACTAACCGCCGCCCAGCAGCAACAGCAGCAGCAGCAACAGTTGACCAACAACAGTAGCAGCAGCAGCAGCAGCAACATTTGCCACAGCAACAAATCTCACGTCTTGGCAACATGCAGCAACAAATTCAGCAAAAGCATTGCCAACAGCACAGCCATATCCTCGTCCTTGCCTGATCTACATGACAACTCACCCGTCATGATACTCAGCTGCACCACCCTCACAAGCAATGGCACCGCCACAGCAACAGCAGCAGCTGCAACAGCAACAACCACTGGCAACAATGTATCGCAGCCGTTACGCACGGCCACGCCCACCTGTCTGTTAAGTGGACGGCAGACGCCTTCAGCGATATCGATGCTCTCCTTGCAGGAAGCCAACACTTTGCACAGACAGCAGCAGCAACACCAACAGCATCCACAACAGCAACAACACCAACAGCAGCAACAACCAACCATTTATGTGCCCAATAAACTGAGCAACAATCTCAACAATACCAGCACAGCAACATTTCTGCTCAGCTACGCCAGCAGCAGCAATATTGCCAGCGTGCAACAGCAGCAGCAGCAGCACTATCAGCAATATGTGGCACAGCGTCTGCACCCAGCTGCAACATCGGCCTCAAACAGTTGCTTGTATGAGAAGTCCAATGCCGGCGGACCCGGAGGATGCAATTCCAACAGCAACAACATCTCACTGACGCCAAATGGTAAGTAGCAGGGGGTTAAGGGGGTTACTATATACTAAACATGCTACTATGTGGAATTTGGGTGTAGAGAATTTAGAGCAGAAGAAGCGTCTATTCTTAAAAAGTTCATTTAAGTGTTCTTAAACAATTGATACAACACCATATATTGATTTTATAGTTTTAAGAAAACTGTCAATCAGTATTGATATTCTATCGATAAGTCTATCGATATATCGAAATTACAATTCCTATGTAGAAGAATCGATCTTTTTAAGCATTGCATAGATGCATAGGATTGTAACTCAAAATAAAACTATTGATATTATCAAACATGCAAGCTCAATGCAGATTTTATGATTTGATTTGAAGTCTTATTTATAAATTTTCCAATCAATAATCAGTTTTACTTATTAAAATATCGAGTTTTCTTGATGGCCTTGAAATCTACATTGCCACCCTTTGAGTTTCCTGTCGATTTTTATCGATATTATCGATACTTTTACTTGCTTAGACTAGCTCATCGATGACTTTTCAGCTTGTTAAGCAGTTCTACGTATTCCAGTTCCATTTTAATTACTGCGTTGCTAACTATACTTATTAAAATGGTAAATTTAACGCACAATAATCATACTATATAGTAGATCAGGGGTGCGCAGCGCCTATGCACACGACGCACATTTGTTTTTGTATTGCACATAGCAAATGGAAGTGTATGATGCTTATGCCAACCATACACGGGCCGATTTTAGCACAATCGGTTGCGGCAACCAGTTGTCACTCAAATTGGGTCTTTGCCTCGCACGCCGCAATCAGATCAGCCAACTTCGTAGCACAACTCGAGAAATGGCGTCGGCAAGTGCCGAATTGATAAACAATTGATAAACTAATTATTGTAACTAACTGGTTTATTTAAATATATTAAGTAAACAAAAAACCAAAAATTTAGAAAAAAATTTTAAAATTTTGAATTTGTTAATAATAACAACAAAAAGAAATTCTGAATATCCAATAATGTCATTATTTTCTGCGAAACAATGCCGCTTATCAACGGCAGCAAAAGATCTTCAAATGTTTCGCACAAAACAACAGACAAGTACCAGGCGAACAAAAAAAACAGTAGCGAAAAAACCAAAACGAAAAGGGAGACGCCCACAAAGATGTACACAACTATGCACAACTATAGCCCAACTATAGCAAACCCACCCCCGAACCTGAAGCAGAGCTCTGCAAGTGTTTTGCATACAACGAACAGCATTTGAACCAGGCGATCAGCGAAAACAGTAGCAAGAAAGTACAAAACCAAAGGGAAACGCCCACGAGTTGTACCAATCGAGTTGTGCGTTGTCCAACTACACCACAACCAGTTGTGGCAACTCGCTGCTCGTATCAAAAGGTTTTGATACAGAATTCAGTTGGCCCAACATTGTATCAACCGTTCCAATTACATTGCAATCGGTTGCCGCAACCCGAAAAACTCACTCAAGTTGGGCAACTGAATTGGCGCGTGTATGGTCCGGGTTACACATAGGTAAGCTTCTGGTGCACATTGAGAAATTACACAAACAATTTTTCACTTTTCGCTTTCCGTCAACTTTCGTTGCTGGCAATCCAAAAACAATTTTACTGCTTCGTTTTTTCGGTGTTAATCCGAATGTATTTTGTTGTTGGCTTATCATTTATGATGCACTGAAAAACGAAAAGCTTCACTTCGTTGTGAACCGTCGGACGCATGTGTTCTATTCACATTTTTTGAATTGTCATTTCGTTTTTTCACTACTAAAACTATCATTAACAAAAATTAAAATAAATATTGATGAATTTTTAAATCACCATTAATCATAAGCATTTTCCATTATTTTTACTTTTTTGACGAAACATGTTCCTATTTTTTTCTGTGTACACATTGAAATAAAAAAAAAAGTTTGTTCCATGTTTCTTTCTTTTTCTTTTTATTTTCTTCTTTCTTTTATTTGTATTGATGCGTGCACATCCATAAGGCAGATTTGCGCACCCCTGTAGTAGATTATAGAATTGAAATCGTCAACATTTCCTACTGCAATTCCAACGAAAAACACTTTAGTTTATGTAATTAAAATCTAATTTTTATTATGCCGTCTCAGTAACTCCGGCAAATGAGTGCAATCATTGAGTTGCCAATGACAGTTCTTTCCCAATCTTATGTCCTTCTCCTGGCCAAGCTGCACAAGGTAACCCCTTCCATTTGTGAGGCAGTAGCTGCTGGAGTTGCTGCTGGGTGCGTTGAGCAACATGTAGGTCTTTGCGTCCGTGCGTTGCAGCAAGTTGACAAACCAAGTGGCATGCAGCTCGCAGGCGCTGTCCAGGCGCAGCCAGTTGTGAGGCGACTCCAGCACCTGCACTTGCCACATGCTGCAGTTGCTGTTGGCGCCCAGCTCCAAGGCCTCACCCGGCAGAGCATACAGCTGCTCCCTGTCATGTTTCAGGCATAGCCAACGACTCTTCACCAAGTCGATCAGGTAGCCCGGCAAACTCTGCAGCATATTCTGCAGCTGATTGTTGTTCCACTGCCCATCCGCTTGCAGCTGACGCAGCGTCAGCGCAAACTGTGGCAGCAACATGTTGTCGCTGTGCAGCCGCTGCGAGCGTCGCAGCTGCCAATAGAAACTGATCCAGAGGCACAGTTTCAACGGATTGCCCGAATCCCTGCTAGGGCTGAGCTGCTGCTGCAGTTGCCCCAACTCCAGCCCACTTTTGGGCGTCTCCAGGAAGCGCACATTCCAAGCCAGTCGCTGCTGTTGCCTCGCACTGAGAGTCTCGCTCAGCTGCCTTGTCCAAGCATCGAACTGGACACTGCTGCCGTTTAAATGCTGCAACACGGCCCTGACCAGCTCAGGCCTAAAGCTCGCCTGTGTTTTGGCCAAGAGTATGGCCAACAATGGCAGCCAAAGCTTAACACACAACTGAGCAACCATCTTCTAGCGAAAGTGTTCGCAAACTGCCGCCAACTTCCTCATGTGCTTCAGTTTATAAGGTCGTACAGAGTATTATGAGTTCGACGTGCAGTTCGTAACACAAGCTATTATAAATTTGATATATTACTAGGAATCTAGAATCTAGCAGAGTATTAGAAACCTAGGTGCATTTATGGATATTGAATGTGAAACTAGCAAAAAAATATTTAATAGACTATAAATAGGAAGATTTCGATACAATCAGTCAAAAGTTTCCTTAGGGGTTGTCTACATATTACCCAAGAATATAAACTCATATTCTTGACTTTATATTCTTTGAATATTACGTAATCATCATGGGGATATGGGGGGGGTCAGCCAAAGATTACTCTTGATTACATAGGGGGGAGGGTCCCTGGCATATGATTATGTAATCTATCTAAGAGCCTTCTTTCAATCAATTTTGTTTTTAAATTTCGGAAGAAATGAATATTGAATGATTACGTAATCATAGGATGGGAGAACTGCCAAATGTATACGCTTGGTTATATGGGGAGGAGGGTATTAAAATCGGGCAAAAATGTGATTACGTAATATATGGACGACCCCTTAGAATATAAGTAAACTATAATTTTTAATTTTTTTTTAAATTTGCAGCGCAACTTTAATTTTTTCATTTTTTTTTCGTATAATCTTTCTGTTGTTCACAAAATAACTTAAATTAAACTTAAACTCTATTGACGACAACTACTTGATCTAAACAAATTCAGGTCTGGTTAAGTTATAAAAACGATTAAAACTTGTAATTTCTGGTTACTGTTAGGGTATACAAGCTGTCGACTAGCACAAAGAGCGCTTCCTCCGAATTGTCGGCTTATCTTTGGGTGTGTTTTGTTTAAGGGGGCAGAACTTATCAGTTGCAATGTTGTTGCACTTTTGCCGGGGTGAATGTACCTCTATTTTGGAATTACGTAAGCCTCCAGCTAATTAGGCTCTTTGCTGATTCTTTAAGGTCACATGCCCGACTACAAACTGGTCACAGCCGTGCCCGTGGTTGTGCTGGATGAGGAGCACAAATTGGCCGGAACAGCCGGGACAACAGCTGCTGAGATGAACAGCGACGCCGGCAGCAACATCAGCGCAAGCAGCGCTGCCAGCGCAGGCAGCGCCGCCTCCTTGGCCAGCACCACGCGAAATGGTGAGTACCGCACCCAGTAAAATACTTAAGAGCCCGCAACAGAAATAGACTCGAAGCCCCCAAAGCCGTAAATGCCCTGAAATTGATTTTTAAATGATGTGCCGCCTTGAGTGTTATCAAATGTATCTTTATCTGTGAGTGAGTATCTGTAGCGCTTGGCGCTTCGCATTTAATTTACGAGCACCCAAATTGTGGCTAAATGGAAAGCCATCTCAAGTATTAGAGATGCCCCATAAATTAGCTGGCGAAACTGTGAGTGTTGTCAAGTGGCTGCCAGTGCTAATTTTGTAACGTTCTTTAATTGACATACGTAAATCTTCCTGTTCGTCCTGAATGATGAATTAGGTTTATGGAAAATGAGCAGAACACATCTAAATTTGTCATAAAACATAAAGACAAAGCTCTATGCGAAAGAGAAGAGATTTCATAAGTTAGATTGTCGTTAGACCAACTTTAGAGTCATTTTTAAAGGTTATCCGATTTCAAAAGGATGACAAAGGATGAAAAACTGCAACCTGCTAAAGACAAACAACCTTTTGTTATATATACCATCTAATTAACTTTGCCTGCTCGGAAGGTATGTAGTTGGTACGCAGTCTTAACCCCCTTTTCCCCACTCCGGGTCAACCTTTTAGCCAGCTGGTGAAAAGTAGAATAAAGTCAATTTTCCACCGTTCGCTGATTTTGGCTGTTGCCCCAATACATTTCCGCATCTGTCAACGCATCGACAACCGCGAACCGCTGACAATTGTCAACGATATTGGGATGAGTGTGTTGGTGTGGGCCGTACACACATGTATCTACCAACCTACTTATATAGCGCACCCTGAAATACCGTATTGACCCGATTTTGCATTGTAATGCGATCCGTGGCAGCAACTGCGAATGGCACTGGAACTGTAACTGGGATTGGGATTGGGATGGTAGTCGCAATGGTACGAGCATTGTATCTTTTATGGCCGGTCTGGGCCCACGGACGAGTGCGGTTTCGGTTACGGCCCTAAAGCCCATAAGCGACCAAGTGTGACAAAGCTGGGCATTATGTGATCCATTTGACTGCTGCCATTGAGTGATGATTCGCAATGTATTCGCCGAACTGGAAGAGTTATGTGACGTCTGCTGAAATGCTGTGGTCTGCCCCGGCCCGGCCCGGCCTCGGCTCGGCTCGTTATGCAGCTGATGGGATTATTACTCAGGCTGCCAGCTAAACAGCAACTTACACACAAACGGGTAGAGCAAAGAAAGCTGACAGTCTGCTGTATAAATGCAAATGCTGCACAGAAACTCTGAAGAGAGACAGCGACAGAATATACATATACTGAAGATTCTTAGGGAGAGAAATACATTCTAGAAAGAAGTATCTAAGAATGCAGAAATGATTAGGAGATACTCATACAATATTCTGAGACATTTTGATACAATTTATCCCATAGTGCGTTCAATTCAGCTTGTGAATTGACGTATTTCAGTTCAAACTAAATGATATACTTTATAATATTGTAGTAGGTACCTTTAGGTGAGAAGTATTTACACTTCTTAACTATTCACATTGTTGCTCTTAAATCTAATTAAGAATTATCTACTTTGTTAACAGCTGTGAATATAAATAGCTTTATGTTTATAACTAGCAAAGGAATAATCCAGGAAACATTATACAATTTTGTTTCCTGAATAACTGCTGTGCTTATTAACCTATTGACTTGAAATTTTGACAGTGGGTTAAGAGTTACACAATCATTATACATGCCAATTTCCAAAGCTATATCTTTAAAATTGTTGCTGTAAAGCGTCTTTATCGAATTTGGGGGGTGCGGGAGGGAAATATCTGAAATCTGAAATAGCTTTGATATGCGTGTGGTATAAGGAAACTAAAAGTTTGGAGAGAGATAGAGCGAGAGAGAAAGAGAGAGAGATAAAGCGAGAGAGAGAAAAGATAGAGAGATAGGGAGACAGATCGCCCTTCTCTGCGATTCTCAAGAATTAAAGGGAGTCCACTACACTACACTAAGTTTGGTGTCTTATACAGACGGACAGACGGATAGGCCCAAATCGACGCGGCTATATAGAAACTGTTCTAGAATATATATACATTATAGGTTCGTAGATGTCTTCTCCTGCCTACAGGCACTAAGAAAGCTAATAACAAAGGCTTTACTTTAAATATATCACTTTTATTAATTTAAATGTTGAATACAGAACTTTTCTATCGATTTTGAACAAAAGTGCTTCTTAATTAACTTCTGAAATTATCATAATACAGAAATGATATGCTAAAATTCCCATATTTATGTATTTTTATTACATTTCTGCATTACTTATTTCTGCTTATTCTTATATAGCATATATGCAGTTTCTCTTTATATGTTTTGATATTTGTTCATTTTGTTCTGTTGACATCAATTCTTCACGTTAACTTTTAACTCACTGACCAATTTATATGCTGGCCGTGCCATAAGATTGGCCAACAAGTTCAATAACCATGTCATGGGAAACGCAATCACAACATTTGCATAATATGCCACTGGCCGCTGTTCCAGTTGCCGAACCGAACCGAACCGAACCGATCGGATCGGATCCGAGCCGAATCCGACCCAGAACATGTGCAAGAGCAACATGGGATGGGATGGGATGGGATGGGGATGGGATGGACAAGAGCAACATCGGCCATTAGCAACAATAATAAACAAAGAAATAAAAGTGAGGCATGCAATAATATCTCACGTACGAGTTGGAATTGCACAAATTCTTCGATCCAGATCGGCCTATAACGGTTGAACGAGGGGGCTTCGGGGGTAGCGGGTAACCAAAGGAATCGAGTGAAGATCGATAATCGGGCTGCGAAATAAATCAAGCCGATGGGGAAACATGTAATAAGCGATAATCCAGCATAAATGCGCATGCGTGCAGCGCCAAAAGGAGAGGAGCACAACCAGATGGAGAAGTCGATGGAGTTGGAGATGGGAATGGAAATGGAAATGGAGATGAAGATGGAGATGACGACCAAACCCAGCGCCAGGGTAAAATTATAGCATTTATGTTGTGCCGACTGCCAACTGGCAACTGGCAACTGCCAACTGACGATCGCCGATCGCCGATTGCCGACAGCTGGGCGAGAAGATTTCTTAAGTTGGCGCTTATTGATTTCTCATGCTGCTGTTGTCCTCCACTGAGAGAAAAACTGATCAGTTTTAATTAAATATTATGTAACACCAAAGAAGATAAAGTCATATAAAATGAGGGTACATTCGCATGAGTCCCCACATAGAAAAATGTATCGTTGTATGAGATGCGCCTTCTGTATGACTTTATATTCTTTGGTAATACACACTCGATTGATCTTCTTCCTTATCATTTAATATAAAGGCATTTAAGCGTATATACTATTGACAATTTGTCTAATAGGAAAGATCTAAGGCAGAACATTGGAAAAACTTGGCATGAAATGCCAACAAAGCTAATTTATTATATATAATTACTCTTGGAATACATTAATTATGTTCGAGAAGAGTTTATAATAGATAAACAAAGGAAATGGCATAACAATTATAGCCAAAATTGTATTCAAGTTTTATAAAGAATTGGTTTTGAATTTGTGTATATTTTGTCCTGACGAATTTGGAACTTATGAAACAGATTGCTCCGGCAGTTTTCAATGATTCAAAGTTTCCAAGATTTCAAAGATACTAATGTAATGATTTCAAAAAAAAAAACCAGTCTTGGTTTATCCTACACTGTTTGAAAGTGTTCAGGATGTGCTCTAACTGGATATAGAATCCCAGAATCCCTTCTGTACCTTTCTATAGAAATAACCAGCACTACAAGCTCAAGTTTCCTAAACTGATATTTCTGGATTATAAAAACTGTTTCGGTGCGAGTATAGTTTTAGCTATTTGTTCATTTCAAGAAGTGTTTCAAAGTATAAAAGGCTGGAAGTCCGTTGCGATATGAAACTGGTTTGCTGCTTTAAAAATAATGATGATAATAAACATATCACAGTTTATAATATGTCATATTTAAGAGCACATTTGATGACTTATTTTTATATTTAAATATTTAAAAGTTAATTTGTTGAAAAGCTTTGTATTTTTTACAAGTGTAGCTGCTTGTTCAGCTGATTCGCAGCTTGTAATCGGAATCAAAATCGGAGCCCGTTTCGTGGCCATAATTTGAGAGCTGATGAAAGCAATTTGCAGCTATTTCTGCGACGCGTCGTTTGTTCAGCCGCTTGACCTTGGGGCGGCACATTTGGTGAACCTTTTTAAGTGTATAGAGAAGTGTATGCTGGCTGGCTTGGGCACTAATTAAAACCAATTAAGATTGGCATTAGAATGACACACACAAAGGCGCAACGAACTCGCAGCTGAATCGTCTCCGACATGCGATGCAGATGGCAATGAAGATGGCGATGGCGATGGCGATGCTACCTTCTAGACATGGACAGAGTCATGAATGACTGAATGACACCTGATAATGCTCTGACTTGGAGCCTGGGCTTTGTTTGCAATTCTTGAAATAAATGGCTGGGAATGCCATCATCAAATGGTTGAGGTGGGGCGGGCGGGCAGACGAGGCAGAGTCAACGTTTCTGCCACATTATTTGAATTGTTGTGGCATCGCAGAGCAAATCGTTGGGAGGAATCATCACAAAAATGATTATATGCCTGGTGAAAACACTTTAGAATAGCTGGGGAACTGCAGCTGCAGATCGACTACGATATGCAAAGTGAAATGTAAACGAACCAAGACTATATATCCTCGGATGCCAAGGCTGCTAATAGAGTGGCATTATGGCCAAGGAGTTCAGCTCTGCCAAGTACTGAAAAGCGGTCTAAACACATGAAGCTTAGATACATTTATGCATCAATAAGTTACAACTGAGAATTCCAACCTCTTATGAGCTTCTAATCTTCTATAAACTTCAAGTATTTAGACTTGAATCAAATGTAGCATGACTTGCTCCTTCGAGAGGAAGATAAAGATAAAAACGTAAAGATATTTGAATGCTATTCTGTTTCCAGGCCAATCATTTTTCAACTCGCTATTCCGAATCCAACATATTCAAAAATTTATTAAATATTATCGAAAACTAAATCGATTTTCATGCGGAATATTTTATATTTTATTTCTTCATATTTTTAGCTCTAGGTGCATTTCTTGTTTAAATTGTAATTTAAATACTCTAAATTCTAAAATTTTGCTGTTTAATGTTTAAAGTTTACCTATTTGGAAAATTTAGCAAAGAAAATTTTAGAAAAAATTGAACAACAAAAATATTTAAAAACAAGAACGGAAGGCTATCTTCGACCCTAGCAGGAATTAATTGATTAAGTTTTAATGGAAGCCAGTTGTCCGATTTTTGCATTTCCCGATCGTTCCTATGGCAGCTATATGATATAGTAACCCGATTTTCATCAAATTTGGTCAGACTGTATAAATTCATAAGAGACTCGGTTGGGATGAGTTTGGTGAGGATATCTTTATAAACAACAAAGATTTTCATACAAAACATAGTTTTCTAATTTTGATCGCCCTTCTCTGCGATTCTCAAGAATTCAAGGGACCCCACTACAATTTATCATTTTGGAGGTATTTTTCTTTTTGTGAATAGCAATAGCTTATTTTGGAGGTTCACTTTAGTGTGTGTGCGTGTGTGTGCGTGTGTGTGAGAGAGAGAGAGGGAGAGAGAGAGAGAGAGAGAGAGTGAGAGAGAAAGAGAGTGAGAGTGAAAGAGAGAGAGCGAGAGAGAGTGAGAGAGAAAGAGACAAAGAGAGAGAGAGAGAGAGAGAGAGAAGCAGAGAGCTCTGAGAGAGAAAAAGAGAGAGAAAGAGAGAGGGAGAAAGAGAGCGAGAGAGAGAGAGAAAGAGAGCGAGAAAGATATAGAGAGACAGATCGCCCTTCTCTGCGATTCTCAAGAATTAAAGGGAGTCCACTACACTACACTACCCTAGCAGGCATTAATTTAGTTTGCATGAAATATTTGTACAAACAAAAAGTTTGATATAGCGATATAGTTAGATTTTGACCAAATTTGGTCAGATTGTATAAACTCTCTAGAGACTCTGTTTGGGAAAGTGTGGTAAACTAAATATTGATAAATAGAGCATTTAAAATCACAGAAACTAAATTAGTTTTGATATTTTATTAGCTAGCCAATACATTATAATAGCTCATAAATCGAACAAATCTTGCTGCATTAGGTTTGCTTCTATTACAACAATATTTAACTGCATTGCCTTAGAAACTGGCCAGAATGTTTTAGCCATGCTCTGGCGAGAAGTTGCTCCACTCCGCCAGCAGAGAGATGCTGCTTCCCCGCCAGCCCCGCTCGGCTAGCATGTGTGCCGGCAAATTGCAACAAAGCCATCTCCAAGCCAGTCTACGGTCCTCGGTTCTCGGTCGTCGGTCTTCGATCCTCTGACCGGGCCAGGCCTGGCGGGCATTTGACACCGTCTTGAAAGTTAAGTGGGTGTAGAATTTGTGGCATGTGGCCGGCGGTCGTTGTTGATTCTCGGCGGAGGCTGTCATATAATTGATGCCAGCGCCATTTGCTATTATTGTTTAACACTCTCCCGGGCCAACTAACCAGCCAGTCCAGCCCCAGCCACAGCCCCAGCCACAGCCCCAGCCCCCCAAACTGATTGCAAACGGCACCGCGTGCTGAAAACTTTAATCAAAGGCAAATGGGCAGAGCAGGCGGCGGCGGCGGCGGCAGAAGACTGGCGGAACAAAGTCGGTCAGGCCTGGGTGGAGCTGTGGCTTAAGCTGGAGCTGGGGTTGGTTCAACTGTCAACCTGAATTCAGGCTGGCAGCACCGTATCATCGCCCGCTACGCTGCACCCACACATTTGGCCGGAACGCGCCCCGCGGCAGCGACTGACTGCGACTGCGACTGCAGCCTATTAAACATCTTTGGCACGAGTCAGGCCAGCAGATGCAGATGCAGATGCAGCTGGAGTCCAAGTCGAAGTCAAAGACTCTGGCACTGCAATTCGATAACCAATTCTATGCCTGGCCATGAGCACGAAGCGCACTTAATGTCGCTGATGAAAATAGCATTCAAAATTTTATTGAGTCCATAATGCGGCTGAGGCCATGGCAAATGCGTGTAGGTGCTGCATCTAATTCCTTTGTGCATGTTTTATACTAATTGTTTAGACTGCCCTCTCTCTCTCTCTAACACCCCCGCCCCCGCCCGAGCGTTCTATTACTTAGCCTTTGATAAATATGGGACAAGCGCATAAATTTATTTACTAACGAGCCAAAACTCGGACGGCAACTGGAAAAACTCCACTCTGGATGCATTTTTAAGTGTTGCCAATTGCTGTTAAACCAGATCGTAAAAATATTTTACGACGTTATTAGATTGCCCACATTAAGGACTCTGAGGGGCCATTCTCTGATTGGTTATGCACCGTTTGTAATTGAGGTGTGTTTAGTGTGTAATAACTGAATACCTCAACAGAGTTACGACTCTAGATGAGCTTTTAAGGCTCCCCCAACGATGCTAGATCTGGAGAATTGGAATTTGTTTATAACTTTCGGACGTTGATGTACTAACGAACAGTACATACAAGTGGCCCAAGCGGCTTATTATCAGTTTGCGATTGTTTCCTTAAATATTCTTGATAGAGGTCAAGTCAAGTCAAAAATTATGTTGTTTCAGTATAGGTTTTCGATCCCAAATAATGTAATTTATAATTGTGTTTCCTATAGCGAGTTAACAAGGCCGTTGTAGTTCATTTTAATAAAATAATATCACATTCTTTATTACAATTTTCCTCCTTTTGTTATGCCTTCTTATGTTTGTTTTATTTATTTCAAATTTGCCCCAAGAACATTCATTAAATTTTATTACATTAATTGGCGTAGTAGATAGTAAAAGTTTCACATTTAAGCCTTATTTTTAGAAATGCTGTCTATCAATAGACACAACTGAAGTTTATCTTTCTATAAAGAAAATATTAAATGTTATTGTTCTCGTTGAAAATGCAGCCAAATATCTAAAATAGTCCCGAGACTGTTAAACTTTCCTTCATATTTGTGCGCCCTTCTCTGCGATTCTCAAGAATTAATGGTAGTCCCACACAATTGCCTATTTTGGATGTCTGCAGTTGATCGTTCTTCAATGGGATTATCTAAAAATAGGACGACTTATTACATCCGCAGAAATTGCAGGAACAGATGTTTATATACACTGAATCATTTTTATAAAAAACAATGAAAATGTGAGTAAGAATGTTTCTTTAAGTAGCTATAAAGTTGGCTTTTCTGGATTTTATAGTTCCTGAGATGGCAGACTGATTGAAGATCAATTTACTTGGCTCTTGGTGCTTATAGAGTCGTAGTTATTTCAGCTTGATACTCATATTAAGTTCTGTTTAACCCTATGTTATACAATTTTACATGTTATATGAGAACCACAGCAAAAGAAACACACAAAAAGTATCAGAATTCCTAAATTTCTTAAAACAATCTCTCAATTTATGCTGCTGACATCATTTTATATACTCGCATCATCTGATTTAACAGCAAAAACGTCATAACATGAGATGAAAGACATTAAATAGCATTTTATTAAGTATATTTATGATAACAATTATATTTAAAATTGCATTAATACGATAATTTGTTGATTAGCAATAAAGTAACAATTAAATACGATATTTTAACACAAGCCCTCGCCGTCCTCCTCCTGCTCCTTGGATACGCTAGTGTCACCAGGTTTCTTTACCACTTCTAGGGTTTGTGGTAATGGAATGTTCTTGGCTAAAATGGAATACTCGACATCCATGTGTCGAATGAATGGAGACGCCAGCATTCTGGCAGCCAGCTCGGCATCCTCATCGTCAAATGCTTGCAATAATGTTTCCAACGTGGACACTTCTTGGGGCTCACAGCAGGCGCCCCACTCCTTGAATGACTTTTCCGCCTCCACCGGATCGCCCAGGCCCAACTGCACCAAGACAAGCGCCACAACCAAACGTCCAATGAGACCATAAGATTCAGTCTGCTGATTCAGGCCAATTTCCTTTTTAAGCGCCACTGCCGCCTCATCGTAACGCCTTAGCTTGACCAATAGTCTTGATACTTTTGAGCAAAACTCGGCTGCTTGTCTTGTGGAGTCCTCAATGAGTATAACCTCCACGGCGTGCTGATAAAAGCGTAAAGCGATTTCTGGATGTTTTTGCTCCGTTAACTTGGCTGCCTTGTCCAAAGCTGAGGCGGCTGCCTCTGGCGAGCCATGCTGCTGATACAAACTGCAGGCCTTGTTGGCATACTCCTCGCATTCTGGCAGCCTGTCCGTTTCCTTGCACAGCAGGACTATCTGCTCGTATCCCTTGGCTGCATGGAACCACGATTTGTTGTGTTTGTAACTATCGATGGCCTTCAACCAGCACTCCTTGCTTTTATCAAACGACTTTGCAATTCGATATGCGGTGGCTGCCTTCGCGTACTCATCGGCGGCACTGTCATAGTCTGGCGCCCACTTTAATAGCGACACTTTCAGGCTCTTTTCGGCCGTGCGGACAAGTTCCTCCGCCTCGGCAATTTTTTTAGCAGCCATCGACATTTTTTCTTTCTGATGACAAAAATCAATTGTTGTTTACGTGTTCGGTGTGACAGCAGACTGTGAATACAAAAATACTGACTCAGATATACTGATACACAAAAATACTGAAGCAAGTGAATTAATCGATAAATTGCCAGCGATACTTTTGCTGAGAGAAGCGCGCGCATGTGACGTCACTTGAATAATGTATTTTTAAATAAAGAATATACTATATAAATTGATTGAAAATGAATGAATTTAATATGCATTAATTGTTTCATTATTTTAAAAAGCAAAACGGTATATACACTTATCAAAAATGTTTTGCACTGCGAAATTTAAATAATATTTTTAAACAAATAGGATTTTTAAGTATTGTGTTATAAATTGAATTTTTAAACAATTCTTACAACAAGAAATATGTGTATAATGAAAACGCTCCCATAGAATAATTCATTGTTGGACAGTGTTATGGGGAAAGTCCCAGCTCAGCTCGCCGCAACACTTGGCCTGTCAGGCCCACTTCATTCAAGCTGCGGTTGTGGCAACAACAATCGACACATCTCCCGAGCCGACCTTTGTTGTGGTCTGAGGTAACCCGATGCCGTTGACGAGCACGTGGCCAGCTGGCAGCCACAAAGGGATGGGCGACAGCCTGGACAAGGTCCAGGTTGAGGTTCAAACGCGAACAATTCGATATGCATGCGATGTGCGGTTGGTGGGGGGGCTGTCAAGGCTGTCAAGGCGGCATTTGGCAGTGAGGTGTTGGGATTTATTGAAGCATTATAATTAAGTTAGAAAATGAGTTTCTGATTCAGCTCCTCTCTAACTCTTGTTGCAGTGTTCACCTGGGGCAAGCGCATGAGTCGCAAACTGGATCTGTTGAAGCGCAGCGAATCCCCCGCCGCCGCCAACACACACAAATCGCACACGGATCTGCGGAGTCTGTTCCATTCGCCAACGCACCACAAGTCCAACAATGCGAAGGCAGCAGCAACGCCTACTGGAGCCTATCAGAGCAGCACGCTCAAAAAGTGCAAGTCGGGTCCCATTGAAACTATCAAGCAGCGTCAGCAACAGCAGCAGCAACAGCAGCAACAGCAACAGCAGCAGCAGTTCCAGCAGCAACTGCCACAGGATGTGGCAAGCAGGGGCAGCCAGAGTGCACAGTCAACGCCGACGCATCAGTACCAGCCAGTGGCACGCCCACAAAAGGCGCTCAAGAATTTCTTTCATCGCATTGGCTCCACTGGCATGCTGAACCATCGCTCGCACAACCTGCTGAAGGCCTCCGAGGCATCGCAGCAGGCAACGCCAGCGAGCCAAACGCTGTACCGGAGCAGCTCCACCAGCCAGCTGTCGAGCTGCTCCTACATCAAATGCGATGATCCCACCGAGGGCATTAATCTGCACAGCCAGCAGCAGCGACAGCATCTGCAACGGCAGCAACATCAGCAGCAGCAGCAGCAACACTTGCCGCGCATATCCAGCCTCAAGTCCAGCAGTTGCGATGATATTGCCAAGGTGAGCAGTTGCCTCACGGCCAGCAGCAGCGGTGGCAGCACAGCCGGCAGCAGCATTGGCTCGCCGCCCAGTGGCGCTGCTGCCGGTGGCAATGGCGGTCAGCAGGATGCCGCACGTCGTGGCGCCTTTCCCTATGCCTTCCTGCGCTCGCGGCTCTCGGTGCTGCCCGAGGAGAACGGCGGCTCTGTGCTGCTCAAGCAGCAGCAACTGCACCAGCAGCAGCAGCAGCAGCGCGAGCAACTGCAGCGGGAGGCGGCCGCAGTAGCAACATTGCAAATGCAATCGCCGCTGCCGCAGCGCCGCTCGCCGGAACAGCAGCTGGCGCATGTGACGCGGAATGACAGCATCTCGTCCAAGGACTGGGAACCACTTTACCAAAGATTAAGTAGTTGTCTGAGTTCAAATGAGTCGGGCTATGATAGCGATGGTGGCGGCGCCGGTGGTGCCGGCACGGCTGGTGTCCGTCTGGGCAATAATCTTAGCATCTCTGGCGGAGATACAGAATCTATTGCCTCGGGCACACTCAAGCGCAACTCGCTCATCTCGCTCAGCTCCTCGGAGGGCCTCGGCCTGGGCTCCTCCGTCCGCAACAGCATTTGCAGTGCACCCGTCTCCCTGGGCGGCTATAACTACGACTATGAAACGGAGACCATCCGACGGCGCTTCCGTCAGCTCAAGCTGGAGCGCAAGTGCCAGGAGGACTACATCGGACTGGTCCTGTCTCCCAAAATGGTCGTCACCAACAACAATGAGCAGCAGTACCGCTACCTCATTGTCGAGCTGGAGCCCTACGGCATGGCCCAGAAGTAAGTACCAAGCGAATCCTAAATAAGTTGGCTTTTATATCATAACCTCAAACAAATCTATTGCTAACTTATGTATAAACTTATAGTATAAAGGCATACGAATTATTGTCTATCTATCTATCTATCTATCTATCTATCTATCATAACCCCAAAGTATAAAGTATAAAGGCATACGAATTATTGTCTATCTATCTATCTATCTATCTATCTTTCTATCTATCTATCTATCTATCATAACCCCAAAGTATAATATAAAGGCATACGAATTATTGTCTGTCTATCTATCTATCTATCTATCTTTCTATCTATCTATCTATCTATCTATCTATCTATCTATCTATCATAACCCCAAAGAAAGCTATTGCAAACTTATATATAAAGGCATACTAATTATTCCCTTGATTTTTATTGTCATCTTTTAAAATAATATCAGTCGAAGTCTATTTATTACATATCTTCACTAAATTAGCCAGTTTTAATAGGCATTAAAGAATTTTAACATATTTCTTCTAATGGGAAAGTCTACAATAAACTTAGAAGCTGATTTCATATATGAATACAATATTTCTTTATTCAATTCAGTTATTCAATTATTTCAAGAATTTGTCATACTATTTTATACATTTTATTCCATTTAATCTTTCTGTTATTTATGAACAACTTTTATTAAACTTTAACTATATTAACAAGAACTACTTAATCTAAAAGATTCCGATTAAGATTTAATCTGCTTATTAATATTTCAGGGCTTTGAAATAGTCTTACCTCAGCTTGAATATATAGTATTTAATAAGAAATATATATGCTCAGTATTAGTAAAGGTGTCTTAAAAAGTGAGAACTATAACCATTTCCCAAGTTTTCGATTTTATTGGTTTCCAATCAATACCATCAAAGGCTCTTAAGAAACCATTAAAGATCTTATATCTTGAAGTTAACCAAATATATTTTTATAGAGTTTATTAACTTTTTGGCAACTGGTTGGATTCAAGGCTCGCTTTGTAGTAGAAATAGGTTGGAATTTCCGATTCAACACAGATTAGTTCCCATATTATATACAATTATTACCTTAAAGGACACACATAACCTAAAAAAACATAAAGTTAAGCTTATATGTAAGGAATCGCATCTAATATATATATATATATATGTGCTCAACCTGTTTCTCCTCCACAGGGACGGACGCCTACGGCTGGGTGATGAGATTGTGAATGTGAATGGCAAACATTTGCGTGGCATTCAATCCTTTGCCGAGGTGCAGCGTCTGCTCAGCAGCTTCGTGGAGAACTGCATTGATCTGGTCATAGCGCACGACGAGATTGCCACTGTGACCGACTTCTATACCAAAATCCGCATCGATGGAATGAGCACGCAGCGGCAGAGGCTCAGTTATGCGCAGCGCACGGACAGCCTGAGCAGTCTGCAGAGCCTGCAGCTGCAGGTGGAACATGAGCAGGAGCAGGAGCGGGAACTGGAACGGGAACGGGAGCGGCCACAGGATGCAGCCGCACCGGAGGCGGATGGCGAAGATCAATGCGATGCACGCTCGCTGGCCAGCGTTAGTACAATACCCACGCCCATGCCGCTGATGCAGCATCGTCGCAGCTCCACGCCCCGCCCCTCGCTGGACGTGAGCGCGTCGGAGCACGAGCTGTTAAGGCGGCGAGCGCGCAGCTCTTCAGGTCAGCGCAGCTTGGCTCTAACGCCGACACCGCTCTTTAACCAACAACTAAACACTGACACCACCAACTCCACCACCACCAACAACAACACCACTGTTAACACCAATAACGACTCCTATACGCCCGTGTATGCGAATCGGGCGGCCAGCGTCTGTGTGGCCTCCTCGCTGGCCGACGATGAGAAGTGGCAGCTGCTGGCACGTAAACGCTGCTCCGAGGGCGCCGCCCTGTCCACGGATCCGGCCACAGGCCAGCAGTTTGGCCAGCGCACCCATTATGCCCGCAATTCCATAAATCTAACCAATTCGCATTATCGCTCGCTGAGATTTGCCCATTCGCGTCTCAGCTCCTCGCGCCTCAGTTTGTTCATGCAGACGCCGGCAGCAGGAGCTGCAGCGGGAGCAGGAGCAGGAGCTAACAATCTAACCGAGGCCAATATAACAACTACAACAACTGACACCCCAACAACAAAACCAACAACTGATCTCACTAATAATACGGTCCCAACGCAGCAGCAGCAGCAACAACAACAACAACAACAACAACAACAGCAACACCATTCATTATATATCAAGCACACGCCAAAAAGCGTTTCATTATTTGCGCCTAATCCATTTCTTAATTCCTGCTCCACTGCATCATCCTCATCAGCATCGGGAACAGGCTCATTGGCGCCTCCCGCCGCCTCCCTAATGCATCATCGTCCATCGCTGCCAGTGGCCAAGCTAACCATACGGGACGAGGAAATGGCCGAGGTCATACGCGCCTCGATGACCGAGGGTGAGCCTAACATCCTAACACCCACACACACCCACACACACACACACAAAAGATGACACCACCAGCTCATTATTTACTCCATCCTTAGGCAATGGACGCTGCACGCCCAAAATAATAACCTTCTTCAAGGGACCTGGCATGAAGTCCTTGGGCTTTAGCATCGTGGGCGGCCGCGACTCACCCAAGGGCAATATGGGCATCTTTGTAAAGACAGTGTTTCCCTCGGGCCAAGCTGCTGATGATGGCACGCTGCAAGCGGGTAAGTTACTCATTATATCCATTTCATCACTTTCTGAACTACATTTATACAATATTTCCATCAGGTGACGAGATTGTTGAAATCAATGGACACTCCGTGCAGGGCATGAGCCATGCCGAGACAATTGGTCTCTTCAAGAATGTGCGCGAGGGCACACTTGTGCTCCAGATCTTAAGAAGAAAGTAAGAGGCTGCAAAGGAATCTTCAAAGGAATTGTACTGATCTGTCTATCTTTTCATTTCAGATTACAAAAGGCAAAATCAATGGGCACCTAAAACTGCAGATCAATTGCATATAACACAATACAATATAATACTTACATATCGACTATATTTGTTAGCTATATTTTATATAGAAACCTATTGTTAATACCTGAATAACAACCAACACACAGTTCGTTTAACTAAGTTAAATGTACATTGAAACTCTTTAATTTAATTCTAGTAGTTCTTGTAAACGTACAAAGCCCTCATGAAATGCACTCTACATATAAATATGTACCTATATACATACATATTCACATATGTATATCACTATATATATATACTATATAGTTATCTTCGTTTATACCATATAAGCCTATAAATAAACTAATTAAATGGATTCACAATTTTAAATTATAATTATTTGCATAGTTCTTGAAAATAAAAACTTAAATGTGTACCTATGAAAAGTATTTACCATTTCATGAAAATATACCTATTGCCCGTTTCTGATCGCCTGGTATTTTGCAAGCCAAGTGTAGGTGGCACTTTTCAGTGTGACTCTCAAAACTACAAGAGTCAAAGTATTTACATTTCATGAAAATATACCTGTTGCCCGTTTCTGATCGCCTGGTATCTAGCAAACCAAATTGTAATTATTTGCATAGTTCTTGAAAATAAAAACTTAAATGTGTACCTATGAAAAGTATTTACATTTCATGAAAATATACCTGTTGCTCGTTTCTGATCGCCTGGTATTTTGCAAGCCAAGTGTAAGTGGCACTTTGCAGTGTAAACTCTCAAAAGTCAAAGTATTTACATTTCATGAAAATAAACCTGCTGGCCGTTTCTGATCGCCTGGTATTCTGCAAGCCAAGTGAAGGTGGCACTTTGCAGTGTGACTCTCAAAACTACAAGAGTCAAAGTATTTACATTCCATGAAAATATACCTGCTGGCCATTTCTGATCGCCTGGTATCTAGCAAACCAAATTGTAATTATTTGCATAGTTCTTGAAAATAAAAACTTAAATGTGTACCTATGAAAAGTATTTACATTTCATGAAAATATACCTGTTGCTCGTTTCTGATCGCCTGGTATTTTGCAAGCCAAGTGTAAGTGGCACTTTGCAGTGTGACTCTCGAAAGTCAAAGTATTCACATTCCATGAAAATATACCTGCTGGCCGTTTCTGATCGCCTGGTATTTTGCAAGCCAAGTGTAGGTGGAACTTTACAGTGTCACTTACAGAGTCAAAGTATTTACATTCCATGAAAATATACCTGCTGTCCGTTTCTGATCGCCTGGTATTTTGCAAGCCAAGTGTAAGTGGCACTTTGGAGTGTGACTCTCAAAAGTCAAAGTATTTACATTTCATGAAAATCGACCTGCTGGCCGTTTCTGATCGCCTGGTATTTTGCAAGCCAAGTGTAAGTGGCCGTGCAGTGTGATTCTCAAGCGTCATTTAATTTTTTTAAAAAAAAAGAGTTGCTGTAAGCGAAAATTTGGCAGCTGATAAATAAGACAACATGGTAAATTTCCAATAAGTTTATTTAAATCACACATATATTATATTTTATTATATTACAATGTAATTTATATTACATTTGCCTTTCAAGGATAAGTATTGAAAAGAGTAGAGTATGATACTAAAATACAGTCAGTACCTCTAGTACAATCTTTACCACATAAGCTTACAGACTACATCTGACAATTGGGAGCATACAAAGGACCTTACAAATTGTGTATTTTATTTAAAAAAAAAGTGTTTAAACAGAAATGCTTAATGGTACGTGAAACTGAGACTTTTACGATATTTTTGGCTGCATTTTGAACAAATCAATTTTCCTACTCTGTCTCCATTTCCGTGTCGCTTTTTACTATCAGTCTTTGCTTTTTCACAAAATGCTCAATGCGATTCTCCAGGCTCTCTGAAAAAAAGAGATTAAATAAATATGTAATTATTCCCTTGGTTACTTTAGGGATAATATCAAGCTCTTACCACAACGCTTGCGCAGCAAAAGAGGCTGATACTGACGCGGCTTGACCGCATCTTGTATGAGAGTCGCCTGGGCACATATCTGTTCTGGCTGAAAGTTGCTCTCAAGGAGTGCCTCCAGCTGTACCAAGACATTACGAATCATGCTGCACTTGACGCTGAACTGCGCCCACTCGTACTGCACGTTCTCGATGAGCTTTTGCAGATTCTCCTTGCCGTAAACCCAATTGGTTAGATCTGGCTCAGTTGCAGCAGTTTTGGTGCTTTCAGTTTTTAGTGAAGACACATCCGTAGCATCATCGATGTCTTCAGAATTAACTGAACCAGGCGGATTTGTCAGGCGGGTTGTGTGCGCACGAAAATCACAATGGAATAGATTCAATGGTAAGCCAATGGCAGGCGTGTACTGCGGTTTACAAGGGTTCTTGGTGACATCTAGCAAAGCACTGACGATGCCAGGCTGCTCGTGCTTTTGTCCAACCAGCAGCAGCACCGCCATGATGCAGCGTATCTGATGCCATAAAAATGCATTTGCTTGTATCTCCAGATAGTACATGACGTATCCTATTGCATTAGGAGCGAAGTGGGTTATAAGTTTCTCATGTAAACATATACTATCAGTTGGCTACTCTTACCTGAATCTAAAGCATTCGGCAACTCTGTATCCTCACACGGCTTTATCTGTGCTGCCTGAAGATTGCGCATATAATTCGTTACGCCATTGTGCACATCCATTTTACAGAAATTTCTAAAGTCTCCATGACACACAAGCAGCTGGCAGGCAGCGCGCATAGCTTCAATGTCCAAATCGCCCTTGGGGAAATAGTAGCGATAAGTACGCGAAATGCAGTCGAAGCGAGCGCTATACACTGGACTGCGCAGCGGCATCCAGGACACACACTGAATGTTCTTGGGCAACACACGATTCAGCAGGCTGCAGTAGTCGATCTCAGAGGCCACGGACTCCGGGTCCAATTGGGCCTCAGGCGCATGTTTGCTCCGCAAATCAATGGAAATGACTTGACAAAAGGCGCTTACTTCCTTGTCGGTACGGCCACATCTATGATAGTTGGAGTTAGCGCGCGATTCGATGAGGCAGGTGCGCATTAAGGCGCGAAACAAATATGCCTCTGCAAAAGTAGAATTTTTATAACCATCATCATTGTATTATAATTTTATCCCGAAACTTTGCTTCGACCAATGACATTGTCACTGGCACTCACCAATTGTGTCGTTGGAATCCTCTTGGCAAGCAAAGCCTTGATAATCCCAACCAAAGTAGATAATCCTAAGAAGCACATGACGTCTGTGTGCGCTGGAGTCAAAACAATAGAGTTTTTGTATGTGCATAGTATGTTTGGATTATGAAAACTGCCGCTTACCTGGCCCAATCAAACTTACGTTGTTTGTCTCGTTTATTCGTCGGCTTGTCCCCTGTTTGCATAGCTGGTGATATTGGAACTCCCTCCATGTCGTCCCCACGCATCAACGACATGTATTCCCCATTATTTTTGTCGCTCTCGGTCAGCTTTTTGTGTAGTAGATTTTTTAGCTGAAAATTGTGCGCTTCTAACTGCACAATTTTGTCAATTAACTCCGTTTTAGTCAGCTGCTCTAGGGCTTCTCGTGATAGGCCCTTCAAGCGTTTATTAATCACTACTTTCTTGCTCATTTTGTGTTATAAAATACATAAAATAAATAAACAAATGCAACACGTGCGGTCAGCAAGCTCGTTGGATTGTTTGTATATCGATATTGACCATATATCGGCATTGGCGATAACGATAATATACTAAAGAAACGATGCTGACTAATTTGCCAATTTAGCTTTTTTCTCGTCAGAAACATCGGTTTTAATCAATAATGGGAACATTTTGCAGGTGCCTACAAGTCAACTTCTTGTTATAAAATGAATTCCCATTTTTTTAACTAATATGTTCCCTATGTATTGTAGAATAATTTTCGTTAAATATTAATCATGTATTATTTAAATATTATGGTATGTTGGTAAATCTAGTTCACAATTTCGCTTTTTATTAAAGAATATAATACATTTATTCATTTCATAAACGGGGTTAATTTAACGATTCTGGGTGAAGAAGTCCATTTGTCTCGCTTTCTTCACCCATCATTTTCGTGCAGAGGTAATACAGTAGTAATTTATAACATTTTTCCAGATACGATTCGAGTAAGATGACCAATCCTGCGCCAATTATATATGCTATATGTAGGTGGACGTTTGTTGGTAGAACGTGTTCCATTGACGTTTCTTTAATCTAATACAACCTCATGACACTGCGAAGACTCGAAGATTGAGGAGTCCAGGTGGGCAGGTACTTCCTTTGGATTACACTGGCATTTGTACAGTAAGTAAATGGCTCTAATAGCGCTATTGATACGACTGATCCTGATTAGAGGCCATAACGAGGGCCTTAACATAATTACACATTGAGCTACGAAAGAAACATGTATTATTCAATATTTTGAGTGGATCAAAATCAAGATTAATAAATTATTTTGGTTTTGGTTAAAACCTTTCGCTTATAACTTTCCATAGAAGAAACAATTATTTATACAATTTTGTTTATGTGCATAATAATATTTATCCAATTGTACGTCCAATAATTTGCCTTTCGAATTTGAGGCCAACTGAAAACAATTGAAATTTTGTTATTGATAATTGAAAGGCGCATTTCACACTTAATACACTTTACCTCAAATCTGATTTCATCCTTAAAATCCGCTTCATATGCATAGAAATTCAATATGAATGGCTTATCGGGTTCAACGCCATTCGCATACAAAATATCTAACAGGGCGCAATAGAACTCTCTGTCAAGATGTTTGCTATAAGTGACATGGAGCCATCTGAGTGTTTTACACTCAGTTAATAATAGCAACAGATCGCTCTTTTCCACGTTTCTTAATGTCAAAATTTCTAATGGCAAACGGGCAATGTGACTTATGCAAATGTGATTAATCTGTGAGCAGCAAAGTGATTTGAGTGCTTGTAGTTTTGAAACGCGCCTTGCCATGTTTTCAGTTAATATTGAGCCATAGTCAAATGTAAGACTCACCAGCTGATCATTGTATCTGTCGTCCAAATAATCAAAACCATTATCCTCCGACAGATTTTCTATAACCAGGCGCTTCAATTTTGGAAAATATCCCAAGCTTGTCTTTTCATCATAGTCATCCAATTCGAGATACTCTAGCTTTGTACAGTGTTTAGACATTTCATTGACGGATTGTGCAGAGTGGCATGTTTGCAAACTTATGAGATTGCCCCATAAGTTGTTAAGCGTTTCAATATCCTCTTCGTATGTGATAACAAAATCTAAATACTTCAGGTTGGGACAGTACTTATCTGCATGTTCCAGTACCTCGCTTGTCAGCTGGACAAATGGATAGGAGTTATCCTTTAGGTATTCAACATTTGAGCCACAACACTCCATGACAAAGAACAGCTCTTCATTATTAAAGTTATGGACGTCGATATCGATGAACTCATGACGATTGTGGTATACAAATACCTCAGTTAGGTACGGATGAGCCTTGGCTAAGTTCACCTTATCTGAGAGGTGGTCTAATTTCCCAAATATTGTGTCCAACAAGTATATGTGTAGATCCAGAAGATTTATTTTGCTTTCCGGTTCCATTGTTGCAGAGATGTTAAGAGTACAACGAGTATTTCAATTGAGGCTGTCTTTCCTTCCAATTGATGTGCTTGCAAGATGCTCTATAATTGAAACGATTTAAAATAATATAATTATAATAAATAGTTGACTGTTGTTCAGTTTTATATCTTCAGTTTCGGTTTAGTTAATTCATCGAGCGGCACTGCGTAGTTTTCTCTACCAATTTTTCTGCACTTAACCTGTCTCTTAGATTCCCGTTAACATGCAGTCTCCGATTTAACCACAAATATACTGTTACTGAATGCCGCCACGATGGGTCTACTTGGTTTATTTCGAATTCAACTTAACTTACTGTGCTTTTTGTCTAAAGTTTGCCGCTATTTCCGCAGTTTTATTGCGGTTTTGTAAAAATTATCCTTTTTGCGCGATTAATGCATTACGCATGCAGTTTCTCTTATACACCCACACACATATGTATGTATCTCAATGCAATGCATACATATGTAGATATGCATGTATCTATATCTTTATCACAAGCCAATTATTGTTGCAACAGCGGTCATCCAAGCGAAATAACTACGCTGCAAACTATCGATTACCAAAACAGGACAAATGCACCAAAAATATTCGACAAAATTATAAAACGGTTAGAAACATGGAAAAATATCCTTTTTTAAATTGCCAAAATGGCAGTTTATAAGCCTAGCGGTCGCAATCCAATAAGCAGCTTATATAGTAGAAAAAAATACATTGGATAGTGAATATAAAAATTAAATATAATAATTGAATAACATTTGTGGACATCACCCTCTTACATAGCGGGAACTATACGCTTCTTTGGCTCTAAATGTTTGGCTGATGAAGCATGTAAATGAGTTAATACATTCAAATACATTCTCACACACCGACTCAACTCGCACAAGGATGTCGAAGGCCCTGCTAATAACGCATCATTGACTGACATTTCGAGTACGTTTGTTTGATAAATGGGCATCCAAAGTTACTCCCTTCCGACCAAGGGGCGTATACATAATTTATTAATTTGAAATCTTATTTTTAAATTTTATTACAACGCATCATGTTTATTCTAGTTCCTAGCCTTTTCAGGCATATTTATAAAACATACTCGACTCGGATTACTAAATTATATACATAGCTATTTCATGTTGACAATAAATGTATTTTTCGAGAGCTTTGGTAACTATTTTAGCAAATGAATGAATATCTCTTCTCCTGCGCTGTTATCAGTAATAATAATCTAGCGATGGAATACCATTAATATTATGAGGGAAGCCATACAGTAAAAACATATTTTTGGCTCTGTCGTTACACAATCGATATATTTCAAGCACTAAGATATCGCTCATATCGGCTGTCGATATTAGTCCAAACAATTGTTTTTGCAATTTGGCAACGCGCTGCATCGAGAACAGGTATAATAGCCAATTTTAATGGAATCTATTACTGAACTATAGAAAAAGCTTGTAAAATAATGTCTTGGAAGGCAACAAATGCGTGAAGGGAGAACAGATAAATGGTATAATAATTTGCTTTCAAAGTTCGGTCACACTGCATTAACACAAACAACACTGGAATTGTCGTCTACCATCTGTACTAATTAATTATCTCGCATTTTCGCGTTTAATAAATCTATACTTACATATGTTTTGTAAAACTTTGAAAAACTTGACTTAAGCGTGTTTCACATGTCTTACAATTAAAACTATCAAGCCACGTGCTTTGGGAACTCACACCACCGCGTCCACAAGTTCATAACAAATAAAAAAAATTGCATTTAACATGCTCGACGGATGGTACTGTAGGTCCTTGGCCAGCGAAAAAACCCCATCCAATAAAACTGATCGGGAGAACCTCGAAAGCGATGATGAGCTACAAACCAAACCAGCAGGAACGGCTTCTGAAGCAGTACCAGGAGCACCGAGATCAGCATCCACAGAGATGGCAAATGCGAACATAGATTACAAAGAGCGCTACAGGAACTTAAAGCGCAAGTTTAAGTTTCTCATCTATGTAAGTTAAATTATATTAAGGAAAGCGACCCGACTTTATGGTGCCGTTAGCGCCTCTTGCAAACGTTCTACAAATGTATAAAAACTTAGATTATTTTCCTTTATTTCTGTTGACAGGAAAACGAGTATTTTCAAGACCTGTTGCACACAAACCAACGACGATTACTGAAAGTTTCTCGTGATCGCTCTTTTCTGATCGATCGTCTGTTGTTATATGAGAAACCAGCCAAAGACTCTAGTGACAGCGATGCCACTGATAGCTCCAATTCGGACGTGGAAGCCACGACATCAACGGGAACACAAGCACAGCAAACCCTCGACTCATCAAAGGAGGCTGCGGCTTTGCGGCGAAAGCACAAAGACAAGGGAGATCCCAAAATGGGTGGTCCTATAGCACACGCAGGAGCCGTGGCTGGGGCTCCGCGTGGACGTAGGCGAAAAGTTCTTATGACTGGCGGCCTCGTTCCACATCAGCCGTACAAGAAACCGCCAACAGTCACGGCTACAGTGTCGCCCTCGCTGCAGCAACAGCACCAGCTGGCTGCAAAGGAGTCGCCTGGTGCCTTGAGCACAGCAGAGATTACGCGTCAATTACAAGAACGTCGTCCCACACCCATAGAGCTCATGAGTCCGGAGTGTGCCTCCGCCACGGTTCCAGCCACGATGCTGAGCGATGAAAGCCCCTCCAAGCTGTAAGTGATTTAATGTTGCAACAAAATCCTTTACTAACTCATTAACTGTTGCAGCTATCCAAACGAAAACTTGCAGCATCTAATGGAGGACGACTCGCCCTCTCATGTAGCAGCCGAGGAATGTGTGCCCATGGTGTACACAAATTGATGTATTCCAATTAGAAAAGGGATTCTTTTACGCCTGTGCCGAAACGTTCTTGATTTTAAACTGTCCCTCGCATCGCCAATCCCGTCTGGATTCCAGATATGTAACATCAACAATTTCATTAAAAATACTATAATGCCAAAATACAAATACAATGTTGCAGTCGTAAAGTAAAAATACTATTTGTGTATGGTATGTATGTACTTATATCAATTTATTTAGTTCGGCATTATGAAGATATCCCGGCAAGGCCTGCAATTTTTAAAATTAGTACAGACCCCGCCAAACTTAATGATGATATCGGGACCGGTGGTTTTCCTGTCCCGATCCCAACTCTAATTTAAAATTAGTTAAACACAGTATTTAGTCTTTGGAATTGGAAATAATACTTATTAAAACTACGTCTTCTCCGCGTACCATCACCTGGGGTATCTCGCGGCGCAACTGCACATTCATGCGGTTTAGACTCTTCACTTCCACCTCGGGCATTGCAATGCCCAACTGGCGGAGCCTTTCACTGCATTCATCTGATCCGCCACAAATCTTTTGCTGACCATATTTATATTTACGGCGCTGCCAGATGTGAACAGCGTTCTTCAGCAACAAGTTCCACTGTTTATCGTATGCCACAAGTTCGCCTTCAATGTTGCCGCCAATGCCGTGCTGCTTGCGCAAGTAAACGCGAAGACGCGTCTGGCGCGGCTCTTCGTCTAGCACAGGCAAGTACTTTATTAGCAACGACAACGGGCCCTCGGCGCTCGCCATGTGTGTGAAAAGATTGCGATGATGTTTTAATTTCGCGGTGCTTTCTATGGCCATTTGATGCGGCTCAAAGCGCCGTCCACTTGCAGGCGCCGCATTGGATGACGAAGTGGCAAGAACATTGCTTTTTGTTTCCTCCGCAGCATTCTTAGCTTTCTGTCGTTTGTTTAGCTGCCAAACACCACCTTTTATTAGCGCGCTCTCAAATGCTGCTAGATTTTGATACAGCACTTTTGGAGCCTTTTCGGTAACTTTGTAGTCAGCGGCGTACAGCGCACGCAACGGATTAAAATGCTCACTACCTACATTTAGTTCCTCGTGCTCATTACTTTCAGCTTTTTCTGTTGTATCGCTCATATTAATTATAATATAGAATAATCAATATTCGTATCTTGATTGCTCCTTTATCGCTATGTTTCCATCATATCGATCAATATCGATATTATCGGTTTTTTTTGGGTACTAAATATCAGTAGAGGTATTCCATTGACTGATTTTCATTTAATATTTGTTATTAATTAATAAAGATACTGAATCGTTAAATATACCAAACATGGACTATACAATACAAATCAATTTTGCATATGTACATATTACCATCCAAAAGTTATTGAAATTCAATAACACAGTGATATAATTTAGCATTAAAATCATTCAAATTTGTCGGCTATTGCTTGTAAATGTTTATATTTTTTGTATAGTATGTATATAAGTATTATAATATTATATTATTATATTATATTATATGTATTATAATAAATAATTAAACAAATTGGGATTAGAATAATAAGCTGCGAACCACGGTCATGCTCTACAAAGCTGGTTGCTCTACTCATCGCGGCTTTTGTTGTTTATATGTTCATAGAGCTTTTGTGAGCTTTTAGTGAAAGCCGCAACAAGTGAACAACAAAAATTGATAAGTGGCCGAACTAAGATGGATCAAAAGATAACATGTGAGTATATCTAATTGAAAATTACTTGCTCTAAGTGCTGTAAACATGAATAAATAAATATGTTGTTCACAGTCAGCACCAATTTGGGCATTTCCAACAAAGTGCTGCTTGGAGTGGGCGTCGGCCTGGTTGCCGTAGGCGGTGCTGGCTACCTGGTGTACCGCCACCTGCATCGGGACTTGATGCCCCTGAAATGGCGTCGCATCGGTACATTGCAACAGATCAATATATTTCCAGTAAAGTCTTGTGCACCGATCGCCTATGACAAACAGGCAGAGTATGAGTGCGATATATTGGGCATAGGCATTGGAAATGTGCGAGATCGTAAATTCATGATAATCAACGAAAACAATGAAATGATAACGGCAAGAGGCTATCCTCAAATGCTGCTTATTCAGCCAAAGCAGACATCCAACGGATTGGTTTTCAACGCACCTGGCATGCCCGAACTGGAACTGGACTTTAGGCATTTGGAGGCGCCTTCCAAGGATGTCCGCACCGCAGTGTGGGGCGTTAGCTTAGACGCCATGTTATGCGGGACTCGCTTTGACAACTGGTTCTCAAAGTTCATACTGGAAAGTGATTCGGGCTTGAAGCTTGTGTATTACCCTTACCCTGTACCAGTGCGTACAACAAATCCTCGACTTAAGCATATGCCATTCTTAAGACAGGAGGATTCGGTAAGTTGTATTTCGATTTATAGATATCCGGAGTAGTGGGTGAAGTGGAATCTTCGTATACCTATATACTAGAACCCATCTACCAAACTTGATGTCTCTGTCTGTCAAAGTCTCTGACACCTACGATTCATACAGACATACAGCAGCTAAATCAACCCCGCGTTTGATGTGGAATACCTTTAATTAGTTGGACGATATTTGCAGGGCACCTTTAACGATGCAACGAGTTATATGCTTATGAATCTATCATCGATCGCTGAACTAAATACGCGACTGAAGCGACCCGTTAACCCCTTGCAATTCCGTGGTAACTTTCACTTAAAAATGGATGTAGATGACCCCTACGCCGAGGATCACTGGCAGTGGATACGCATTGGTGAGGATGCTGTTTTCCGTGTTGTGGCGCCCTGCACTCGCTGCATTTTGCCGAACATAAACGTGGATTCGGCTGAACGTGACGTCGATGGTGAGCCGTTGAAAACACTGCGCAGGTAGGATGAGACAAATACTAAAATAGAATGTTGGAGTTTATCACTAATCACACAACGTTCCCAGCTATCGTTTGTTTGACTACCCATCGCCGGCGTTGGGAATACACTTGGGAATTAGACGATTAGGAAATGTCAAGGCCAATGATGTTGTTTATGTCGAAGATAAATAAATGATCAGAATTTATGTAGAAATATACTTGTATATATTCTTCTTTATTAAATACTTGCTGGTAACACACCAGCGTCGCCTGGCAAATTTCTTAGATTAAAATGCAATTTGTGGAATTTGACCGCATTTGTGATTCGTAATCCATTGCCAATCGGAGCTGGCGATGTGTCCACTCCGTCACATGGTTGCCGCACACAGTACGCCCAAATAGAGGACGAGTCCTACATCTACTATACTCAGGCTGGATGAGGATGCTGACTTCAAAGTGGGGCCTAATCCCCGTGCAGCTAATTAAGTAATAAGTCAAATACAAAACAAGCTCAGACTTAACCATATTTATGTACATATACTATTTCATGCAAATAAACAATAATGTTAATTATTTTACTGACATGTTTTGGAGAAATCTTTAAATTTTCGTGTACTGCAAAGGTTAACAATATTCGGGTTGGCGATGTATCGATCAGCACTCAACGATAATGGATCATGTTATTTATCAAACTACTGTTAAAGTAGCTGAAGAAAATTCAGCATACTTTTGGGAACACCGTGCTGCTAACATTTTGTTAACTTACTTTAACATGCTGTTAGCTTTGTTAACATTCTGTTAGTCCTATGTTAACATTCTTTTAGTCCTATGTTAACATTCCGTTAACCCAATGTTAACATTCTGTTAATACACTGTTAACATTCTGTTAACCCAATGTTAACATTCTGTTAACCCACTGTTAACCGTCTGTTAAAGTAATGTTAACATACTGTTAACGTTCTGTTAATAACAGACTACTGTTATTTACATAGTTGTATAACAGTCATTTGGCTGTTATATTAATCAGCAACTGTTATACTATTTAGCGACTATCTGCTGATTCTGTTCGCCTGGTATATTTGGCCATTTTTTGGCATTTTGACCCTCACAAATTGGAAAGTTTGAATCTGAAACAAAACTTCATTGGCGCTGCTTAAATACCAGGCGAACAGAAATCAGCAGCAGGTTGCCAAGAGTTTCACCCTAAAAGTATGCTACAGTTTTTTCTCATTATTTGAATGGGGAACCTAACGATTTCTGTTGGTAATTCTGACCGATTTTTGATCACAAAGTGAATTAAGCCGATTTTTTTCTGAAAATAATAAGTGCTCCCATCCTTGCCGTTTTCATTAATAAAAAACTATCGTTTGATTGTTTTACGTTTATTTATTTTAATTTTACATTTTCGTAACAATAAATATAAGAATTAATTAACTAATGAATAAGATTGTATATATTTATCAAGAAACTGCATTGTAATAAATAGAATAAGTAAGATATACATGAATTGATATCAAATACAAACTATAACTACACTTACCATTAATATTATATTATTTCCGTGTCGAATTACAATTTTTTTATTTATTTATTTGTTTAAAATGTAATCATATATCTAAAACTATATGAAAAGTGTGTATCAGAAATGGGCTGCCAGGACCTTCAGATGGTATTATTTTAGTGTATACTTAAATCTAGGGTTCTTAATTCTAATTAGTGGTTATTTACATTTTTAAATTTTATATACATGCCTTGTTTGCTTAAATATCGTCCTAAATCAGAGATATATTAGATTTTGTAGTGTGTATGTTTCCTTATCTAATGTTGGTTAAGCCGGAGCAGGATCCATGCTAATAATTACATAAATAACAAATATAATCACTAGCCCACATTGGGATTCGAATTATAAGCTGCAAACCACAGTTATGCTGGTTATGCCTTACAAAGCTAGGTGCTTAATTCATTGCGGTTTTGTTTTCTATATTTTCACAGAGCTTTTGTGAGCTTTTTGCGAATAATCAACAAGTGCGCTTTAGAATCGAGAAATTGATAAGTAGACGAACAAAGATGGTTCCACAGATAACATGTGAGTATATTTTATTAAAATTACTTAGCCTTAAGTGCTCTAAACATAAATATGTTGTCCACAGTCGGTACCAATATGAGCAATAATTTGGGCATTTCCAACAAAATGCTGCTTGGAGTGGGCGTCGGCCTGGTTGCCGTAGGCGGTGCTGGCTACCTGGTGTATCGCCATCTGCATCGGGACTTGATGCCCCTGAAATGGCGTCGCGTCGGCACATTGCAACAGATCAACATATTTCCATTAAAGTCTTGTGCACCGATCGCCTATGACAAACAGGCAGAGTATGATTGCGATATATTGGGCATAGGCATTGGAAATGTGCGAGATCGTAAATTCATGATAATCAACGAAAACAATGAAATGATAACGGCAAGAGGTTATCCTCAAATGCTGCTTATTCAGCCAAAGCAGACATCCAACGGATTGGTTTTCAACGCACCTGGCATGCCCGAACTGGAACTGGACTTTAGGCATTTGGAGGCGCCTTCCAAGGATGTCCGCACCGCAGTGTGGGGCGTTAGCTTAGACGCCATGTTATGCGGGACTCGCTTTGACAGCTGGTTCTCCAAGTTCATACTCAAAAAGGACTCCGGCTTGAAGCTTGTATATTACCCTTACCCTGTGCCAGTGCGTGAAACAAATGCTGATCTTAAACATATGCCATTCATAAGACAAGAAGATTCGGTAAGTATTTGTACATTATGAAATTAGCAGGGCCTACCATTAAAGTTCTGTCCGTTTCTCGATTTATCGAGTTCCTAAGTAGTTGTTGAAGTGGAATCTTATCTTATCTACCAAACGATATTTCAACAATATTTGCAGGGCACCTTCAACGATGCAACGAGTTATATGCTTATGAATCTTTCATCGATCGTTGATCTAAATACGCGATTGAAACGACCCGTTCACCCGCTACAATTCCGTGGTAACTTTGAGCTAAAAATGGATGTAGATGAGCCCTACGCCGAGGATCACTGGCAGTGGATACGCATTGGTGAGGATGCTGTTTTCCGTGTTGTGGCGCCCTGCACTCGCTGCATTTTGCCGAACATAAACGTGGATTCGGCTGAACGCGACGTCGACGGTGAGCCGTTGAAAACACTGCGCAGGTAGGATGAGACAAGTACTAATATTTAACTTATCACTAAAACTATCACATAACATTCTCAGCTATCGTTTGTTTAAATATCCATCGCCGGCGATGGGAATACACATGGGACTCAGACGGCCGGGAAATGTTAAGGCCAATGATGTTGTTTATGTCGAAGATAAATAAATGAACAGAATTCTGCGAATTTATGTAGAAATATACTTGTATACGTTCTTCTTTATTAAATATAACAGAGATTATGAAAGTATAATATATGTATGTATGTATTGTAAAACATGGGCATGAGCTATAACAATTAACCTTCCGAGTGCCGCCTTAATTAACGCAACTCTGCCAGGCGAGACCACCACAAGCCATGCTAATAATTACATAAATAATGAATATAATCACGATGCCGACGACCACATAGACGCGAATGTTTTTCCAAAACATTTGACGCGCCAAATTTCGCGATTCATTGCGGAATGTAACCGACTATGGAGTAAATATATATGCAATTATTATCGTATTAATACAGCTTTACAAGAATCAACTTACATTATTGCTCAAGATCTCCGCTTTATTGACCAGCAGCTCCAATTTTTCGCCTCGATCGCGCAGACTGTCTGCGAATAAAAATGATTGTATAAATATGAATATGACACCATGATTATGTTTATGTTATTTAAATAGTTACCAATATTCTTAATCATAATATCTTTGAGTTCGTCAATTTGTCCATGCACACGCGATATGGTATCCACTTCGCGGGATTGGCTAAAGTATACCATCTGCTGGGATAGTATCTTGGAGAACTCTGTGTTCATGGCATAGGCTATTGCAGTGGCCACCTGTAGGCCATAGGTCTGTATAAATTTCTGCTTTATGTCCGCCAGAAAAAGGAAAGCCCGTGAACGTTCAAATTCCTGTGCAAGACCAAAGCAAGACATACAATTTGGTTAAGGCCTTGAGGTATTAGTCAACTTACATTGTCGGTTATACACATGTAAATCAATCTATTCTCGCATGTATAGTGTATCAAATAGTCGCCGTGTGTGTAGGTCATTTTGTGGTTGTGTACACCAATTCTGCCAATTATTTGCTCAGTCACTTCTGCAAAGTTGCCAACACACTCGGCAAATTTTGCCAGCACCGTTGTGCCGCGCGCTATAACACTATATAATATTGGCATTATGTGGGTTTCGATGTCTGAAAGCTTAACCGGAAAGGCTGATGAGTAACACGTCTTTTGATTTTACGTCTCCGCTCTTGTGTTTTATCAGCACAGCAACAACAGCTACTACTACTGCAAGGCGTTCCCCTGCTAAATCAGAGAATTGATTATTAATAATTTGAACAGTGTGTACCATTCATTTGATTTAAATTCATTATTCTGACTTACCCCGTTGAATAGATCTACACAATGTATGTATGTTTGACTACGCGTAAGTATGTAGGGAATACCCTAGAAAGTGTTGTTTATCCAATATTTTAGGTGATAATTGGCGTCAAATGTACTCTATTTAATGGCCACCAATCAATTAATTAGATCATGTTTAGCGAATGTTTTAAAAATACCATTGCAGCTTAGGTATTTATGCCAACAGATATTTATTAGCCCGTCCGAAATGCAGAGAGACAATAAAACCTTTGTTTTTCGTAAATGCACTTGCACTTCGATTAGCGATGTGAGTTTGAGTCGGAATGCTATCGAAAATAGTATCGATAGTAGTAATAGGTTGAAGTTTTGCAATCATCGATATATATTAAAAATAAATCGTATTAATTGGCAAGAACTACACGACTATGCCCAATTACAAAAACAGGACAGAGCGACATAAAAAGCACAGAAGTAAATAAAAATTATTATATAGGAAAACAGGTGCTTTTAATTTGTATAACCGTGGGCATGAATCAATGTTGTCATCTCTGTCTGTCTGTTGTTATGCTCATAAGTTTAGTTGTTATATGAAAAGCTTTTTCAGCTTTATTTTTATGTATATTTTGTCGAATTTCCGCAACTACAACTACGGCCTCCTTAATTTGATCAAAATTGGGCGTCTATATCAGAATGCATACAATTATAGTCTAAGCCGGTATATTTTAGGGCTTAAACCTTGTTATGCTGACCATAATTTAAAAAAAGTTGGTTTATATGTTGTAATAAATTTCCCCTTAAAATAAAGATAAATCTGCCCGGGAAAAAGCTAAGTTGGCAGCACTGATTTGGCGACCTAAGAAGCGAGATCGAATGACAAGTTTGTAAAGGGTTATCGAATTTGACCAGATGGCAGTGCCACCTGAATCCATTGAAGATCGTAGTAATGATAAGAAATGCTTATTTTTGAAAATGTTAAGCAAATATATTGGTAAGCACTAAATGCGAAGTTGTTCATAACCGGATGATTAAATAATATGTTTCATTCATACTTGCATACATACATACATACATACATACATGCGTTGCAGACATCGCTATACGCATTTCTATTGTGGTTTTTGGCGCCGATTTAATACAGCGTTCATTTTATGTGGCATTCGAGTACGTCTGGCGCAGCCGTTACTATCTGCCCGAGGATCGTCTGAAAACAATTATAAGACGCGCTTACACCTATAACAACAATACGAAATGGCTGGGAATGGGTTTGCTGCTTGTGGCCCTAATACGGATTGGCAGCAATGGCCATTTAATGCACTTACTGCCCTGCAAAGTCTTCCTCGCCTTTATGCCGCTTTACTGGCTTTTCAGTATGGCACAGGTGAGCCACAGCTCATTGAGCTATGCCCACTGGATACGCGAACCACATGGCCTGGACTACGCAGCTGGGATGGCGTCCAATTACTTCCATGGGTATTTAAAAATAGCGTTGCCCGAGGTTGATGGTGACGGTCTAAAGAGACGCATGCAATTATATGCGGACACAAATAATATACGTTTCGGGATGGATCGCTTGTTTATCCTAATACCAGATGAAATGTTCGTTAACCGCATCATAAACAGCAGAATCTTAGAACAGGTCTCGGTAAGTGGAATATTACATTGGTAACTGCGTTTTATACCCTTATAATTTTGTAACGAAATGTGGAGACATTTATGGCCCCATAAAGTATATATATATTTTACTGTTTTGTACTAATGGACTTCTCGTTTTACCATAGCCTTTAGAGATAAAATATATAAATCGGGCTGGCGTAAACCGACCGTTCATACATGCAGTCTATAAGCTTACGAGGCCAATAAATAACAAAACATACTACATTGCGATGGAAGGAGCCACACCAATGTTATCATTTTTTGACGCTATGAACTTTCAATTGTCGACCACATGGCAAATGCGGGAAATGAAACGCGAGATCTGGCTTAAGTTTTATAAACACCTAAAGGAGCTGTTGCACTCCTGGCCGGATACTCGGCATGAAGTGGAGCTGATCATTTATAGTTGTATGTAAATGCTATTTCAATGACTGATACATTATTACATATATGTAACTCACTTTCAGCTCACAAACCTAATGGAGAACTTGTAGACGTCGGGGAGCTGATTTATTCACACCTCCAAAGACATTTAGAGAATATTCATTAAATCTAGTTTATTAAGAATGTTTGACAACACAAGACTTGTAACTAAGTATGCGACAACAGAGTCAATCTAACTTTTTCTAACATTAAAATTGATCAAAGATAATACTCATTAAGAAGACTCACTATTCAACTTTTCTTGGCCTTCCAACTGCCTTAGTTTAGCCTCAGCTAAGCTAAGCATACGTGATTTCCAGTTCTCGTAATCTTCAATCTCAATTTTGTTGCTTTTACTTTTCTCACTCCCGGCGTGCTTCACTTGATGAGTCTCAACTTTATCATCTAATCTGAATGCACCGTTTGTCTCCTTGTAGTGCTTTGAGATCATGCGCTCCCACTGTTGATCAAGCAGTTGCCACTGTGTGGGACGCAAATTGCTGAAGGGCATGAGTTTTGGTTTGGACACTTTCTTTTTCATCAAACGGCATGCGTGGAATACCGCCATGGCGGCGTATTGTGGATGATCCGCGTCGGGATTCTCCCCTACCACGCTTTTGAACACAGCTAGCAGTTCTTCAGCCTTGCGCGCCACCTCGTTAAGACTGAGCTTGACACAAATATCATTGACGGTAGCCAGCTTGTTGAGATCAAGTAGTTTCTCGAACATGCGCTTGTTATTTACATACTGACTTTTGCGCAATGCGGACAATTTGAGTGCTTGCTCTTTGTCAAATCCAATGTCCAGCAGGGACGATGCTATATCCGCGCACAAAACTATTTTGCCATACTCATTTACTTGCAGCGGAACATTTGTAGCGCGCAGTTCCAACAATCGTATTAGCTCGGTTGTTTTCCTAGTTTGAAGTACAATATTCTTTAATATAGAAACGTTGCGTATGTAATCAATGAGATACTTACTCCAAGACGTTAGGCTCATCAATTAGGCCCATTTTTGTAATTAGTTGCTCAATCAATGTAGTCATTTTACGACTATTTTAAGTGTTTACTTTTTTTGGCGCGAAGTAAACAGATGTACGCAGCAAACAGGGTTGCCATATTTCACTAATTTTAAAAAGAATGGTAATGTGTATAAACTGTGCTCAAATTATGCTTATGTTATTATGGTAATTGGTATATGATGTGAGCATAAACAGACTCTTATGAATTCGAATGAGACAAAAGTTGCTTATAAATTCAGCGATGCAAGCCGCTCGCAATTAAAAGGTTTCAGGCTTCTGTGAATTTTAAAAGCCTGGCAACATTCGGAAGACAACCCACATGTGTGTGTTCGTGTACATAAGTACATACACACCTACATATGTTTAAAAAGTTGCGGGAACCGTGGTGGGATAGAGCAAACCACTATTCCATATTACAAAGATTCCTGACCTACGTAGGTTTCACAGAGTTTGTGTCGTTCATATAGGATTAAGGATGACAAACCATGCGTCTCCGCTTGTTCTGTTTTATGTTTTTATACCCTAGCAGAGGGTATTACTTTTTTTTTACAAGTATTTAGGATGTATAAACAAGATCTTTCCAATAAAAATATACACACTTAAAAGGCGCCAGAATAAAATATTTGGCCAATATTGTTTTTATCTGTATTATTCCTCCATTTCCGACATATTTAATGTTATGTTCAGCTGATTTACAATCAGACGTACAAATGTATTTTAAATTTAAGCTTATATTTCGTTTTCGCTGTCATCCGCGTTTTTAGCGGCTTCACCAGCCTCAATGGCCATCTGGTTCCACGAGTCCTTGTTAATGAGATGAACACCGTTCGTTTCCTTGCCAACAATGCCCATCTCAAAGCGAAAATCTTTGTCCTTTAGTTCATCATGCACCTGGTAAATGCTAAGAACGGTGCAAATGCAATATTAGCAGGACTGACCTAGTAGCTAGAGAATAACGAGCATTCCTTACATTTTGCCTCCACTGCGCACCAACTCATCAGTGCTCATGTCGGCGAACTTGAACTTTTCCATCTCCGTCTTGGCCTGTTGCTTGGCTTTGCCACTGGCACAGGCATAATAGCCAAACGATGTACCGGAGGGCTCAATCTTATAGAGCTGCGGCCCATCTGTTTCATCCCACGAGGCGAGTATAACGGAGAGTCCAAATGGGCGCACAGCGCTGTACAGTGTGTAGGCATGAACATAGCCGGCAACGCGATCGCACAAATGCTTCAACGGAATAGTGCACTCAAACTGTTTACGGTAATTGGCCGCTTCTTGGCGTGCAATTTCGGCCACATAGTTACCATCGGCCATGAGTCCAGCAATGGCCATACCAATGTTCTTCTCAATGGTAAAAATTCGACCGGCTGCATCGGGCTCATATAGTTGGTCAGTTATAATTTTCTCTACGGCGAGTATAACGCAATCCTTGCCCCTGATACCAATGACGGTTCCGCTTCTCTCCACCGCTTTGGAAGCGTAGTCTATCTGAAAGACGCGGCCGTCCGGCGAGAATTGCGAAGCCGACAGATCATACTGCAAGAGAGGATGGATTATGTGTTTATTTTGAACTGCCTATTACATTTCAACGTACACCAGTGCCGATTGTACTCATTTTTTCAGCAAATTTAAATTTTACTTCTTATGAACGAAAAATTGTATATTTATATGTTGTGTAGCAAACTTTGCTGGCTTGGACGATGATTTGACGGCTTTTAACCTGACAGCTGCAAATCATGTTCCGTGTTGCCAGACTTGTTGGTTTTGTTAAGTGTTGGATAATTTCAGAAACACATGAGTAGCTAGTTCACAATCTGTATTGTGCAAATAGTGGAAACTCTTTTTTAATCTTCTTTATTGCTACCAGATTTATTTGAATCTTCAGATCTTAGCTGTGCAGTTATACTTTTTAATCCCGTTCTATTATTAAAATTTGAAAAATTTATAATTTAGAAAATGGATGCAATATGCAAATTATAAATGATACATTTGAAATTAATTCTACTTTATTGTAGAGTATTAGCAATTTAATTTACATGTTTTATAATTTTCAATTAAAATCTGTTTTGAGAATATACAAGGTGTTCGTTTGCGTTGCTTGCTGAATCCTGATATGTTTCTTGTACTCATGAACTAGTTCTTTAACGAATAGTTCCACAGCGCACGCGGTAGCATTATCAATTTTGTAAACAAAAGGAAATATGCTGGCAAACGTGTCTGAGAAGAGGTAAGGAAATGCCGGCAACTTATTGCAAATACATAACTATATATGTACGTTAATATTGGAACAATGTGTTTCAGATATGCGGCTGAAGCTCGCTATACAAACTTTTACGCGGGCAGCGACATTGCGTGGAGTGAAAATGGGCAGCATTTTTACTGCCTCAATGGGGACGTTGTGAATCAGGTGGACGTGCAAACATCTCAAATTGTGTGCAGCTTTGGAGTAAACGTTAACAACGACAGTGATGGCGGAGGAAATAAGGGAAAACCAAAGGCCTCCGACGGACTCGATGTTGAGGTGGACGAGGATAACATCTACTGTTTTTCAATATCACGCGAGCATTTGGTTACTGCACACGGCAGTGGGCTGCTCCGCTTGTGGGAGCTGAGCACACAAAAACTGGTTAAGCTGTGGAAAGGCCAACACAAGGGGCCCATTGTCCAAATTGAATTCAGCGCATGCGGCAAGCTTATATGCACCAGTGGCGGCGCAGATGCTACGCTGAGATTGTGGGATTTTTCCAACAACAGCTGCCTATGCGCTCTGAAAGAGTTTTCGGGACCGGCACTGCTGTTGCGCTTCCATCCCAGCCCCTTAAAGCGTGAAGTGTATGCCGTTGGAGCGGACAATACAATCTACTGTTGGAACTACGACACCAAGACACTGCTTCACAAAATGCGGGGTCACATTTCTCAAGTGACAGGTCTGAGCTTCCAGAGCGCAGCAGCCGACTGCAGGCAAATAGTCACAGTGAGTCGCGACAAGGTTCTTATCGCTTGGCAGTTAGACAAAGACTTGCAGACGAATAGCTGGAGTCAGTCGAAAGTTATACCTTTGTATGAAGAACTGGAAGGAGTGGTCCACATTGCCGATGGCACACAGCTGCTGGTTGCCTGTGGCACTGGCAAACTCCTGCAAATTGATACGAAAGCATGGAAAATACGTCACCTACTGAATGAAACAGATTTCGCAATAAGTCGACTGCTTTACTGCTGCGTTAAACAACAATTGGCCCTTGTTACAACGGAGCAAAATATGCTCATATATGATGTGAGTGCCGACAAAGAACCTGCAGATTTGCAGCTCGTTAAGCAGCTGGTGGGCAACAACGATGAGATTTTGGACATGTGCTTCCTGGGCGACAACGACCGCTACTTGGCCGTTGCTACAAACAGCAAACACTTCAAGCTATATGACACGGAACAAAACATGAACTGCAGACTAATTGCGGGACACACGGACACGGTTATGTCACTCGCAGCTGCACACAGTCTGCTCATTTCGGTGGGCAAAGATTGTAGCATACATCTCTGGAAGCTATCGCACACGACCGCTTGCTTGTTGCAGCCGCTGACCCAGCAGAGTAACTGCCACACGGCCACCATTGGCTGTGTGGCCTTCACACACAATGGTGCCACGGGCTTTGCCTCCGCCTGTCAGGACGGCAGCATGAAAGTATGGCAGCTGTCACGTGATAAGCGCGACCGTGACTCTTATTCGTTCGCTCTGCGGTATGCAGCTCTAGCCCACGACAAAGAGGTCAACTGCGTGGCGTATGCACTTAACAACAAAATACTGGCCACTGCATCGCAGGACAAAACGGCAAAGCTGTGGACGGCGGACTCAAACACATTGTTGGGTGTACTGCGAGGCCACACACGCGGTGTGTGGTGTGTGCGTTTCTCTCCCGTCGACCAGATTGTGCTGACTTCCTCGTCAGACTGCAGCCTGCGTATTTGGTCCATAGCAAACTTCAGTTGCTTGAAGCGCTTGGAGCAGGAGTGCACCATACTGCGTGTCGAGTTTCTCGATCACGGCAAGTTCATACTCTCTGCTGCCTCGGATGGTTTGCTCAAACTATGGAACCTCAAAACCAACATTTGTGTTCAGTCCATCGACGAGCATAGTGATAGGGTCTGGTCCGTGGCGGTGTCCGCGTGCAGCAACCGCTTCTTCTATACGGGTGGTGCGGATTCCAAGCTGATTCGCTTTACCGATGTTACCGAGGCCGTGCGTGACGAAGCCCTGGATCAGCGTCAGGCCATGTTGCAGCAGGAGCAGACACTGCATTCGCTGCTTCACGCACAGGAGAAGCTTGAAAAGGCTTTTATGCTGGCCCTATCCTTAGACAAGCCCAAAGCATCATACGACATTATCTGCCATTTTGTGCGCAAACGCGATGCCGCCGGCGTGCGTCAACTTGTGGATCAACTAAACATAGATCAGCGACTAACGTTGCTTAAGCACGTTAAAGCATGGGGCACCAACTCTCGTCACTCGCAGATTGCCAACCAAGTGCTGAAACATTTGTTAGGAGACGCGTTGCTTAACCCTGCGCAAAAATACTACAACAATGGCAATCTGGTCGAGGTCCTAACTCCTTATGTGCAGCGTCATTTTAAGCGCGTCTCTGAGCTGAACAAGGATCTGGCATTCTTGGAATTTATTGTAAAGTGCATGTAAATTAAAATAGTTTAATAGTAACCTGTAAATAATTTAAAGCTGTTACACATAAAGGTTTTTTCAAAATATCATAAACTTTTCAATATTCCGCTACTTTGCCTCTACTGAATTAAAATAATTACCTGCCCATTTCTTAATGTTCTAAAACAATTTTTATTACATTTAATTTCTATAGTCTTTATAATTAATAATAGTTTCTTCGATCTTTCAGAGCTAATTTTATCTTCAGAATGGTAACACATATGCCCGTCCATTGGTGAATGCAGATATTTATTCAATTGTCAGAATCAAGTCTTCGCCTTCTAACTTCATGCCCTTCTTCACCTCCAATTTCTTAACAACGCCGGCCACTGGCGCCCCTACAACCATTTCCAATTTCATGGCTGAGAGCACGACAAGTGGCTGATTCTTCTCGACCTTGTCGCCTTCCTTGACGCGAATGTCTATAACATCGCCCGGCATTGGGGCACCCACTTCACCTTTCTTTGTCTTATCGGCTTTGGGATGTGTACGAATTTCCTAAGGATTAGTGTGAGGACGTAGAGTAAATTAAGTGATACAGACAGATAATCACGTGTACGTTACCTTCAGAGCCTCCTTATCAGGAATGAAGACGGAGCGTATCTGACCGTTAACTTCGAAGAACACCTCCCGATTACCATTTGGTTGGAGATCGGCAGCCATTGCCAAGGCCTTCATGCTTAATGTCTTGCCGACCTCCAGAGTCACGTCAAACTCTTCGCCCACCCTAGGGCCTATAAGGAATATGCGAGTTTCGAGCTTGTCAACGGGGCCAAACTTCTCACGGAAGAACAAGTATTCTGCAGTTACTTGTGGATAGAGAGCGGCAGACATAACATCTCGTTCAGTGATGTTTTCATGCGATTCGTCAAGTTCCTTCTTCAGCTTCTCAATGTCCATTGCGGGCAGCTTTTCACCCGGTCGTCCTTCAATACGCGGCAAATCTTTGAGAACTTGAGAGCGCAATGGTTCTGGAAAGCCGCCAAAAGGTACACCAATGAAGCCCTGTAGGTACTCCACAACCGATTTGGGAAACGATAGTTCCCCCGCTTTTTCCAGCACCTGTTCACCCTTTAGCTTGTTTTGCACCATGAACTGTGCCAAATCACCGACAACCTTGGACGACGGCGTCACTTTAATAATGTCTCCCAACACGAAATTGGCTTCTCGGTAGGCTTTCTTCACTTGCTCAAACTCGTCGCCAAGGCCCAGGGAGTACGATTGGAATTGCAGATTGGTATACTGTCCGCCGGGTATTTCGTTCATGTAAACATCTGCATTGCCCGATCGCATTGTGGTGGTGCACTCGAAGGGCCCGTAAAGTGTGCGGGTTTGCTCCCAGTATGCCGAGTACTCGGAAACGTCACGCAAGTCCATCCCTGTGTCCAAGGGTGTCCCCTGCAGTGAGGCGACTACAGCTCCCATACTAGGCTGCGAGGTCATTCCGGACATGGAGTCCACAGCTACGTCAATAATATCTGCTCCGGCTTGAGCGGCAGAAAGCATACAGGCAACACCCGCGCCAGAAGTGTCATGAGTATGCACGTGAATGGGAATATCCGGATGTTTCTCTCGGATGGCGGAAACCAGCAATCTGCAAAGAATCCATGCAAACCGGATTAGTTTTGACAAAGTAATGAAATTTCCATGGATTTAGGAAATTTATTAGTTCACTGCAAGTAAGGTTAATTCCGAAAAGTCTTGATGGAAGTACATTCGTACTTGTTTTCTTATATTTATGTACGTACCTAGCTGCCTCGGGTTTCAGGAGACCCGCCATGTCCTTGATGCACAAGATGTGTGTTCCAGCCTTAACAAGCTCAGTGGCCAAGTCGGTATAGTACTTAAGATCGTACTTGGTACGCGTGGGATCACTCACATCACCTGTGTAGGAGATGGCCGCCTCGACTACTCCACCAGCCTTTCCTGCCGCCTCCATTCCAAGGATCAAGTTCGGCAAGTAGTTAAGTGAGTCGAAAACTCGGAAAATGTCCATGCCAGTTTGCACCTGGAAGAAAAATTATCAATTTTAATACTTCAAAGATTAAAATGGTGAATTCTTACTGAAAGTTCGCAAAACTTGTAGACCACATTGTCAGGATAGCTGGTGTAGCCAACGGCATTGGCGCCGCGCAATAACATTTGGAATGGTATATTGGGAATTAGTTTGCGCATCTCCTCAAGACGTTCCCATGGACACTCGTGCAGGAACCGTAGAGCTACATCAAATGTGGCACCTCCCCAGTTCTCCAGGGAGTAGAGATTATTGAACTTGTGCGCCACATATGGTGATATTTTCAGTAAATCAAAGGTGCGTACACGAGTGGCCATCAGCGACTGATGTGCATCCCGAAAGGTAGTGTCCATTAGCATAAGGTGCTTCCTCGATCGCACCTCCTTAGCAAAAGCTTCGGGTCCATCCGATACAATGATGTCGCGTAGGCCCTCTGGCGGAGCCGTTACTGTTTTCAAAACAGATAAAGTTCCATTTTAGAATTAAATTGATTTAATTGAGTCAATATATAAAACAAAATTATAAACCAAACATCGTAGAAATTAAGCTCCTTCGACAACAAATGATAAAATGTATTCTGTTTTATGGTTAAGTTGAATAGGACTAACAGTCTTATTGGATTTTGTTTTAATACGATTGATTTACTTTGTATTATATCGGTCCTTTGGTAAAGGATATCTTAAATATCTGGGTGGGTTTATTTTATAAAAACGTACCTTTGGAGCCACCGCATTGTTCTCGCTCTATCGCTTCCGGGGACAAATCTTCATTCGTATGGGAATAATGATATAATTTATTAACATGGGGAAGAAAGGGAATGTGTTTTGGTTATGTGTATTGAAGTATTGTAGTAAGTTAAACAGTAAAAATGGAATACATTTTAATGAACGCATATATACGATATAATATGATCTTAATCACAATCTGGCATATAGTAAATGCTAATGGAATTAAGATCTTTACAATTCAACAATTTTGTAAATTTTTGCATAAAATTTGACTGTAGAATTTTATTCCAATTTTAATGTCCGTAATCTATTAAAAGTTAAATTTCAAGATTTAAAATGTTTAATAAACATATATTTTTTTAATAAGACAAGATCATATTATATTTAACCATATATCAGAAACGAACTTACCCAATGGTATAACAGGTACCAGAGGATCGACATCGGCGGGCTTTAGCGAAGTACCCAGAGGAGTTTGTGGTCCATTGACCAGTACTTCACCCAGGTAGCGTAGTAGTTTCTGGGCGCGATTCTGTACCCGAATAAACTTAAAGAGTTGTGGATGTTCGTCTATGAAGTAGGTGTCCAATACACCGTGCAAGAACTTCTCATTTTCGACCACGTTCAGAAGAAACGGAATATTTGTCTTGATGCCACGAATGCGGAATTCATACAGTGCTCGTCTCATTTTAGCTGCTGCACCCAGCTGATCTTCAGAATGAGATATCACCTTGACCAGCAGGGAGTCGTAGTAGGGCGATATGTAAGCACCGGCGTAGGTCGAGGCGCTGTCCAGACGAATACCCATGCCTTCAGCGGAGCGGAATACATCGATGCGGCCAGTATTGGGCTGGAAGTCATTGCCGGGGTCTTCGGTGGTAACACGACACTGAATGGCAACACCACGCGTAATAATGTTGTCCTGGGTGAGTCCTAGATCTGGCAGTGACACGCCTTCGGCAATGCGTATCTGAGACTGCACCAGATCGACGCCGGTTATCTCCTCAGTGATTGTATGCTCCACCTGCAACCTGGCGTTCACTTCGATGAAGTAGTATTGACCCTTTTCGTCACACAGGAACTCCACAGTGCCAGCGTTCTCGTATTTCACGTGCTTGGCCATCTGTACTGCAGATTCAGTCATCTTATCTCTTATCTCGGGAGGAAGACGTGGAGCGGGTGCAATCTCAACAACCTTTTGGTGACGACGCTGGATGGAGCAGTCGCGTTCATATAAGTGCACAATGTTTCCTTCTTTGTCACCTAATATTTGAACCTCAATGTGCCGTGGTCGCTCAATGAATTTTTCAATGAAGATGGCGCCGTTGCCAAAGGCTGCCTTGGCCTCCGAGCTAGCACGCTGGAAGCTTTCCTCGACTTCCTCTTTTGTTTTCACCACACGCATGCCGCGGCCGCCACCTCCATATGCCGCCTTGAAGATGACAGGTAAGCCGTGCTTCTCGCAGAAGGCCACCGCCTCTTCTTTGGTGGTTACCGGCCCATCTGTGCCCGGCACAATGGGTACACCCGCCTCAATAGCCGTAGTTCGCGCCGCCACTTTGTCACCCATGTTCTTCACTACTTCAGGTGATGGACCAATAAATATTATTCCAGCATCGATGACGGCCTGGGCAAAGTCGCTGCGTTCGGAGAGGAAACCGTAACCGGGATGCACTGCATCAACATCGTTCTCCTTGCACACACGAATGATCTCTGGAATGTTTAGGTATGCCGCCACCGGCGCAAGGCCCTTGCCGATCAAAAACGACTGATCTGCTTTCTGACGATGCATTTGCATTTTATCCTGCTCCGAGTACACGCTTACCGACTTGATACCCAACTCCGAACAGGCCCGAAATACACGTATGGCTATCTCGCCTCGGTTGGCGACTAGGACCTTTTTAATGGCTCTCTGTTCCGCCTGTAAGCAAAGGATTCATTGAATCATGCTACTCAAAATCATCCTATTACCAAAACACTTACTTTACTGGAGTAAGCATAGTTACTAATAAGGTAAAGTCTCACGGTCGGCAGCGTTCTGCGCAGTGTCTTAAAGGCGGATTTTGACTCCGGCCGGAGCATTTTGAGTGATCCTTAGTCACCGCTGTGGACTAGTCAACAGATTGGGCTTGGAGTATCCAATTGGGCTGGCCAACAGTTGGAATGCTCTTGCCTTTGCGACTCCTCATCCAGGTCTAAAGTGTACCTTAAATTCGGAGATTGTTCAAAGAGTGACGAAATTTTTCCTAGCTATACCCGCAATATTTTCATAATTGTTGTTTTTTTTTTAATGGGTGTGTTCGATACGATTGAAATCTATTGAAATCGATCTACGTCGTACCCGTATACCTCATCACCCACTAGAAATTGCACTTTCAGAGCAGCCCCGAGTTGAAAATGCGAATGCTCTGACAAGGCAGCTACTGCATGTGATGTCTTTTTTTTACCCTGCACTCAAAATTTCTGTGTAAACAGATAAAAACATAATGAATTCAAATGTATTAATATTACCATTGTATATTTGAATTACCTCATTTAATTACAGTTTCTATTTAAAATTCCAAATATGTAAAAAATGGGGCAATTTTGCTGGTTTAATTTTGGAACTTGTTACACGAAAAATTTAACAATATAACTAAAATTTATTTAAAAATTTTATATGTCAAATATACAAAAGCACCCTAAATATGTATATATAGCATTGGTGACAAAAATTCCATGGCATCTGTTCCCATTGGGCAAAGGATATTTCCTCCCGCAAACAGAGATATCATTTCCATCCTTCATTCCTTATCGGAAGTCTCCACATATTCCATACAATTTTATATAACATTTATTTATAACAGTTAACTTTAATTTACACTTTCAAATATAAAATTCACTTTTAACATTGATGAAAAATTTGGCAAAGGCTTTTAAACTATTGTACAAAATATATAAATTGATTTCAAACAATAATTGTTTGTGCGCGATTTAAATCTCTGACAAGATTGTAAACTTTTCCAAAAAGTAGTACCACAAATATACATACGTATATACACAGTATGTATGTATCTAAGTATACATAAATACATATAAAAGAAAATATATCATCATCGTTCGAATTAGGTTAACATATCGAAAATTGCTGGCAGCATGATACGATGACAACATATATACATATACAGCGTTCATCTATTCAATGATCATGATCAGATCCTCGCCCTCCAGCTTCATGCCCTTCTCGATTTCCAATTTCCTAACAAAGCCAGACTGTGGCGCCTGGACGACCATTTCCATTTTCATGGCGGAAAGCACAACAAGTGGTTGACCCTTTTCGACCTTGTCGCCAACCTTGACGCGAATGTCGATAACATCACCTGGCATCGGGGCACCCACCTCGCCCTTAACCGCCTTGTTGGCCTTGGGATGCACACGAATTTCCTAAAATTGAAAGTACGCAATAGAAAATAGTTGGAATTGATAGATCATCAAGAGTATTCACCTTCATAGCCTCCCTATCAGGAATGTGGACAGAGCGCATCTGGCCGTTCAACTCAAAGAACACCTCGCGATTTCCATTTGATTTGAGATCGGCAGCCATGGCCAAGGCCTTCATGCTTAATGTCTTGCCACGCTCCAGGGACACATCGAACTCCTCACCCACCTTGGGGCCTGTAAGGAATATGCGAGTGTCGAGCTTGTCGACGGGGCCATATTTCTCACGGTAATACAAGAACTCGCTGGTCACTTGTGGATAGAGAGCGGCCGATACGACATCTCGTTCACTGATGCTTCCATGAGATTCGCTGAGATCTTTCTTCAGCTTGTCAAAGTCCAATGGGGCCATCTCAGCGCCCGGTCGTCCTTCAACGCGGGGCATGTCTTTGAGAACAAGAGAGCGCAATGGTTCTGGGAAGCCACCATGCGGAATACCGATGTAGCCCTGAAGGTACTCGACCACCGATTTGGGGAACGATAGTTCCGCAGCTCTTTCCAATACCTGTTCCTTTGTTAGCTTGTTCTGTACCATGAACTGTGCCAAGTCACCGACAACCTTGGATGATGGAGTGACTTTAATAATGTCTCCCAACAGTAAATTGGCTTCTCTGTAAGCTTTCTTCACTTCCTCAAACTCGTCGCCAAGGCCCAGTGAGAACGCCTGGAATTGTAGATTGGTATACTGGCCGCCGGGTATTTCGTTCAAGTAGACATCCGCATTGCCCGATCGCATTGTTGTGGTGCACTCGAATGGAGCATAAAGTGTGCGGGTTTGCTCCCAGTATGCCGAGTACTCGGAAACGTCACGCAAGTCCACCTGTGTGTCCAAGGGTGTGCCCTGCAGCGAGGCGACTACAGCTCCCATACTAGGCTGCGAGGTCATGCCTGACATGGAGTCCACAGCAACGTCGACAATATCGGCTCCAGCTTTGGCGCAAGCCAGCATGGAGGCAACACCCGCGCCAGATGTGTCATGAGTATGCACATGAATAGGCACGTCCGGATGTTTGTCTCGGATGGCGGTAATCAGCAACCTGTTAGGAGTACGGATATGGAGAATTACGTCAACATTTAGATAAACAGACTCAAAAATGTATATTAAATAACATCAACAATTCTATATACATAGTTTGTGGAAGTTATTTTTATAAAAACCATTACTTAATCGGTTAATAAGTACGTACTTAGCTGCCTCTGGTTTCAGGAGACCCGCCATGTCCTTGATGCACAAGACGTGTGTTCCGGCCTTGACGAGCTCATCAGCCAAGTTGGTATAGTACTTAAGATCGTACTTGGTACGCGTGGGATCACTCACATCACCTGTGTAGGAGATGGCCGCCTCGACTACTCCACCAGCCTTGCCCGCCGCCTCCATGCCAAGGATCAAGTTCGGCAAGTAGTTAAGTGAGTCGAAGACTCGGAAAATGTCCATGCCAGTTTGTACCTGGAGGAAAAATGATCAAATTTTCATTCTATGACTATTTAACTTGAACGTACCGCCAGTTCGCAGAACTTGTAGACCACATTGTCAGGATAGCTGGTGTAGCCAACGGCATTGGCGCCGCGCAATAACATTTGGAATGGTATATTGGGAATTTGTTTGCGCATCTCCTCTAGACGTTCCCATGGGCACTCGTGCAGGAATCGTAGAGCTACATCAAATGTGGCACCTCCCCAGTTCTCCAGGGAGTAGAGATTATTGAACTTGTGCGCCACATATGGTGATATTTTCAGCAAATCGTGGGTGCGTACACGAGTGGCCATCAACGACTGATGTGCATCCCGGAACGTGGTGTCCATCAGCAACAGATTCTTTCGGGAGCGCACCTCCTTAGCAAAGGCTGCAGGACCCTCGCGTACAATGATATCGCGTAGACCCTGTGGCGGCTCCGTTACTGTATGAATTCAGATACAGTTTAATTTGAATTCAAGGTTACTTATAATTTGTGCGTTAGTGTTAAGTCAAGCTCATGTTATTTACATACAAACATACAATTAAAGAATGAAAATAAAAGAAACATTCTGTACACTTAAACTCCCATCCACCGCGACATAAACTGATTACGAACACCCTACAAACATTAGGGTGCCCTTAATACATACTACGACCCGTTTGTGCCATGTGCCTGGCATAGTTCAGGGCAGTAAGATCAATTTTCCATGTAGATTGTAAATTGTAGATTGTAAAAATAGTTGGCAACGCTACGTCAATAAGTTGGCAGCACCTTATCGATGAGTTTGCAGGCTCGGACGAATTCATATACATACATTTGTAGAATGTTTATTCAATTCATTAATGCAATGAATTGGCAGAATTGCAATATCAAAATATATAATATTGCATATGTTTCTTTGTCTTTATGTTTCGTGTGTCGTATAAATATTGGATTTTAGTTTTGTGTTCATGAGATGGACCCAAAAAGGGCTTTAAAAATAATGACAGCCAAATAAATATTTCAATAAAACTTAAAGCATTTAAGGCTATTACTTAAATTCAGATAGGAAAACTGTAATTAAAATTATCATTAATAACGAATATACTTAATATCGTCTAAATGAGAATGAGTTTTATATGCATTAATTATAATAATTCCACATTCTATGTCCACCATAAAGAAATCAAATAAATGAAGCTCTATTGTCGATTGTTTTTGTTCCTTCATCAATAGTTTTCCTATGATCCTATATTCTATTATATTTATTAATGTAATCTCTATAACATTTATGGGTAAGTATAACTACTTATATTTGAATTTCTCAAGTGACTTTTAAAATATGTAGTTATAATTAATTATGTTTAACTGCGCCCTCTTATAGTCTATTCAAATTCCATCTTTAAGATTCAAAAACTCTTATACAAATATTAAAAAATAATGGTTAGTCCCTACTATCTAATACAGAAACCATCTATAGTTTGAAGATATAGTATACATATATATACAAAGATGTGAATGAGAATGTTTATTTTGGTAGATGACAAATAAAGAGAACTGCAACTGAAACGTACCTTTAGCCTCACCCCTTTTCTCACGCTCTAACGCTTCCGGAGACAGGTCTTCATTGACAGTATGAGAATCATGACAACGGATCATTTATGAACATGGTGGAGGAGGTGTATATTGGATTTGTGTCGTTGTTGTTGATAGACATAAGTAGGTGTATGTGTGTGTATTGCGATTTGCGATTGCATTTGGCGTTTGTTTCAATAGCAAATGTTATAAACAATAAAGTAAATAGAAAAGTAAAACATCAAGTATACAGATTAATGAACGCATATCAAATAAGGGCAAACTTCTATAGATCTTTGGCATGCCGAAGATGAAATACCCTTGCAGATGTTATAAGAAAAAGCAAGATGAATAGATAATAGATCATAATTAAAATATGTCAAATAAGCAAAAAAGTAGTAGTTTTAATTTTGATTAAAATTGATCATCATAACTATAAGGAACTTTATAACTGGTGAAACCTACTGAGTTCGATGAAATATCTCGGCTTCAAGACACAGACAGACAGATCTACAGACTTATTGTTTCCCTGCTCAAGCAAATACTTAAATTTTTAAAAAATTAATCATTTTGTGGTAAACTTATAATACTCTCCGCATGGGTATAAACTAAAGTGCGAAAAAAACTTGTTACAAAAAGGCAAGCAACGAAAAGCGCGCTTTTTCAGCCAAGCCTGTTCCGACATAAAGGTTTTTGAATGCCCAATAATTTAAGGCTTTGGCCTCCATACTCTCTACTCTCATATTCTCAAGTGGGAATAAAGTTGTCGGCCCGACAACGTACCGATAAATACCAACAGCTGATTTGTTGCAGTGTTGGTAAACTGATGATCATTCACACATTTAACAGAACCTTTATCGCTTCGAAACACTAACGTAAGGATTAACCTACAGTACATTGAGAAAACAAGCTTAGAACGCTCCCAAGAGTTGCAATGAAAAAGCTTGCGATATAAAAATAGTTGTGAGAACAGGTTTGAGAGCTTTTACATATAGAAGACACATGTGTTTTTCCATAGTTATATACCAAACTCTTAGACAAAAGTGTGTCGCAAAGTGTGTGTAGGCCAAGCCAAGGTTTAAGCTGAAAGAAACATTTAGGTAAAGCAACAGCCTTTTGGTAACCACATAAACAAGCGTAGATCTGAAAAAGCGCATGCCTTAGACCATGAATCAAAACAAGTTAACTTACCCAATGGGACTAGGGGTACATGTGGATTCACCTCGGCGGGCTTTAGAGTAGTAGCCAGTGGTGTTTGTGGTCCGTTGACCAGAACTTCACCCAGGTAGTTAAGTAATTTCTGGGCACGATTCTGTGTGGTAGAGAATTTGAAGAGTTGTGGATGCTCGTCTATGAAGTAGGTGTCCAGTACACCGTGCAAGAACTTCTGGTTCTCGAGCACGTTCAGGAGGAAAGGAATATTTGTCTTGACACCACGAATTCGGAATTCACGCAATGCTCGGTTCATTTTGGATGCTGAACTTTGCAGATCACTGGCATGTGATATAACCTTGACCAGCAGGGAGTCGTAGTAGGGCGATATGATCGCACCTGCATAGGTCGAGGCGCCGTCCAGACGAATACCCATGCCTTCGCCGGAGCGGTATACTTCAAGGCGGCCGGTGTTGGGTTGGAAGTCGTTGGCGGGATCCTCAGTGGTCACACGACACTGAATGGCATAGCCACGTGGATTTATTTTGTCCTGGGTGAGCCCAAGCTCTTGAAGAGTCATGCCTTCGGCAATGCGTATCTGAGACTGTACTAGATCGATGCCGGTTATCTCCTCGGTCACAGTATGCTCCACCTGCAACCTGGCGTTCACTTCGATGAAGTAGAAGTTTCCGGATTCGTCGCACAGGAACTCCACAGTACCAGCGTTCTCATAACCCACGTGCTTGGCTAGTCGAACCGCCGCTTCAGTCATCTTATTTCTTATCTCGACAGGAAGGCGCGGAGCAGGCGCAATCTCAACAACCTTTTGATGACGACGCTGGACGGAGCAGTCACGTTCATATAGATGCACAACATTTCCAGCCTTGTCACCCAGTAGTTGGACTTCGATATGGCGTGGCCTCTCAATGAACTTTTCAATGAACATGGCGCCGTTGCCAAAGGCAGCCTTGGCCTCCGAGCTGGCACGCTGGAAGTTTTCCTCAACTTCCTCCATTTTTCGCACCACACGCATGCCGCGGCCGCCACCACCATAAGCTGCCTTAAAGATGACAGGCAAGCCGTGTTTTTGGCAGAAAGCCAACGCTTCTTCCTTGGAGGTTACTGGCCCATCTGTGCCCGGCACAATGGGTACGCCAGCCTCAATAGCCGCAATACGTGCCGCCACCTTGTCACCCATGCTCTGCACCACTTTGGGCGTGGGACCAATGAATCGAAGTCCAGCATCGATGACGGCCTGGGCAAAGTCGCTGCGTTCGGAGAGGAAACCGTAGCCAGGATGCACTGCATCCACATCGTTCTCCTTGCACACGCGAATAATCTCTGGAATGTTTAGGTATGCCTCCACCGGCGCAAGGCCCTTGCCAACCATATATGACTCATCGGCTTTCTGGCGATGCATATGCATTTTGTCCTGCTCGGAGTATACGGCCACGGACTTGATACCCAACTCCGTGCAGGCGCGGAATACACGAATGGCTATCTCGCCTCGGTTGGCCACCAGCACCGATCGTATGGGCTTGTATTCGACCTATAGACAAAGAATTCAGCAATCAATCAAGTCATCCATTCAAAACCCCGAATATATGTACGTACTTGACTAGAGTAGGCATTCTTATTGATAAAGAACAACCTTACGCGCGGCATTGCCTTACGCAGGGTCCTGAAGGCAGCTTGAGACTCCGGCAGGAACATTGTAGATGCTCTTTAGTCACCGCTGTGGAGAAGAAGATAGATAAATGTTTTATTATCCGTAGTTTTACGACTGTATGGTCTTAAAAGAACTACACTTTAGACTTAAACAAAGAGAGAGCTTGCCTAAGCGGTACTCCAAACCCAGGGGCCTAAGGGCCGCTGTTTTAAGAGCGCCGCTTTCATAATTTTTGTATATACATATATTATTTTTTTTCATTTGTCTCTAGTAACATCATTAGTTATATCTATTTTCTCTCGTATTCTTGTCTTTCCGCGGGAGAATTTTCTCTACTGTTGCGTTTGTTTGTACTTTGTACTGTGTACTTTGCTTCTGTACACAAAACCTCCTCATTATCACCTCATGTGCATTTTGTTTTTGTGAAACTCTGTGCTATCAACCAGTCTGATCCCAAAAGTGACTTACATGTGTCTGTACTATATTTCAAATAGACAAAAAATTGAATTTCCAATACATTCTTATTATTGTACACATACATATATATTATAATGTGTTTGTTTGTGAGGTACTTAGGACCTTAACCCGATTTCTCAATTTCCTGAAAAGATATTTTTATATAATATAACTTAATTTCTTCTTATGAGTTCCTAAAATGTAAGAAAGGAGATAAAACAACGAGCCCTCTATATTTTACTATAAATAAATAAAATAACATATCCAAAAAGTCATACAATGTACATATGTCAATATTATCCAAATCATTGCTCGACGAAGTGTTAATAAGCTAGCTTATCTCCTCATTATCTACATCTGGCTATCTGCTACTTCATATGCATATATACACAGCTATTTATTAACATATAATACATGTGTTAGCACTTGTTAAAGATTGTATTTACACCTACATATTATTTCTCCCAATTAATGTTGTTATTCCTATCAATAGGGTGCAGCTTCAGAGTGGTCGCTACCCGATTGTTCTATATGCTCAAAGTATAAACTGCCAAAAAACATTGTTAGATTAATGAGAGTTTAATTGTTCAATTGGGGTAGGATTTAAGACATATACAATAAATTCCAAGGCTATCTATATTTATATATGTACACTAATCCATAATCAGATAAAAATATTCCCAATAATGAGAACATTTGCTTGTTTGTGGTTACGAATTTAGATATATTACACAATAGACATTTTTATGATATAACATTTAAATATATGGCACTGCCTTTGTCCAATGCGGTCTAGTTGTAGATAATGTGCAACAGATTACGAGATATGACTAGTGTTATCAATCTATCTATATATAGAACTATACAATAAGTCTAATGAATTCCTACAATTGTCATTTCATAACTATCGTAATCAAAAGAATAAAGATTAGAATCTTTTAAAATGATATAATAGAACAGCAAATCTGCTCTTGAGACTGTCTTTCAGTCTATTACATAAATTATATATTCACTACTTGATTAAGCAATTCTGATCGAAGTGCTCAAGTATAACAAACTCTAGAATCATAAGCAACTTAATCGATTCGTATATTCTTGAGAGTTAATCACAATTTAGAGTCGGATCTTTGTATATTTTCACGCATTGTCATCTAAGTAATTAGTTTATCATACGTCGTATAGATTTTACGTGAAATAATTAATATTTATTCGTATATCGCTTTTTATAGCCATGCAAATTTCTTCCAAGTCTGACTACCTTATTACTTCCATATAAGTTAACATGTATGATAGTGTAAAAACCTTTAGGTCAGTTAGTTTTTAATGTACTCGTATAAGTATAAACATTCGGAGCCCAGAATTTTTCCTACATGTTTTGCATTCAACTCACGTTAACTGCCTACTTAATTATGCACATAAATCTGTACATTCATACTAATACATACTATATATATGTTCATTCGTACAAGTTGATTTACCTTTGATTATGGTATTCGTATAATTCGTATAATTCTAATCTTAAAATCTTCTGAAATGTAGGCTGTAGTTTATGTATTTACTTCGAAGGACGAACATATTCGTGACAAGCCTTGATTACACTTTTCCATACCCTGTACTTATTATATATATTCTGGGTATTGATCTTAATTGGTATAATACTATCTCAATCTATGAGATAAATGTCCAAAGTTATTATGAATGTATTGAAATTTCTACCAAATTAAATTAAAAATTCGAGTAACCCCAGAATCCTAAAAGGTCAAGAAATTCTAACTGGTATAATTACTAGTTTTCCGAAAGGCACTTCAGAATAATATATTTTGGAGACTCTACTCATAGACATTGGATATCTCATAGTCGCACATTCTCTACCAGTAAAATTATACTGTTGCCCTTAACCTCGTTTTAATCTGTACGATTTAGGGCCGTTAACCGGGCAGTATAGTACCGGTCAATTATTGTTAGTTCCACTTCAGTTTCACCCCCACAAAAGGTGTGCACGAACACGCCCCGTAGTTAGAACGGTACTATTTTTGACTCGAAGCCCAAGGGGCCGCAATTACATGAAGAGCTTTCCCTTTGTATATCGTACAATGTTAACACGAGCATGTATGTGTGTGTGAGTGTTTGTGTGTGTGTATGCATGTCAGAATGATTGCATGTTCGTTGGCCATGTCAATGGCTTGCCCAAATGTACACACACACATGCATGCATAGGTGTGTACACATGTTTACACTAGTGCCTGCCGCAATGACCGATTATGTAATGATAATACGACTACATTATTGCAATAATAAGGCGAGAGGCGCTTTAGAATGTGCACGGCAGTCGGTCGACTGATTTGGTGATTACGCTGTTTATTGAGTGCCGCTCACTTTTACTACACACGCGTATGTAAGTATGTATGTATGGCATGCGTGCAAGTGTGCGTATATGCACACACACATACATATATATATACGATCTTGAGCACAGTTGCTAAGGTCAAAGACGTTTCCACTGTGGGACGGGGCCACCACGCCTGCTCTGGACACAATGATTATCCGCAAATATGATAAAGTGACAAAAAAATTAATATACTCGTATTAATATATACTATATAGTAGAGTAGTGGGAACTTAAAACACCTCCCATTTAGGGACTAATGTATATACATATATGTACACATATATTTATATATATATATACAACTGTGTATATTGCTTGATTGACATGGCATGGAACCATATTGAATCTGATTGGAATCGTAGCACCCAAATCAAATTATTAAACTTTGATTCTACGAGTTGTGTGACTTTGAGACTACAATATTCATAAGACGATAAAATTGGTATTTTTTTTGTGTTCATTTTTTTATAGACATTCGTACACACACACACAAACATACATATATATGTATGTATATTGGCACATGCCTTGATTTTGTCAAGCACGTTTCGGATCGGACTGCGAAACCATAAGAAGGTCACAAATATGGGGCATAATTAAATGGACCCGAAACAAAACTTAGAGAGCTTTATGCCAAATAGTATGTTTGATGTATGTATGTACATACGTTATCTACGTATGTATGTTTATAGCAATGAAGGGAAATTAACACATGATGAAAAAAGGGTAAATGTATGTAGATGTACGCATATATGTATGTATTTTAATATGTGCATGCGTGTGTGTGTGAGTCTGACTAGCGGCGTTTCTCTTATCTCACGTGAATAGACATAGGCACATGTATGTACATATGTACATGTGTATGTATATATTTGCATGTAAATTTATAGATCTTTGTGCATATGTATGTATGTATGTACGTCGATTAACATACCCTCGTATATGTCAAACTAGCCAGCTGCTTCTTGTTGTTAATCCCTTTCAATCCGAAGAGCACACTTTTAATTGAACTTTCTCGCACTTTAGAACACGCTCAAGCCACTAAAAACGGTTGAAATAATTTAAGACAGTTGTGCAGTTTCAATATGTATGTATGTATGTATATATATATGTACATATATGTTAACCAAATGAGCGTGATTTACAAATCACAAAACTTTGACAAAAATGAAAAACACATACAATTAAAAAACTGCTGTCTAGAATTAGCCACTTGTTTATACATATATGTATATATATATATATATGTCTATATATGTATATTACATATGCGAGTTGAGGTTCTGTTTGGGAAGGTAGAACACCTCGGTACGTTTACGTTGACTTCACTTCACAACTGTTTCTGCCCCGGGAGCTCGAACTCTGCGTACGGCTGGCACCAAAGCTGAACATCCAACTGACGGACGACGCGACGTCTGAAAAACTTGAAAGTACTATTGCCCATTTGCCAGTATATTGGCTGTGCCTGCTCACAGTCTCTCGGCTCTGACTAGCTCTACATCTTTCTCTCTCTTTCTCTGTGTATGTCGCTCTGTTTTCGGTTTTGCGGCTCTCGTAATTTCGATGTGTGTGCGTGCGGCCAACAGGCGGCAAAAAACAGCATTAACAACAACAAAACCTGCACTTTGTCCTACAGACAATATTCGTTTTAGCCTGCCGCGAGATGGCGGCCGGCTAAGAGCGCCAGCGGAGCCCCGACTGAGCTTGTAAGGGAGCAAACACCGCGGCAAGAGAGAGAGCAACAGCTGTTTGAAAGCCCCTAAATAGAGTGCTGCCTAAAAATATATACATACATATGTACATAAATACATTCTACACATACATATGTATTCATATAAGAATTTCCGATTGTTCTTATTGGTTTTTGTTGTGCCAATACTTAATCAATGTGTTTATTTTTCGAGTTACAAGTGCCACTTTAGTTCAGTTTTGTATAACAACATTTCATTCAAATTTTCCTGCTAGTCATTTCGCCTGTTTCCCAAATAATTCGTTCGTTTTTTCGAAATTCAGAACAGCTAGGATTTTCGTTTCATCCATGCCTGATTAGCAAAAGTAATACAAAAATGTTAATGCTTACTTATTTTACTTATGGCAATCCTTTTTGAGTAAAATGTTCATTGCACAAAGGGTGCGTTTCAAGGTTAGGTTGAAAGTGAGAAGAATAATCAGTTCAAAACCGGATCTCACCCTTAATACGTGTTTAAGAAAGAAGTGATTGAAAATATGACTATATACATACATACATATATACAAACATATATGTTAGGTATTATAAAGTACAGGGTATCTAATAGTCGAGCATGCTTCACATGTGTTGATCAACTCATATGGTAGGTACATAAATATATATACGTGCATTTTATTCCATTTGGTTTCGAGATAGGTCGGCACTGTCTATCAGCGATATTACTAAAGCCTGCAGCCGTCTGTCCGTTATAATTAATTAAATGCAAAATCTTACCACATCTCCTAAGTGGGTACATACTTACCTACATATAGAGATAGATATTTAAGGCCCAATCTAAAGCCCCGCTGATAGCGGCGATAACAGAGCCAGCTGCCATTGCCGGCGGTACCGAAGGTCGGAGAACGTTCGTTTAAATCAGATCACGAATCAGGTTCGGTAACATTACCGATGACTAAATATGTCATACGATTTTATATTGCCGCCAGACATGCCAGTTTTTAAACAACAAGCCCCCAATAAGCAATCTCGACGACGCACGAGCACCAAAGACCCCAATTAATGACTGAGATTTCGACTGCCAGACATGAATTTGTAGCTCACCTACCCGGCTTTATCTACGAGTATTTTAACTCAGAATGAAAACGGCTAAGCTAACATTTTTCGATTTTGAATTAAAAGATAATGTAATGTTTAAAATGTCAGTTGCTAGAACAAAACATAAATATATTATACGACAGAGTATAGGGTATCTTTACGGTCATAACCCTGGACTCTATTTGTTTTTTTTAAATATTAAGGTAACAGCCTATCAGTTGGGGTCGCATTCGCCCAGCACGTGCCGACGTTAATCGAATGGGACATTCCACTAGTCGTGCATTTTTAAAGAGACAATGTCTGGTTTTAATTCGCTGACCAAAGAGTATACTTATCTAACTTCTACCCAAACTTATCTATTTGCTGGCCTACTAAAGGCTTTAAAGTTCTACGTGACGATTTTATGGTAGCTCTGGTTTTCAAGCGATTCTCGTTTACCACGACGTTCCTACCCCAATGATCTTTGAGATTATATTTAAGCAGGTCTTTGAGGCTGCTCTTCAAGGTTCTTTCAAAAATTAGCTTCCCTTGATATGCATTCCATAAGAATAGCTTTCTATATGATACATATTCATACTTACTGATAAATACAATTTAATGATACCTTATAAAACCCCTAAGTCTATATAAAAATACCTTAAACTTATATCAGAAAGTCTTGACAAGAGCTACAGATCTTGTTTTATTTCCATATAGTAGATGTTCTGAATTTTTATTTATTACAATATAGGTTCCTCCTTCAGCACGACGGGTTCTCCATCCAGTTTTCGTATAGTTGGCAGGCGCTTAATGCACTCCGCTCTCCAAGTGGGCTCATCCAGACCCTCCGATAAAGGATTGCCAACCACCACTAGATCTTCAAGGGATTCTATTTCAGCCAGACGATTAAACTCGGACCAATCTTTGATCAAGTTGTTGCTTATGTAAAGCACTTTCAGACACTTAAGAGCAGTCAAACCTTTAAGTTTCTCAATCAGATTGTAGCTTAGCCAGAGTTCCTCCAGGGTTTCAGCAACAGCTTCCTGAAAGTTACAGAGTAACCTCTTATAGGTCATATAAGTCAAATATTATAAGTGGAGCTTACCAGTCCCGATATTTGCTTAATATAGTTTCGAGACAACGACAGAACCTTCAGGCATTTCATGCCAGAAAGACCAAATATTTTCTCAATCATATTCGTGCTCATACTAATTCTCCTAAATTGAAATATATCAAATTAATTGGAAGGTATTATGAATCTAGTTCTATGAAAACACGATATTACTCGCAGTTAACCAGCGTGCCCAGTGTATTATCCATTTTCTCAATTGGTGGCCATTGAAACTGCAAGTCAATATACTTGGCATTCAGAGAGTTCTGTTGCTCCCGATCCTCCCAGCGTTTCAGTGCTTCCTTGATTGTTGTTGCTTTGGACATGTCCTTTAATCGACTAAATTTACTTTTCCTATAACAACATATAGACTCTCAAGTATTTACCTAAAACAAATTAGTGTTGCCCACAGTAACCAGCTACCCTTTGATAGTTTGTTTATTTTAGAATGCTCAAGATGCTCGACTATCAGATACTCTGTGCCCAAGCTGTATTTGTTGTGTTCATCCTTACCTTATGATCGAATCGATAGTTCATTTAAACAGTTAACTAGTAAGAAACTTAACCTCTAACCAAAGTTAGTTAATCTTTATAAACTTAATGTACACCTTGCATCCATTTGACAAAGTACGAGCAATATTTGTTGTGGAGTTGACAACGCCAATTAGCTCCGACAACCAGTTAACCTATAAACAAGGGACTGTTTTGGTTAATTTAAAAATAAATTGTTATTATTGACTCTGTATTTTTAGGTTGTAACCAGTTAACCGTTTAACCACACTGAAATAAGCCGGGAATACGTTTGTCATTGGGGCAAAGATCTCCACAAGGCCGCTAAGGTCATTGAGCTGGCCTGGAACTGGTTATTGCTCACAGAATGATTACAATTTCCAAAACTTCATGCAAATGGACCGGATAAGCAGCTTTAGGCCCAGTAGCACACTCCGTACTTTCAGATTCGGCGTAATTTGCACCTCCCAGTCATATTCTGGAGACTAAAGCAGCAAATACATTTACGACACAGAATATTATCGTTCCCGTAACGTTTCTACCAAAAAGAAAACACTTTTCATCAATTGAATTAACATCTTAAAAACTTCTTCCCTAAAACTGAAATATATATAATAACCATAAAATGGGTGTCCTAAGTATCCGAAAAACTTCAAACATTCAAATCTGAACTGAAATTCTTAAGAAAATTGAAAGCATTTAAATTGTTTCCGTTGTAGTCGACGTAGATAGAAGTATCCGTATGCAAAATATCCATTTTTATATAGTATATATATATCATATATTATATTATATGTGTATTTTGTAAGTTCTAAAACTGCAGAAGTATCTACCTGTACTTCGGCCTTAACTAATTTTCAGTTTGATAAAATTTACAGATATAAGTTTATTGTTTTTAATTAAAAATGTGTTCAAATTCCCTGAAAATTGATAAGTAACCGAAACTAAAAAATATACAAATACAACCGTCGGAATTTTAAAATTAATGATATCAATTGATTTCATAACGTCCTGATAAATACACTAGGCAACAAAAAAATACATCATTTATAATCTTTTTTTATAAAGTGCACAATTCCACTATGTACTTACTTTATAAGGCCCACCTCCATATAGTTAATGCATTTATGCCGCACACAACATTATTTTTTTTGGAAAATATCTATATAAAAAATAGCTTAATGACATTGTTTTTATTGATTTTATGTTTATATATTTGTGTTTATTATTTTTACACAATCAAATGTCATTTGTCTCACAACACGAATCACAATTCAAATGTTCGCGCTGTCTTATCAACCAAACAGCTGTTTATAAAATTAAAATTAAATCAAAATCAACACTGGTTTTGGGTCATTCCCAACTAACGCTTTATCGATATATATTTATATCGCATAAATGATATCGATATAGCGATAAATTTGGCTCGCAGCCCTTATCGCGGAGACGGCCAAAAGTTTATTTATTATTGTTGTTTCGCTTGGGATTGCAGTGCACGATGTCTACGTCGATTTTTGCCAATGTGCCCAAAGGACCGGCAATTGAAGTTTTTGCCTTAACACAAGCATTTAAGGACGACACAAACACCAAGAAGGTCAATTTGTCTGTGGGTGGTATGTATAAAAGAATAAAATATTAATTTCTCATATGTAATACATTCAGAATGCATGATTACATGTGTATGTAATTTAACTCTTTGACTAAAATTGATTTAACCTTGCATATGAATGTGTACTAAGTTTTATATATTGTTCAAATCTGCATATTTATATATGTGTTTACTATATGTATGTAAATATGTATGTAAGCGTTTGTTTTATTATAATTTGTTCTTGTTTTGATGCTTCTCCATTTCACGTTTCGCACATATCTACATTAAGACTCATATAGATACATTCATACATACATACATTTATACGCATATGTAAACGTAGTAAGCTTTTGCTGGAGGTAGAGGTCATTTGGATGTCAAATCGTGCAATGAACTATATTACTTTCTAAACGAACCGAATCAAATAATTATTGAACACATTTGTATATTCATATTTACATATTAATGTATATTTGTATACATATTCAGTTGTTTGTCATTCACTAAATGTTCTGGTACATTCGGAACTACATACTCGCATATTATCAAATATTATAAAGTTATGTAAATAGGTACATATATGTATACATTCTTATTCTATCTCGCGGCTTTACTTATGTACATACATTCATATGTGTGTATGTATATACATCTTTAGATTGTGTTGCTCATGACCCCGAGTTGTTTTGTCGTTTTATATTATAGATTATAAACTATTGACTGAATATAACACTAATTATACTGCTAAAATTTAGCGTTTTCAGAAGGGGAACTTTGTTCAGGCAATACTTATAATACAATACAATAATCTTATCGTGAAAAGTTGATTTCTCTTTATTAAAACCCCTGATATATTTTATTACATAATAATACCCATAAATTCTTGCCTAGAGGAATGGAACGAGCTAGGAATTTGTCGGATATCAATGTTAGGTTATGAGTTTTCGGTCCAGCCGAGAAAACTTATTTTTATTTGATGCATTCTAAAAATAAGAGTCTGATATGTATATTCACTCATTTCATAATGTATGCATCTTAATTGGTTAATTCTTGGTATTATACTCTGCACTCATTCAAGATGAGTTAAAAGGGTTTAATAAAGTTATATGTAATAGACAAAAGAAACAATTTAGGACTCATAAGGTAGCATACCCGATTTTCTGTCTAAAAGAACGACAATAGAAGCTAAAGACAATAGACTATCTATGAAGTTTCTTCGCAGATCAGGTTTCTTTTAAGTTTAAGCACTCTATTCTAATTTGAGCTTATTTATACGCAGCTTACAGGACGGATGCTGGCGAACCATGGGTACTGCCAGTGGTGCGCAAAACAGAAGTGGGAATTGCGGGAGATGAATCCATTAATCACGAGTATTTGCCAGTGACGGGTGAGTAGGGCCTTAACCCCAAAATTTCAGGCTAAACTAATTTTGTTAATGGTCTCAAAGGTCTCGACACATTCACCCGTGCAGCAACGGAATTGGTTTTGGGTGCCGATTCGGTGGCTATAAAGGAGAAACGTGTAAGTAATTAGGCATTTACCAGTTTCCAGTTTCAATATTCTTATTAATTTTTCTTTGCCAGGCCTTCGGTGTACAAACCATATCTGGCACAGGTGCTCTGCGTATTGCCGCTGAATTCTTACTGCAACAACTGAAGCGCAATACGGTGTACTATTCAAATCCGACATGGGAGAATCATCATAAGATATTCTTTGATACTGGCTTCACTAAACTGCACTCTTATCGCTATTGGGACCAAAAGAATCGTCAACTGGACTTCAAGGGCATGCTGGCTGACTTGGAGCAGGCGCCGGCAGAGTCTGTTATTATCTTACATGCATGTGCCCACAATCCAACTGGCATGGATCCAACCCACGAGCAGTGGAAGGAAATTGCCAATCTTATGGAACGTAAGAAGCTGTTTCCACTCTTCGATTCGGCCTACCAAGGCTTCGCCAGCGGAGATCCCGATCATGATGCCTGGGCGATACGCTATTTTGTGGATCGCGGCTTTGAGCTATTCGTTTGTCAATCGTTTGCCAAGAATTTCGGTCTATACGGCGAACGTGCTGGCAATTTGACAGTGGTGCAGCAGAGCGGTGCTACCAGAGACATGATACACTCACAGATGACGCTGATCGTTCGTGGACAATACTCAAATCCGCCCTCGTATGGAGCTCGCATTGTATCCAAAGTACTGAATACGCCAGAGCTGCGTCAAGAGTGGATGGATAGTATCAAGAGTATGTCCAGCCGCATTCGTCAAATGCGTCAATTACTGCGTGACAAACTCGTTGCATTGGGAACTCCCGGAAATTGGGACCATATTGTCAATCAAATCGGCATGTTTTCATACACTGGCCTGAACGAGCACCAAGTAGGCGTCCTGATCAAGGAATACCATATATATTTGCTAAAGACTGGTCGCATCAACATGTGCGGCCTAAACACTGGCAATATTGACTATGTGGCGACAGCCATTAATGCAGCTGCGACTTCAAGTCCGGTGACGGCCATTGAGAATAAGTTATAAGCGTTGAGCGCAATAACAAATGCATTAAACAAAAAAACACAACGATATTGTATAATTATGTATGTTTTTCCATGTAACAAAACACAAAAATCAACTTAATGTGACACGTCAATAATACCCCGAATAAGCATTATAAAGTAACTATTCGCATTTTGTAGGAATAATTATTAAATAAATATACCAGATTATATCAAAAGCACAACAAAATCACAAGAAATGTTTTTATCCTTTTAGGTAAAGCCCCAAATTCAATACGTTCCTGTTATGTATCAGTTACAGTTTTTGGTAATATGTACGATATTTATTGAAACAGAATTATTTAAATAATGTTAAGAATATTACATATTGATTGGAATTTATTTAAACTTTTTCTTTGAAAAATCGACTTAAAACCTTTTCTAAAAAGGAATTTCCAATCTCAAAAAATGTATTCTTAACTTCCTGCCTAATAAATTGATAATATAGAATACTAGCTGACGTAACCCCAGGAATGTCTAACGAAAGTTTTTAATAAAGTTATTTATGTTGAATTTGTCTACCGACAATCGTAGAAAGTTAACTAACTCAACTATTAAATCTTCCCTCTATTTATGGTCATAAGACCATGCTTGTTGAAGTTTTATAAAGAACAAACTAATTAATGGAGAAATTTATTCATTTGAATTAATGAGTCAAAATAGTTTTTCAAGTTCCGATCAGAAGTTCCTGCAACTTCTATCTTTTCAGACTTGTAATACTTATTATGGTATCCATAACCCTTTTCGAGTGTTATGATCTAATTTAAACAATCTTTTCTATTTAATAAGAAATGTAATCTCTATTTTTACACTTAGAACTATACTCTTACCGTATCTGTATAATTTATAAGTACTTTTAGCTTACTGTTTAAGAATTATGATGAATTTATGTATTTAGTTTGCATTTTCTGTTGTTATCTGCTGCGACAGTTACGTATAGAAATACGTTATACATTACGTGACAAAACTAATTTCTTTCAAAAGGTATAAAAATACTACAACTTTGCTAACACGAAAAATATCCTAAAAAATGTCAAAAACGCCAGTCTGTGTTTGTTTGCCAATGTTGCATAACGTCAAACTATACACAATGAGAATTTTGGATACTTAATAGTGCAATAATGGCAGGTAAATACATTTAAAATCATTAAGAAATCGTTCACTAAAAGACCTATAACTCAGACAAAGCGAAGCCGTTAGATGCTGCTAGTTGCAAGCCGTCAACATCTCAAAATGTTGATAGCGCACCGCTTTTCCCACCAACCAAGCCCGGCAAGCCTGTCGATTATGGCACCAACAACACATTGGAACTGTTGGAACGCATTCCAAGCCAAATAGTTGACCTCAAGCTGGATGAAGTGCTCACTGCCGTCAAAACTGTGGATAACCTGTGCGATTACCCGCGCTGCAAAGCCAAAACCAGCCTAATGGGTCAAGACTGCGAAATTTGTAGCAAGCGTTTCTGCTTCAAGCACGGACTGCCCGAGGTGCATGGTTGCGGTTTGGAGAAGAAGCGAGAGGCGCGCAAAGAATTCCTCAATCCCAAACCAATTAAGACCATACGTCACGAGGAGGAGCTCAAAAGTGCTAAAAAGAAACTGAATGAGAAGCTGAAAAACATGCAAGTGGAGCGTATGCAAAAGGCTGGGTCTGGTGGTGGGGCAAAAAAGAAGAAATAGACTTTAGACATGCATACATATAGTATAATATAAAATTTGTTTAGTTAATACACACACATATACATATATATATATATATAATTAATTGTACAAAATCAGCTGATTGAATTTTGCTTGGTAAAGGTTTTGCTGAAATGGCTGCTCTCCAGTCGAAACGGTTGCTGAACTTTAATACTAATTGGAAATTAAAGTGGATATCAAGGCGTTATATGACGTTCTACGAACAAGGACAGTCGCCAGAGCCAAGGATACGTGAATATTTCTACTACATCGATCACGAGGGCATGGTGTGTACTTACGTATCTGTATTATATGGCTTTGTACTAGAGATGAGATCGGGATAATATGATCACAGCCCACAACACTCATTTGCTTTTGATTAACATTTATTTCTGCTAATTGGGCCTCCTATTTCCGTGCATTTGTAATCTCCTCCGACAGAATCTACCCGTAGATTTTTACGGGACTGACGGGAATCCAGTTCCTATCCCATCTCAAATATGTACAAAAATACTAGTCTAGATATGTAACAATCCTTCTCCACTTGCAGCTATTTTTAGACGATGCCAAAATGAAAAACTTTACATCCTGTTTTAAGGAGAAGAAATTTCTAAAGTTCTTCTTTAGCCGCATACGAAAGAATGAAACGCAGAGATATCAAATGTTTCCCTTCATGTCACCTTGTGGTCGAGAACGTAATTATGTGCGTTGCGATGATACGCCCATTGTATTTACTGAACAACTTGTGAAGGACGACTCAAAACATAATGCAACTTTGAGCTATGCACATGGAGGCCCAGATTTGTCGGTGACTTTTGAACCACACAAACTTTATATGCACCCGAAGAGCGGCAGAGTTTATCATCCAGCCTGGCCGAAAGTAGGCGGGATTGGACTTGTGCGCTCCAAATTGGCCATCGAACTTAGCCAAAACTTTGTGTTTACTGATGGCGACGCATCGCCAACACATTTCAATTGGCTGGGCGATCAAATTAAGCTAGAACATGATTGGATAAATGATTGTCATAGGTTCGGCATGGTTGATCAATAAGGAAGCAGTTTAAACGTTTTGGATTTATCAACCCAATAATGAATTTCTAATGTTATTTTTAAACGATTTGTATGTATATATGTAGATAATTATAACTATTCAATGCTCAGAGGCTTGAACTCGCCTTCTTTAACTTTAACCCATGAAAGTCCAGTGGCAGCACCACCGCCACCACTTTCCATAGGCGGAATTGAGTCCCTACTTTTGCTTATTTGCTCTAAGATAGGGCCATGTAGATCTTCTTGAAACTTTTCGAATATTATATAGTGCGGATCTTCCGTTGGTGGTGTATCATATAGGTGTGCTTTACTCTCCGTTATACTCTCTTGAACCAGAGCTGCGTATGCCTCCCGATTATGATTCAACAGCTTGGCGACCTCGGGATTGCTTAGGTCCTGTATAGTAGACACACTGCGAATGCTCTCCAACGGATCGGCAAATATAGCCTGCATATACTTTAAAACTTGCCAAATGTGATCTTCGCCAGATCGCCATTCCTGGAATGCATGGCTTATGTCCAGACTATACGAGTGGGGACAAACAAGTGGATGTACAGCGTTGTGTTGGAAAACAATAGCCTAATAACAAATTAAACACAATATATAAGTGACATGCTGCCGAATTCAATGCTACGTATAAGCGGACACTCACCGGCACAGTTTTGTCATCTGGGAAATTATCTGGCAGCAATATGGAAAAGCGGAATACACTATTTTCATAAAAGCCCAGTCGACCAAAGAAGACCCCAAACCATTCTGAAAATAATTAAGGATGGGAGATTACATCATCTTGTTACAGTATAAGCAAGAGCAAGCATATATACTAACGCAGTGAATTGGCATGACTTGGTATAACATATATGCCTGACAGCTTCTCCGACTGAATCATTTTACTGCAAGTTTAGTATAAATAAAGTTTGTTATGGTTTGGGATCGCCAAGATTCTGTTGCATTTTGAACTCTTACTATTCCGCCAGGATTTTGTACTCCTGTTGTATTGCTGCAAATAGCACCTTATCATCTTTCTTTTGCCCATCCACGTCGAGTGTCATAATTTCTAGTTATTCCTATATTATTGACTTTAATCAGAAAAATGTTGGGTTTGTTGATGTTTCGACAACGATAACGCAGCGTTTAACTTTGATATCGATATTTATTCAGATAACTTTGTTCATTTTCATGCGAACTAGTTCGCTAGCTAGTGAAATGTTCCTCCATTTTTTAAATATCTCACCAAATGACAGTTATATTTATTAGCACTTCGAAATTAATGTCCAAATAACCAACAATCTAAGTGCAATTGTTTGTAATTATAGAAGTTATACAAAGTACGAGATTGCAGTTGCAATGGTTCCTCGTCCTTTGTCAGCTGATTAATAATCCACATATGCTTTTGTCATCGATAGTTGCATATTATAAAAATATCGATATTATGAATATTGCCACCGATTGCTTAAAGTATTCTTTCACCCATGTGTGTTGTTGCTACTTATATTCAGGTCGTTTGCAATAAACAAAACCCAAGCATGCGGTAAGTAGTAAGAGGAGAATTCTACTACTTAACACTAACTTCAAATTCTAGGATTCCAAATATATGACAAGATGTCCAGTAATACAGAAACCGAGATAGTGAGAGAGATGGACTGTTCTGATTTCGCTGAACAGGAAAAAGACAATAGTAAAGGAAAAGAGTTGGAAAACATTGCACAAGAATGCGAAGGATCTACTCAAGATTCCGTTAAAAGAGACAATGAGAAGGTCATACCTGAGTTCTACAACAAAGCACAAAAATATTGGTCCGAAGTACCGGCAACAGTGAACGGGATGCTGGGCGGCCTTGGTTTCATCAGTGCAATCGATATACAAGGCTCGAAGCTATTTCTCCGGGAAATCAAAGTACCAGGCAAGAAATTGGCTCTGGATTGCGGTGCCGGAATCGGAAGAGTTTCATGCAATCTGCTCATACCGCTTTTTGAGACCGTTGATCTTGTTGAACAAGATGCCACTTTTGCGAAAAAGGCGCGCGAGTTATGCACAGGAGAGGAAGTACGTCGGAACAGCTTAGGGGAAGTATATAACCTCGGCCTTCAAGAGTTCTCACCTGTGCACAAGTATGACCTTATCTGGTGCCAATGGGTCTTGGGCCATTTAACGGATCCGGACCTGGTGGCATATTTTCGCCGCATGCGTCTCGGCCTGCAGCCAGGAGCATACTTCTGCATGAAGGAGAATGTCAGCAACTCGAAGACGGTAATCAAGGATGAAGAAGACTCATCGGTGACGCGTCCGCTAGAATCATATGAATGTTTTTTAAAAGAGGCTGGCTTTCGAATTGTCAGAAAAGTGCGTCAACAAAATTTTCCCAAAAGCCTTTTTCCAGTGTATATGATTGCCTGTAAGCCAAGGGTGCCCAATTAAATAGGTTAATACATATATGTACATGTATTTGACCAACTTAGCTAGAACTGTTTAAATGAAAATACAGCAAATAAAATCAGGACGCCTACAATACTTTTATCAATTACATATCATAATACTTCAAAATACTATTTATATAGTTAGCTAATGTAACCAATTTAACGGAAAACAAATAAATTATTGTAGGAACTTATGGTATCAGTACTGACACATAAGTTCCTTAGTCGGATCACAGACAAATAGTTTTTCTATATCTTTCAATTTCAATTAGAAGTCTATTTAGCTATGTTGTCGGTGATGGCGCCTAGCATTCAACAAATGAATACAAATTTATCGATACATTGCTATTTCGATACGTTTGCAACAACTCAACAATCGACTCTTTGAGACAGCTGATCGCTGCGTTTCTCTATTGAGTGTCGAACGTGTTGCAAGCTGCAGGTGCGCAAGATTACAATTAAACGCCAACATGTCGAAACGCGTACAACCGGCGTGGCAAGCGCCAAAAGCGCCAACAAGGCCGCAATTAAGATTGTTCAACAGTCTAACCAGGCAAAAGGAGGAATTTGTGCCGCTGGAAGGTAACAATGTTAAGTGGTATAGCTGCGGCCCGACTGTCTACGATGCCTCGCACATGGGACACGCTAGGTAACAGCCACATCAGCAGGAAGTGTCTCTGTAGTATCTAATCTTGTTGCCCCAACAGATCTTACATCTCGTTCGATATACTGCGACGTATTTTGGCCAATTACTTTGGCTACAACATCCACTACGTCATGAACATCACCGATATCGACGATAAAATCATAAAGCGTGCACGTCAGTATCATCTTTATGAGCAGTATGCAAATGCGGCTGCAAAATTGCCGCTGGAGCAACTGCTTAACGAGCAGAAGGAGGTCCTCAATCTGTTGCACGTGAAGTGTGATAAGAATACGGATGCTGATAAGAAAGTAATGTTAGAAAAGATGCTGCAACGCATGAACGATGCTGTGGAGTCACTCACCCAGGCTGTAAGCCAGGGCGACGTCCAGCAAATTGATAAAATGCGGGGGCATTATTTGGCCGAGGCAAAGGATCCCATTGCAGAGTGGCTAGATGGAAAGCAAGGAGCGCATGTGAATGATAATGCCGTGTTTGAGGCACTGCCGCGCTATTGGGAGGCTCAATTCCACAATGATATGAAATCTCTTAATGTGAGTCATCAATATATATATATATTTTATTTTGCTGCATGAGTCATAAAATTACATAAGACGAGAACGGGCGGGACAGAAACTATTGTTGCAGTCGCTCTGGACGTGTGGACGGAGTGCACTTGATTTTTCAATTATTTTAATATGCCTATGGTTTCAGATTTTGCCACCTGATGTATTGACGCGAGTTTCGGAATACGTTCCACAGATTGTAGCTTTTATACAGCGTATTATTGACAATGGATTAGCGTACGAAGCAAATAGTTCCGTCTACTTTGACGTTAATGGCTTTGACAAACGGGAAAAGCATCATTACGCAAAGCTGGTGCCCGAAGCGTACGGCGATACGGCGTCCCTGCAGGAGGGCGAAGGTGATCTATCTGTCACTGAGGATCGGCTCTCGGAAAAGAAATCAGCCAACGATTTTGCGCTGTGGAAGGCAAGCAAGGCTGGCGAACCATGGTGGGACAGTCCTTGGGGACGTGGTCGCCCTGGCTGGCATATCGAGTGCTCGGCAATGGCATCGGACATATTTGGATCGACGTTTGATATACACACTGGCGGTGTGGACTTAAAATTCCCACATCATGACAATGAACTGGCGCAATCCGAGGCGGCATTTAATGAGTCCGAATGGGTTAAGTACTTCCTCCATACCGGTCATCTAACCATTGCTGGCTGCAAGATGTCCAAATCTCTCAAGAATTTTATAACGATACAAGAAGCACTGACCAAGCATTCAGCTACGCAGCTGCGCTTGGCGTTCCTACTGCACTCCTGGAAGGATACGCTCGACTACTCCGAGAATACTATGGAAATGGCCACTCAGTATGAAAAGTTTCTTAATGTAAGCGTTAACTAACACGTATCTTAATGTTGATATGATAACTAATATATTGTTGTAGGAATTCTTCCTGAATGTGAAAGATCTAACGCGAAATGTGCTATCAGGAGCAGCAATGCAGCAATTTAGCGAGTGGACTGCTTTGGAGGCGGCATTGCAGACTAAATTTGGCGATGCACAGGCGCAGGTACATGCGGCGCTTTGCGGTAGGTTCCAACAAATGAGTTCCTGTCTACAATTACCAATTGTTTAATTTTGTTCGCAGACAACATTGACACGCGCAGCGCCCTCGATGTCATCCGCGAGCTAGTATCAACTACCAACATCTATATACGCGACAACAAGGCTAGGCTAAACAACTTGTTGCTCCGCAAGATAGCCACTTATATAACAGACTTGTTGCATATATTTGGAGCCATCGGTGGACCGCGGGGCGGCATTGGCTTTCCGTTGGGCGGCGCTGAAGCGAATGATGCAGCAGGGAATGATCGTGAGGCGGTTGTTATGCCATATGTGCAAACTGTTGCCGAGTTCCGAAACCTGGTGCGCGAACAGGCCAAGGCACTTAAAGCCTTTGATATACTTAAACTTTGCGACGATCTGCGTGACGATGTGCTGCCCAATTTGGGTGTGCGACTTGAGGACAAGGATGATGGCAAGTATGCTGTCAAATTGGTTGATCGCGCTATGCTGTTGAGGGAACGCGAGGCAAAGCAAGCTGCTGAAGCGGAACGCGCTGCCGAAAAGGAGCGTAAGAAACAGGCCTTGGCGGATGCTGCAGCGGCTAAGGAGGCACAGCGTCGCATTAATCCCAAGCAGATGTTTTTGACTGAAACTGAAAAGTATTCGGCATTTGGCGAAGATGTACGTACTACATATAAATGTACTCGTATTTATATCATATCTAAACTTCCATTATAGGGTCTTCCTACACATGACAAAGATGGCAAAGAGATTAGCAAGGGACAACTCAAGAAACTTCAAAAACTCCAGCAACAACAAGAGCAACGTTACAAAGAGTATTTAGCTTCTGTTAATGGAGCCTAGAGTTAAGATTTGATATTATATTTTGCTATCATACAAACTCTTTCAAAATTTACTCGCTTGAAGCAACCAAATAATTGCAGTTAAAGTTTATTATACATTTTTGATACATGCCAACATTTATTCTATTCAAAATAAAAACGAAATTCTAATCACAATTTGCAAGATAAAATTTACATATTAAAAGATTATCTCAGTGAATTTGAAAAAATAATAAAATGGAAATTATATTTTACTAAATTAATGAACTTGAATATTTGATTGATTTTATTAGCTTAATTTCTTGGTATTAAATCAGGCTTCAACTATAAATAAATTAGTAAAAAGTATCTATTGCACTTTCGGATTCAATATACTCGTACGTTTCGTTTGGATTGGCCAATCAAGATATAATATCTTAAATTGCGACTAGAACGAGCGAACGAGAACTCCTCAGTTTACTAATATGTCGTATAATTTTCAGTACATAATATGTTCTAATCTACATTACAATGCTGCTCGGTAAAGTAGACAATGCAGTAAGTATTTATAATGTGAATATTTAGTGGTATGTCATCTATGTTTTATATTATATTCGTACCCAACACTTGAGCATAAGTCTGGTAATTTAAGTTACCAATTTTTAAAATATGTTTAAAGCGTTGGAACTTATAAGCTGCCAATATCATTGTAACGCTTGAGCTTATCTGGAAAGTTATCTCTAAAGAGAACGGGATCCGCTCTAAACTCAACTGTGCGTAGAGGCATGCGACCATAGATCTTGGAGAATCGATCAATGCATGCAGAACGTTCCCTCATATGATTTAAGTCGGCCGATAGCATTTCGGTATTAGTGCATTCGGGACATTTAAACTTCTTTCGCGGCGTTACTTTAATCGGTGGATTGTTTGTTATGTTTGCAACCAGAAAGTTCATTGCAATGTCCTCGCAGTTCATGTGATCATCAACCCAGTGCTTGATGTCGCCCGGCATGGCGTACGTATACATATGACTCCAGTATTTATGATGAAATGCAGCGCCCGTCAGTACCATAGATATTTGATTTGTCCATTCGGATTCATAGTGCCAACGCATTGTGGCATTATCCCAGACGTGAATGCGACTGGGAAATCCGACAATATGGTCAGGAAACTCGCGCCACACTTCATACCTAAAATAATTCAAATACATATAGTAATTTGTATACATTTCAAGTAATAAGTATTTACCCAAAATCCAGCTCATCACTCGTTAACATAATGATGTCATCGTCTATAGTTAGGATTGCTTCAGTTTCGATTTCCGGATAAGGATAAAATCTGTTTGAAAGCTTATTTTCGCGAGTTTGTATTATCTTCAGCGGCTTTGAAATTGTCGGGAATGTAGATACTGTGAAAAGTGAGGTAATAAAGTTGATCAAATATTATAATTATCAATTAGTAAGTAGAATATAGTACTAACAATGTGGCGGCATTTTTCTCTGATTGTTCCAAATAACCAAAATGCTTTGAAGTGACGGCACAACTGCTAGCTTCTGTATCAAGAGGAACAGACTCTCGACGCGATCGTAGGTGAGAATAACAGCTGTAAATCCTTGAGATTTCGGAGCCAGAGATGTAAGAAATAGCGGATTAAAGGTTGAATGACTATTTTTGCTAATTCCATTCCATTGCCGACTGCTGCGGGCGAGTAGCGGAAATATGCGACTTTCAAGTATCTCCAGGGACGTAATTGTTATGCTCTTCAAATCCTTGAAATAATTGCTATATAGCCATTGAACTTGCTTCTGCATCTCAACGATTTTAACATTGGAAATGGACTCCAGTTTGCGTAAAACAGAATGCAGCTCCGACTCCCGTACACGTACTGCAGCCAGAGACCAGTCAATAACGTCCTCAAAGGGCAGCACATAGTTGTCAATGGCCACCACAGGAATGCAGTTCTGTGACATTATCTCAAGCAGATCGGGCTGTCCAACACGCAGGCTGCGGCCAACAAAGCAGAACTTGCCACGTCCAAGTACTCGTGGATATTCCCAACGCTTCTGATGCTGCACTAAGCCGCAACGAGCGGTCAAGTCGTTGTTCTCACAAGCTCCAAGCAGCAGCACTTTATCGGCATGTTTGGCGCCCAGGGACAGTTCGCGGAAAGTGCGTGCATGCAGGGGCAAAATATTCAACTGAGCGACAACTAATAAGTATTTTCGATGGGCTACGGCATGTGTTGAAAGCGATGTTTGATGCATTATGGAACTCCAGACTGGTATAGAGATATCAAAGCCGGGTCGATACGTCCAGCTATCAAAGCCGCCGCCTAGTACAATGGCATTGTCAATGTTAACGTCCAGTATAGTGTTATATGTGGGCGCACTGCCCGGCAGCATATTGAAGATAAGATGATTTTCGCCGCGATCCCAGAAGTTCAGCGAAGACAAGGCCGGACCAGCCAGATGCTTATCGAACGTCTCCTGATTCAATAAATCCAGGCTGGGCAGAAAGAGGCAGGCCTCATTTGGATTTGAGGTATAGTAGCGACTCTTGAGCACAGTCTCCAATATTTGGAAGTACTCGCTGGACAAGGTGCTGGCCAGCTTGTCGCTCTTCTCATCCAGAAACTCTTGCAATGGATATATGTATACCTTGAGCGTATCATGTTCGCATTTATAAATGTTCAGGCAATCCCAGAAGGTGCAGTTGACATTACGACCACGGTACTCCGAGTCCGAGCGCAATAGCACCTCTTGCGTATGCGATAAGGATAAATCAAGCACCTCCGAGTCTCTTTTCGAGTAAAAAAATCTATCTCGACGGCTGGATATGTCCGAAAGCAATAAAAGTGCACAGAGCCCGACTATTGCCAGAAGCATATATGTCAAGCAGTTTAAGATCTGTTCCCTTGGATGGGACACACTTATGCTTCGCGGCTCAAAGCCCAATAAGTTTTTGTACTTGTTCATTTTTAATTAACTTTGGTTTACATCTTGAGACAAATTGTTTTATGCATGACATACATACATATCCTTATGTATGCATGTTGGTATTTGGTCAAAGACTTCTCCAATTGATTTATAGCTCTCCTGCTCTATGGTTGGCCATTAACTAAACATCATTTGCAACAATTTCAGCTGTAGATCCGTATAATTCGATTATTGTTTAATTTGCTACTTAATTTTTTAAACAAATACAAGACGATATGTTACTGCACTTTGATATGAGAATAATACCAAAAATGTATACCATCAATATACATATACTTGGTTTCTATCGATAAATGGAATATAAAGTACTCAGCTATCGATAGTACTATCGTTTGATTTACTTTTAAATTTTAAATATTCATAATTTCTTAAATCAACTTTGAAATTCGTTTAATTTTATTAAATACTAATCTATTCCTCAATTAATATATTATTGGGTTAAATCAGTATCTATAGAAACTCGTTACAAACATTTAACGTTTCTTTCTACTAACGCTATTGGTATATTATGGCTTATTTATTTTACATGCATGCCAAAAGCTTAAGAAAATGTACTTTTAAGCATTTTGCATATTGGCAAATCACTTTAAGCTGAGCTTTGAAAACTGAACCGATTTCCGATATGTTTACATGCTGTATCGAATTATCATATGAATCTTGCGCTGAAGTGCATCAGCTTGGATACTATCGTTTATCGTTTAAAGCTATCGACTTGGATTTTATTGGGAAGTTACAAAGGGCTAACATAAAAGCTAACAACATGTCGGAAATATTACAACAATTAAGCAATTCAGATTGCAAGTATATTATAGCTAATGTATCTAACTCACACAATGATTCCGTTGCATTTGAAATGAAATTTGCCAAGGATATGACTATCTCGCAACTTAAGGTAAATACTTCCATACAAAGTCAATTGCAATTTCTAACAGCTGTTCGAATTGTGTCCTCGCACAGAATAAACTGGAGATATTAACAGGTGGGAGTGCCGGCACCATGAAAGTAGATCTGTATAAAGGTGACTCATACGTGACCTCACTAACAAACAACGATGCACAGCTGGGCTTTTATGCCAATTGCGATGGACTGCGGATGCATGTGATTGATTCATTTACAAGCTTTGCCTACGATAGCGAGGCCGTTGAAAAATTTGAGCTCTCAAAGGATCAGTACGAGCAAAGGTCCGATTCGGTGCGCAGCTTTCTAAAACGGAATCAGCTTGGCAAGTACAACGATGAGGAAATGCAAGCAATGGAAGAAAAACGACGCGAGCGGGAGGAAGAAATGCAGAAGCGAGCTGAACTATGCGTTCTAGGCAGCCGATGTCAGGTATAACTTATACTATTGCTACAAAGGTAATAATTCTATAATAACACACCCAAAACCCGATATACTTAGGTAACAGTGCCGGGGAATCCAACACGTCGTGGCACAATTATGTACAATGGATCGCTTGAAGGGAAAACTGGTATTTTCATTGGCATACAGTATGATGAGCCCTTGGGCAAGAATAACGGAAGGTAATACTTAAGCGAAAAGCACAATATTGTATTTTTTGAAATAATGAACCGATGTTTTATTTTTCAGTGTTGGTGGCAAAGCATATTTCGTATGTCCCCCAAACTACGGTGGCTTTGTCTCACCATTATCCGTGGAAGTGGGTAATTTTCCGCCCGAGCAATTTGAAATTGACGATGAAATCTAAGCAACATTCCGCAACAATTAATTTAACAAAATATTAATTACTAATAATTTAAATTACTCAAACTACTAGCTGTCGAATCTGAAATAAAACTGAAAATTAATAAAATTATTTCCACTAGGTGCATTTTTACTCCCTGTACCCATAAAATGGGTAAAAAGGGGGTATTGGATTTATGCAAATGTCCGTCTGTCTATCCGTATGAACGCGTCGATCTCAGCAACTATAAGAGCTAGAGACACGAAATTTGGAATTCAGGTTCCTGTATACCATACGCAGGTCAAGTTTGTTTTTGATCTCAAGTATCTCCAGCCGTTTCCCAGCAATTCAATAAAAACGTTCTACAGCTTCACTTTTAAAGATATTGATCTGCGATTTGGTATGTACAATACTTCAGCCACTCTTAATCTACTGTCCAAATTTCAAGTTGATCGGATAATAAACACGAAAATTATTCAACAAACATGAATCAGTACTGCAGCGAAGAGGGAAGAAGCAGTAGAGCCACCACTTAAAATGGCTCGCATGCGCTGTCGCTTGTGTGAGTGCGTCTTTGTGTATGTGTAAGTGGACGAAGATGCGATTGGAAGCTTTAGACCTGGGTACAGGGAGTTTTGTAGTCGGGTATACTCGGCTATAGCATTCTTACTTGTTCCAATAAGAAATTCCCATTTCTATCAATATCGATGTTTTATGGAAGCTTTCATTAATCCTATTGTAATGCAGTGGAAAGGCTAATAAGAAAGACGTTTCTATTTAATTGAATTTTGACAAGTATGTGTAAAATACATCATTTCCAAAATTGTGCAAACATCCTTTACGTAGTTGATATGTTTTGTCGATACTATAGGTACTTAAGTATCAATAGTTTAAACTCCCAGTTCTATTTTACTTACTTACCTACCTAGTAAAATTGGGAAGACAGCAAAGTTACTTACGCCAAATAGACCAGTCCATATCCCAAGAGACAACAAATCGCAAGGTTTATTATCGCAACACTTTATAAAGCCATCAGTTTTATATATATATATATAGGTTTAGGTATTGTACTTCTATACGAATGGAGGTTGGTACAAATACAATAAGTGTGTGTACATTAGGAAAACTCAATACTAATATTTTATCTGATTCATTTTTTCTCTTTAACAAACCAGTTTGATAAACTTGCTTTTATACGTTCTGACAACCCCAACCAATATATGCTATAAGGTATTAGTTTCAGCGTAACTATTTAAGCATAATTTATTTGTCTTTCTACAAATGTGCGCACAAATAATTCCGGTAACTAAGATGTCCAATGTAGAAACGCTAACTTTCAGAACTTTTTTTAAATAAATATAATTTAATAAATATAATATACATTTCTTTTTTTGTTTTTGAAATTTTGTGGGCTACATGACAAATACACAACTCAATAAAAAAACAAATAAGCTACAAGTTCTATTAATAATATAGATTTACAAGCAAATGTAAGAACTATGCAATCCTTGACTTTAAAATAAAATTGAAAACTGGAAAAGTTTTGTTGTTTCTTCATAGATGATCTACAAATTGTTGATTTATATAGACATATATCAAACTTGAGCTGTTGGCCAACATTAAATGTAGTAAACAAATATTGAAATTCATAAACTTATTCATTTTATATGTATATAGTTTCTGTTTGCCACTTAAATTTATATGTATGTGTATATGTATGCTTTATATCCCTATGGCAAAGGTTAGAAAAATGCGGATTATAGCGCTGATTTCATAATTGTTTTTATTGAATTAAAACGGTGTGCCTCTCACCTACGATGCCTAGCAGTTAACGATATTGATTTAAGTGTTCATATGACATTATATTATCATATCCATGCATGTTGGTGTAGGTGCTTATGTACTTAAGTTGGATAATTTGTCTGCTCGATTGTTATTGTAAGATATTATTCAATACGCGTTAGATCAATGAATAAATGTAAGACATTTAATTGTTTACTTGAGATTCTATGCTAAGTTGTCACTCTATGATTGGAGCCAAATATAAACACTGTATATGACTCCGTCATGTTATATATATATATATTATATATATATAGTATATAGTATATATATATGCATGTATATGTATTTAGAGAGTTGTGGTGCGTAACATTGCTACATTCTGTTTGGTGTTTGGTTTATCATCCTTATTTATAACATTGACACATGCTGCCGTCTTATCCTTGTCCTCCTCCGCGCCATCCGAGTCCTTTGATGTGTTAGTCCTCGTGTTAGTCTCGCTTCTTTTGTCAGTTTCTCCATGTCTGGAGGATGTGAATCTGCGCACAATTAGGCTCTTAGTATTCTTGATGTTCCTCTTAAAACGGTTGCTTCTACGACCACTGTCGCTCCTTGATTTCAACTTGGTGCCACCAGACGCTTGCACCTCGATAGTATCATCACTCGCACCACTGCCAGCTGTTTTTAGTTTTTTAAAATCTATATTTAATTCTGTATTTGTAGAAACGTCTTCGCCCAGCAGTTGAGATTCAATAGAATTGCTGGGTTTCTCCTCCAACATTTGACTTGTTGGCGATGTTCCTGGACGTTCTTCATTTTCAAAATCATTATCGATTGAGCGAAATGCATCAAATTTGTCATTTGATTGTGTATTCTTCTTTGTTCTGAAGGGCAAGTAAATATGAAAGGCCGAGAGAACGTTTGAGCTCCTACGTCCCTCGGCTCTCATGCCTGACAAACTATTCTTCTTAGTCTGATTTGTTCTTTGATGGCTATTTAGTGAGCGACGTTGCATCGATAGTACAGACAGCTTCGTACTGCCGCTGGCCATGTGATATTTGGCAGTGGAGGTGGTTCTCGTCTCGCTGTCGGTGGTGGTGGTGGCTGTGGTGCTGCTGGTGGTCGCTGTGCAGCCCTCATTCGACGTTTTGTTAAGTCACAGACGGAGGTCAAAAGCAATGCGTGACGCAATGTTCTTGAAGCCAATGCTAGTACCTGTTAATAGGGAAAACCCACAGTTAATATCAGTCTAGTAAACTATACTAGTATACTTACCAGAAATGCGTTTAAAGCGCACACCGTTTAAAGAAAGTCGCGGTAATTTGCACACCTCTATTTCCCACTGGACCAACGAGTCTGTATTGGGATCGCCATGTACGCACCAAAGCACAAAGCTATAGCAGAAATTGATATAATTAATATATGCCAACAATATCAATATATTTCTAATAGAGAACTTACCGTTCACGTTGCTCATAATCGCAGTTGTTTTGATCGAGCACCTCGCGTATCTTTTGCATTATTTGATCTGGCATCAGGGGCGATGTTGTCTTCATGGACCATGTAAAGCGCAGAACTCTTGGTTTAGCTGCCTCTTCCGTAGCGGATGTACTAAAAAAATATTCAAGTTTATTTTAAAAATAACCGCCTGACGTTTCACAAGGCATGGCAAAATACATTCATATAGTATCTATGTGTATACCTAAGTATTTATTAACTCCATAAATATGTATACATTGCATTATTATTGCTGTTTGTGTATTTATATGTTTATACACCCTGTAAAGTTCGACTTAATATAGTTATAGGCAGTATGCATCTGTCAACCTGTCAGGTATTTATTATCGTGGTCAACATAAGGTCCGCGTATCTGTCTGATCGCAAGGACTATTTACTTCAATGTAAAAGCTCGAACACAATTTATGCACAAATCCTGGATACCTTTCTCCATTTCATTAGCTCGGGACTATCATATGCCCTGTAAAAGTGCCTTATCAAGGTTATATATACGTTCAATCATTCCTATCATACGAACGTTAGCTAATAGCTCCAAGTATTTGGTTTGCTCAGCTTTGCTCCTTCGCAGCAAGGACTTTCTATAGGTAAAACGCATTTTACCTATTGTTAACAATTCTCAATTTAAGGCTCCTGAACTTTTATAAAGGTTTCAAAAATTGAAATCTCTTATGGAAATTTTCAGTATTTTATAAAATATTAATTTGATAAACTTTTCATTTCACCACTTGACAATATCCGTTAAAAAGTTGGAATATTTTCATATTTTCCCCAAGCAAAACATTGCGCTATAATGATATTTTTGAATTGAATATTTGGAACCATTTGTTAGTCTATGATAATGAAATGAAATTCAAATGGATTTTAGGGTTTCTTGATATTTGCATTGTTTAACAAATTTGCCAGATAATTTATTGCTAATTAATTAAATTATCAATTTATTTAGATTTGTGTTATTTGTTTGAAACTTAATATAGATAACTAATCAGGCTACTGAAGGTGCCCGATAACATGATTTAATATATATAATCATCTGTACAAATAAAATGGTCACATGCACATACTAATTAAATACATTTTATCCTTGATTAATGTTAACTAATCAATGTTCTTAAAATTCTAAATACGCTTTGATTGATGCGCTTAGACTTCAACTTCATAATCATTGTATCTTTATCAATTTTCCATTACTTTTATTTTTATCATTTTCTTTATTATTAATTCTTGATTGTGTATATGATTCTCGGGAACAGTTCAAATACAAATACAAATACATTCATACATACATATACAAATAAATGGTAAATAAATTTAAATTCATACTTTAGTTTTATAACTCGCAACTGCTTTTGGTGTTTTTAAATGCGAACGGAAACGATTCGATTCGCATTACTTTAATATTTATAATAAATATAAATATATATATATATATATATATAGATATACATACATATATGTATATGATGTAATATAACTAAAATAGCATTTCGCATATTAATATTTTAGATAGCATTACTAACAAAATGAAAAAACGTGACAGTGATAGCAGCAATAGCTCTATGCGTAGTATTATAGTATATAGTATATTTATTGTTTGATTTCTTTCTCTCCACAGATCTCTCTCTCATAGTATTAAATCAAATGAATTCAGAAACAAAGAAAACAAAGATTTGTTGTGGTTTCTGCTTGTTTTTTTGTTTTTAGTTGTTGTTGTTGTTGGTTTTACTTTTTAATTATATGTATTTGTTTAATTTTATATAAATGTGTAAGTATAATTAGTTAATAATTGTAGTAAAACATAGACGCATTCTGAATTTTCTGTTAACGCAACGGAACTCAACGTTGTCGATGTTCTTTTGGAGGGGGGTAGTACGAATCGGAAGGAATCAAACTTTAACGAACTGAAACGATCCGATCTGTTATCTGTTTCGTTTATCGTTTTATCGTTTATCGATTATCGACTTGTATCATATATATTTGTATGTATCTCTCTCTCCGTCACGCGCGTTTACTTTACGGGGGAATCGTTTGTTTCAGTTTTAGAACTATTAACAAGAAGTAGTTAATGCTTGTTTTGTTAATTACTGGTTTGGCCTAAAATTAAAGAAAAAATTTTAAACAAATTATTCACGGCTGGAAAAAATATTAATAATGGGTAAAACAAATACGAGAAATGAAACGAAAGAAGACAGATAAGAAAAATGGTATTTAAGGAAAGAACAACAAAAAAAAATATATAGAAAAAAAAACTAAAACGTTTTTCATATTTCATTTGTAATATTGAAAAAGAAAAGTAAACGCAATATATATTTCAACTAATATTTAATAAATATTGTTTTTTTCAAAGAGCAATACTTTCATAAACAATAGTCACATTATTTTAAATGTCATGTTTTTTTTTTGTTTTTTTTTTTATATTTTTTTTGATATTTTTGAAATGAAGAATAATAGACAAGAACAACAAAGGCTTCCTAATACTTAGTGGGGTGAGAATGTATACACATATACATGGTAATACGTAATCGTTAAAAATAATAATGTGGAGGACATTTTCAACCTTATTATCCTGGCTTATGTGTACATACATAACAACAAAAGTAAGAGTGACGGAGAGCGCGAGAGAGCGTTGGAAGAATTTGACGGATCTTGGCAAATACAGTACAGTACAGTTACCAATTAGATATAGTCAAGTTCCGTTGATAATTGATTATGTAATAATATACATTGCACGTGGTTACATATGTATGTATGTATGCGTAGTTTTGTATTTGTTTTGTATCCGAATCTTTGAATTGGGTTAAAAGTTAAATACTATAAAACAACAAACAGTCTCATCAAATCTAGATACGACTCTCGAACAATTTTATACCCGTATTTTATTTTTTAGTTTATTTTTATTTTTATTTTTTGTTGTAATAAATACTTATCTAGTTGTAAATAAATATTTGAATTCATTCTTAACCAATTGTCCTGCGTACATATGTATGTATTATGTGTTTATGATATTTACATACTTTCCTTTTAAAATACTGTTAGTTTCAAATGAAATAAAATCAACAAAATATAACAAATCAAAAACAACAAATTCCATATACAAAAAAACAATGTATGTACGTATAAATTAGTGAAACAAAATTAACAAATATATACATATACTTTAATAAATTCATAAAATTAATATGTATTTATATATATTGAAAACAACAACACTCTTCATGCAACCAAATATGAATGAGATTGTTCGTGTTTTTTAAAAAATCATATTTCTGAACTCCAATCTATCAAAAAAATATATATGTTTTAAGCCCACAAACTATAGATTGTTTAAAAATTGAAAAACCCCCCAAAAAAAGTTAGTTTTAGTTTTACTTTAAGATTTGATTACAATTTTAATAAAAATGATAAAGCCATGCAGCAGATTAATCTTTATAGTTATAGAATACTTTAAGCTCTATATAATTGCTTCAGTTTGTTCAGTTTATAAAGCTGCATAGTTTCTTATATAGTATTAAGTTTGAGTTCATGAAAAATAATACTGATAAAACTCTAAAATTGTTATATTTCTAGAAATTTGTAACAATCGGATAACAATATATGTATGTATATAGTATAATTGTGCAATTTCTACCTAGATATAAATTCCAGGTGAATAAATTGTGGTGCATTTTGTCCAAGTGTAAAATCAAATAGTTGCCAACGCCACATATGTAAGTAAGTTGGCAACACTTTTTATTTGAGTTGGCAATAAGATGCTGCGATTCAATCAAAACCCAAAAAAAAGCACAATTCAAGCGATTAAATTGCACACAAAAGTTAACTAATTTATCATTTGGTTATTCATCATATCATCTTTTTCATCATTTCAAAAAAAATGTTGAAGCGCAGCTTGATAAGCCTTTAAATAAAATATGGATTGACGCTTTCTTAAGATATTTGTAAACTTGTCGAATTCAATCAATCAACTAATTGGCAGTAAATTTAGTTAAAGCTCTCTTGTTTAGATGAAACAATAAACAATAGTTTAAGCAATAATTGCATTTAGTTAAAGTTATTTTCATCAATTGAAAGAAAATATTTTAAATTATTAGCTATGATGAAGTTTCAAAGCCTTTTTATTTGTAACCTTTATGATAGTTGTTAACTTAAGTTTAGGCTCGGCTTTGCCCCTACATTCATTCATTAAAACGGATTTGGTACAAAACATAAACACATACATATGTACATATGTGTATGTGTGTAAATATGCAAAAATGTGATATGAAACAACAAAAATGAAATTACGAAAGAACAAAAAAAAAACAATATAGTAAACAGAAAACAAAACACAAAAATGATAACATAATTATCAAAAAATAATAAAAAGAAAGTAAAAAAAAAAACATGGAATTTAAACTGCATTTGCTTTTCTTGTAATATTCATAAACAGAAGAAATGAAAACAGATATCAAATATTATGGTTATTTGGTGAATTCCACACACACTTACCGTTTGCTAAAACGTGAGGAAAGTTTCGAAAAAAAGCTCATGCGACCTGGATGCGGGGAATCACCGGAGGCGCCACTTGTACCAGAGTATTCCAGCGCGGTGTTGTTTCGTGCCCTGGTTTGACCTAAAAAAGTGCAAGCCTCATATTAATAAAGACCATTCCATATACTAGAAATCGACATACTATAAGTGTAGCTAACTAATACAGTAAATAATTTATCGTTAGTTTATCCTAGGTTGGAAATGTACAATCGATTAAGCTAGTTGCTAAGCATAATGAATGCAAACACAAAAGCAAATTAGTTTACTTCAATATATATACTTATAATTCAATAGTGTATATAGTGTATATATACATATATGTATGTAGATTCGATATACATTCGCATCTATTCCATTTAGTAATTAATAACATAATAACTAATATCCTAAGACCCGTTTCCATGGCATTTTATTGATAATTTGTTGTCTTATCATCGCGGAAACTAAAGTTAAATATTGTGTACTATTGTCATTTATTTCTTTAGCTATTAAGTATTTATCGTGAGTTGGCAGCGCTAATCGAAAGAGTTGACAATCTGCCCAGAAATGTACTAAATATGGACCAAAGTGTGTCACACTAGTTTGTGCTGAACATGTGAGCACAAAATCGGGTTTAACCACAAATTAATGTGAATCAGTGAGGAGCTGAACTTATAGAGATGCCATATCTTGGAAGCAATATTCACTAAACATTTTCAACCCGGCAGGTCCCCTACGCTTCGGACCTGTCGCAGCGCTGCTCTCTCTCTTACGACCCGAAGCGGCAGGTTCACCAAGTTCGAGGCATCCCTATAAGTTCAGCTCCTCACTGCTTAAATGTATGTATGTACTTCTTTGTGGTTAGGTTAGGTTTCAGTGGCTGGAGCAGGATAACAAGTGTTTACCTACTCCCTACTTGGGGCAAGAATTGGATTCTTGTGATATTACATGACGTCCCCTTTAAACCAATTAGAAGACTTTCAGAAATTGAGGTTAGTGTTTATCCCAACCTCGGATACGTCCGATAGATTATCAAAACTAAAGTGTCCTAGGTATTAGAACCGCCTCCTGCTGAGAGCGGGGCAGTGACAATGTAGATGTTCTACGCTCCCTTCTTCTTTTACTATACAACAATTTCTACTGAAGTCTGCCTAGTCTGCTAGCATGAGTTCCTATCAGGCAGAGCCCCTATGATTGACGAGATGTGAGATCTCTTGTGTTTAATCAAAGCAGATGAGTTGTTTTTTTGTGGATACTGGTCTATAATTTAAACACAAATATATTTCCGTCAGTTTCAATGCTATTTAAACAGTTGAAGCAGCTTTTCTTTAAATTTCATGATCAACGTTTTATTGAAACTTCAACTGTCAATATATTTAGTTAGGACTAAAATGGTCATGCTCATATATAAACTATATTTGAGGTATTTTAAGAACTACGTTGTTTTTTAAAGTTTTGCTTTCATTTTTAGTTATATTTATTTATTTATTTATTGGCAATTACTGCATTGATGATACGGAATTCATGATTTCATCATTTTACAAACAAAAAAGTAGAGAGTTAAGTTGGCTGCGCCGCATTATATCATGAAAACACACTGATTTTATGATCAACTGTACAAAATATGAATTTAATATCATAAATGCAGTAAAAACATAGTTTTAGTCGTAATTTCCAACCTTGCCTAAAAGGCATACAAATAATGATACAATAATTTGTACACATTTGCAGTCTTTTTAATACTTTATTTGAACGTTACGGTTTCGATTTAGAATTTAGTAAATGAGTATATATATTTATATATGTAGATGCCTGTATGGATATATACGTGCAGAAATATGAAAAGTTCATAACAATAGACTGTTAAGCAGCCTTTCACTCAGACGATCATGCATGGTCTAAAAAACACACACTTTATATATGCAAACCTCTAAAATGAGAAGCGATGTGGGACGGAGGGGGGTGGTGCATGAAACAACGACAAAGCACAACAAAATAAAAAGTAACATTTACCTATTTCATAATTACTATATTTCTTTTCTTTTTTTTAATTTACAAAATTTGGAAAGTTCTAAATTACGTGCAAAATAAGATTCTTAAAAGACGAACCATGAATGGTTTACTTTAAAAATCATTTCAAAAAAAAAATGGAAGAAAACTTAAAAAAAAACTCGTTTAACATTATCGATTATTTATTAAATTCTATATAAATGTCTGGCTTTTGATTTAATTTATCGGTTTTTTTTTTTAGTAAAATTGTGAGTAAAATTAAGTTATTTTATTAAAACTAATAAAAATAATTAAACAGAAAACTCACCAGAGTGAAAGGTTGAACGTGATGGAACATTCCTTGGAAAGTGTCTGCTTGATTTAACAGCCGATGCCATTCTAAGTCGATCGAACAGACTATATATATGTACAAGTACAATACATATGCACACATACGTATGAATGGATATATCGAATCATTGATCAGTTCGTGGAAGAGTGGAAGAGTACATTCAAGTCCAATGAATTGCATTTCAGAAAACGAATGTATTGTATTTTTTTTATATATCAGTATACAGTTTTATCATTTGATATATGTGTAATGCAATATATGTATATTTAATTCAATTGTTGTTGTTGTTGTTGTTGTGGTGGTAGAGTGTGTGTTGGTGTGTAGTGTGTGTGTGTGTGTACGATCGCGAGTTGATTAAAGCGTGTCATCGTCATCATCAAATCGATAAAGAGTTCGATAACGATATCGTTCCAATCCAATGCAAGTAGTCGTTATCAGAGTGGCGTCGTTTGTAGTCGTTGTTGTTGTTGTTGTTTGATTGATTGATTGATTGATTGGATTTGAATAGTAATTTTGATTGACGCAATGACGACATGTGTACACGGGGGCAGGGCACGAGACAGCGCGAATCAAGCAGTTTATAACGATTGGTTAATGTGATGGTGGCGGTGGCAACGGTAATCAAACGTTTATGGTTGTTGTTTTATAGTTTTTGTTTTTGAGTATCGATTTTGTAATCATGTCGTAGACACAAACAAAATGAAAAGAAAAAGATTTGGAAAAAAAAAACAATCATGTAAATTTTTGGAACAAAACAAACACTTAAATATATGTTTTTCTTAAACGTAAATAGTATAAACTGGCTAAAACAAATGAATGAGATTGAGCTTAGTTTGAGTTAGAAGCATATGTATTATATATATAGGACAGTATGGTATTAAGAAAGTGGTTAATCAAAGTCGCCTTGGTATTTTCTTAAGTTCTAAATACGTTATGAATATTGTATGTGTTGTCATCTTAATTACAATTAGATGCAGATATAGTATTAGTATTGGTTTATTATTAGGAAAGCAGTAGCTTAAAACAACATTCATTTCAGTTATATCCTTATGAAAAGGTATTTAAATGCTCAGAGTAATAATCAGTTAGTCAAATTGTTTATAAAGACACGACTTTGATTATGAACTAATAACTTGTCTCATAGTTCTTTGAATATAGTCATTAAATATGTATGAATATACATAAGAATTGATATAATATAATAATCATATAATTAGTATAAGCATAGAGACTTATGAAAAGAGTAGAGAATAGAGAGTATGAACAATATATCGAGAGGGGATAAAATATGCACGAATGATTCTTGCACAAAGTTACAACATCGATAAAAACTTATAGATTATATATATGTATATAAATAGATGTATTTTATAAGGTATTTAACTAACAATGAGTACAATTATGGGAAGCTTTTTAAACAACGAAGAGCATTAGAATTTGAATTTAGAAAACACAACCGGGACTGCTAAACTTTCTTAATAAGTTTTACGATATTTGAAATTAGAATCAGCCTCTGTCATGCACAATGAAAGAAAGCATTCAAGTGATTGAATGTGATTTCAAATTATCTCATTTTAAAAACTAACTGCGTATATATATTATTCAATATTTTTTATGCAGACACATACAAAAAACAAATACAAGAATATAGATTATTGGACTTGATACCGCGCATGCCAGTTAAATGTATAGCAATTTATAAGGAATGTATACTAATTATACTTATACTTATTATTGAAAGGGCCGCGGCAGCTATATATACCCAAATAAGCACAAGTTTTCAACAATTATGAAGTTATTTAAGTTTGTTAATATACTTTAGCCAGCAGAGAACCATTAAAACATTCGATTATTTGCGTATACTGCCACGCCCCAATGAAAATAAGGCACAATATCTCTTAATATATAATTGCAGTTTCACTCACCAAAGTTTGTTCGTTATCGGTTTGGTTCGGTTTCGGAATCGGTTTCGATTATTCGGTTTCGATTATTCGGTTTGAATCCAAAATGAATCGAGTTCAGGTTCAAAACGACATTAATTCATTTCATTTGGGATATTTATGTTTGTTTTGTGAACGATAAGTAATAGTATATAGTAATAATTGTATGAACACCGGATAAACCGAAGGAGATTGTTGCAGTTGTTGTTTTTTTTTTTTTTTTTTTTTATCGTAGTTGGTGTCAGATTATTTGTAGTTGCGGATATATAATACGCCACAAAGAATGGATGTATGTAGAGTAGTGTGGTTGTTATCAAAATTAGACATTTGGTTTTGGTTTTGTAAACAGTTAATGTTCAAAATTGTATAAAACATGAAAAGATAAGAAATTTACATTATTCAATTGATCAAATTGTTAGAGCGTTAAAATCGTTAAAATTATATATATAGTAAACGAAATTCTAAAACATAAATACATTTAATCAAATACAATACAACTAGAAAAGTAAATAAAATTTAATAATTCGATATCTAGCTACAGCTACAGCGATAGCGATAGCGATACTATATATGATACTATAAATACTGTGCATATTCGCTAACTGAGAAATTGAACTGTCTATAGACGCTGGCCCGCTAATTACTCGATAATACAAGATATAATTTGAGTTTAGATGATAGAACTTATACCTGATTTATCTTTATAAGATCGAGTTGACCAACCAATTATAAAACCACATCATTTAAGTAGAATTTCGGATTGAAACCAGCCTCAATTCACACAAAACTGTTTTTATTAATTCAACATCAGGCAATTCAGCTATGATACAACCTAATTCCAGGTCAGATCAACCTTACACACTACTTTTCGATGCTTTAAATCACATTAAATAGTTTATATTCTACACGAAACAACAAAACTTCAAGATTTCAGAACTTTCTGTACAAAATCGGTCTACTATCTAAGATAACTCACAAATTAACGAATGATTTGATAAATATATACAATGAAAATGTGTTTAATTCAATTTAATTATATATTTTATCTTATTTCCATTGCGTACACCCTAACAACTAGTATACTATATACACACTCTAGATCTCATGATGCACAAAAATATAAAAATATATAAATGAAAACCTGCATACTACTTCCAATTGTCAATCTACTCGAAGAAGAAAATGTTCTAAATTGTTATTTACTTGAAAACTGACTTTATAATTATGTTGTGATGGAATGGTATTCTTCCCCCTTTGTTGATATGTGTGAACATATTTGGAGATCAATAAGCTTGTTCTATATTACAATTTAAAAACTTGGTTAAATGTATGTATAGTGTAGTATTATTAACAAACGTTTTAAATCAAATGGCTGCCAATTTAGTAAAACAAAGATTAGAGAATAACTCAAACTAAAAACTGGTTTAATGAATAAAAAAGCAAAACTTGGTTGGTTTTTATTTGGTTTTTTGTAATTAATTGAATTTTTGTTGGGTTTGCTAATGTTAGCAAGTGTATACCTCGTTCCAAGGGGGTCAATTGATACTGATACGCATCCGTCTGTGGATGGTCTAGGGCTTGAGACAGATGCGCTTTTAGTATGACCCTTTCCAGCGGCAGCTGCAGATCCACTGCTGGGGTTACGTATATGTAGTAAATGTATGTTTAGCCAAAAAGTGGGTAGAATTGTAGTAAATAGGTTGAAGGTTTGTATGTATGAGCTCTTTTTTTAAAAACCAAACACACGCAATGTATTCAAAGCAAAACCCCCCCACAAAAAGGGGTATAAACAATATGGATAATAAGAATTTTTTGGTTTTGTGCCAAAATGCACTGCAACTAAGAAATAATATAAAAAACTTAATTGTGCACTGAATTAAACTGATTTACTTATGTAAGTTTTTGTTGTTGAACTCTAGGACACCTGTTTTCTTTATTTTTTTGACTTTATACTAAGTATTTGGTCAAGTAATATGTCAATGCTAACGAGTTTCTAACCATAATGTTGAGAAAAACATGTGCAAACCGAGAAGAAACATAATGCTAGTAGGCGACTGACCAACTAATAACAAATACAATATTTTTTAAGAAAATTCTTACAAAAGATATTGGAAAATCTCTGATCTTAAGCGACCAGCGACCACTTAGGTAACTCTCAATACAACATGATGCGAAATAATGCTGAGAAAAAGGAACAACAATAACTAATGCATAATAATAATATAATAATAATAGAATTCAAAAGAATAGGCAAACACAAATGTTCATTATTGATGTGGCGACAACAATAATAATAACGGGGGAGGCAAATGTTAAAAGTCTCACGTACTTTGTCTCTGCAGGAATAACATTGGTTTTCTCCGTCGATGAAGTCTTTTCATACAGGGTGGTTGAACGGCGCGGTATTATGCCGCTTGTGCCGCTCACTGTCCGGTTGCCATTAGTGGGATCATACTTGGCGGTTGTGCGCGGCTTGGCTGGACTATTCAGCGCTGCAAATGTCAGAGTATATTAATATCTTATATATATATATATATATATATATTCCTGATCAAGCGCCTTACATGTGTCTGTTGTGGTGAGCATCTTCTGCGTTGCCGACGCTGGCCTCTGGTTCTGTGCGGCCAGTCTCGCCGTATTCTCCTTAATTGTTGCTGAGTCGATGGTATTTTGACGCTTAAAATTGCTGCCACTGTGAAGAAAGAAGGAAACATTGTAAAAGTTGTACATACAGGATCTCAGATTCTTTTAGAGTATTGAAACAAATATCGACTATTCCGCGCTATTTGATGTAAAGTTTAACATTTAAGTATGCCTGCCTGAATTAAGTATTTTATATTCTAATATCGATATTAATGATACAGCATAAAGGTGCGGTCACACGATATGGCATTTTGCCACATATATGTAATATCGTTATCGAAATCAACCGTCAAAAATGTTATATGGCAAAAGTAAGAATATATGTTAAATATTTTAAAGGGCACGTTTCTACCATAGAAATCTTTGATTTGATATCGTGTGAGCACGTATCTCAATCACTAAAAATATGTGCCAGCCTGCCGTACCGTACTCACACGCTATAGTAACTGCCGACTGCCCTAAATGTGGCAAAATGCCATATTGTGTGACCGCACCTTAAGAACCAAAAGTCTATTCAACGAATAATTTTAAATAAAATAAGATTTGAATCGTCACATTTGATTGAAAGTAAATATATGCCTAAAGGTTGTAAATCCACACATGCAAGCTTAAATCTCAAACTCTAATATTGGTATATTTAAAGAATAAATTGAGATAATTTTTAACGTGATATATAGCTGATAACGGGCCAAAATACTTTATTCAAACAAACACAGATTGAAGATCTCAGATGGAAGCCCGTATTAGTATAGTCTTGACTGCCCTTTGTGGTACTTACACTGATGCACGATCGGCGGCTGTTCCTACAGTATTATAATTATTGCTTGGATTAACGGATCCAACACCGCCCGCCGCAGCCGTGACGGTTGTAGTTGCATTTGCGGGTCCAACACCTGAGGCAAAAGAATATTGACGTTGTTATTGCCCCACAACAATATAGCCCCGCAAAGGGACTTACGTAACGTTTCCGCACCGGACGACGCTCGACGACTAGGCTTGGTACTCGACGCCGATATACTTCTGTGTACGCCCCGATGCGTAGGACTCTGCATGACCGCATTCCCAGCATTGGCCCCGGCATCATTCCCAGAGATGTTGCGCAGCGACAGCGATGATCCAGAACGTGAGCCGTCGCTCTCAGGCTGCGTATATGAGGGAAAAGATGATATAAGAATAGATCAGAATTAGTGCAAGTGTACAAAATGAATCCACATCTCTCACTTACATCAGTGCTCTTACGCCCCAGCAACAAATAGGTCGCGAACACATCGTCATAACGCACCTGTGACAGCGACGCTTCAATTTCTTGTCGATTGTAACCCATTGCGACTAGAGCTTCTGTGCGTGGCCAAAAACAAAAATTGAATAAATAACAAACGGGTATTGTTTAAATGTATTTGCTGAATAATATATATATATATATATGTGTACCACATATGTTTGTTTGTAAGTTGATAAGTATACATTACATGCAAATTCATTACAATTACATAATAATTGGCTTTAGCAGTTCTCGAACTCGTTATTAAGAATTGTGTGCTCTATAAGCCTTCAAATGAACTTCGATTTTAGATAACATTGTTAAATACTGTCATGCACAACAAAAATATTAGCCATATCCACATTATATATTTTAATTATGTAAGCATATATAAAAACTGATCAAAATAATACATTTTTAACAATAAATGACAACAGAATATAATCATCTTTTCTTAGCATCAAATCAAATTGATGGATTGCTAAACACTTTTTAGAAATTTAATTCATTTTCCGGTAGATCTGTTTTGTGTTTTATATATAATTGTAAACAAAAAGGTTGTAAGAGGAGATACAAGGTGAGAGAGAAAAACAAAGAGATTATATATATTAATGAGAATTGCTGGCTGCCAATCCAAAAATACGTTTATCCGCAAAGGGATTGCATACATTTTGGTGTGGCACCTTCCATTCGCCGATTAAAAAGATCACCATTAGCATCATGTCAAAAGCACTGCGTCGTATCGATGCTGAGTCTTTAATACCGGATTGTGACCCCGCTGCTATATGAGAATTATCAAATAAACATTTACATACGTCTATATATATTTATGTAGATAACCAAGAAAATTATATATGCGCAATACAGATACATAGGTAGAGTTAGGGATAGATAGGATATAACACAACTTATATAGCATTAACAGTTAGTAGTTAAATACAGACATGCAAAGCAAAATTTAATTCAATTCAATCGTTTTGTAAAATGAAAACAATAAATCAATCAATCAATTAATATGTACGATGTACGAATAATTATACAGGCAAAACTTGACACACAATTCGTTAATAGTATTAGTAATGAATTTTGTATACAGTACCCGTCTTACCTATCCGCTTGGGATCGGCTAAATCTTGTTTTGGCTCAATATATGGCTTGAGTTCATCGTCTTCAAACCCCATATTCATCCATTTATCGCCCATGATTGTTTCAAGACTAGCACGTTTTGCGGGATTTAGTACTAGAAACTTGCGCAGCAAATTTTCGCAATCAGTTGACATATAGAAAGGAATTCTGTTGAAATATATATACAAATTAACGCATATTATTAACAATTATCAACATTATCTCTTGATTTACATACCTATATTTGCCTCTGAGTACGCGTTCACGCAGCTCCCTCAGAGTGGAGCCGTCGAAAGGCAGGGATCCGCTTACTAATGTATACAAAATAACACCCAGCGACCAAACATCCACTTCCGGTCCATCGTACTTTTTACCCTGGAAGAGCTCGGGTGCCGCATAGGGTGGGCTGCCGCAGAAGGTATCCAGCTTGGAACCTGGCGTAAACTCGTTCGAAAATCCAAAATCAGCTATTTTAATATTCAACTCGCTGTCCAGTAATAAGTTTTCAGCTTTTAAGTCCCTGTTTATAAGAAAATTTGTGATTTATTACTTAAAATCAATTGAGCTTAGAGTGGATTATAAAACTATATATACTAAATCTTAATAAAAAAGCTTCGCAAACTTCTATAGAAAAGAGTTTCCTATAGAACTTACTTGAATAATATGGTTTGAGTTTATTTGAAGCGAAAACGGATGAGATATCTTGAAAATAGTAACAACTATGAAGATAGATAGATTCAGCTATATATATATATTCAGCAGATGCAATGAGTCTGATGACATCTACATTTAGTAAAGAAATTATGTGTAAGTTATGTTATTCTCTTCTACATTATATATGACCTACTCTAAGTGGCCTAAAACTTCTAAGACTAGCTTCAATTATGCTGTTTAGATTTCCATTACATTGTTCTTAAACTATCTAGCCAATGTCATCAAAGAGATATAGTTGCGTACCTGTGTATTATTCTCTTCTGATGACAGTATTGCACAGCCGATACAATTTGGCGAAACTTAACCCGCGCCTCCTTCTCTTTCATACGGCCATGGAGTACCAGATAATCAAAGACCTCGCCGCCCGATGCATATTCCATGATGAGATACAACGTCTTTTCCGTTTCGATAACTTGAAAAAGTTTTACTATGTTGGGGTGATCAAGCATTTTCATTATCCTAACCTAAAATACAACAAGAATTGGCATCATTAGCAATCAGATATTGATTTGAATGTAGTTGCTTACCTCTCTAAAGAGTTTCTGAAGTGACCCAGGATTAAGCTGGGTTTTGTCAATGATCTTTATTGCCACTTCCTTGCCAGTCGGCAAATGCTTTGCCAGTTTTACCTTGGCAAAGTTACCCTTGCCGATGGTCTTGATGAGCTTATACTTTCCGATATGCTCCTCAGTGGCGCGCCATCGCATTGGAGCACTGCTCCGCATCTGCAGATTCGGGGATCCCTGCAAAAAGTCAAAGCACATAGGTCGGTTAACATTCAATGACAATTTCTAAGTTATACAGTAAACTCAAGCCCTAACTATTCCCACCCTAAGACACTGTTATATGAGTCTCAAATAAGCTGAGAACGTAGAGGAGGAAAAAAAAATAGTATGAACAAGTATGGGAGTTGACAGTGAGCTTAGATTGTGTTTTACCTGAGCAACATTGTTGCCGTATACATTGGTACGTGCCACAATCACGTTGTTGGGTCCTGCCCCAGAGGCTGTGGACCTCGGTTCGACAGGCGGACGCCCAGACGTCTCAGTGCGGCTTGAGTTGTAGGGTGGTATGGGCGCCACAATGGGACGCTCCGAGCGACGCTTTGATGCACCACTGGCCCCAGTTGTCGCCGAACTGGAGCCACTTGAACCAGCCGCCCCATGTCGATGCGAGTGTGATGATGATTTTTGGGCTAAAAGCGCCTCAAACTGCCGTAGATTCTCCTCACGCCTCTTGGTTACCGATATTGTTGGGGCAGTTAGTTTTGAGGCAGAGCCACCACCATCCACAACGCTACTGCTGCTGCTGCTGCCCCGGCTTGTGCTGGTGCTGCTTCTAGCTGCTGGCGTTGGAGCCGTTGCTCCCTGAGCTCCCTGGGATGGACGCCAAACAGTCGGCGGCTGCTTCACTTCATGATTTTGATGCTTGTGCTTCAAGTTGGCGCGCATGGCGAGCACCGTGTCCGTGTTCTTTGTATCGGAGGCAGTGCGCGCCAGTTTGGTCTTGAGCGCCCCAGAGGCACCAGCAGCAGCGCCCGAATTCTTTGAGTAGGCACCAATCGAGTTGCGGCCATCGCTGCCCCTCTGAAACTCATTCAGCATTTGCTCATTGCTATCGTCCAATTGGGATCGCCGTCCACCCAGATACTGGAAATCATTCTCCGAGGACATGTCGCTAATGCCAGGACGCAGTAAGTTCTCGGTCTCGCCATAACGCTTGCTCTGCTTGCGTATTATCTCAATTTTCATGACATCGCTGGAGGACTGAGACTGTTGCTGCTGCTGCTGTTGCTTCTCGGTCAGCTGCTGCTGCTTGAAGCTCTCCTCCACATTGAGTATGTGCTTCTCTATGGACCCCAAGGCAAACGCAACGCCCACATCATCCTCGGCTGACATTTGGACTCGTGGCGCTGCCTTACGGGCACTCTGTAGATGCAGCGCCGGTATGGCCGAGACGGCGACACGTGGCAGCGGCACCGCCACATCCCCTGGCCTACGCAGCTCCACAAGTTGATCATAGTCCACATGTTGGGCATCGCTGAGATCGATTTCCTTGGCAAGTTGTGTGCTGTGTTCGGTTGGCGGCAAGCATTTTCCGATACTATCACTATTGGTATTCTTAATGTAACTGTTGTTGCTGCTGATGTTGTTGTTGTTGCTGCTGCTGCTGCTGCTGTTTGGATTGACCACGCTCAACTTGGGCGGTGCGGGGGCCAGTCCCTTACGCGCTGCATAGGGGCGTACGCTCTTACGGGATGCATCTGCCCGATTTAAGTCTGGCGTAGTCGTCGTGGTCGCCGTCGTCGTCGACGTCGTCGTCGTTGATGTCTCCATTCTGTTGTTTATGTCTTGCTTTTGGGCACAGGCCACAATGCGAAATTTCTCCTCTTTTGTGTGGATTTAATAACAATTTGTACTCCACTCTGCCTCTAGGTTGCTTATGTTTTTGGTTTTATAATCGCAGTTCTTTAGTTATAGTTTCTTTAGTAATAGTTTAGTCTCGTTTGCTTTCATACACTGTAAGTTTCGGCAAGTTAGTTATTTCATTTATATTATTATTAATTTACATCCAAGAACTAGACCTGGAAAAACGATCGCTGGCACTATCGAAAGTATACGTTAAAATAACTTGTGCATCAGCAGATGCCAATTCTATGAATTTCCACAGAATGAATTAATTGTTTTGTTTAGAAAATTGAACAGTTTCCTATTTGTGCAGCAATACCTAAATTAAACAGTTCATTGTAGTTTTGAAATCGATCGTGTGACTATCGAAAGGCAGCACTATCGATAGTTTTCCAGTTCTAGTATGTATGTATGTACACGTGAGAGGCGCGGCTGAAAAGTAATCCGTCATAGTATCGATAATTAGCGATAACCGATTAAATGATATGCGATTACTTCTCAGTAAGTTCCATCAACAGATTTGTTTGCAGTTTGCAATGCTTTGCAAGAGATTTAAAAAAAGTATTTTTGGGGTCGTTCCGTAACTGTGGAGAAAAAGTCGATCCACACTTGAAAACAGTAAAGTGATAACACACATACGTATGTATATATGTATCTATATAGTATATACTGTGCTTTAGAACCGATAGGATGCCGATTAACCCTAAAAGTATACTGCTTATTTTATTATGTCCTTAGGCTAGTAGAATTGAATAACACTAACTTTGAAAAAAAAAAGAAACTGAGAATTCTTATTGTAAAGTATTTGTAAATTTTGTATGTACTTATGAAAATATATGATAAGAACTTCAAAGTCATCAGATTTGTTTCTCTGTGAATAAATTCTATATGCCATAACTTTAAGAGCGAATTTTATGGAAAAATATTCAGGACGAAAGAGATTTGTAACGATAACAAAATTTTATTTTTAAGGTCATTTAACGAAAAACTGCAAGGTCATTGGGTTCGTTGATTAGGTTGAGAACTTATTTAAATTCTTGTTATATCACACACAACTTATCAGCCGGCCCTCGCATATGTATGAATGTATGTTATTCGATAAAGCCGTGATTTAAAACTGTGTTGCTTTTTAATTTTCACTTTAGAGCTTGTTGTACGCTTTTTACTTGACTCGATATTCCACAACAATTGTAACGGTCTGTACATAATATACGCGTACATACATGTGTGTATGTACATATGTATGCATGTATGTGAAAACAACGCTGTGCGTGTATGGATGTGTGTGTGTTTTTTAAATTTGGTAGTGTAAGCTTTTCTTGCTTTCGCCGCAGCAGATTGAATGGAAAGACACTTTGTTTGTTTGTTGGTGTTGGCGCTCTTTGCCATTGAGCATACTTATATTTAATTCAACAAGTCGCTGTTGCTGCGCATTAAAAACCTCGAAAACGAATTTAATACACATACACTCACAAACACACACAAACACACACACCCATGTATGTAGGCTTACTTATACAGATGCACATTCATATGTATGCATGCATGTACATACGTACATATACGGCGAGTGCGAAAGCGAACGTAATATTTACGACGAAAGCTAACTCATAGACAAGAGCTAATCTGACTTTGGTGACACTGAAAGAAGCACACAGCCAGAGAGAGAGAGCGAGAGCAAGAGCACGGGACTGAGTGTGAGAGCGTACGTACACCTATACACACACACACACACACACGCACGTGTGCTCACAAACACCTGTGCATTAATAACTGCTATCGCAAGCCGATGTATATGTGTATTTGTGTTGGTTCGTTAAAATGTATGTATTGTATTTAGTATTTGCTAAAGAGTACATCGGCTTACGCTCACACTCGCGCTCAGCCATCGGTTGTTGCACAAGTTCAGCTGAGATGGTCCCCCACCCCTTACCCATCCTACCCGTCGCCCACTCTACGTTCTGCTTCTGCGTCACGTTTCGTTGCGCTCTCGAGTCGGAGCTATAAAATTCTCTTTGTTTAATGATTCATTTAGCAAAGTTTCTTCATCGAACATACATACATACATACATATGTATGCGTGCTTTTTAAATAGTTTAATTGTTACAGTTTATTAGATTAAATAGTTGTACTAAATCTGCTTGTAACTGTTGCGTGTGCGTACTGTTCAGTGAGCAAAAAGCTTTAGCGCGCACGTATGTATGTATTTACCATACATACATGTAAACATCAACACTGACACAACTCTGCATCCACACACACACACACACACACACATGTACATATACAGAATATACATACATAGTAAATGAACCACTTTTAGACAATTAACTCGTCATTCTCACTTATAGAAAAGCAAACATTTGTTCGCCATGTTTCATTTTTATTTTTTAACTGTAGTTAATTTGGTAAAAAAAATACGTGCATGTACATTTAAAATCGCGTTTTTGATTTTGATTCTTTATCGGTTATCTTATCAATCACACGCGGTTAACGGTTAGAGACTAGCACTTCCAACTGGTTGGCTATATATACATATATGTATGTACATAATTATATTTGATGTGTATGGGTGATGTACACTTTTATTATATATGTATGTATGTCGCTTCCTTAAACAAACGCAGTTTGTAACTCTGACGTAAACGCCATCAGCGAACAATCAACTACAGTCAACAGGCAGTGACAGCTACAGCTACAGCGACAGCTCAGCAGCTAACAGCCAACAGCCACTTTAGCCACAGTAACAGCAGCAACTGGAGTACGAGTACTCCCAGTATCGGTACCAGCAACAGCAACAACACCAACACACACACACACACACACATACACACACAAAACCACTAACAAAAGCAGAGGCAGCGGCAGCGACAGCGGCTGAAAAGTCGGCCTCAATACACAAACACAATACACGCGCACGTAAATATCGCTTTTTAGTGGGGTGCTCTCACTAGTATTAGTGCGCACACACACACACAAACACACTCATTCTCACACTCACACACTCCCAACAACATTCACTTCAACCGTATCTGTCTATTCTTGACAAAGAGCTCGTTTGGAGCGCTGATTTTATATGTATGTAAATACACACATATACATATACGGATATATATATATATAAATATATATGTGTGAGGCTGCACACACACACATACATGAAATGCATATGTATGCGTGGGCACAAAACTGATATCACCTGAGCGTAACGCTGAGAAAGAATCGCTCAACTTACCTGACACCGAAAACAGTGCCAGACAAGTTTGTGTCCGAGATTTGGAGCTTTGTCAGAAGCTTAGGCTTAAGCTTCTGAAGAAACTCTTATAAGCTTCAACCTAATGAGGGTGGAATCTTCAATATTTTTTGCATACTCTCTCAAAAAATAATGAAAGAAAACAAAATAGATAAGCACATTACAATTTCCACTCCAAGGGGATCATCAGTAGTCCTCATATCAATATTGGTGACTCTAGCTATAAAGATATTGTGGAATGGAGGAGTATACAAATTTTAGCTGCTTTCATCGCATGCATGATAAAGTGAAACATTTTTATTACACACTAAATAAGCCAACATACTTAATCAAGATTCAGATTAACTAAATAGACAGCCGAGGAAACCACAATCTTTCAATTGTCAAAAGGTATATATGTACATGATTCCATGCGAGAAAATAAATAAATAAAATTTGGACGTAACTACCAAAGAGATCAACTCGTTAAATTTGATTAGGAATATAGTATAGGTAGGAACGAAGATTATCCCTACTGGTTAATACAGTTGCACAACTTTAGTATACCTCATTTACCCCTATTAATGGGTAATGGGTATACAAAAAGGCATCCCACAATTCGTGTTTTATCTTGGCAATTAACAATGTATTATAATGAATTTGCAGTTCCCTGATGCAGAACTGATTAAATTGAGAACTGATTGAATGAGAAATTAAGAATTATATATAATGATATTAATCATATAAATCAGTCTGGAAAAATTCGAATAGTATTTGCAATTATTATTGGATTTTAAGGTCATTTAACTAAACTGTACGACTAACTATCATTGTACGACCAGCTCCCTATTCACCAAACCTAATATGTTTAGTACGATCTCATCTCTGGATCTGATGTTGTAGATAATCGCATCGTATCTTATCTTATGTGCTACTCAATCGACCTATATCTAAAAGGGTATAACTATTTCTAAACGAATTGTCCATTTCAGAGATATCTAATAAATAATAAAGAATAAATATTGGCGTATAATGCTGGTAATCAATGCCAATCGATATCGTGTTAGGTTTTAAAATTGCATGAACACAGAAAATCTGAAATAAAATAGAAATAATAATGAAAAGAATAGCAAGGTTATTTAAAAACAAATAGTTAAAAACAATGCCCATTACCGATGACAATATTCAAAAACACTTTAAGGCTGAGGTGAGGCTGAGGTGATTTTGACGAGCACAAGATACAGATGTGATAAGAGGAAACATACAAATGAAGAGTATTGGTAAAAACTAACCATCTCCTCGAACACTTAGAAATGAAATATCCAACTATAAGAACAAACACATTTTAAAAATAAAGCCAATTTACCAAAAGTTAATTCGAATAACATTGAAACAAAGTTAATAATATCAAATAATATATAAATGTGATGCTGTGATAATAAAACACGAATGATCTAGCTGAGAAAGGTCGACTAGGTGATATCCTGTATGCAACTCGAATAAATAATCGAAACAACCCAGCCTGTAACCTCCAAATGAGCTAAAAGGTATCTGGAGGTTAGGCTAGCTAGGATGTGAATAGCAGAGTAGCAGAGATCTGCAAAGCTCTCACGCCTCAAAGAATCAAACGAGGGATCATCACAGGATAATCCCGGAAATAAATAGTTTACAAGAGGTCATGGTGAAGTAAATTTTGATCTAGCGCAGCTTCTTAACGGCCATGGATACTTTAGAATCTACCTGCAGCATGTGGCAGACTCGTAAGACTAGTAAGCACCACTGTAACCGAAACTTGCACGCGACAAACAACTTTGCAGCATCCGTCTTGCTGCAGCAATAGAAAGGGAATGGAATTCGGCTTATGCGAAGGATCCCTCGCAAAGTAATGCTTGGAAGCCATACCGCGTAAGCTACGCTCCTCCAAATATAGACATAGGTAGTATTTACAGATAAGTTACGGAAATAATAATACAAACATTGTACACACACCCTTCAAGATAAGTCGCTGCAGCTTCCCACTGCTCGGCACAATTTCGCCAATAACTTCTGTGTTTAATTTCCGATCATTATAAAATTTTAAGGTTACAAAGATAACTTGTAAATAAATAGGCGTGTCAAAACTTTATCTTTTTTTACAAATAAATAATATGCTATTTATAGTCTTTGAGGTCGACCAGTTCATGCAAACTTGGCTATCTCAACTGTTTGTGTTGATCAAGAATTAATGGAAGTACAAGCATTATAAGGTCCCAGTTACCGCCTGCTTTCTGTTACGGAGATTTGCACAACTTTAACCTTCATTCCCATTATTAATTTCAATTCAATCTCCAATCATACATATTTCAACCAAGAAATAGTATATTTACCAGTCATTACGAATAGAAACAGTCGCAAATAAAATAAAAACTTATCGCAAGTATTTCTTGAGATGAACTAATAAACTCAGGAAAACCAAAGGTTCTTCAGCAAAAATTGTTGAATCTTCGGTTTCTAAAGCTTTTTCTTGAAACCAGCGGAATGAAAGCCACCTTTTCAAGAATACCTTTAAAAAGGAATCAAAAAGAGTCCTTAAGAAGGAAACATGCTTAAAATTTCATTCGAAAACGTGAATACCAAATCGTAAATTATCAGAAAAAGGAACCATACAGACATGATAGTGATACTCGACTCACCACATCTTATGGGTGAACAGGTTTAAAGAGAGCCCATATTATTATTATATATATTCCTATACAAATGCACATTTGCGAAATCTAGATTATAGTCGTACCAGAATCTTCTGGTAATAAGATAAATATTTTACTAGCATTACTACTTAGTTTACCCCCCATTTCCCTGTTAAGTACATACCCTTGAGGTACGCGCCTTATCACCGACGATAGAAGTGATGTCCTTGCACTTTGGTCGGTCAGCTTTGCTGGTGGCCACAATTGGGAGTCCTCCATTCTCAATCATGGTGACCACTATTTTATTGCTGGGATTGTTTAGTTTGGCCGATGCCGCAGATGAGGTTTTCAGTTCCAGCGCCTTCTGTCGCATGGCGTTCGAAAGTCGCTGCTTGCGCTCAAGGCGTGCCTCGTCCTTGTCCTTCTGTAGCTTGGAAATGGTGGCGGGTGTATGACTCTTTGATCTTTTGAGAAACTTCAAAAGTTGTTTTTTGACATTTGTGGCTCCAGTGCCGTTTTCGGTGCTCTCATTGCCCGCTATATCCTCAAGCTTGGAGGCACGACGCGATATCTGTTGCGCTTTGTTTGGCAACTCGAGGCGCCGGAATACGCCATCGGCCATACGTACAAAGCACCCCTCGGACATTTTGTGAAACGAATCCGAGGGCAGCTTATGAAAGTTACCATTGGGGCTGCGATAATAGCAATAATCCGTTTTGTGATATCCATCGCCAACGATGTAAAACTCGTTTCGATTCTCATTTGGTGCCGCCGATGCCGATGCCGTTGCCGATATCGATGCCGATGCCACATCCTCTGTTTTCTCACTGCAATCGATAGGCAGCTGAAAGCTCAGCAAATTACTGGTACTGCCCCCCTCTGCAGCTGCTACCGCTCCAATATCGTCCGTCTGTGCCTCGGGCTTTAGCTCACTTATGGTAACCGGGCGGCGCTGGGAATCGTTCATATTTTTGCGCATTATGCTGCCATTGCGCAGTAGGGAGTCGCGCAATATCGAGAGCTCATCTTTGCGTAACGGTTGCTGCACCAGTGTTGTATAATGCTTGGCTGACGTTGACTTGCGTGCTGACGCATAACGATTCGCAATATGTGTGGCGTTGACAGCACCGGCAGATTCCTCTTTGTTGTTATTGTTGTGAATGTTTGAATGGGTTTGCCGATGACTCGATGTCTGACCCATGTTGTGTGTGTATGTGTGTGTGTGTCTGTTTCGTAATTGCTAACTTTTTAGAATTTCGTTTTGTTAATGTAGAAGCATTCAAATGTGCCGCGCGAACTCTGACACATACTATGTACATATTCCGTACATAAAAGCTTGCAATTACCAGTCAAGATTCGAGTAATCATTGCATTCGTACATAGTATGTATGCTTGTACATGCATGTGTATAACTTTTCTTTTTTTATATGTATTAAATTCTCCAACACAATCACAGTTCAGCTGTTGCTTTGTTGATCTTATTGCAGCTAAGCTTATTTAATTCTATTAGGGCATTAACAGCACAATAAATGAATATTAAAGACAGTTCCGATACGATACTCGTCAAAGCCGCGCCGAAAGTTTACATTACTCACGTCTGTTATTGGAGCCCGGACAAACAATCGATGGCACTATCGATAGCATCGATGAATATTAAAGACAGTTCCGATACTCGTCAAAGCCGCGGCGAAAGTTTACATTACTCACGTCTGTTATTGAAAGCCCGGACAAACAATCGATGGCACTATCGATAGTATCGATTCTTTTTGTTTTGGTCACTATCTAGAGGTTCTTCACTAGCAAGCCGTCATGTATGTATGTATGTGTCAATGTCCATTCTATTCATTGAATTATTAAAACCTTATCAGCTCCGTTCCGGTTTCTGCTTTCTGAAAGATTATGAGTACTCAGTTTTGGCCGAATTTTTTTATTTTTTATATAGTATTAAAGGATTGAAGAAGACACCGACACAGGTATGGTATATTGTCATTCAATAAACGAACTATTTTGATACATTCCGATAGTTAAAAACTCATTTTTATTGGGACCCAAAATGTCCCTAACTTAGAACACTCTTCAACGTTGATTACGAATATTTTCGATACTATCGATAGAGATGATTTAAGCGGCACTATCGATGATTTTCCAGCTCTAATATGTAAATAAAAGTGTATCTTTGTATGCACAAAATCTGCGTCTTTACCGCTTACATGCATTGCTTTGTTTTCTGTACGACTCAACCTTAATATTTGCAATACATGGCGACGTTGAGTATCCAATAACCAAACAGCGTTGTCTTATCATTCACTGACTATCGCACTTTTAATACACACACACTCGCACAGACACACGTATGTACATATGGTATGTACGTAAGTACATATAAAATTTTAAACCTTTTTATTTATACATATTAATCAATGAATATGTGGCTGTATGAAACTAATTTGAAGCTTAAGAGCGTAACGATGGCAGGGTCCAGTCCACCCCGCAAATGCATTCCACAGTTACAAAGTTGGATCGCGTTAGTCGCACTCGCGCACGCCCGAACGTAAACGCGAATATATAGTAGAGATAAATGAGACAACGACGACGGAAACAGAAATAGAAGCAGAGGCGATGAAGCCCCACATATGTATGTACGTATGAAGGCAAGTTTAAAAAAAAAGCTCGACACGTTTTGTTTTCTTTTCTCTGCTTGTTTCGCTCATTTACTTCAACACTCTTGTTGTTATTGTTGCTATTCTTCTGTTAAGCTCGTTTGCATTAAAGCTTTACTTGCTCGCCCTCACACATGCAAAGGTAGACGTACACACTCATACACACACACACACACACAAATGTCGTTTTCTGTGTTGGAATGTGTTGATTTTTCTTTATTTTTATCGGTTCTTGTTGTTTTACTGCTTGTTGCAGCACACTATATTTTAAATATATACATGTATGTATGTATGTGTGTAGTACACACATGTGTGTGTGTATCTTGCATGTGTATATGTAGACATGTGCATACATATGTAAGTACCTTATAATTAAATTAACTTATCATTCGCAATTGGTTTGGCTTAGTTGGATCTGGGCAGCAAAGCTTCTGCTGAGGCTACAAAGGCAATCAAGCCAAAACAAATATATACATTTGTACGTATGTGTATGTATGTATGTACATATTTAACACAAATTGCTCAACTATGTATACATACATTCGTACATACACATGTTATATAGTCATTTTTGCATGCGTATAAATTAAGCACTGCCTAACACAGCTGTATTTACAATAATTAATCATTCAAACTTTGTATGTATGTATATCTTCAGTTATTCAGCAATTAAAACTGATGTAGTTTACAAATTAACGCAACAATAAAAACAATGGCAAAGAAACTATGTATGTATCTTGGATGCTATGCATCAGAATTGCGCTTGTCTACAGATCCGTTTTGAAATATTGTCCAGCATTAGCAGCAATGACAATGAATTCAAAATATTCGGTTAATATCATTGCTAACAACTATTGTTTCTGTCGATAACAACAATACCGTTGGCGAACGTCGAACAATAACAACGACAACGACGGCGACGGCGACAGCGACAGCGACAACGGCGAACGCGACAGTGACCACACGATTGAAGTGGAACTTAATACTAAAACGAGCTTTCGACCATTGGCTGTGCCGAGCGGCAGGCATATTGGATAAGTTCTACAGCGCTACGCTCAAAACAATTTTTTTTTTGTTATTTCGCAGCTTGTGCTGAACGGCGATAGTTTAATCTTAAAGGCATCAATGCTAAGAACGACACACCCTATAAAATATATATAAAAAATATTTTCATTTCGTACAGTGCACATACATACATACATACCTACATACTAACATTTAGCATAAGCGAAATGATTCAAAACAAAAACAAGTAAAAAAAAAACAAAAGCTCTGGTCGGGAGTACTTGACCAGACGACACCCTTAGCATAACAGTAGCGCTTGATATCTTCAATATATGTACATATAATATACTTAATCTACATTTAATGTTTGAGAATTTAAATACCAATTGAACTGTACAAATGTACGTACATTTGTATGTATGTATGTAGTTCCTATAGTCTCTAAATATTATTCAATATTAAATGATTATATATTGTAGTATATAGTAGAGATGTCTCTGTCTTATATACTTACACTTTATTAAATCCTTTTTTTGAATCCATTTTTTAATGAATACAGGGTATAGAAGACACGCATACATGTGCAGGAGAACATGCACATATACTCGTGCATACATATGTATGTTTGCGTTCATGTGACATGTCCCACGCACACTGGCATACACAGAAACACTCAAAAAAGTTAAAAGCTTTCCAGTGAGAGAACCAGAGCGAGCTTTGGCAAAGCAACGAACAATTTTCAATGTGCTGAGCGATTTCCAAACAAGAAGCAAAAAGTCCGATCCGAAGACTTCTGACTACATAAACCATCATCAATCAACAACACAAAACGAGTGAGAATAGGAGAAAACCAACGATAATTTTAAATTGGTATTCTCGTTGCTTCTTCCATTCACACTCATTTTCTACCGATTACACTTGCACTTGTATTTGATATGATAGTTACTCACACCCACATCATATATGAGAAAATTTCCAGCATATCGTGTGCAAGTTGAACAAAAAACATTATTATTTCCCTACTCAGCATCCTTTGTTTTCCCAACATAAAAGAAAAACCAAATGCTTTTAAAAGTAGTTAGTTATTTGGGAAAAACTAGGATCTTAGAAAAACGCCCCTATTCACACAAAGCTTTTATCTGCATAACAAAACGAAATCACATTTTTAAGTCCTACCAAGAAAGGACGGCTATCTTCGGAGTGCCGAAGCTATATACCCTAGCAAGAATTAATTTATATGGGATTAATTATGGGAGCCATGTGGTCAGGTTTTGATAAAATTATAGGAAACCATTTGAAGTATAATAAAATTCTCACTTAGTTTGGATTTGCATAGACAAAAAGTCTACTATAGCGAAATAGTGGTTCGATTTTGACCAAATTTGGTCAGATTGCATTTTTCAGCCGATCGTTCCTATGACAGCTATATGATATAGTGACCCGATTTTGATCAAATTTGGTCAGATTGTATAAACTATTTAGAGACTCGGTTGGTATGAATTTGGTGCAGATATCTTTATAAACAACAAAGATTTTCATACAAAACAGTTTTTTAATTTTGATCGCCCTTCTCTGCGATTCTCAAGAATTCAAGGGACCCCACTACAATTTATCATTTTGGAGGTATTTTTATTTTTTTGTGAATAGCAATAGCTTATTTTGGAGGTTCACTTTAGTGTGTGTGTGCGTGTGTGTGTGTAGAGAGAGCGCGAGAGAGGGAGAGAAAGAGAGAAAGAGACAAAGAGAGAGAGAGAGAGAGAGAGAGAGAGAGAGAGAGAGAGAGAGAGAGAAAAAAAGAGAGAGACCCCCACCCAAAAACCATATTCCCCAATAAATAAATTGAAAAAATAAATAAATGTGTTGGGTGGGTTGTGGGGGATCAAAACAAAATACATACAAAACAAAAATATATAAATTTTATCCCCCTCTCCCCTCTCCAATCACGACCCCCCCCCATTTATAATTTTGAGGTTTGTTGTAAGATTTTTTTTTTTTTTTTTTTTCCCTTTTGTGTGTGTTTGTGTGTGTGTGGGGGTGAGAGTGAGAGAGAGAGAGAGGGAGAGAGAGCGCGAGAGAGGGAGAGAGAGCGAAAGAGAGAGACAAAGAGTGAGAGAAAAAGAGAGAGAGAGAGAGAAATAGAGAGAGAAATAGAGAGAGAGAGAGCGAGAGAGAGACAAAGAGAGAGAGAAAAAGAGAGCGAGAGAGAGAGAAAGAGAGCGAGAGAGAGACAAAAAGAGAGAGACAGATCGCCCTTCTCTGCGATTCTCAAGAATTAAAGGGAGTCCACTACAGTACAATAACCTAGCAGGCATTAATTTAGTTTGCATGAAATATTTGTATAAACAAAAAGTTTTCTATAGCGATATAGTGGTTCGATTTTGATTTGGTCAGATTGTATAAACTCTCTAGAGACTCTGTTTGAAAAAGCTTGGTAACGATACATTTATAAACAAAACAGTTATTCATACGAAAACATAGTTGTCGAGCGATATGGCAGCTATATGTTATAGTGGTCCGATCCGGCCGGTTCCGGCATATGTACTGCCTGCAGCAAAGAGGATCTGTGTCAAGTTTCAATATGATAGATTTAAAACTGAGAGACTAGTTCGCATAGGAACAGACGAACAGACGGACGACTCGGCTATTCATGCTGATTCAGAATATATATACTTTGTTGGGTCGGAAACGTCTCCTTCTGACCATTACACATCTCGAGACAAAATTATAATACCCTCTGCTAGGGTATAAAAACAAGTTTAAGTCTGCGAGTATTATCCTTTTCATATTATCCCAACGATGATATTCTTCGACAAAATTATTCTGACTGTTTACATTAGACTATGAATCAGCTGAGTTTTGTTTGTCCAAAGCCCATCCGAACATTATTTTAGTGGACGGGTAGGATATGTACTAAAAGCAATTGAAATCCATAACATTTTTGGTTTTCGGTAAAGCAACCATTTGCAAAAACGATGTAATATAATAACAAACTCCGCAAATGAATATCCTTAAGCTTTGATCATTGGTGGGTTCTTCTAAATTTTTAAACCTGTCAACGTCGATATTATCAAAAATATCGCATTAGATACTTTGTATCGATAGGCAAAACGAGTGATATTTTTCAAAACTTTCAGAAAGCTTAATCGCAGCCAGAATACAATAATATTTCACTCAGTCCACAAAAAATATGTAATTAAGCTTAATGAAGATGGGTTATAGACGTGTAAGACAGTAAAAATTGACTTTTAAATGAAATTACATTTATAATAATAATTACAAAATATGGATGTATAGATTCGACAATAATGTTGGACATTAAACATTAACTGGCCCTATGAGAAATTTCAAAGCACAAGTATCAAAACTTTAAGGCCTATAACATAGTATATTTATGTAAACGACAGTGCTGCAAAACTATCAATGGTACTATCGATAGTATCGAATGTGTTCTGTCGATTGATTCTGTTATTTTAACTATCGATAGTTAGAACTATTGATCCTTCCTGTAGATGGCTCTAGTTGTTGCAATTTCGCTGATCGATTGATTCTGTTATTTTAACTATCGATAGTATCGAATGTGAGCTGGTCGATTGATTCTGTTATTTTAACTATCGATAGTTAGAACTATTGATTCGTCCTGTGGATGGCTCTAGTTGTTGCATCCTCCATTATCCTCCCATCATTTAAGACTGACCTCAATCAATCGAAGGAGGCTCTTTTATTATTTATTATCTCCTACGGAGCTCCTCTTTGTCTGCCCCTGCTCCTTCGATGATACTCCCGATGAAGAGGCATTTTGATTCATTAATTACAGCGCCAGTTGATCTGGTATATATATTATAAATTCAACACTCTTAAACAAGCGAGGGAAGTCCACTATCGATAGTTTTGCAGCAGTGTTAAGAGGATATGAATACTGAATGGATGTGATTTGAACTCTGGACGGATAACAGTTCCATAGGTACATAGTACATAACATATTGAAAGATGATAACAAATAAGAAGACTTACCTTTGCGGATGATGTTCGCTGTTTAATGGCAGAGGCGTGAGCCGAGTGTGTGCTTAGAACGTTCTTATTGACGGTGGTGGCAACGGCCACCACAGCACTGCCGGGCGTATGATGATGATGATGGTTGATCGCTGAAGCTGCCCCAGTAGCGGCATTATTGCTCGATAGCCGAGCACCATCCGTGGTCATGTTGTTGGCCACATGATGGTGATGCTGGTGGCTGTGCTGGTGCGAGTGGTTCGTATTTGTCGCTGGTGCGGTTGTCACTGCCACAGGTGTGGTTGTCGTACTATTGCTACTGGCTGTATTCGAGGACGTTATCGGCAACATTGTCGTATTGGCGGCTGAAGTAGCTGTTGCTGCTGTTGTGGTTGTTGCTGTTGTTGCTGGTGGAGGTGGCAGTGTGACAATGTTGGCGTTGGCTGAGTCATGCTGCTGCTGCTGCTGTTGTTGTTGCTGCTGCTGCTGCTGCTGATCCTTAACAGAATGCGCAGATGTGCTGATTGTGTTGGTTGTATAAGTGGTTGTGCTGGCAGCGGCGGCCGTGGTAGCAGCATTTGATGCCGTTGACGATGGCGTGGCAGCCGTTGTCGCAGTGCCATTTGAGACATTTTCTGCAGGCAGGGCTTCAGGAACTGGTTGCAGAGTTGTTCGCATTGCTGTAGACATATTTTAATCAAAATCTTCTATGCCTCAATATTCTAAATATTCTAGTTTCGACTATGCACACGCATTAAAAACAGAGGCTGCACAACGTTTTATGAGATTCAAAGAAGTTGCTTTCGTCCGTTTTCCGTCCTTTAAAAGTACTGGCCGTTGATTATATCTTAAAATTATTGAGTTGCCTAATTAGTTAGTTGCTATCATCCGGGCAGCCGCCTCGAACCTGAAATAAAGAGAATAAATTTGGATAAGAACTGTGAAGTTATATTCATATTTTAGTTTAAAAAGCACTTAACATATATTATATCAATCGTTCCAATGAACAACTATAAACTAAAGGGACGCATATGCTTTTTACTCACTGTAGAAAAACGTTATGATAAACTTCTTAGCCAATTTCAACATTTTAACATTACTTTTTATTATGTTTGTTAAGTGCAATTGTACATTCTTAATCAAAAAAACATAAATATATTTTCGTAAACATACAATAAATGTACATCGAGGGAGTTCGGCACTTCCCGCTGAAACTTTTTCTATTTTCGTTAGTTTTAAGCTTGGGTAAAGTCCTTGCTGTTGTGATAATCATTCCCGAGTACTTTTCATTCCGAATAGTTTAGATTTTATGTACGTAATCTTAAATAAATTGAAAACGAATAGTTTTCACTCGACTGACTCAAACGCATTACTTTTCAAACCGAATATTTAATCGTAAAATTCTCTAACAAATACCGATTCGATAGGAGTTGGAAATAGAAACAGACCTGCATACTCTTATTGTGATATATATTTTAATATATAATTGTATGTATACTGCTTAACCAACGAGTTTCTGTCATCAATATATAAAGTCTTAAACGGAATATGTAAGTATATGTATATGTAAACATTTGCATTATTTTATGAAAAGAAAAGCCTACACATTACAAAAACAAGTTTCTATTAATTTTAGTGGGTATATAGTGGGGGCTTAGAAAATCATTGACACTCTCGAGTTCGGCCTTAAGCTGCATTTGTTGCAGCATGCAAATCTCTTGCCTGACACCCAAGCTTATGTTGTTACGGGAAAGTATATCAGTGATTTTCTTATTATCATAAGTGGTAAGAGGGATTGCTTTTTTGGAAACAGCACAGATTTCAGAAGGGTGCAGGCCAATCCAGCGCAGCATTGGAGTAGCAAGGATTTGTGAACTAAAGCTCATGGATTGCGAACCGTGTCGGTAAACGAGCATTATCTCAATGCCAAATGGATCAGCATCTACTAGAATATAGGCTGGCAATTTGCATTCAACAGAAAGTCTGTGCACAATACGGCGAGTAGTGCAGTCCGGATATCCCTTGCCTGTCAACAGGATGAAACGCCTGCCAAATGTGCTGAACACGTTACGGGACAGCAGGCTCTCAAAAACTGATTCTTTTTCAACGATCAGCACCATCTCCGCATTTGTCACAATACGTTCCACATTCTCAAAGTCCGTTGGTAATGTTGTAGCTCCACAATACGCGTTGCAGTCCAAAACATCACCGTTGCTCATGAGCAGCTTTATGTCTCCTACAAAATAGAAATTGTTAATCTTGCGAAATGTTTTTTTAAGTTCAAACTTCATACCTGAAATGAGACCCTTGGACGCTGAGAGTATACCCAAATGAACTGGCGCTGTGTTCAGCATCCTACAGACATCCAGTCTGGCTGACACAATGTAGGACTGGGCCCGTATCATCTGGGTGTCACGATAGTATAGACCACGGACGGTGCAACTACCGCCAAACACATGCAGACGATGTATTTCGGCCAAGAGATACACAATTAGGCAAAACCGATGACGACTGCATCGTCTATTGTATGTAATGTTCCGAAATTGCATCAATTCCTTGACATCTCCCGACACTCCAACATTGCCCCTAACATCCACTAGCTGGGACCAACTTTGACAGTTCCTTGGAACTTTGAAAGTAACGTTCTCGTGAGATATCATACTTGTGATTAGTCGCAGTACAATCTGCTCAACGGTTACCAATAAATCACGTTTATCGCAATTCATCGCCACAAAAATATTTCCTTATAAATTATTCCAAGTATCTTAATTGGGAAAAGTACAAACAATTATTTAAAATGTAGCTCTTTTTCTCATTATCAGACAACGTGCTAAATTGCAGAGCCTATTAATCTAGATGGATAATATTTTCAATGTGAATTCATTTGCAGGGCTGTCAGAGAAAATAAAAACTCTTCCAGTTCAGTTATATATGAATTTAAACCTCCCTACCCTACTCATCGATAAGATTAAACAATTTATTCACTTGGAGTTATCAACTTCCTGAAAGCTGCCCCTTTACAGGAATTGAAGATAAATTGATGTACAAATGAATAAAAAGTAGGCTGCTTACAGGTGTAAATCAGATTTGTACCTTAGCAAAGGGTATAAGAATTTTGTCTCTATGTAATGTGTAATGGACTAAGGGAGACGTTTCCGACCCAACAGAGTATATATATTCGGAATCAGTTCGAATAGCCGAGTCGCTATAGCGATGTCCGTCTGTCCGTCAGATTCTATGCAAACTAATCTCTCAGTTTTAAAGATATCGTAATGAAACTTCGCAAAGACCCTTCTTTTTGCTGCAGGCAATCCGAATATAGCCGTTGATTCTTGATTTATTATTCCTTTGATCATTTTGCTTTGCAGGCTGAGAAAAACACAATTTTTTCTATAGGTTGTTTTGGAAGGAAAGGAACAAAACTTCGTATTGTGGGTATGTAGCTTGCCAGTGAAAATTATATGGCGTATAATTCCAACATTTTTACAGCTTTTGATTGAACTTGGAGTTTAAACACATCGAAACACTTGCCAAGGCGCAGCCAGACAGAATTTAAGGAATATATTCTACTTTGTGCAAGCCCGATTCAAATTGTCAGGCATAAACAACAAGGTCCTATCACAATTACTCCTCACTTAAACGAATCGTGGAAACTGAAGGGTAATTATATTTTACGCCAAGTTTAATTATAAAGTCAACAACAACCATGAACCTTAACGTGAACAAGGAAACGCCCTTCGGACTCAATTAGACTTAGTTATTTATTTATTATTGCATTTGACGTAGCCTTCTAATTTTTAATAGAATTTGTTTAAAATTAGATTAAAGCATGCATTTTTAAGGTATTATGAATAATATTAGTTTGGTGCTATACTTCTTTCAAGAGTTCCCTTTTTCGAATGGATTATCTTTATTTCCACTGACTCAAGTGCAAAACTTTTTAAACCAAATATAATAGCTTCGATTCCGAAGGATTAGATCGTAGGTGGAAATTGGGATAGGTCTGACTTAAACATTTAAACAATTCGCTTTTATTTATACTCGTAGTTTAATTGTTGATTTCAACTTGACTTGGATAGTTTTATTACTTTTATATGTATATCGCTCACTATAAAAGATAGAATATTTCAAAAAAGGCACGTTCTGAGAACCACTGATATTCCACTTGCTCAACTAGTTCACTCACGAGCTTTTCGCCGGAACTAGTAGTTCTTAACGGCATACCATTTGTTGTCAGCGTATTGGCCTAAAACACATTTAACAAAGGGTCTGTTGTAAGTTGTGTGAACAAGTGGAATGGGAAATAAATAAATTATGATATGTACATTAAAAATGATGCAAATGAATGAATATGTACATACATACATACAGCATACAAACGTACATGTTTCTATGCCACACACCCTTTTATTATTAATCTATTTATCTTAAAAGAGGCAGATACATGCCTGTATGTACCTATACCTATATATATATGTATATACAGATGTCCCCCGCACTTCTATAGATACATACATACATAAATATGTATATGTATTTGTATTACATATATGTATAAATGTTTTATGAATTTATGTACGTATGTATGCACGGCAAACTTTTCCGAATGCGTTTCAGCCCATAACATTATTTTTGATATAAAAGAAAATTCAGAACACAACAGAAAAAAACAACTTATGTACGTACATAAATATATTAACGATTAACAACACACACACACACGCAAATACACACACGAACACACATTTTAACAGATGTACATACATAACTTGTGTCAATTTCTTTATTTAGGCTCTTTTTTTTGCCCAGAAAATGTACTCGTTATTACAAAGCACGCAGAGTTTATTTTCTTGGACCACGGGGGCTGACAAGGCATTTGCGGGGGCTGGGACGCACGAAGGCAGACAGCGGCAGCAGCGAATGGAAAAGAAAAGCTAGCGAAAACAGCGAACGAAATGGCAGCCCCCTAAAGTATTGATTAGAGTTGAGATTTCTAGTTCAATTTGCTGAATAGGTTCATTCGTTCATTTTTCACTTGTTCAACTAAATAAGCCACCTGCAAAAAAATCAAATACCTTGGACACATACACACTTTCGAAATTTTTTTTTGTTAAATTTTGCGTTACTTGTTGAGACTATTACACCGTAATTAAAAGAACGACTCGTTCATGAATCAGTGAATAAGTTCAGTGGTTCATTTAAGTGACCCGTTCAATTGAACTTATTCTAAACGAAACGACACAACTCTATTATTGATTTGCTAGCTCGCTATAGCCATACGAATCCCAGCAGTACTTACCAATAAAATAAATTCCCGAACAGACAATATTAGGTCATAAAATCTGTGTATTTGAACATATACTTTTGAAAAGTCATACGCGTGCCATTACTTCAGACCTTATTTCATTCATATAACACATTATTACTTAATTTTTTTTGAATTTTTCAAACGCCAAGTGGTAGTAGAAAGAAAGACCGACTTTTACCGAGCAGTCGACGAAACTACACAACGAAATGCAAATGCATACATACATACGTATGTACATATATACATATGTATCTCTCTCTCACTCGCTCACTCACAGCAGCAATAATTCTCAATCAGATTTTTCCGATTTGACGAAAACCGTTTTCAAGTTATGGAACTCAATTATCACGTATTTTAACAGACTTTTTTTTGGCTCACAATTATATATTCTTCGCCTTTGGTCAACTACATTGTCATAATTTCAATTCTGCGAAAGAGTACATACAAAGTAACTTGATATTGCGCTATGTTGGTTTTAGTCAATTATTATTGTTGTCGGTTGGGAAATGCAACAAATGAGTAAACAACATTTTCATCGCACTTTGAAGATTACAGTTATTATCTTTTTCTAACCACATACACTAATATAAAAGCAGCAGCATACGTCGTCCAAAAAATTCACATTAAAGTCAGGCAGCCATATTGTAGGGTTGCTAGTTGCCTATCGATACATTCGTGTATTGCAGATAAGTTCATCATATCGATAATAACAACAAAGAAATTTTGTCTTGCGAAATCATCGATTGCCTTTTATAAATCCGATGTATGAAATCAGTTCATCAGCTCTGTGTTAATTGAACTAAATAAACCGACTGTGGTTCGAAAAAGGTACGATATGTCATCGATAAGCATGGGTAGTTCCAATTGGCATGCACCATAATACATACGTAGGCAAACCCACCCCCAGTGGATGATATTCTGATCAGACTAGTTCTAAAGACAACAACTTGTCCAATTGGAGTGACGAGACCATCACATAGGGAATAACATCGGTAGTATAATTTTTCAATAATTGATTTGAACAACAAATTCTTAATCAGACATGAAATAAATAAAAAAATACTTATACATAATTTAAGCAGAGCAAAATATAATTAAAGCAATCTACATCCCAATTAGGAATATGAATTTTTGGGGTAAAAATTATGAATGTGAAATACATAAATAGTACATTCATAGCAGTGCTATTAAATGTTTACTATGGAGATAAAGAAATATTATACCTTCAAGAGATTACGATAAGAATAATTTTATAATTATACGTATAGATCAATCAGTACTACAAATTCAATCTTCATACTAATACATAATCAAGATCTTCAAATAAGAACTCCAAAATATAGCAAGAGAGAAAATCAATCAGCAAAGAGCAAATTAAATTTGACCAAATTGCGTTAAAATCAATCACGAATTCAATCGGCTTGGAAAATCCAGAATTCAATAAAATGGGACAGAAGTTTCCTCAGCTTTTACTGATATTTTGCAAAAAAATAACAATAAACAGTGATAAAAATGGCAAGTTTGATTGAATAAAACAAAATATCTGCCAATTAAAATAGTATGGCGCAAATCGGCGACACTATCTTGACGAGAGGAGGGTAAATTGATGTTGACGCTTTTGATGGTGGAGTGTTGTTTCCTGTACTCATCGATTACATATGGAATATCGATAACAGCAATCGCTGGCATTCGCTGACACTGAACTGTAACACGCCTTTTTCCTTTCTTTCCTACATACCATAATGGCGGTAGGTTTCTTAAATTCTGTTGCGATGTAAATTATTCGGCATCGGCAATTATTCAGCAATATTATTAAAATCAATAAATGTAGATCACAAGCTAGTGCATCTAACGTGATAATTGAAATAATATTTTGGATAAATGTGTTATCAATAAATAGTTATACGACTTCAAACTAAAACGAAACTATTTCAGGCCGTTGCTAAGAAGGAACCCAAGATCAAGCGCGATCCCACAAAGAATCGCATGCGTGACCTGCACATCAGGAAACTCTGCCTTAACATCTGCGTTGGTGAATCCGGCGATAGGCTTACCCGTGCCGCCAAGGTGAGTTCCTCCCTTGCCATACATCTAAACGTAAATAAGTTCTTGGGAAAGTTGCTAAACTGTTTGTTCATTGTCAGGTCTTGGAGCAGCTGACTGGACAGCAGCCTGTGTTCTCTAAGGCCCGCTACACAGTGCGTTCTTTTGGAATCCGTCGTAATGAAAAGATTGCTGTGCACTGCACGGTACGTGGAGCTAAGGCCGAGGAGATCTTGGAGCGTGGCCTGAAAGTGCGCGAGTATGAGCTGAGACGTGACAACTTCTCGGCCACTGGCAACTTTGGATTTGGTATTCAGGAACACATCGATCTGGGCATCAAGTACGATCCCTCCATCGGTATCTACGGCTTGGACTTCTACGTCGTTCTGGGTCGTCCAGGTGAGCATTCTTCGAATAACTGTTGAACTGCATTTTGCATATAATTAGGTGTCTCTTTCCAACTCGAAATTGATGCTCAGTAAATGTGCGCAAAGAAATGAAGCAGTGCTCAATTGAATTTGCCTTTATGCTAATTCAGACGGTACTATTGCAACAATTTTAGTTACTAAAAGTCAGATTTGCATTTACACGAGGCTTTTTTTTACTTGGCCATGCCAAGCAACCCAGCAGAGTTGCATGGAATCATGCAGACTTAGTTCAATTGAACTAGTCTGCCGTGTTGACGTATGAACCAAGTCGCTGTTTGTCGTTCATTTAAATCATGCCAGTTCCCATTTTTGGTTCAATAGATTTGATTTGAGTCCCATAATCAATCGATCGATTCCTTACACATGGATTGTCCTTCGAGCTGTTATTAATTATACGACAGTTCGTTCGGCAGCGGCTTAGACAATAATGGGACTTAAATTAAAGATTAACTCGTTCAGCACCAAATGAACTACTTCAGCGTATTAAACTTAAATGTACAACTCGAAACTTAGTCCGCATTTAGACGATGATTTAAACTTGCAAGTTTTATTTCTTCTTGAAAACTTTTGAAAGAAATCACTTGCATTTAGACTGTGAGTTTAAATCACACAATGCAATTGATTTTGTGCTACATTGCAACTCTGATTTAAGTTATCGCTAATATATTTTCATACAAACACAGAGCAAAAATACGCAAGAAAATCAAGATATGGCTAGTCATGAGTTTTTGTAGGACTCGCTTGCACCGCTACCCCTCTTCACTACAAGCTAAAAAGCTAGTTTAAACTCGCGAGTTTAAATCATCGTCTAAATGCTGACCTTTTCTTTATGTCTCTACCTTTTCTCTCTGGCCTTTCTTATTTGATTGATTTAAATAGAACCGCATTTTATGTAACACTGGCTTAACTCAAATTTATTGAACCTATCTTGTAAATGATAGGGACTCGATCGTATTTCTAATTGATCGTATTTATAAACTTGTTTTAATTTTTGTTACAGGCTACAATGTGGCGCACAGAAAACGCAAGTCTGGCACCGTCGGCTTCCAGCACCGTCTGACTAAGGAGGATGCCATGAAGTGGTTCCAACAGAAATACGATGGTATCATCCTGAACAGCAAGAAATAAACGCATTCAGCGTTGGTTGATGTTTTTTAAGATGAAAAATTCTGTAATAAATCCGACATCGGTCAAAATTTATTAATTATACAAGTGTTTTAACTTGCAATATTTTATTTTCTTGCACCATTCACATAAGTTGCATACTTTTTGGGGAGAACTGATTTCATAAATCAACATAATAGAATAATTATCCGCCAGATACTGAAGATAGTGCACACATGCATGTCAAAAAGTGGTTCCTTATATAAAAAATAAATAGATTTAGTTAAAATCAAAGTAAATTTGGTCATATTTTGGACGGGCATTGAAAAAATTATATTGCTCTACAATAGATGTATAATACTCTTATCATCTGATCTAAACAAATCTTGTCTACCAATAAGAAGCGATGTGAGATAAAAATATGATCTGATAATAGAAGTTTTTCTATTTAATCGGTCCGTCCAGTTCCGACGTACGTACTGCTTGGAGGAATCTTTGTATAGTATGATCTAAAACTGAGCCTGGTTTGGATAGAAACAAACCGAAGACTATGCCTGGCTTAGGCTGTTAATACTGTCCATAATATATATATACCTTATGGGTCTCTTTAAATAAGTTAGGGAGACAAAAGTTTAACACAAAATCAATTTTCTACTGGTTAGAATTTGATTAATTTAGACAAAGTTAGTGAGTTTGGTAAAAATAACTAAAAATCATACTATAACTCACTCGATTGTAACATTGATAAAGGATAACTATATTCTGTTAGATCTTATATTAACATATATAGTTCTTTGACTTATTTAATATTCTTAGACTTAGATTTGCCTCCCTTTCGATTGCTTAGCACTGCGAAACGTATTTGTTGAACCAGCCACTGTACGCCCTCATCCAAACCTTCTCCGGAGATGGCATTGCTGGAACAAATGTGCCATGGCTTTTCCTTGATATTTTCCAGACCCAAAGCTAAAACAGATGCAAATTTGATAAATTACAAAAATAATTACAATATGTAAGTGCTAATGTCTTACCAGCTGCAATCTTGACATTGGAGAGCGAATCCTCCAGGTCGGATTTGTTTCCATAGAAGAGTATAGGGACTGTACGATTACAAAGATCCGGATGTTGTAGCACAATTTCCAATTCATCCTTAACAACAACTAGAATGGAGAAGCTTGTAAAGCATGTCGCATAGAATATATTATTTAATAAATACCAAATCTCATCCGATCACTTGAGTCAATTACATATATAATCCCTTGACAGTTTTTGAACTGATGTTCCCACAAATTTCTGTATCGTGTGGCGCCGGACATATCGATTGCCTTAATACTTACTCCCATGCCTGTAAACAGATATACATATATATAAGTCCAGTTATAGATATATATTTATATAGACAAATCGCATTGAAATTGTGCATTAATATCTGTAAACTCACTGTAGAATTGCTCTACCAGAAACCCAACTGTTGGCACCATTATGGTTGACTGTTCATTTGATTTCTTAAAATGGTTTATTATCGTTGATTTTCCACTGCTATTTAGACCCAAAACTAGTATAGTCATTTTATCTCTTTTTACCTTGATCAAATCTGACAAATTGTTAAGCATTCCCATTTTATATTGTTAACTAAGCAGCTATAATGCGGAATTTATCTGGAATGTTTGGCCATAGAGTTGTCCTATTGATTGCCATGGCAACGCCTTCAGACATCGATTTATTAAAGTTGTTGCTATTAGTTATCCTTCGAATGCGAAAAGCACTCAAGAGTCACAAAACAATTCGATTCCTTAATATAATTTATTTGTACCAATCAAAAGGGTGTTCAGAATCGTGGTTGTAATTTGAATTTATCGATTTGCGGAGCAATATATACAATATTTGGTAGATCTTTCATAACGTTTGACAATAACTTTTGAATACTTTCAATTATCGGAAGCCCAATGGCTTATAATATTAATAAAACAAATTGAAAGGGTTTAACTTCGGTTAACCGAAGCTACGACGATCTCCAAAAGATTTGACTGCCAAGATTTGCCATAGTTGCGGCTATATACAAACGATTTTGGTCACATTTCGGAAAACGTTTTTGGAAAACTGGGATGAAAATTGCTTTTATATTTGCTTATAGACCCTTCGACTAATATTACTTAACCCTGTTGGACTTCAAAATGAGATTTATATTTAAAAACCTTTTTGAGAGTATTTTGGAATAGGCTTTAAAGAATATTTCTTAGCTTAATTGATCACTATTTAATGGAGCGCAAAGTTCTGTAATGTTACAATAAATAGAGTTTCTCTCGAAAGTCAATATACTATCATTATCTTTAATTTTTATTAAGAGGGAAATCCATAGTTTCTAAAAACCATTTTTCAACGATTTTAGGGGTTTTTAAGTTACAGTAATTTTTGAAATGTGGAACACATATGTGCTATATATGGTTTATTATCCCTTACTGATCTATTTATACGTTTATGGTTTATTCTTATTCCTTCTTCATTGAAATACTTGCAATAAAACAATAATAAGCACAGGAAGTTATATTTTATTTACTCAGTTTGTATAATTTTATTTAACATTATTAAGTTAAGCAATAACTTAGCAATCTAGAAAGTTAGCTGCCATTAAAAGTTCTAAGGCAATTTCTGGTGCAATTGGAAATTCTGGTATTTCAGTTGAACTGTTGGTATAACGGACCTTATATGTAAAATACATGCACACCTTTTGTAGAACGTGTGATCTGAAAAAGATAATAGATAATTTATTATTTTGAATTTCTAGATCAATTTAAATACATAAGAGTTCCTAAACCAGCGAGAAGAAACTATTTTTATGTATTGTATTTGAAATTGTAGTTGTTAGCGAATTGGAAATCCACCATTTCTAAATAAACATTATCTGCGTGTAGTAATAAGAAACTACATATCAGAATTTAGAATCTCTAGCCTAGAGGTACTAATGACATTAGCTTTCTGATTATATTTATAACCTTAAAATGCATTGAGAGCCATTCCCAATTCCACAAATGTATTCCAATATGATCAGATCGACACGCTGAACCAATCTATACCTATATCTTTAAAAAACAAACTGATCTTTAAACTTCAGGCTATTTTGTTAAAACTTGGTACAGATGCTATTTATAACTTTGCGGAGAGTTTTATAATTTTGTCACGAAATGTGACGCATTGAAAAAGGCGTTTCCGAGCATATAAAAAATTGGTCGAGAGAAGTGTCTGATGCCTGCCGGACCGGAACTATATCTTCTACATAGCCCATCATTGGAACGATCGGACAGAAATTGAGTTATTAATGAAGAGCTTATTTCTTTTTGATATATATTGAAAAATAAATGGGATGGGCGGAATCGAGCAGGTGTAAGTATTTTGAAGGACGGGCGGAATTGAAGCTCCTATACTGATCCACTCACCAGGATGATATCTACAATTTTTAGTGTATACACATATACTTATACATATGTATCTACCACATTATTATGTACATACATAAATACTAAATATCTACATAGCATACACACACGCTTATATACATATGTATAAATGCATACGTATGAGTGCATGTATACACATGCATATATGTATGTATGTATGTATGTACATATGAAAAATTCTCGGCAATCCCTTCTCGCACCGGTCAATAGGTCATCACTCTTATTGATGAAAAGTACTGTGTGCAAATGTCAGAGGAATGCGAATGAAACTTACGGAATCTCCCGAAAGTGCACTTCGTTAGCCTCGTTTTCAGCAAACTGTCCTGGTCCAGATAACATTGCCTTTATTGTGCCAGAGGTGAGAGCGTGTTCGCGTTTTACAATAAATTCGTGGCCGTCTGAGGAAATCAGTTTGACGTACATGGCGTCTGGCCCCTCGCAACCGCCATAGATCTTTTCGCTGCGCTGTTCATCCATAGCTATCATCTGGCAAATGTATTAACTATATATTTTCAAATATAAGTAATTTTATTTATTTTTTTTGTCTCACTTGCCAAAAATCAGTCGGTGACAACACTTAAAAATCTTACATATACAATATAGTGTTGGATAATGACTGCAATGCTCAAACGAGATATGCTTTCATGGAAGCGCAAAATCAAATCTCACTAGTCATAAAAAAATTGTTTTAAAAAAAAAATAGCTTGCACCGTGCTAATTTGCTTGTGAATATTAAAACCTTGATTTATAATTGCATACATACATTTAATTTTGTCAGTTTCACAGTAGCCCTAGAGCTGCATATTCGATTGTTTGCAAATATCGATAATACGTTTATGTCATGCATATCATGATAACTGCGAATTGCGTTTTTCGTTGTTGTACCTATCGCGTACAAATAATGCAATTAACACAATCGAGGTCGTATCAAAAATATTTAAATTCTATTCAAACGAGTACCTTTATTCTCTAATGACGTAATAAATATAAGCAAAATACTAACAGATCAATGCCTATTTACAGATCAACTATTTTCCTAAAATATTGAATACAAATAATCGCACCTAATAATTATTAATTCGCATAATAATATATAGTTATACAAGGGTTCTCTATATATTATCTTATTGAGAGCAAGGATGCAAAGAAGGCTATTTCTATTGGGACGCGTATCAGTATTGCACAACAGCTGACTTTACAAATAATCAATAACATGCATTAAAGTTGATCAAAACAAATGCAAATAAACATATTTAATTATTAATATTATTATCTGCACAATAAAAAATTTGAATATTGATGATTTTCATTAAGCTGCACAGTATTTTATTAGTTTTAGTCGGTATATCTTTATGAACAAAGTTTCATTCAACCGAGCGATTGTTCTAATGGCAGCTATATAGTATAATTCCGGTTGGACCTGTTCTGACACGTTTCATTCAGACAGCTTTAAGACTTAGATGCGAGTTAGCATACAAACAGACAGCAGACGTGGCCAAATTGGCTCGGCTGTTAATGCCAGTCAATAATAATATATTACGCCCTTTTCAATGCACTAGAGAACGCCCTTTTAAGCTCTCTCTCTCCCAACTGCGCTCTCTATCTGCAATTAGTCAATCTTATATCCCATATTTCTGTATTTGTATGTTCTGCCCCAAAACAACCTTTCCAACAATCAAGTTTTGAAATGGCACTGAACTCTTTGGTCTACGCCTATTTATATATAAGTAAGTATACTATTACAATTTCACTGCCCTTTTTGGCCACCTTTGAAAAGAGGTAACACTACTAGCTACCCGCTGGTTAACAAATTTCCCATTATTAAACTTTCTAAAAACTTTCAAACTCATGAAAAGTGGAACTGCATGCTGCTAATGTAATGTAATATTTCCCAGTCGCTGTATAGAATGTGAAAAATGAATAAAACATTTCGATTTCAGAAGAAATAATTTCGACTTTATTGGTTACGTAAAAGAACAAGGATTGCAAACTTAATTTTTGTTCTCATTTGATTTGACGCAACTTTTGAGAGAATTTAGTTCTCATCCACCTCAGCCTCTTGTTCTTCCTCGAATTCGGCATCCTCATCGGCAGTTGCTTCTTGGTACTGTTGGTATTCAGAGACCAAGTCGTTCATGTTGCTTTCGGCCTCGGTGAACTCCATCTCGTCCATGCCCTCGCCAGTGTACCAATGCAAGAAAGCCTTGCGACGGAACATAGCGGTAAACTGCTCAGAGATGCGCTTGAACAGCTCCTGAATGGCGGTCGAGTTGCCAATGAATGTGGCCGACATTTTAAGGCCTCGGGGCGGGATGTCGCAAACGGCTGTCTTCACATTGTTGGGGATCCATTCAACGAAGTATGAGCTGTTCTTGTTCTGGATGTTCAACATCTGTTCGTCAACCTCCTTCATCGACATGCGGCCACGGAAGATGGCAGCAACGGTCAGATAGCGGCCATGTCGGGGATCGCAGGCAGCCATCATGTTCTTGGCATCGAACATCTGTTGTGTCAGCTCTGGGACTGTCAGAGCTCTGTACTGCTGGGAGCCGCGGGAGGTAAGGGGCGCAAATCCAGGCATGAAGAAATGCAGACGTGGGAATGGAACCATATTAACAGCCAGTTTGCGGAGATCAGCATTCAGTTGGCCAGGGAAGCGGAGGCAAGTGGTAACGCCAGACATTGTCAACGAGACGAGATGGTTCAAATCGCCATAAGTTGGGGTAGTCAGCTTAAGGGTACGGAAGCAGATGTCATAAAGCGCCTCGTTATCGATGCAGTAGGTCTCATCTGTGTTTTCAACCAGCTGGTGCACCGAAAGAGTCGCATTGTAGGGCTCAACAACGGTGTCGGATACCTTTGGTGAGGGCACAACCGAGTATGTGTTCATGATTCTGTCGGGGTATTCCTCACGGATCTTTGAGATGAGCAGGGTGCCCATGCCTGAGCCGGTACCGCCACCAAGTGAGTGTGTAAGCTGGAAGCCTTGCAGGCAATCGCATGATTCAGCCTCTTTGCGAACAACATCAAGCACGGAATCAACGAGCTCAGCGCCCTCTGTGTAATGGCCCTTGGCCCAGTTGTTACCAGCGCCAGACTGGCCGAACACAAAGTTGTCGGGCCTGAAGATCTGACCGAATGGGCCCGATCGTACCGAGTCCATGGTGCCAGGCTCCAGATCAACGAGCACAGCTCGGGGCACATATTTGCCACCGGACGCCTCATTGTAGTACACATTGATGCGCTCCAATTGCAGGTCGCTGTCGCCATGGTAAGCGCCGGTCGCATCAATGCCATGCTCATCGGAAATGATTTCCCAGAACTGCAATGAAAATATAATAGAATTTGCGAAATTAGAACAGTTTACTATAAGGATTGTACAAATATATAACAGTACAGATATATGCGTGCTACAATATTCGAGAACGATTCCGTCTGCTGCGAAATATTGTCCCTGTTCCTATCTCTTTCTGGGCTTCTCGAACTATCTACAGTAAAAACTGAATCGTTTCTTTTAGATTGAATTGAAATTCACTACGGTTGGTTTGTTGTGAAGGAAGTGAAGGGGCAAGTACGCAAAGAAACTCATGACGTAAACTTCATCTATTATTTTTGGCTACCCCTAATTTTTATGTACTTTTAAGGTGTGGTCCTCCTATTTATGAAACAATTCCAAAGCTGCACTTCAACAAGCTTTGCGCTACCTTTTCTGGCAACAATCTAGTTTTACATTTAAAGGAGAAAGAAAAGTTGATGACAACTGGATACATCTATATGATTCATGTTATATAAATGAACTAATGTCTTCTTTTTCTTGACTTATTAGTTGGTAAAGCGTTGTGTGTATTGGATGCGTCTAGTTGCATCCACTTAGGAACCCTGAGATCCCTTTCGACACCCCCATTTCCGATGTACCAGGAAATAAATCAATACTGTATTCACAAGACGAGCATACGACAAGCTCTCTATCTATTAACATATCTAATTATTTAATTTATTCAATATTAATTAAAGCGTTTGCTATATATACTGAATCAATTGCTAGATTTATCGATTTATACATACATATGTATGGTATGTATGATGAATGTACGTATGTATGTATACATTACATTTACGTATGTATCTGCAGATATAACGATTGTTGTACAAAAAAGGCAAGCTTTATATAGGCAGAGCCCCGAGTAGTTTCAATTTGAATGGTTTGGTTTGTCATAGGTTTTATTCATTTCAGTTTTGTGGTGGGTTGAATGAATCGAGTCTACAGCGGAAACGCAATCGTCATCAATGATCGTTTGTGGCGCTTGCGTGGGTTGATCACAATACCAGCTGTCCACCCTAAATGTCTTGGTTTTCCGATTATATATGTATGTGTCTGTATCTGTAGGCTGTATCTGTTACTCTCATGTCGCTCGTCTCACGTCTAGTCCGCTCACCCCACGCATAAGCCATAATTGTGGCAGCAGACAGTTGCTGTCGACCTCAAGCTGCTCTCTTATACCTACCTACACGCATACACACACACATATATACATATAAGTATGGTATGTTGAACGAGCGAGCTTACATCATCGGCAACCCACACAAACAACAAATAAAAGCAACTAGCGTTGGCCGAGGCCAAGCTTAAATGTACATACATGTATGTCTGTATTTTCTCGGCTGTCAACCATATGGCGTTAGAAATGTACTTTCTGGAGTGATTACGTCAGTGTGGAGCCTCGCAGTTGCCATTTGGGTTGTTTACGTGCAGTAAACAATGAAACTAATAACTCCATTAATTCATTCCAAAAATAAAACTCTAGAGCAGCACAACAAATAGTTATCGCTGTAGTTGTCATGATGATTAATATTACCCTCGAAAAAACTCTACCCTAACCAATTTCCCTTAAGACCCAAATACATATTTGGTCCTTTACTGGCGTGTGTATGCATATACATACATACATATACAGACAGACAGCTGTGTGCATGTGTGTGTACACGCCTAGATACATTTTTCAGAGAAAACTTGTGTTGCAGCTGCTGCATGAGGGTAGGTTTTTGGCTCGTTTGTATGTATTGTATTGCCGAGGACAAGAATGGCTCAATTGATTTGCCGAAAGGATGTCGATGACGCAGCATATTCGCACTGCGACTGCCGGCTAGCGCAAGCGCCTATACGCATGTCCATGTGAAAAGTGGCAACATCGCCTTTTGGGTGTGTCATATGTACAAAGGTTCGTACATACATGCATACATATATAGGCATGTCAGCAATACAATGCTATGGTATGCAATTCTAGGTTCTTCTCGGTACATACATACAAATATAATTAAATGCGCATAAAATGTATACACAACATTCCACATACATTTGTATATGTTTGTATGTATATGGCATGTTTATTTACATATTTACATTACTTTCGTAAAATAATCAAAAACAATATAGAATGCCGCTTATACACACGCAAGCGTACATAAGTTTAGTCGAAAAATACATATACAAATGGATGTACGTACGTCTTTAAGTACATATCTACATATTTAGTGTCATTGCGAACCGGTTGTCGACCGGTTCAGCCATTTTAGGTAAAATGACGTCATATTTTCTCTTCGACAAACTCCGGCAAGGCATAATGCGGCAAAAAAATAAACCGGCCGACACAGAAAACATGAAAATGTCTTATACATACATACATGTGTATATGTGTGTGTTTGTCTGTACATGTGTTTGTATGTATGCATGTATACGAAGGCAGTCAAGAAACATACATAAATTCGATGAAAGTAAAGTACCTTTCACCAATTACAAACATAAATATATGTATTTATGTACATATGTATTTGTGTATGTATGTATTAATGTGAGCGACTTTCTCATCGGCAGAAAAATTAAGAGAGCATTAAAACTAGCATGACTCATGCATACAGAAGTATACATACATATTTACATATGTATGTATATAAAGAAAATAGAAATGCAAAATGCATCCAAATGGAATAACATGTCACTAACATGTATATACATACATATGTATATGTACATGTGTATGTGTGAAAAATGCAGACACACCCAAGAGTTTACAGAAGTTCATTTGCTAGATTGTACATACAAACATACACACACACACAAATGGAGAAAACTGTGAGCCGTTTAATTATGTGTATGTATGCACATAGAAGCATAAATTTCTATGCATAAATGCTTATGTATACCTTATATACAATAGAATATATGTATGTATATGCGCTAAAGCCGGTGGCCTCAATAAATTTGCCACATGGCAGTGCAAAAATGACGCCATATTGACTGGTAACTGTACTTCATTCTTATTTTTAACTCAATTAAGAAAATTCTATAGCATTTAATACATACCTTAGCACCGATTTGGTTGCCGCACTGACCAGCTTGGATGTGTACAATTTCCCTCATTTTGTTTTTTTATTTATTAAATTATAGACTTTTAGCTTAAATATATTTCCTTCTTGTTTTCACAAACACACTTCTGCCCGCTTCGCACGACGAATACTGTCTGAGTTCATCAACGAATCCGCCGGTATAATATAACATAGTCATGCAGTGTGACCATGCTGCGTAATTCAGTAAAATACCAATAGCCCAATGTGTAATGTTTAGAGGTTACGCGTAGAAGAGAAACTGCATGACGTCATGATTTTATATTATTTATTTTTAGCTATTGTGGGTGCCGTAGATTTACAGTTTAAATTGCAAACCTTTGCAGACCAAGCTTTATAATATCGTAAAATCATTGTTGTCCAAAAAGCATAAGTATAAGTATTCTTTAAACGTTTGATGGTCCCATCTATAACATATATTGTACTGTACATTGTAATAAAATCAAATTCCTAAAATAAGTTATAGCAGACCTTACATTTATGCATATACGAAATTAGATTAAATGCTAAAATGCCTTGTTACAAAATCTGTCGCCGCTCTTTATCTCAGTATAAATGAGACCACTGTGCAAGAGAGTGGTAACTTTGGCTTTCCTCATTTTCCAGCCCTGGAAATCAATACCATGTTGAAGTTGGAAATCAAAAGCCAATGATTATAAAAGCAATACGCCCACGCCATATGAACTTTTGGTTTTGTAAAACAGCCCAAATAAGCTGAGCATATGAGCATGATAATTCACATACACTCTATTTACCTTCAAAAATATAAACAATTTCCTCTTGATAAGTTATCTCCCGCTCAGGTCAAAATGCAGAGCAAAAACAATTTCGTATGCCACGTTTGTGTTGTTGTTTTCTTGTCTGCGATTTCATGGCAAACAAGAATACTGCAGTGGGAAGATCTCGCCTACAGAGTTCTCTGTTCCCTCTTATGAAGGCGGGAGTTGTATAAGATATATGTACATATGTATGTACATATAGAGATTTTGTTCATGTGTGGTGGTGAGTGTGGGTGTGAACATGACAAAATGATTTTGATGCAATTATGTATATACATATGTACATATGGACATATGTACATAAGGATGTCATCTATTGTTCTTACATTAAATTTGGGAAGTCTAGCTTAAAAGGTATGAGAGATATGGGTTTTGGTTGATTTTCGGTGGTGGCACTGGGCGTGGCTAAAATATTTTGACAGGTTTACTGGCTATGATATATACGAACATCCTTGCCAAATTTGGTTGCTTCAATTTCAATAATGTCGAAAATAATCGGGTTCAAACGAACATATGGCCATTACATTGCACTAACCGAATATTCTTCATATGCTTTGGCAAATAGAGCATACAAGATGTCAGCTAATACTGGGTTCTTGTGTTCTTCCATGTATGACTGTTCTAGTTCTTGTGGCCATAGCAACCCGCTGTGGCTAAACGAACTACAAAGGGTATCCGAGATGTCTGTCTATGCCTATCACAAAAGTAATACACGCACGGATTGAATGCCCTTTTGAGGGATATATTTTATTTAAGTGATTGACATATATAACGTTTTAACATATCATCTCAAATAGTGTAAAGTTAAACGGTATTGGTTTCCGCTTGTTAGCATTTCGTCGAAACAATGTTATCTAATCAATGGACTTCATCTTACACAAATGATTAATGGGTATCATTTTCACTTCGTCATTTATCTTACAGACAAGCACGTCGCCCTCCTGTTTCGACAACACCTTGCCAACAGATTCTCTTTCTTCGCCATAGATGACCTTGAATTCATCCCCAGTATTGGGTGGCACAGGAGCCAAATGCTCGCTAACAATGGACACACTGCGATCCTCTTGACGCAGAAATACAGAGCATACGCCGTTCGATACTGTGCGAATAATACCAGTCTGGCCAACGAGATCAGTATCATCGTGTGTGTGAATTCGAACCTCAATATCGGTGGTACACCAATCGCCCATTGACGAGTCCAGGCTGGCTCCAGGCGTCTGAGGATTGTATGGGGATTGTGGTACACCACCTGGTGTGTTTGGTGAATATGTCGATGGCGATGGCGTATTCATATAACCGACAGGATATGGAGAGGGTGCTGGACTGGGACTCGGATTGAAAGGACTATAGCTTCTATCCGATCCGTAGAGCGTGCCCGGCGTTTGCGGAGCAAATTGTGACGACATTTGGTAGCCCGGGGTGCCTAAATGTTAAATAATTAAATATTTGGAATGCAAAAGGTAATTCGAGTGTACTGTACTTGGATTATATCCTGGGCTGGGACTTGGTTCCTCAAGTGAATAATCAAAATCTGTATTACGTGCTGGCGTTGTATTTGCCGTGGGATCCCAAGCGCCATGGCGCGGTGTCATGCTGCCATCGTGTGATGGCGTCATTGTACCATAAGGTGTGCGAGTATCAGTATCCCAATTCGGTGTCTGGCTGCCAACCAAAGGAGTTTTGGAGCCAGCTGCGGTATAGCTCGGTGTCTGCGCTCCGTAACCTGGTGTGCGTGCAGGCGTGCGACCATAGGTGGAAACACTGCCCTCCTTGCCAGGCTCTCCGACAATAACGATGTGATTCCGATCCACTGAAATTGTTTGGCACGATGTATGCAATTCGACGCGAGCTGTGCTCTCAGTTGCATCCTTAACGATGCCAACAGCACCTAGATTGGACCGAAAACATATTAATCAGTTAACACATACATTTAGTTTTAATACTACCTTTGTAGGGTCCACCGCAAATCTTGATAGTTTTTCCCAAAAGTTCACGGTCACGCGTTACACGGAAGCCACCGCGACCGCCGCGTGAACCACCACGTGCGCCACGACCCCCAGATGGATGCATTGGAGACTGGATACGTGGTGACATGAATCCCAATCCACCCAGCGAGCTAGCGTTGTTCACATTTGTCTTACTGCCACCGGCGAGCTGTAAATGACGGGTCTTGCAGACGAAGATACCACCGTTCTCAGTGTACATGCGGCAATGGAGAAAAGCTAAGCTACGATATAAGTGCTTTATTTCTCCCGAGCGTCCCTGTAATGAAAAATCACGAAAGTTGTAAGGAATTATTTGGAAGGACACGCGCACTATATGCTTACAGCATGGGGGCCTTCCATAACCTTGACAATATCGCGACGGCGTATCTGATTTTGGTCAGCGTCTAGAGCAACAGTATTTTGATTTTCACGACGTTTGTGCAACGCTGTTGGCTTGCATTCAATACATTTGCCATTCATGCCTAGAACGTGGAAGTTCTCACGCTCCAAACGCACGATTACGCCAACATTCTGTGAGCTGTAAAGTCAAGCAAAAGCATTGCATTAGTCAAGAAACCTAAAAGGCTTTAGATAGAGTAATAACCGTTCAACTTTTGGAACGCTTGAACTTATTCGAAACACTTCTATTAGCTACTCACTCAAGTTGTACAAGATCACCCCATTGGAATTGCCCAAGACAGTCAACACCAGTAGCTACATCAGAGCAGAGTTGCAAGTCGCGTGGCAAGACCTCAAGTTCATGGTTGGTCAAATCCGAGACGAGCACAACTCGCGAAGGCTCCACGCGAATGATTAGGCCTGTTTCACCTTCATATCGGCCGGCCAAGACTCTTGCATGGTCTCCAGTTTTAAAGTATTTACGCAACTCGCTTGCTTTGAAAATAAGAGGATCCTAAAAGTGGTCAAAAATTAATAAACAGTTAAAATGATGATTTCTATTTAAATATATTAACTACGCTACCTTTAAATCCTGATGCTTAGGCATAACAGTAATCATTGTGCCGTCAATAGCAACAATCTTTGCCTGCAAGTTTTCCAAGTCACCCACGCAAACTTCCACATTATCGCCCATTGAGAAGGAATGGACGGCAGTGGGATCATCTTTAACGGCGGCCATAATTTCTAGGTTTACCTCTGTAAGAGCAAATGACACTGTCATATTTAATTACATAATATTTAACAAGTGCTTTCTACAGACCCTCTGGTGTTTCTTCAAATCGCTCCAATTCGGCAAGCGTGGGCTTGACGCCCTCCGACAAAATTGCTGACATGGTGAAATTTTTGTATAGAAATCCCTTACGCGAGTAACGATTACCCTCGAACAGCAAAAAGTCACCATCTGAGTGAACTTCTCCACCGATGGCTCTGAAAAATAAATAAACATATTGTTATAAAACAATTAAGTAATTGGATACTTTGTACGCATACCTAACAGCCTCGGGATCAAATGGTTTTGCAGGTGGTCTGCGTTTTTTCTTACGCTTTCCATCATCAGTTTCCTAAAAGAAAAAGTGGACTTTGTATAGAGCAGATAAATATGATATTAAATTTGAATTATCGTACCGTTGCTGTGGTTCTTAAGGCGCCACGCATTCGAGTGTAATCGATACGGGGAAGTAGCTTGAGATGCACTTGGTTCTGTGCCAAATCAACATAGTCTACTTGTGCAATGTCATCCTTGTACAAGCCGCGTTTTAAGCGCACCCACTGTTTAACCTTAAGGCCAACTTGCTCCTTAACTACTTTAAGGACATCGGTCATTTCCTTAATAGGCACCATTTCCTGTTTCCATTTGCCCATACGTAGATTGCCCACATTGTCGATAGTAGTCTTTACGTGAGTTTGTTTGTAAGCTTCCAGGTAAATATATCCTTTAACGCCTTCGGGCGCAATAATTGATTTGATTTGTATTGGGTCATCTGTATTTAAGTAGGTTAAAAACTTTCTCATCAGCAGCAAGGCTGTCGCTTTCTCTTCCCCAATGCGACATTTCACCATCCACAAATTTGGATCCCTTGTTAAGTAATTTAATTAGAATCAATGTTCAGAGATAGATATATATAGGCCTGAACTGATTTCAACTTTCGGTAAAGCCGTTGAGCTGGTGAATTGAATCCCATCACTTCACCGAAAGTGGAAACCTGAACAGTTGTGAAAATATTTACTTACTTGATGCCTGGCAAAAGGGTTTGTTGAGTGATTTCATCGGACATTTCCTCGCCACCGTCACCAAAGTGGCGTTTTACCATCGATTCGTCAGCATATTTCTTTCTAAGATACTCCTCAATCTCATCCTCCTTTTGAGTACTATAACAGAAGTGCAATTGAATTATTTAAAATTTCATCATTTTGAAATCGTATAAGCATAACTTACTCCCACAAATTTGTTCCTCTGCGTCTTATTTCAATGTCTCTGGCGGTTGGACCCAGTTCATCAATTTCATTACCAACGATGCCAATCTCGTTAGCACCCTCCTCCCATTCTTCATCTTCATCAACCTTAATATAAGTACAGACATTTTTTAAATTAAAACAATTCAATCAGTTTTGATCATATTAACTTTACCTCGTCGTCCACTTCAGCCTCGTCAATAATAAAGCCACCAAAGCGTTCCTTTTTCTTTTTCTTTCTCGGATGGTCATCCTCGTTCTCTTCCTCTTCGTATTCTTCCGAGTCTATTTCCTCGCCCTGCGCGTCTTCATCCTCAGAGTCCACGCTCTTACGACGGTGTCCACGTCCGCCCTGAGGTTGTGGGGAATCAGACCCAGATCCCGAATGGGCCGATGCAGAACGTGATCGAGATGACCTGGACCTCGATCTGGATCTGGACGCAGACCTTGACCTTGAGCGAAACCCAGACTTGGATCTAGCACTTCGCTGCGACTTGTTGGATATCGACCCATCTTCAGATCCACTGTCCGACATGTTGCTAACTTCCGAGTCCGACATTTTTCGCACTGTAGACGTGTACAAATTACGCGTTACACATTTGTATAACAACAGGAACTTTGCCAGTCATGCAATGCCTTTATGCATACTTACATTTATATATTCAAGCTATTTATACATGTACATTTGTACAAAACTTTAACTTCCCTTAATTCCAGCACACTGTTTTTAGAGGGCTGCACTTTAATCGACGCTAAGTTACCAAAGCAAGAAAAATATATTGTTACTAAAATGCTGATATACAACAGAGAAAAATATCGATAACTTTGGGAAAAATTGTTCGAGTTTTACCACGTTCGCACTTGTCGCGTTATGTATTCACGCTTATAAAACTCGATATTGCGATTTACTAACTTGTAAATTATTGGATGCAATATTCGACTGCCGATATAGTGATTCTATTTAATAATTTGTGCGCAAATCAAAGCCGAGCGAATAATGCCAAATCAATAATTTAGCTATGAAATGACATACTTAAAGTCTTGATTAATGCATCTCAAGAATCCAATATCAACAGTAAAATCAAACCAAATGCTAATCGCCTAGTTACTTTTATATTGAATTATTTTTTAATTAACATATATATACGTTCATGTATTAAACACACTTTACTTAGGACGCATTTGGTAAAAACTATTCATAAAAAATTATTAAAATTTATTAAACGTTCGATTTCTAGTGATTAATGTTATCGCACATTTGTGACGTCACGCCTGTCTCCGTTTTGTGTGAATAGCAGAAACCAGTACCATGTACAATATATTGGCACTCCTATGAATAGAAACATTTAAAAAGAAGAAGAATTCGTAAGGGGAAGTAATTACTGTTTTCAAATATAACAATAAATAAATAACTAAATATAACTGACCACACCGCTTATAGAAAATAAGTTTACTGTGTCTGTAAATATTTAATATGCACAGGAACTTCAATGAACATCTAAGACACATATGTGTTTAAAAGCAAGCGGACACTGCATATAAGAGTTGCATATGTGTATATGTATGTATGTATATATACATACATACATACATACATACTTTCCTCATATTCGGATTTAATCGATCCCATAGCTTGAGGCAGACTTGTGGGTGAGTGGGTTTCTGAGTTCAGGTGTGGCGCGCGGTGATGATATGGTTGTTGTTTGACATATGTTAATATATGTATGTAATCATACGATCCTACGTAAATTACTGTAATACAAGACTACATATGTATGTATGTCTACATACATACAAATGTACATGTATGCATGTATGTATGTATGTCATTTTAATAATTTTAGTCTGGGTTACATTCATTAATAGGTGGTGAATTTATATAAAATCGCCTACAGTGCGATATATTTGGAACATGAACACTGCGGAGGTCAACCAAAGCAATCCGCCGCATAAGAGCCATGAATGTAAGTATTTAAGTGATTGACGAACTTTGTGAAATTAAGAATCTCTTCTAATGCTGTTTTAAATTATTAATTAATTCCATTAGCACATACTGAAGATTATGTTCTGCATGTACACATGCCAAACAAGAGTTTTAAGGCAATTGGCTTTAAAAAGAATGAAACGGTATTCCACATAATCAAACGAACTGTTCTAGAGTTCGGTAAAGATGGCCAACCACCGCCGAGCATTCAGCGATATGCTTGTCGCATGTTAAATGTGATCACCAAAGAAGTATGTTAATCTTTTTGTATACAAGCCTGTTCCCGTTTCCGAATACTTTTATAAATAAACCCATTCAATAGCGAAACGTTTTCAATATGGTATTCGCGTGTCCAAATATCACATTCAAAAGAATATTTTGATCCAGTCACTTGATACATTTTTGTCTTTACGAAACTACCAATTACCGAAAACTTGTGCATCGAATGGGAATGCTATCGTTGCAGTTTCAATTTACCAATCAATATATTTTTGTTTTTTGGAATTCAGTCAAAATCGGAAACGGGCACAGGCCTCGGATATTTGTAGAATCATTGTATTAATATGAATTTTGTTAGGTACTATGGTTGGCTAGAACAACGTTAATGGACAAGGTGTTGTCTCACATCTTGTCACCTGGCTGCTCCAACGTGGATTGTCCAAACAATGATCCTGTCAAAGCAGAGCTCACTGAAACTAAGGATTCGCATCAAGGCAGACGCTTCATTACCAAAGGAGTTTGGCGTGTTGAGTTGCGCGTGCGTTATGTGCCTCACAGGATTCAGGATTTATTCGACGAAGACAAAACCACTTGTTTCTATTATTTCGACCAGGTGAGTTGTGGACACAAGATTTCACGTTTACGAGAGGATACTCTTGTATTTCCATTAACTAAGGAAAGTCTATATAATATTTTGTTTGGTTTGTGTTTTACAGGTAAAGGAAGATTATATTCAAGCTAATATAACTTCAGTTGATGCTGAGCTCGCTGTTCAGCTGTGCTGCTTGGGTATACGACATTACTTCAAAAACATAACGCTGAAAGCGCCAGATAAGAAGCAACACATTGATTACATTGAAAAGGAAATTGGATTTAAATGTTTTATTCCGCAATCTGTGATAAGCACAACAAAGCCAAAGAATTTGAAGAAAATGATACAGGTCGGATACAAGAAGGTCTACAATTATAACGACATCGAGTACTTGACAAAGTATGCATTAATTTGAATAATAATAAGATTACTATAATGTTTAACTTGATAATAACCATTGCTCTAGGTTCTTTGATCTTCTGAAAAGCTTTTACTTAACCGACTATGAACAATTTTCGGTTACCTTGAGCTCTGCATGGAATATATCAGGAATTCTCCATGTTGGTCCGCAAATTGGTAATACTATTGTCTATTTATTTCTGATCACTTTCACGCATATTATATTATTATATTACATTATATTTAAATTTAAATGCAAATACAGGAATCTCTTACCAGACACACCCACAAGCAAGTTTAAGGAATGTGGCACAATTTAAGGATGTCGTTGCTATTAAAACCTGCGCTCTTCCAAAGGAAAAACTCTCGAAAGACAAATCTACCGATTTAGAGTTACAAAATTTGAATTGCAATTGTCAAAAGATCAAAACGCAAATCAAAATTTCTGCATCTAATATCGAGGAAAATTTAATAATAACATGCAATGGAGTTAATGTAAATATATTTATTAATATAAATTCAACTTCTCAAGTAATGTGTTCAATTTTCAGACTGCTGAAAGTATTGCTGACCTTATTGATGGATACTGCAGACTATTGACAAAAGATCTAGGATTTACCATTTGGGAACGAGAATCAACTACAAAGCATTTGGAAAGCCTAACGAAATTATCAAATACTCTCCCAGACGAACCAAGCACATCATCGCCAACTAAAAGTAAACCTATGCTTACGGATGATTATGCCGACATGGGCTTTTTGGAAGGGGAGGGTGATTATTCCACGCCCACAGGTTAGCTATGGTTTCATTTGATTTGTATTAATTAACTAATAGTTGCTTCTTGATTGTTTTAGTGAGCAATTACGAACTGGATCGATCTCAAATAGTTCTTAGTGCAAAGATTGGTGTCGGCCAGTTTGGAGACGTTTATGTGGGATCTTATACGTGCCCAATATCAGCTAAGGGCAAGGGTAAAGCCAATGAGGGTGCTTCGAATAGTAGCGATGCCAAATATGATGTCACGCAAGTTGCTGTTAAAACGTGTAAAGCAAATGAGGATCCAGAAAATTTTCTTGCCGAAGCATGTAAGTTGATTGCCTTTAATTTTGTATTAAATATATGTTGATGAGATTAATAATTCATTAAACTATTGAGAGGAAATATTATTAAGAGGAGCTTGAGAAAACTGCTAACATGTTGGTTACTCTTTTCAGATATAATGCAAAAGTTCGATCATCCTCACATTATTCGGTTGATCGGAATTTGCAGTATTATGCCTATTTGGATAGTTATGGAGTTGGCCAAGCTGGGCGAGCTGCGGGCGTACTTAAAAGCGAACAGTGAAAGGTAAACTGAACAATATTTAAATCTGCTGTCATACCTATTAATAAATATTGTTATTTCACAGATTGAGCCATGGAACTTTGCTTAGATATTGCTATCAGTTGTCGACAGCGCTCAGCTATTTGGAATCTAAGAAATTTGTTCATAGAGACATTGCTGCACGCAACGTGCTTGTGAGCAGTCCCACTTGTGTTAAGGTGTGTAAACCTAAATGTGATTCTATAAGTTCTTATAACTGATACAATTGATTTTTAACAATTTCAGCTTGCTGATTTTGGTTTGTCCCGCTGGGTTTCCGATCAGTCCTATTATCACTCAACACCCACAGGTTAGCAAAAGCTTTATGATAAACTTATCCTGGCATAAAACTAAACAAATTGAGCTTTCAGTTGCGCTGCCCATCAAGTGGATGTCGCCGGAGTCCATTAATTTCCGAAGATTTACGACAGCTAGTGATGTATGGATGTTTGGTAGGTGAAAGATAAATAAACACAATTGTATTTGCTTATACATTTATGTAATCTCTGCGATTAGGTGTCTGCATTTGGGAGATACTTATGCTGGGCGTGAAACCTTTTCAAGGCGTGAAAAATGGTGATGTCATCACAAAGCTGGAGAATGGAGAAAGATTACATTTGCCTTTAAACTGTCCGCCCAGGCTTTACTCACTTATGTCTCAGTGTTGGGCTTATGAGCCGTTGAAGAGGCCAAATTTTAAACGGATTAAGGAAACTTTATCGTATGTTAACTAACTAATTAATTATTTCAATAATATTATTTAAATACATTGTATTTCAGTGAAATTTTACTTGAAGACAGCATAAATTCCTCTGAAACTATGAGGCGAGAGCATCGTCGAGTAGCAACTACTTCTTGGCTAGGCAGTGAGGACAACGACATTCCTCCCTTGAAACCTTCTCGAACAGTACATGATATTGGTAATATTGTTAGACTAACATATTAAAAACATTCTGAGTTGACAACATTTGAAACTTGTTTACAGATAATCCAAGCATTATGAATCTACCTGAGGAAAGCAGGGCTGTACCTCAGACATATATCGTTGCAGAAAATCCCACAGTGCTTGCCCGGCTAATGATGGAAAACCAGAAGCGAGGCATTAATCCTGCAGCATACACTACGCCCGCCTCGGTATTTAATACTTTAGCCGTTAGCATAGATGCCAGTAAATCGAATCATTCGCTTAAAACTACTAAACTACCAGCAGCGGAGCTCTTAAAACTTGATCCAGTCGCTGCTGATTCCGAAAAGCATAAAATCAAATATCCAACTAACAGCATCTCTTCTCAAAACCTCAATCCATCGCCATCATCTGTCACTAGTTCATTTGACTCATCCCTTATGCCAGCTAACTTACACCCTATGAATATAATGCCTCAGGTCTCAGCATTTTCGTCCGAGCATTTGCCCCTAAAGAATAATTTTATAATTTGTGCACCGCATATGGAGAATGACTTCCGCATGGATCAAATGCAAATGGATAACAAATCTAGCAGCCAAACAGGCAGGAACACAGGATACAGCCTTTATGGCAGTCTCGAGAGGCATCAACCACCGATGGAAAAGGCCTTGCACTCGAAAGGTGGCAGTCTGGAGCGTCATCAATCGTTAATGGCAGCCCAAAACATGATCTATCACAAACCAGGCACACATTCATCAGAACGTTCCAGAAATATGGAGCGAAAGAGTCACTTTCATACATATCGCCAACAGATGAAAACATCCATTGAATGTGATTCTCTGCCCGAGGAAATCTATGACTTTGGTGGCGTTGGCCTCAAAACCTGTGTGTCTGTGAAACAGAAATGTGATTCAATATCATTGCTAAATCCATTCGCTACAGTTTCCAACCAAACAGCACAAGTTTACAATTGTCCTCAGAACTCTGGCGGGCAAGCGAGCAGCTCGTACACTACAACTCCACCGCACGAACTAGATGAGATTCAACGCGAATGTGACCGACAGAGGACGATGCATGCATTCTCAATGCAGGCCGATCCTATGAGCGATATATCCGAAGGAGCAGCATGCTTAACATTAGATTCTGATGTGGCAAATCAGGTTTGGCTGGACGAAGTATTATGCTGACACATGAATTGGACGCCTATTTTCCATTTACCTTTTCTTATCATTTAACATATTATTTAAACGTTCAACTTTTAAGTTAGTTGTGAGCTGACATACTTAACGCTACCTGTAACTAACTATTGTATAATATTTTATTACAGTCCATTCTCAATCCAATTGGTGAAAAACTAAGGCAACAACGTAAAGACAGCAACAGCGATGGAGAGTGGTTGTATCAAGAGGAAATGCTCGTAAGTTTACATATACGTGTGTCCTCGATAAATAAACAGTACACTAATTTTTGACCTTACAGCGAAAGCGATCCAGTTCAATACCACCAGGAATTGGAATTGGGGTTGGAGTTGGAGCAGAGGTTTTAGCCAAACACCAGTCCTTCAAACCAGATATGATAGCATGTGGCCCAACCAGCTTACCAGATTGTTCCAATGCATATACTAGGCCAAATATACCTAATCCAAATGTCTTTCCACATAAGTTGATGAACTCTTCAACGGATCAGTTGGAGAAATTAGCGGCAGCTGAAGAGGGCAATGGCTCAAAGCCGAGAAATGGCGATAATCAGGATTCCGTTCGACCAATAAATCGAGCAAATGACGAGGTTTACTGTGCCACAACAGCGGTGGTTAAGTCAATAATGTTACTCTCCCAAGGTGTGGAAAAATCGCACATTGATGGCTATTTGCTGTTAGTTAAAAATGTCGGTGTGGAACTAAGAAATCTACTCAAATCGGTGGATAAAATTTCCATAATGTTTCCAGCCCAGGCCTTGAAGTAATCTATCTATCTTGCTAGCCCATAACTGAATATCATTCTAAAGATCTTATGCTTTTATTTGCAGGGAAGTGGAAATGGCGCACAAAGTTTTATCAAAAGACATGCATGAGTTGGTCTCTGCAATGCGGCTAGCTCATCAATACAACGATACTACTCTGGATAATGAATACCGAAAGTAAGTAGATCATTGATCATGTACAGGCCACGGTTTTCTATATATAATTTATTTTGCTCTTGCAGGAGTATGCTATCAGCTGCACATATCCTGGCAATGGATGCAAAGAATCTATTTGATGTAGTGGATTCAATACGGAATAGGTATCAACAAGTTTCAATGACAAGCTTGAACAAGCTCACCAGAAGAGAATCCAGCAACTCATTAAATTCTGAATTGCAAACCATTTCATTGGCTTCCGAGAACGTCTCATCATCTTTGCCAATTGGTGGTGAACCATTTAATGAAGTTGCCAAGTGCAGTGCGGATATAAATCTATATGATAATGAAAACTTGCAGCAATGTTTCAACATGCAACATTTACAAACAGCAAGTGGCAGCGGCATCATTGCTGACGGCCAATCAAAAGGCAGCTTACATAGAGGAATTAATATTAGCCATGATACAAGTGGAAAATCAAATGAACCCTTGAAAATAATCGAAGACACGTTAAATAGCTCAGGCGAGCATATGTATTGTAACACATCCGCCTTACATGGCCATGCATAATTTAAAAACCTTTTTTTTCTATTGCTTGTTTACTTCATTTAAATATCTCCGTATCAAAACTCTTAAGATAGTATATATGCTTACATTCTGTGTATATAACAAACAAACCAAAATACGTATGTACATAAGTATGTGCTTTTTTTCACAAATGCGCAATTCATCCCAAAAAACTCATAAATATATACTTACATACTAATACTTATATATTGCATATGTTCATTGAATGTGACGAACACTCAACGTCGGCCGGCCGCAGAAATGCATTATAAAATCGTCAAGTAGTCAAAATAATATAAGAAATATATATGTTTATGTAATTAAGAAATTACTAGTAGAAATTCCGTGAAACATTTGTTCTGAATAATGGATTAAGACTCACAAGAGTTCAGAATATTAATGCGAATAAAGTCATAAATCCTCGACTTGTGTCTTCATGTTCTTCTTTGATGGACCAGTATAGACGTCGTCGGTTACCAACCTAGCAGCGTACTTTGGCAAAAAGGAAACGTCTATAATATTGTATGATGCCCAGTATAAGGGCTTTGGATTTCGTTTATATCGGCTTGGGCTGGAGAAGTGCAAATAATAAGTATATGGAATCTGGCCATGCCCACAATCCCGTTGGGCGTTTACATGTCATACTTCTTATAACCTGCGAAAGGTATAAAGTTGGATGTACTCTTATAAGTACAGGGTATAAAATGAAAACAACACACATCAAAGCTTTCGGCAACAAAAACATATGTTTGTTAAGGCAACATGTATTTGCTAATTTGAACAAAAAACCTAACGCTTGACACATTGATATCTAGAGGTACACGGTATAAAAGCTAGTTGAAGACAATTGTATAAGAAAATTCGATAATAAAGTACGACATTGCGCGTAAATATTGTATTTATATATATTAAATAGCTGGGTTGTCGAATGCAATTAGGAATATATTGTCCGTTCTATCCATTCTTCCAAAGTAAACGTAACCGTTTCGTTCTTCTCCGCATCTCTTTCTTTAAATGTTTCTGCAATTGTTTAAAAATTGTTACAAGATGATATTCTATAAGAAATTATTACTCTTTACATTACCAATATATGTTTTAATCTTAACTGCACACATAAGAAAATCGTCAAATGCAATTTTTCCGTCTCTCGATCCATATCGATGGCCTAAGACATTAAGAACACGATTGTTCAAATGGTAACCAGCTGACTGAAGTGCTTCTCGTAGCTGAAATCCTGATATTCTTCCAGAGTTCTCGGTATCGTATACTTTAAAGATAGCTTTCCATTTGGCAATATCGGTGAGCAATGCATCAAACTCTTCGAAGCCCAATTTTCCGGATTTATCTGCATCCAACATTGCCACCATGGAACGACAAACATCTTTGGAAAATCCATGGGTCTCATCGACTATAACTATAAAATGTATAGAAAAATATATAATTATTGAGCGTTTTGTGGAAATTGCCGGGGATCATACCTGTATTGGATGATGGGTTATTATCTATTAACCTCTTGTTCGACTGATCATTCATTCCCATCTGATCCTCGAATGGAGTACCTTTAAGGAATGGTCCACATATCAGGGATAGTAGTCCACAGGCATTAGCAGGCTCTTCACCAGTGCCTGCCTGTGATTCAAATGCATTGCTAGCGGATATCCGGTTATACATAACAGGCTTTGGTAAATCTAAAAATCGTACGTTAATCAGAAACCTAGAAACACATTTGCATAATGAACTTACCATCTCGCATTGAGTGGTCTAGAACTCGTTTTAGCTCCATCCAATCTACTTCCATATCTTGACCAGCGATACTGTCAAATAATCGTCGCAAGCCGTCCTTCGACGGATCGACAGACTTTGGAGTTGGAATTCCTGGCAGTATCTTTATAATAAAACAGACAATTAAATCTAAATAATCAATTGCTGTTTTATATATACTTACATTGTTGGTTTTGTCGCCGTAGCCAACATGATCATCATTCTCTCTATATAAAAGTGAAAAATTCATTGATTGATGAAAATGCATGGTATATTTTCAATGTACTGGGAGAATCTGGCTTTCAATATATTTTTTGGAATTCTAATTTCTAAGTTAGGGATAAATGGTCGCTACATAGGTAAACTAGAGGTAGAAGTGTATAAATACACAAAGTTTTAATGTACGCTACCAATGAAATTATGAGTTTAGTAATGTAAATGATATTCACGTTTGATGTTAGTTTACAAAAATAGACTAGATTGTTTTAGGTTTCCTTGATATTGTATTTATTAGTCTAAGCTTATATTTGCAATCAAACAATATACACAATATAATACATAATTTCAACAATATTTCTTGCTCCACTTTAAGAATGATAATGAAAAATATAAAATAAACAAAGGGTTAGGGTTTCTGCTAATAGGAAAATAATAATTCTACATATGCTTACAGTAATGGAATGAATAATACAACAAAACGAATTGCCTATAAATAAACCAGTGGGTAAAATAATAGCTGCGATATAAATAATTATATTTTATATATTATATAGACCAACTTTCAACAAACGAGCAGACATTTGTCTGTATATCAAAGCTGCAATTTTATAAATATTAAGATTCAACTTTAACAATTTAATTGGATTAATACTGCTAATTTTACCCAGAGGTATATACTTATTTGTGAATATGATAACTGATACACATGCATACAATAATTAATGTAGTCGGATACCCACCCCTTGCATATTGCATTTCGTATAAAAGATTCAAAAGTAAATTTAATTTGCAGCCATATATCTAATATACAAACTCTTCTGCATTTGCATTGTATACGCACTCCATATTATTTTGAGTTTCTGAGAAGACTCGAATGATGAATTCTCCTTCCTCATTTGGATCGAAAGTTGAGGGCACAATGAGATAGTGACCGGGTGGTAATTTGAACCGGGCGCATACCTAATAAAATATAAAAATATATCAAATATAAATCTAAAATATAATAGGTGACTTGACGTACTTCTCGGGTGTTAATAAAGTGAGGCGACCGTCCAACTGAAGACTTATACTTGAAGAAGTTGATGCCTTGGGGTCGGTTTTGAAGATCTTGTTCACTCAAATTGTAAATAGCAAAACCAATTGTTAGGCACTCCATGCCCATATTACGTTTTGATCGTCGATTTTTTTGCATTAATGCCACAATAAGCGTGCAGTGGCCCTCCTCATCCTCTTCGTCGGGGTCCACCAATGTAATAATGTATTGAGGATTGTGCCAGAACGTTTCCAAAAAGTTTCGACAACCACCTGCTGTTACGCCGGGCGTCCATTCGCCCTCATACATTGACATCTCCCATTTGCGTTTTCCATTTTGCTGCTCCTCGGTGCTCAGCGAGAAAGATTCCGGTGATAAATTACAAATTTCAACACGATCGAAATGTGTCAGAAAATCTTGGAAGGACATCCAGAACTCTCCGTCTCTGTCGAATGCTAAGCCAATTTCGTGCTTTTGCTCTTCAGGTATATATCGCCACTCTGGCGAGCTGTCGCTCCATGGACCATTCCACTCTGCTTCATTTCCCCACGGGTTCCGCATTCTTATCATTGGAATTTTTCCTTGTCTATTTGGCGTCAGTATATCAATAAGGCATACCTGTTAATAATCATGAATTTTAGTTTATAATCGTCAAAATCAGTTGTAAATAAAACCTTAGTTATAGAATAAGCATGTCCTCGAATGAGTCCCTGCGGTGTTTCAGCTTCTGTTACGTTAGGATCTGCTTCAATCGAGCATCCCATCATGGAGTTACGCTCCGCAGATTTCTGCAGTATGTTAAATAGATTTGGCGGTGCTTCTTTAAGATCGTACCATTCGCTGACACCGCCAGTAAAATCTTCCATAGCCTCGCATGTGGTGCCTCCTTTAAGGGCTTCATACGATCCATGAAGTCTAAGTATATAATCATAAGTGAATTCATATTAATTACAATTACTTGTGGTAATCATACTTGGCATAAGCTTTCTCCAAAAGGGCACTCCAAAACTCATTTTTCTCAGCTGAGTGCATATACAGCAATTCTCCGCGATATGTCGGCAATCTGTCATCAATAATCACGTCGACCCATTTACCTGTTGAATTTATACATTATATTTTTTACTATATATATAAAAGTATAAAATATACATTACCGTATTGCCAAAAGCGAAAGTGAAATATTCCGGCATAGTTCTCTTCGAAACTCTGTTCCGGTGGAATTACGCGGAAAAACAGAGACGATTCACTCGTCAAGTTTGCAGTAGCAGCCAACAGCCAGCAATCTCCCAGTTCGCCCTGCTGCACATCAAATCTGGAGTATCCTTCGACGAAGAATTGCGGATTATCTATGATTTCCTGTAAGCAATTTAAATAATATACAATTACTTGTAGCTACACTTTCATATAAAACCAAAACTTACATGAGGACGTAACCATTCTATGTGGCGATCAGGACGACGCGAGAACATAAGAGATTCATTACTAGCCGGAAACAGCGGATCCTCGAAGAGTGATCCGCTCTGTAGGCAGCTATTCAACAGTGTCTCATAATCCTGCACGTCTACGTTTTGTCCAAGACTGGCATTATTTTCACCCAACTAGAAAGATAAAATTGTTATTTAGATCGGCTAAGCACATTCTAATAATATTACATATATTTTTAATAAAACTGACAGGGTTACATACATTTTATATAAGGTATTTTATACACAACATAATTCTAGAAATGAAACAAAGATATTGCTTGATATCTTACATGTGTGTACATCACAATTTATAGTCAGTCTTTATACGACAATTAACTGTCGTAATAGTATATTTAATAGCTACGATTAAGTTAAGCCATATATTAGCGCCACTGTTGATTGTAGTGTAAAAACCAGTTTAGATTCACTTCAGGCATTGGAATGAGTAATTCTTTATAACATTTATAAATTTCATGAATTGGCATAAGGAATTTCCGCTAATTCGCGTTGAGTTACATTTCTTTTAAAAAATATTCGTCATTTCAACGCTCTTTGTATAAAACCGACATTTTGAAATCTTAACTGTGTTTGGAATGAAAACTTGAAAACTAAAAGAAAACTAAACTCCAGCTGAAGGCCCTGGCAGCCATGGCTAAGAATTCAATGTTAACTCTTAGTCTTAACTAGAAGTTATAATTAAATAAATAAATAAAAAGTAATGCAATGAGTCGAGAGGACACTTTGAAGATGCATACAATATATTAAATTCACTTCTAAACCCCTTTATTAAATAATAGAAATGATTGAATATCAGTTAAATTATATTAAGCTCATTTACTATTCAAATATTTGCTTTTTTTTAATAAGAATCGAATCATAGTTATGAAATTTTCGTAGTAATATTTAAAGGAATATTTACAATTGAGCTGAATATATATCTTGTTGGTCACGGAATGGATTATAAAATTTGAAAAAGCACTAAAAATCAATGTTCCAAACTGCCTATATTTGTTTAATAAAAGAAAAAGCTACTAATTTGAATAATTCAGTTTACTTTAATAGTTAAATAAAAGCCAATATTTCTACATAAAAAGGCATCGCGGCTTTAAACTCAAATATTTTATGCTTTACTTGTAAATGTTTTCCATTTTTAAATCAACTGATTCCTTTGTTTATCGAAAAAAAAGAACATTCTTTCGGGTGTCGAATAACCACAACGGAAAGCGATCGGAATTGATTCGTTTTTAGGTGTGGAATTCGGAAAAGAAGTGTTTGAGAGCTGTTCCGGTTTACACTTTCGCCAAAGTGTAAATCCATTTTTGTTAAATGGAACATTTTAAAGAAATGTCTAGACGAAAGTGGAAACTGGAACGGGCGTGTAGATTGCTGTACGATATAGTATGTTTAGACAGTGGCAACAGAAACACAAACACATAGAAAAGTAATACGACAACGTGTTATCCTTGCAAGGGGCACTGTCAGCAGAAGTACTTACGTTACCATTAAATACAGCAGCATTTTGCAAGGGTTGCTAAGTTTAATGTTAATGTTTGTAATACAATTGATAAGAGTGTAAACGGGGATGTAAGTATAAGAGGTATCAATGTATTATGCATGTACGACTGTAGTTGTAATATTATATATCCTTTTATACTAATCATTTCATCGCTGTCACTTACAACTCGCATGTTCTTAATGCTGGGCAGGACGCGCTTCGTCTCGGCCTCCTTTTTGATAAATATTTCATTTATGACGGATCCCACAACATCCTTGGCGGCACCCATTGCAGCTTCGCCAGCGGCATTGAGAAACTCTTGCCCTGCCTGCCTCAAGAATCCTTTGAGATCATCCATCCTGGTATCCTTTTTAAGTAGTTAGAAACTCTAAAATTAAAATATATTTATTTGTTGAAGATATTTTCTAGTTTTGCTATCTTTTTGCATAACTTACGAGTATTTTTGATTAAGTTTCTCTCGCAGCAAATGCGAAAGCCTGATGTCCTGTAGATCTGAAACAAACTAAAAGGTATATCTATATTTTACATTTAATAGTTGATAAGATGATGACAACATATAAGCATGTAAATAATCCCAAAGGTAATAACTATTTCATTTCTAAAACTGCTCCCAGTCACGCAATGAGAGCTAATTTAATTAATCATCCACTCACATATGCATGTCTTGGTAAATTATATGAATTCCTACAAAATTAGCAACCAACATAACGTGAAAATTGCGAAATAACTATGCAGAAAGTTATTGCCAATAGACACACCCAAAAGCATTCTTTACAAGTGAGATTTCTTTACTTAAGAACGCTTACACATACAATATTGGGATAAAGTGTATATAGTTTAGACTTTATCTTTAATAATGTGGTTGTAATTTTATCTAATACACCCTGTACCGATAAAGTGGGAAAGAGGGCTTACTACAATAAAACTGTGGAAATATTGAAAACAGCCAGAAGCAGACATACCCTTTCTTAGAAGAATTTCAAAGATGTTGCCTTAATTGTTGGATACATGATTCTAGGTTCGCCGGTGCTTGAAGTGCTCTTTCCATATACAGAGGTAAATGCTAGGTTAAACGCATAGTTTGATTAAATATCACTAAAAGATTTATAAATATACTAGACTTTAGCTATATTATAGTATAATATTGTGATTTTAAACTTAACCAAATTGAATATCGAAACATTGGCAATGTTAATTAAGATATTTTTAGAAACAAAAATAGGTGTTCTTACAAAAACTCGATTTTCAAGTGATTAACAAAAAAAGAAAGAATTTTTATACCGTGACTACTTTGCATATAAACAAATAAACAATGTGACTTGACTTCACCGGTTCGGATTATGATCACAAAAATTAGAAAATTCAACTATTTGCGCAAAGAAATCACCACAATATTTTATATATTTATGTAGGACAAATGCAAATATGTTTAGAATATGTATTTATATAAATAAAGCAGCATCGAACTCTTTTTTAGGTTGCGTGACCCACCTACAAATATATTTCTAACGTTACATACAAACATATTTATGTAAATATATAGAAACATGGATACAATTTGATGGTGACATCATTTGATTCATACATATGTACATACGTATGTATGTGTCATATATGTACATACATACATATGTATGTACGCAAATGTTTGAATGCGGCACAGCTTTAAAGCAAACATTTGTGTGTCCATAACTATTTGGGCTCAACATTGAACTTGAAAGCCTTTCTCTTTATATGTATGTGTGTACGCACATACACATGCATATAATTGTATTTATTTATGTGTAAATATTATATATTAGTCTTGCTTTCAAAATGAATGATTGTCACACAATGCACAGATTATAAAATAAAGAATAAATATATTTAACGCGAATTATAATTTCATGTTAACTATTATTTGAAATTCGACTGCGAAATTGAAACTGGTTTAATTAAATAGTATGTATGGCTATGCATATACATACATACATAGATAGAAACATATGTATGTACAAAAGTATAATAATACTATACTAATCGAAGGCGCATGGCTATTTATAATATATATATTTTTATATAAATTGTGTTAATTGAATAATTGTTGTAGTTTACTTGGCACAGACACTCTTAAACTTTCACTTCAGAACAACACTAACACCCATGCATTAATTTAAGAGCACCAACAGTACATCTACCATAGATGGCAATTACTCACTAATAGAATTTGCGTAGATCTCGCTTCAGCTCAGCAAACTTGGTTTGTTACTGATTATTATTGTTAAAGTTGTATCGTTCAGACTTAGTTCGATTGAACTAATCTTCAGACTGAACGAATGAACAAAAGTCATTGAGCCATTTGAACCAAAATCGTTCACAACAAAAAACTATGACGTCTACCGACACGGCCGGCGGCTTTCACTGTAAACAGTCAGAGTCAAAAATAATAGACCATAACCGGACCAAAAGCCAAGACAAAAACTTTAAATTTTTTTGGCGGCAAAGCGACGACCCAAGCTTAACATTATTATTATGGAGTATCTTGATCGTTAATGATTATTAGAAGTAGTAGAAGTTTAATAATAATTAAATTAATTAAGTTTTACTCCACTAATTACATTTTGTTAATATAATTTAATAAGGTGTAAGAACTAGCTGCTGTTTAATTACAAGCAAACGCATATATTTTGCAATATTATAATTATAAAAACAAGCCACTGGTAAAAAACAAAGAACCAATCATTTTTGTTCCGAAGTTTTGATGCCCTGTTGATCGTGGTGGCAGCCCTGCCAACTTGTGAAGAAATGGGTTCAAGAAAAAAAATGCATCCATGAGATTAAGATACATACAACGAACTGGATACAAGTGTGTAGGAATTTTCAATGTACACATAAATAACTACACAATTAAAATTCACATTAAAGCAATTCTTAGAAACATACTAAGTATAAGATAAACCAGATGCTGTTAGATTGAAAAGTTTATTTACGCTTCCAAAACAACATGACAGCAGCTATGGTTGTTTTACCGTCGCTTTGGCTGTTTTTTATTATTTCCACTGTGCCGAATACCCAGGCAACACAGTCAGGGATTTACATAGATAATGGCAAAGATCAGACAGTCATGCAACGTGTCCTTAGCGACGACGACAAACTGGATGTTTCATATGAAATATTGGAGTTCTTGGGCATAGCAGATCGTCCTATGCACCACAGAAGCCACGGTTTATCTCTGAGAAAATCGGCCCCCAAGTTTCTGCTCGACGTTTATCACCGCATTACCGCAGAAGAAGGCCTGACAATTAAAAGTAATAGTAATGATCACAGCCGCTCCAAGCGCGACGCAGATGAAAGTGAACAGAATTTCATCACGGATCTCGACAAGCGGGCCATAGACGAGAGTGATATTATAATGACGTTCCTGAACAAGCGCAATCACAATGTAGAGGAAATGCGGCATGAGCATGGACGCCGACTCTGGTTTGATGTAACCAATATTCCCAGTGATAATTACCTAATGATGGCAGAGCTGCGAATGTATCAAAATTCCAACGAAGGCAAATGGCTGACCACAAACAAGCAATTCACGGTTACGGTCTATATGATACGATCGGGAGGATCGGCCCAGAATACGCTCGAGCCACTTTCCTCGGTCAATACAACAGGTGACTATGTGGGCTGGCTGGAGCTGAACGTCACTGAGGCTCTTCACGATTGGTTGATAAATCCAAAAGATAATCATGGCATTTATGTTGGCGCACATGCCATCAATAAGCCCGACCGGGAGATTAAACTGGACGATATTGGATTAATCCATCGCCGAATGAATGTGGATGATGAATATCAGCCCTTTATGATTGGATTCTTCAGAGGTCCTGAGCTGATTAAGGCAACTTCTTCACACAGCACTCAGAAGAGAACAAAGCGCAGCACCCTGCATCAGCGCAAAAAGAAGAAGTCCGAGCCATTTAATCCATTATTTGAGAATTCAATGGAAAACACGCGTAGCTGTCAGATGCAAACACTGTATATTGACTTTAAGGATTTGGGCTGGCACGATTGGATAATCGCACCCGATGGCTATGGGGCCTTCTATTGCAGCGGAGAGTGCAATTTTCCACTTAACGCTCACATGAATGCCACAAATCACGCCATTGTCCAAACACTGGTGCACTTGCTGGAGCCCAAGAAGGTGCCCAAACCATGTTGCGCTCCAACGCGTTTGGGAGCATTGCCCGTTCTATATCACCTTAACGACGAGAATGTCAACTTAAAGAAGTATAGAAATATGATCGTCAAATCTTGTGGGTGCCATTGATTTATTTTGTAACATAGTTTTAACTAACTACTATACTGTTTTCAGTATATGTATTTGAATGTACATGTCATTTTCTATAATAATCTCGAATATTTTTGTAGTAATAAACCAAATGTATTATAAAATGTCCATATTTTGTTTTGAATAATAATATATCATTTGCAGATAGACTTCATAATTTCAATACGATTTTAGGCACAGATCGAGCACGTGTAGTTCTACAAAATACATTGTTAAAATAATAAAAGTTATGGTTTGTGTATCCAATGGTTTCGGAAAGCAAACAGATCCATAATTAAATATCCAACTTTTTTGTCAATGAGAGACGACATAAGGCGACCATCGAAGTTCGGAATTTTCAAATTTAAAGATGCACAAGCGTCCCTTTAAATTAGTTTAAATTTAATATTAATAAATCAATCAATAATTGTTATTAAATTATATAACAGGGAATCAAATCGACACGTGTTTTAGCTACCCCCAACTTTATTTATATGAAATTTGCCAAAAAGTTTCGATTGAATTCCCTGTATCTGTATATACTTACAAGATTTCACATACTGGAATGGTATTCCTATAATATTCCTTTAAGATAAATTCGTCTCCTTGAATTTGCACTCGGCTAATGCTTAGCATTACATCCGGATCTTTTGAATACAAAATTACGAAAAAATGTCTACTTGGTGAATCAATCGGCCTAGCAAACTTGCCAATCGCACGTTCAATAAATGCAGCATCGCTTTTTTGGTAAAACTTTTTCGGATTTTCTTCAGTATAAAGCATAAAAAACTGCCTTTCCACGCAATCGGAATTAATTTCAAGACTCGGCTCTCCCTGTGCTATAGCTGTTTTATCCTCTATCTGTTGATCCCCAATGAAGTGCGAATTAACACTTAGCAGATACAAATTCGGTAGCTTCACAGAAGGTCGCAAGCCGATGCGTGGACAATCTTTAAAGCCCGCAGTCGCGTCTTCATTTTTAAAGAATATATTCATGGTCTCGAGTAGTAAGATATATTGCGATACCGTCTTGGAATCGCTACGCCATTTTTCCAATTCGCTGCAGTATTTCAAAAAATATTGGTAGATTCGGAAAAAATGTTGGCGCGTTTTAATCAAGAGCTCGAAATCCGACTTTGACACAATCATCCAAATCCATTCGTCTAAGAAAAAATGTATGTTCGTGCTATTCGAGGTTGACGATTGAGTCTCAGTGATTTGCCCCGCTCCTAAATTGCTAGAACCTGGAAATATAGTATTATGAAGAGTACAATATATATAGCCAGAAATAACTAAGCAATTTTCGGAATGCCGAAATTATATATCCTTGCAGAAAAGACTTTATACAAGAACTTTATTCTTGCGCTATAAGATAGTCAAATTTTAATATGATTTTAATTTGATTTGTGTGAGTTTGGTCAGGTTATCTTGAAAACTAAATACATCGACTGTCGAATGACCATTCCAATGACTGTTTTATTTTATAATTACCCGATTCGTCCGGTTGTAGCATATGAGAAACAGACAAACGGACATGGCAAGTATACAAGATACACAAGAATATAGATACTTTATGGATCGGAAAAACTTCTTTCAATGCGTTACACATTTTATGATTAATAATTTAAAATATACTCTGCAAGGATATAAAAAAAGAGAACTTTAAGCCTACCAGCAAACATAGCAATCGCCAGTGGAACAATAACGGTGGCATATTTAATATTATTCTTTTCTCGGTTGCAGACGATCCACTGGGTGCAGATATTTTGTATGGACATATCAAATGGCTCTAGGAAACCACGGAGCACTGTGATGGGATGCAGATGAACCTTTATTGAGTGCGCCGATTTAAGGGTGTTTCTCTTTGAGTCCACAGCGCAGATGTTGGGATACATGCCGCCAGTAAGTGCCGCTTTAACTAACGCCCAGTTACTCGACATCCTGTTGACGCTTTGTAAGCCTAATGTACCTTGATTGTGAACTAAATTTGCGGCCCGCAATGCACTTAAAATTTGACAGCGCGTGAAATTTAGCTGTTCCATGAGGCCATTCAAAATAAAGTCGTACTCATCGGTCAGATACAACGCCAAACTATTATGGGCCCATCGGCTTTGCCATTCTTGAAAGAGGCGCACGAATATATAGTGATCTGAATGTTGGTCCTCTGACAAGCGAGCACGTTCGTTTTTGATGCTATTTTGTATGTAGATGGTAAATTTATCCCACAGATAGTCGATATCCTCGGCAAACGGAATGTTCAGTGGGTCAGCTGTGGACAAAGCGCTTACAATTGTTAGAACGGGATCCAAGCACTGGAGCAAAATGCCAAAAATTAAGGTACGTCCAAGTTGGCATGGGACTGGTAAGTCTATCAGGCGACAGCCTAACCATGTGACATCTTCAGATTCATCCAAAACGTCGATCTTCTTTAGGAACTGCACGGTGTGGTGCACATTGGTAAGCGGCGGAGGTGTGATCACATAAGATAGATATTCACTAATAATGGTATTTGGAGACAATAGCTTGACGGTCAAACAGATATTGTCCAAATGCATCGTCTGCAAAAGTGGCTTGCTTGTTTCGCTCAACATTTGGTATGTTTCTTTTGATATTAACCGAAAGCAATGCCAATTGGAAGCAGCTGAAAAAGTATACCAGTGTTTACTTAGAGCTACCAAGACACAAGAATAGAAACGAACCTTCACTGTAGAGTAATAGCTGTCGTCTCAAAAGACAGTCTTTTGATAGCCATTCATATCTGTCCTGAGTACTATTAGTGCTCCCATCGTACACCGCTCGTTTCTTGCATGCAGTATCTATGAGATACTTAAATGAAACCGGAAGTGCAATTGACTCAATGATATCAGTGGCCAAAACAACCTTAGCCGTGTCAGCTGAACTTTCAACTATTGATTCAACATATTTCTTGTCCATGCTATGGTGCACTAGATGTATGGAGAATGCTCGCAATTTGCCAGTTAGAAAATGACTTAACAACATATAGTTTAGTTTCAATATGTGGTAGTACGTCGGCAAAATGATCAGTATGTTTCCTGAAAAATATAGATGACATCAATTAATATAATAAATGACGTACGCCAGGTTTGAACTGCATTTATGGTTTATTCGTTTTTCGTTGGTAAATTATACTTAATTAAATACATACAGTAAAAGCCCTTTTTTCGCTAATTTAAAGAGCGCCTAACTCAGAATAGAACTGACATATACGAACACACAAATTGTTAAAAAATAATCATTATTATAGGAAGTCTTAAATTAAAACTATTAAAACTATTTAACAGACATATGTACGGCGAGATGAGACAGGCAATGGTATTGATTGGAAATTAAATGAAGATATCATATAATTAACACAAATTGAAACACACAAAACTATGTGTTGTGCAGCACGTTAGAATCCTCCTCAAGTTTGCTTAATTGATTTAAAATTTCTGGTTTCTTTTTCACCTTGTCCAGTTGATCTTTGTCCAGCTTATTGATTTCGCCTGCCTGAATTCGACTCTCGATTTGTTCAATTTCCCTGATTTTCTTTTTCAATTTTTTGATTTGTTTGGCAGTATCCAACTCTTGGCCGTCAACTAAATTCAATTTATCATCCATAGTTTTAGATAGCACGGATATTTGACACTCTTTTGCCGGACTAGGCTTCGTTTTAGGCGCTGTTGATGCTGGCAATCCCATTGCGTCTGACGTAGTAGGTTTTGATGTCATTTTGGTTGCTTCCCTTTCGACCTTTTTCACTTTTGTCTTCTCCTTCCTCTCGCGCGCCTTTTTTATCTCGGCTGCCAAAAGCGGGCACATGCCTGGTGGCACACCAGTTTGTCTCTGGGCAACAAATTGTTTGCCCTTGCTCTCGTATAGTGGAATCTCCTCCTGCGGCACGTAACCGTCTTTCACTCGGCGTTCTTTACGCCATGTGCCATCGGGTCGCTTCGTTGCCGGAATAAATTTGCCCTTACTACTTTCCAAATATGTGCTCATTTTGATTAAGCAATTAACCAAAGCCAGTCTCGTTCTGACCAAAAATAATATTTTCGCGTAAATGCGTAATATATCGATATGCTTATAGAGGCGGACCAACTTCATCGAATATACATATTTACATAATCGTGCCCGATAAGTCAGCTCGATTTTTGAATTTGTAATCGAAACGATTGCTTCGAGCGGAACGTTTTCTTTTTATTTATTTACTAATAAATAAATTAATTCCGCATACGATTTGATTTGTATAATCTCAACGAGATTCTAACTTACTAATTCAATATATACCATATAGATCTTATACCCTGTGCGATTGGGGTGTATATATAAGTATATGTATGTACATTTTTATATTTATTCAAAATGTAAATACAAATCAAATCTTTTAAAATAATGTTACTATGAAAATACATTTAAAACTTTCTTCTTTCACTGAATAATAAGCTACATAGTATATCTAATCGAACACTTATGTGTATTTTCCAGCTGAAAATATCTCTTAAATTCGATAAGTTATTTCTAAACTATGGGACCTCATTGATTTTGAATTGTAAATGGGTTCAGTAGCTATGATTGCTGCAAACCTCATCGAATGAAATCTTATCCCTAATTTGAGTGCTTAAGGGATAAACAATTTGTCTATTAAAATAGTACAAATATACTGGGTTATAAAATAAATTAAAATTGTGCATAGTAAAAACTTACCTGGTGGATATTCAGGCTTAGTGCATAAAAGATACATTATACTGATAATAACATCGTAATCAATAAATTCGGGCTTGGCGTTCTTAACAATATAACCATGAATACTGTAATTGTTGAGGATGTCAATGCATTCGGCGTTGCCTCTGAAAGCAGCTACTGTTAATGCATTTTCATGCTGTTCATCCACGATGTACGGATTGGCACCCATAAACAGCAGCAACCGAAGATGATTGGCATTGCTCAGTTGCGTGGCAATCAATATAGCCGTCTTTCCAGTTAAAGAATGTTGATAGTTAACAGGAACCAGGTCGTAGTTGACTGAGTAGAGAAATGGACAAATGGCAGCATCAGTTCCAAGCTCCTCGTAGGCTTGCAGACATTGATCCATTTTTTCATTTCTATTGCTTTTATTTCGGAATAATTGCGGCTTGTCTCTGTAAATCCTTGGGTTTATCTGAATTCTAGCCACTGATATAAACCTTTGAATGTCTTCCAAATAATATATGCGATATCCAGATAGGCTAGGTTTTTGCATACAGAATTCCGCGCCCTCGGCAAAAAAGGCTGAAAATCGCTTCGATTCGTTTGTCTGTGAAAGCAAAAGGATTCTTAGATTTTGGTTCACATTCAATGCCTGCTTCAGCTCATAAAGTAATATGTCGGTGTAAGGCTCATGCAAATGTATATCGTTCACCACCAGGTGACTTATATGATCAAGCTTCTTGGCATTTTGGTTAAACAGTGACCGCAGAAAGTATTTGGCCGTTGTGTAGACAACATGCGTCACCGTGCTAATGCTGCTATGCTGAGGTACTTGTATGCCCACGGTTTCTCCAACATTTTCGCCTAGGCACTTGGCCAACCGCTCGCTGTTATAGAATGCAACAATATTTTCCCTTTCGATGCACACGACTTTCAGGTTGGACTTCTTTGATTCCGAATCGTCCAGTAGTATTATTGGGAGTATTAGGGACTTCTCCGAGGAAATACCAGCTGTAAACACAACAAGACGATGCGCATATATTGATTTGGGTATGTCCTTGTAGTACGAATAGCTTGAGATCTTCATTAAAAGTTGGCGATGTTGTTCCGTTTTCGAGCGCAGTTTTGGCGGGCTCAAAGGCACCATAGGTATATGAAGGGACGGGACCTTAATGTACCATTGCTGCCCAATGCTGCCCGCATATATTAGTGGTTCATCATCTCCCACGAAGGTTGCTCGTGCCAATAAGCTGAACATGTTCTCTACAGTGGACTGAGACAATGCCAGCGTTTTGGGATCTTCCAAGTAGTGCTTGCAGGACTGCTTGAACACCTTAACATATCCTTGATTGTTTGTTAATAGTATGTACTGGGAACGTAAGCCCAAAGACCGCGCACAGCTTATGAGTATGTTGTGATCCGATGTTCGGAATGTGCAAGAAAATTGTTGACAACAACGCCGGCCAGCAATGAAATAAAGTAATTGCTGGGGAATGTATTTATTTTGAATTATTTTATCCATATTACGCAGCATCGAAAACACAACTTAAGAAATAGCTTGACTTTCCGTTACAGTCAAACCAAAATAATCAACTTGAAACGACGAAATAGAACACTAGAGAAGATAGTATGTCCGCAAATGCTTTTCTTATTCAATAATCGATTATTTATAGAACGCTTCTTGCGTTTTAGTTTAAATGCTCAAAATTGTTATATAATATTTTTGCTTACAATTATTTGATTATTAAAACTTATTTAGCATGTTGCTGAGGCACTAAAACTATTTTTAACAAGTAACATTTAGGCAATCCATTTAAATGCATCTAAAATGTTAAGAGAAGCATTATCGATTGCTAAACGTCTAAAAACGCAAATTTTATTAGTTAATCCATTCATTCGATAATCCCATATTATAAAGCAATGGAAACGATGTGACTTTTCTGAAGACGTACATATGTATGTATATAATTTTCTCTGTCATTATATACTATTCTGGCTTTAAAGGCATTTCCACCGTCGCCGTACTTATTATAATAATTATCGGTTTGGGTGGCGATTTTCGAGTCCAACTAACAGGGTAGACCCGCAGTCTAAATGATCGTCCTCAGAGGTACTAGGTTATTTATCGCTCAAGATGGTCTACCTTTATCCTACTTTATACATAGAATTACGAATGCTCTAAAGCTGATACAACTGAAACACCAATATTCTTATCTATTGCTTATATTTTTAATTTTCACATTACTCCAAGTCTCTTTGCCTGCACAAATAACAGAATCATCTATAACATTTGTAACGAAGTCTAGACACTTTACCTAAAAGTAGCGTACTCCTCTGGCGCCCCTTGCAATGCCTATACACAAGCGCCATAGTTGAGAGACAGTAGGTTACGCCATGCGTATGTCCGTTACTCGCCGTTATACGGAGGCGCGAGCGTGTGACGTCACATGCTATGAAATTCGGCGCGCTTTTGAACAGCCACGTGAGCCGATTTACTAAAAACAGTCAGTGAATTTCATTCAAATTCAAAAGTGCGCGCTAAATTTCAAGCATGTGACGTACATGTGCAGTGAGAGCCAAAAGTTTCATACTTCTTGGCGAAACCTATGGGTCTCTCAATTTTGTGTATGTATGTATATCTGCTTGCTAAAATGCAAGTGTATGTATGTACATACGTTCAGATATATTTACATGAGTACCAAATGCGCAGAAGCATATTGACACACTCACGTCTCATTCATATGTACATATGTATGTATGTATGCACAGAAGTCTGGAGCTTGTAACAAGAATGATGCAATGCACCCCCAGGTTCATTGCATCATAATAACTAGCACGTGCCACCACCAAATTTGTTATGTTACCAAGGCAACGCACATATAAACACGTACATACATGCGCATTGGGCGGGATTTCCTCAATTCAACATGCAAACATACATATGTATGTATGTACATATTAAACAGCAACACTAGCAAAACAATCGTGCCGCTTTGGTGGTGCTCCGTACTCCACTGATGATAGACTCTTGGCGATCGCGCTCTCAATCTCTAGCACACAAAATAAGCGTGAAAAGTAATTGAGGCTGTTAGCATAAGAAATCGCGGCACGGATCTCTTATAAGATCTTATTAGTTGCTCAGTGGTCTGCGGGAATCTTTGGACACTTTGGATAAATGTAGCCCAGCCTGACTCATATATAAATAAATTATATTTCCACCGATTGTCCTTACCACAACACTCCTACAACTTTTGCAAACTCGCGCAAACACCAGTATACCTGAAAATGAGTAATATAAAATCTTCCTATACATCCCGACATACTTATGTAAATCTTGATCTGGGCACATTGCTCCGATTAAATGGCCCGCCAATCAATCAATTCGAACTTGCTATTTAGATTGCATGTGAGTTTAACTAAATTCGAATATAATGGATCGACCAAAGTTCAAATTTAATAAAAATATAGTTAGTTTCCTCCTCTCTCAGTTGTTGTTAGATTATCTCCGCCAGCTTTTGATACGGCATACAGGCACACACATAATATCTTTTTTACAATAAGAAAACATCGATTTCCTTTTTTACATATTTGTATTTGTACATACTCGTATTAGGGTAGGAATCGCTACAAATATTTAATTTAATATTAATTGAATCAAAAAGATTCGATATTACCAAATGGTAGTATTGCTAATTTAATTATTTAAAGAAAGTTGGATTTATCCACAGAGTTTTGGGAGCCACTGCTTTGATTTGACCAAGAGTTGCCGTTCTGTAATGTTATAAGTTAGATCTGTTTAATGTCAGATAAATACTTTCTGTTCTAAGTAGTCAACACTAACCTGTTCGTTAGAAGATGAATTATCGCCTTTGATCATGCCAACGGGATTGTTTGATCCTTTGCGGCCGCCAGAGTTGTTGAGAGAGTTAGAATGTCCGCCATTTTGGGCCATCCATGATAAAAAATTGCCTCCCTGAGAAGTAACTGAAAGAGTTTTTTGTTTGAAACAATGATAGTGTATAGAAGGCTTGCCTGCTGGTCCTGGTTTTGATTTTGTAGCTGATTGCCAAGAAGGCTCCACTGATTCAACGCAGCAGCAACCAAAGCAGGGTTCATCGGCAATGAGTTTAAATTAAGTCCGCCTAAAGGGTTGTTCATGTTTTGCCCTTGATTTGAAGAGTTGGATCCTTGGGAATTAATGCCTAACGCTTGTAGGTTAGGCATGTCCAAATGTCCCCTGTTCATCCAACCGCCATTGCCTACGTTGCCATTATGCGGTTGGTTCATGCCATGAAAATTGGCCTGCCTATTATAGGGAATACCACCATCTGGTCGGTTCATGTTCCCTCCACTATTATGATTATTACTATTTGTGTAACCCCCTCCCGAATTTCCAAAATTATTTCCACCCATTCCGTAGCCACCACTGCCCATGTTGCTGTGACCATTGCCGATTGCAGTGTTATCACCTCCGTGTGAATTGTGTTGGTTATTACCTCTGTGGTGTCCGTTGCGGCCTGAGTTCATGTGGTTCCCTTGCGGATGATACGAATTCATGCCATAATTATTTCCAGAGTTATAGTTGTAATTTTGTCCTTGGTGGTTCCGATTTGGCTCTGCTTTTGGAGCGGCATTTGAAACGTGGACAGAGACTCCTAATAAAACCACAAAGTTTTAATATATGATGCAGCCTAATAGGTTTTATCTAATGCTTACCCTTAATTATATGATCCTCGCCACAAAGTGATTGGGCAATGTCAGGATCGAGAAATGTCACAAAGCTAAATGCTCGAAATGGTCGGGGAATGAAAACATCGGTTACCTCGCCAAACTTGGAGAAGTACTCGCGAAGATCATCGGAGTTGATTTCTTCGGTGCAACGACCAACGAACACTTTACATGGTACCTGATGACCCATTCCCTACGGGTTAAAAATAAGTATACTTTAAAAATAGGTTCTCATTTAAAATGATTGCTTGCAGTACCTTTGAATTTGGAACTTTTACTTCACACCAACGGGCATCTATGAGATGACGATTAGCGAGTACTCGCATTTGTGCTTCATAAGAGCCGAAACGTACGAATCCAAATCCCTTCGACTGTCCGGACTTGCCATCTTTCTTAATCTGAGCCATAAGAACTTCGCCGTAGCTCTCGAAATATTCCCGGAGACTGTCTTCAGTTGTTTTCCAAGCAAGTCCCAACACAATCAAATCGGTACATCGTAAACGGGTTTCGATGCGTTTTGTTTTCGCCGTGGAATTTTCCAAGTTATCATCGCTTTTACGTTTGTTCTCTAGGGGAGGCAATATGGGGCGATAAGGACTGTCGGTCTCTTCGGCAGGACTTCTATTTGGTATACCTTTTGGAAACACACAAAAGTAGATAAATTCTCCCCAACCCTCTTCGACGCTCGGTGGAAACAGTCTTCCCTCGTTTGAACGGACACCGCGTACAGCTTTTGTGTCATTATTTCGGTACTTCAGCCCGCAGGAGCCAGGAAATTGTCCTTGTAGGGTTGATATTAGCAAAGTTCCATCCTCTTCAGCTGGCAGTTCAATTGGCTCATCACCCTCCTCCTCGGATACTTGTACGAAATCCATTTTGAGAATTTATGCAAGTTCTAGAAATTATATAATAATATACATTATTTAAGCACAATTAAAACAAAATGAACGATTTTAATGTATACACCATTCAATCAACTGAAGAATCACTCTGATATACATACTCGAAATATAATCTGAACATACTAAAAACATCATTTCTTAAACAAATAATGCAATCACTCATGGAAATTATGCTCACACATTTGTTTTTAAATATGTATTCGAAATGCGTGTTTCTAAATAACAAAAATTATAGAATTTAATGAATCAAATAAGCAAGAATTATAAAAAATATATTCAAAATTTAAAATATCCTCTGTTAGAAAAACAAATAACATTAAAAATAATACAAGTTTTTAAAGGTTTATGGCCTATAGCAATATAGCCTTTGTATCAGAGGGAAAGAGTTGACCTTGTAGATCTAAGAAACTATAAAAATTAACCAAATATAATGGGAACTGTGTTACTAAACGAGGATTTTTCTTGTTTTATTTTAGCAAATTCGTGTTCTAAGTGCCGTTGAAAATGTTTTGATTCCTGTATCAAAAGAACTAAATATTTCTTTTGGGCCTAGTCAAAGGCATATATGTATAATGGTTACATCTGATGTAATACATACTTACACACACTGGTGAATTCAAGTTTATTTACAAACATACATATACAAATATGTTTACACATACATACACACATACGCAAATACATATACACATACGTATACACATACATATACACATACATATAGACATACAAATACACATGTACTAGATATCATCAATAAATCTCCATCTTTTTTTGTCATACTTGTCCACACTTTGTTAGATCTTAATATTTTGATGTATGTCTACAATTTGGCATCTTGATTTGATGTAGTTTGATGAATGATACATATACAATGAACCCTTTTAATAAGCATTTACCTGGTGATCAAAGATTACATTTATTTATTTAGTATTTAAAATAGAAGCAAACCAACCCGGACGCATACTACAAACATGATCAAAATAATAAATACACATGAAAACATTCTGATAACTAAATAATTTAATTAGCAAGTGTCTAATATGTTAATATTCCTTAACTTGGGTGCTCTAAAAAGGTTTTCCAAAAGAATTATTGTAATTGAGGTAGAATAAACTCTATTTAAATAGATATTCTTAGAAACATTTAATTATATGAAGTTTTCTGCACCAACAAACAACATTATCCCTGATTAAATATCACAATACTAGAGGGAGATTGATTTCAAATCGATATACTATAGATCAGCTGAGTGGTATTCACTAAGTTAGAAGAATTCGATTGTTACCTTAAGAAAACAATTTGTAGAAGAATTAGTGCTTGACCAATTTCGCTATATAACCGAGTGCTTCTTCTTAATCTTAATTTCTAACATTAGTAATTAATATAACCTATTTAAAACCCGAAAGTACGTATAGCTTTCTTTATAAGTAATATAAAAACAATAAAGTCAATGATTTCAAATCAAACGAATAGTATGTTTAACTGAAAACTGTACCTACACACTATGTACATATGTACATTTGTATATACATATCTCGTAGTTTTTATAATGGAATATGTCTGAAAAGAATTGGGAATTACATACATAATATGAAATTATAGTAACTTCTGATTTTTCGGCATTTTCTGTATGTAATATGTTAATAATAAGTATTAGGTGCACATGTGTACGTACATACATAGGTATGTATGTATGTAAAACAATAACCTCAAAAAGGGTAGTTTTGCATGCCGGGTGTCAAGCTGACATACAAATATGTATGTATGTTTGTAGTATACGATAATATATTTGGAAAAAAGAGAGCTCATTAGACCATATTAAGCGCAGCCTTGGATTTTAGTAAAGTCAATGTTAAATAAACCTTAAAACAACGATAATATCGCTAACAAAAAATTAGTCGACATATTCATTTTGAACATCCCTTATGTACATACACATGTACATACTAAATGCTATGACGTGCGCATGTACAAAACATATACTTCAATACATAAACTAACAAAAAAAACCGAATTTTGCGCCCATTCCACTTTAATACAATGATGTACGCCCATGTACTTAGCCATATGGACATAGCTGTGTATACACAAAATGTATGTATGTATGAACAGAGAGAGAGAGGACGCGCGTTAGAGTGAAGTGATGAAAATCAAGATACTGAAAGTATATGTACATATATACATATATTGATATGACAACTGTCACTGTCAAAGAAAACGACGTTTTTAAATAATTAAAATACTTGCATCTAACAAATTAGCTTTTATATATATATCTCAAGAGTTTTGCAATCATTGGAGCGCGCACTGTGCATACAAAACCTAAGTGATCTCTGGAAAAAGACACGTTATTACAAACATATGGACACACACATATGTATGTATGTATGTCACGCATATGTCTATGAGTAGACATATGTACATACCGCTAAATGTACTAATACAAACTTAAACAAGTTAATCGATTGGCTCTCCCTAAATGGTTATACAACAATTCTTACACTATTGATAAGGGGTTAGTGGCAACACTACAGATGTAATGCCTTCAATAAATGTATGTATGTATGGTTTCTTGAACAGCTCACACACGTAATATTTTATGTTGTATATTTCCTTTTTAAGCTCGCTCTCTCACAAGATTCACACACAGTCAGAACCAGATATGGAATTCACTTCTTTTCACGCTCGATTCACGTCACAAACACGCTAGTTCAATTGCACATCCACTTGTTCAATAAGTGCGTAATAAATACAAAGAATATTTACAATTTCGCTTTTAATAAATTTGATTTGGGAAAATAGCTCATTTTTCCTTGCGAGACAAAATTTTCTTTATGTTTAAGCAAGGAAGTCAGAAATGTCGATGTAGATATTAACGGTGTGACCAATCCTTCAAAGCAAAAATATACAATTTTCTCAAAAATAAAAATACCATCCCACTATAATGCAGAATATACCTTAAATATACCAAAAATATATCGGGTATTTTTGTTTGAAAGCAAAATTGGCACAGATTTTAAAATGTTTTTACATCTTTAATATACCATAAACTGTCACACTTTACACAAGCTATCAAAAATAAATGCTATATTCGATATAATATCTTAAATTCTATTTGATATCGATATTTTTAAAGTCACGTATTCGTATATTCTAAGATGGGCAGTAACAGTTATCGAAATACCAATACACTGCCCGACAACCGATTGGCACACGCTCTAACATTTCAGGAATAATGCAAAAAACTCAGTACTTTGAACATGTAACCCGTTCTTTTTTTATTGTTTATTCTTTTCCATATACACTCATTCTAAAAATAAATTATCTCTGGAAGTGTACCGCTATTTTGTTTTACTATTTTCATTGAAATGAGAGAAAAAAGGATGCATCTTTTTTGCGTCAACTGATTAGCGCATCTACGATTTCGTCTTAATTTTGTACAGTAAGTTGTCGAATTTGGCTCATCGAAGTTATTATATATCTAATTTGATCAATTTTCAACTACCTAAAGTTAAAATGGGTAAAGCAAAAGCCTTGGATGAGACAGAAAAGGTACAAATAAAGGCTTACAGGAAGTGTGGCCACTCAATTCATCAAATATCAAAGAATATTAAGCGCAGCCGTAAAGTTATTTCCTCATTCTTAAGCAATGAGGATAGCTATGGAAAGAATATGAAAGGTCGGCCCTCTTCTGTGATTACAGCAGCTGACAAGCGAATTCTCTTGAGGCACGCGTCTAATTCGCACGACTCAGCCGCCAAAATTAAAGAAGAAAATGGTATTAAGGCGAGCGTGCGTACTGTACAGAGAATTATTTCGAATGTTAAACATTTAAAAAAACAAGTACCCCTAAGCCAATTTGGTGTCAGGCAACGGCTCGATTTCTGTCGTTTGAGTATGAGCTGGACAAAGGAGTGGGAGCATGTAGTCTTTTCGGATAAGAAACAGTTTAGTTTAGAGGGTTCTAATGATCCTAGAAAGGATCGCCTTCAACGCCGTGCTGGCGGTGTCCTCATATGGGGCGCCATTACATACTTTGGCACCATAGAACTGCAATTTCTTACTGGTCATATGAATGCCACTGCATATAATAATGTATTAAAAAAGGCTTTCCCTGCAATAAAGGATATTTTTGGATCCTTGGAATGGAAGTTCCAGCAGGATAACGCACCTATCCACACGGGCAAGGTCGTAAAGTCTTGGATTGAGCGCCAAAACGTGTCATTGCTGACCTGGCCACCATACTCGCCCGACCTGAATATTATCGAAAATGTTTGGGAATGGTTAGCACGCAAAGTATATAAGTCTGGAAGGCAATACCCATCTGAATCTGAACTCATTGAAGGAATTAAAAGTGCCTGGGCGACTATTTCACTAAATTACATAAGGAAATTATATGACTCCTTGCCCAACAGGATATTCGAGGTCATACTTAATCGTGGTGGCACAACACATTATTAATTCTTTACTTTATTACTATTAATTTATAAATATGTATAGTTATAATTTTATAGACTTGTATGTATTGTAAATGTATAAATACATTGTTATTTACTGATATTTATATTTTCAAAGAAAATTGTATACTATTTATTCCGAATGATGATTGTTTTAAATCAAGGTAGATGTCGACATCGTAATCGGATGTATATAACAGACTCTTTAGTAGAAATGTGACCTGTTGTCGCTTTAAAAACCAGAGCACACCAGACCATACACATGGAAAACTTCTTCATAATCGACTTACCACAGTCCTATCCCATATTCATATCTTAATTCGGGACAGACTACGGTGTCACTCGGAACGTGACGACACAGTTCGACTTGGGCCGAGCTTAACAAACAGTTTCTTTTCTTCCATATCAGGGTATCAAAGAGCAGATTCGGAGAGACTGATTCAGTCATCGGCAATATGCGGTTCCAGCACCGAATAGGAGAGTCTCGCACTTGACTATTTTTGAGAAGTCTCGTAAATATGCAACGTAAACGCAAATAGCCCGTATATTTATGAAAGGCCTACCGTCAGTAAGCCATATATATATGTACGCAAATAAGCCCGGAAAACATAATAACTACATGCTTATATAATTACAATATATTTGATAGATTCATTCTAAAATATTCACCCTAAATCGCACAATCACAATATATATATTTGCACACAAAAACAATTTAAAATTATGGATACAGGGTATAAAAAGGCATTGTTGATCGTTACTACAAAAATATTATTGTATTTTTTGTTTGTTTAGTAATATAAGTAAAATCACAGTGAAGTGTTACTGCACGCTGCTGAATTAAAAATATAGTTTTGGGCCTCCAATATGTGCATTTCCGTTAAGCAAATGGCAACTAGTAATATTATGAATCCACTGTAGCGTATAGCTTTGAGAAAGTCCCACAATTTATCGCAAAATATACTAAGCAAGACGCAGTGGAGCAGGGCGTGCACGTTGACGATGCGCCACATCCAAGCCACACAGAAGAATAATGTCGACTTGAATACATAATTCTGGCATTGGTATTGGCTACTGGTGACATCATCGCGTTCTAACATATTCTGATAGACAGCAATATACCGATTCCATGCCGTAGAGCTTAACAGCAGTTGGCCTGTAAAGCTGATTACATTCTTTGCCACTTTTCGCGTGGTTGCCTTCATTTTGGGAATCATTGTCGGCTCAGGAGATTTCGTATCGCTCATTGGTATTATTGAGTAGCCGCGACGAGGTGGATTATTTTTGAGATAGAAGAATATGCCCAAGAGCAGCGCAATACATCCGAGTCCATCGCAAAGGCCGTCAACATAATAGCCCGTCGTGCCAATCTCTGAGCGCTCGCCGCGTATATGCTTCTTGACACGAGCTACATGGCCGTCCAGGTCATCTAGAAATGTACGGATTTGAAAGAGTAGTACACCTAGCCGCCTGTATCCAAGGCTGTCGGATGCCACAAGTTTGCCCGATACGCAGGCCACACCCACGTGAAAGAACGATATCATGTTGGGTGTGATAAATGTGGAACGGGAGATTTCAACCACATTGTCGAAGATTGTGGCGAGTGGTGCGAAGAGATAGTGATTGGTATGATCTAGCAATAGCGCCTTAACTGTTATATGACAAAGTGGATTTATATCACATGATATCCACGTATCATCCTCATACGACTGCTCTTTTGCAACGGTGGGAAGCTTCAGTGTGCTGCTTGATTCGGATGGCAAATTGGATGGTTCCATCGACGAAGATGGCAATGTCGAGGCATTGATGTGATAATTTCGGTTAATAGCATAATGGTGAATTCGCAGGTAGAGCTCCACATCCATAAAAACGTAAAATATTATTAACAAAAACAATAGTGTTAATAATATCTTGCTTATTTGTGAACTAGGCCCAATCATTTTCGAGTTGTGAGGTAGATATCATCAATAAATTCATGCAGCTTATATCGACTGGCTGAAAATAGAATGATCAAAAAGGAATACATATCAAATTAGTTTCTTATTAAATTAGTGCACATTATTATTTGAAATAAATAACTTGTTTTACCTAATTAAATACATTTTTATGGTCTTTAAGATTTTATAATTTTAAAACATAAATAGTCGAAAGTTTTCAGCACAGACAGAAACATCGCAGGATGTGCTTTCTTTTTGTTTCTTTTTTCTACAAAAACTGACAATCGCTAAAAATGTTGGATTGTAGGATTACAGTGGTCCTACACCCAAAACATGATCTAAAAACTAATAAAAGTACACTAGATTGAAAAATAAATAAGGATTCATTTACCATCCCGTGTTTACTTTGATTAAAATTATAAGTTTGGACAAAATCTCTTCGAAAACAAAAATGTTGCTCATCCAACGGAATTTTTGAATGATCCTAAGGCAGCTATATGATATTCTGATTGGATCCGATTAGTTAGTTGTGCAAAATGTACCGGCTGCTGAAAAAAGTTGTATCTGTGCCAAGTTTCATCAAGATAGCTTTGAAACTGGGCGGCTTATTTGCAGAGAAACGCATAATTTATAATTCTAATTTATGGGGTCTGAATCGGCTTCTTTCAATGATAAATTATAATACCTTTTGCAAGGGTATACAAAATGATTGCCAAGCTTTCACATTGATTGAATGAAGTTGGTCAAGTTATTCGCATGTGGGGACACAGCTTAAATAAGGAATATAATTAATTAGGTTCCATATACATACGCGTCAATGTATAAGAATTTGTTATTGTTATCAAAGTGGCAGTTTCTACAGACATATATAGATACTTCGAATAATTTATGATTACCAAACATTTCCACATGTATTTATGTATGTATGTATATAACTATATATGTATATATGTATGTATGTGTATTAATAATCACATTTATTAAAGATGTATGTGTGCACAGATGTGCGTAGAAGCGAAATACTCTGATTGAATTTCTGCAACATAAGTAATACAATAACAATCGAACTACTTTTATTACTTACATACTTCCAAAGTGATACACTTTATGTCATTTATAAATACACATTGTCACTTCGCAGTAGCAAAATATTTGTTTATAAGATTAGATATCGTACATTTGTATATGCAATATAATAATAAATATATGTACGTGTATGTATGTATTTATTCCGTGCAACTAGTTATTGAGATATTGCTCCTGTTATTTGTTTTCTTTTTGCAATGAGTATAAAAGTAAGCCGTGTCCGTGTTTATAAACCGGCAACCAACTTTGAGATTCAATTGATAACAATAATATTTTTCTTATTTTTTACATATGGTGCATATGTAAAAAAACAATAGTTCTTAATTATATTATGATTTAATCGAGTGAAGTGAAGGATTGCTCTTCGAGCTTATCGATTACAAAATGCAAATATGCGGTATTTATTACAATCAATTATTTCGGCTATTATCGATTGATTGAAATTTATGAACAAGTACACACCTGCAGCGTTTCTTACTTTCAGATGACACTCCCACACGTTAGCATACGTTATATTTAATACACTTAAATAAGAACTGGCGAAAAATCTATAAATAAATGCAATATTGATTTGTCTACTAATAAAATATATTAAATTTGGCCTCGCTTTTGTATAAAATCAAATCAAGTGTAAGGGACAGCGGACAATCGATAATAAAATGTGCAGAATGTTGGGCAACGCGTCAATTTTGTGATTAAGTGCATAAATGTACAATATACAATAGTAACCAATATCATGCTTCGCATAATAATCGATCTCATAATAATCGGTACAATATTTTAATATCGAAGTATCTGCCTTCTCTAGCCCTGCTTGATTTTGGCAAGAAACTTCTTCATTTTCCATTAATTAAGGAGCAGATAAAATATACAGATGATTAGACAAGCAATAAAAAGTGCGACAACCAAGGCTCCTTTGGTGTCGTCCTTGTTTCCGTCTTTGGTCAGCAGACGTGGGATCTCAAATACAGCCGCAAAACTCAACTCGGCATACGACGGCGATGGCAAAACAAAAGTTTCCATATTTAACACTGAAACCGACATGGGTCTAATGATTACCGGTTATAGCCAATATGGATTTAGACTTAACAACGATATGGTCTTAATAGGACCCATTACGGTATTTCCCAGGTGCGTATCAACCACAAATGTGGGTTCGTTTGTTATGTAAACAAAACATTTCATTTAAGAATTCCTTATATTTCAGATCAGTACTTTCTTGGAACGTTAACTCCTTTGAAGATATAACCGAAGAAAGTCTGAGTCTCTTTCCGACCTTAGAGCCAAAGTTAGACGTGCTTATTATTGGAATTGGAGACCAAAGTCCTACACCTGTCCTATCTAAGCGTATTATTGAGTTTATGAAAAAATATAAAATAAACGTAGAGGTTCTGCGGACGGAACAGGTATGATTACTGACAATACTTAATTTTACTTGATTAATCAAATATTTTACTTTAAATTCGTGTATAGGCGTGTGCGACGTTTAATTTCTTAAACGCAGAAAGCAGAATGGTAGCGTGTGCTCTTATACCCCCTCTGCATCTATCTTATAATGAAAATGATGTTCTTCAAACCAAGTTAAAACGACAAGAGCTTTATGAAACAGAATAAAGAACCAAGTTAGATTTTCAATAACCATCACATCAGGTTGACTCTAAATCTAAGTACAAAATAGATTGTATATAGAAACTTATCTGAAAGTAACATAGGGAACTGCACCGATATATTTATTTAATAACTATTAAATTATGTAATAGACAACTATACAACATCTGAAATACTGTGTAAGCTGTTTCTGGTTTACACTGCAGGTGCTTTCAGTACTTTACTTTATATAATAATTAATTTTTATTTAAAAGTCATGTATACTTATGCAAGTCCCTCCGGCCACAGGCTAGTCTAAACAACTGGGCCGAGTGTTATTACATATATATTAAACATAATTTAATGTCTGCAACCTGCTTTGAAAGTGGTTTTAAAAGTGTTTAGTGGAAGTAAAGATCTAACAACAAAGTTGATTACAAATCTTGAAAATGCACTCTAAAAGAGCATCCAAAGAAAACAGACACATTTTAGAGGACTCGAGCTCGAGTTTCAACGGCCAAAACAATCAAATTAGCTTAGAATAAAAAAAGTCGTCTTGACGGACTTATATGTTACCAAAAGAGGAGGCATTACATCCTATAATTATATACATTAGCAAAAATGAAAAATATCTGTATACCATATGCATAATAATTGAAAAACACTAAATAATTTCGAATAAATTTATTTATATTTATACATATAAGTAGCTGAAATAGCACATTTATTTTCAGTCGGCACTTGCGCCAGGATAACGCTCTATAAGCATGGCCACGCCTTGTCCACCAGCAGCACACGCGGCAACAACGCCAAGTTTGCCATCCTCTCGAACTAGGCGATTGGCGGTGTGCATGCAAAGGCGAACTCCAGTAGCGGCAAATGGATGGCCAATGGATAGTGAACCACCCCAATTGTTCCATTTGGAAATATCTGGGCTACCCACTTTTTCGCTTAGGCCCAGATATGTCTTACAGAACCAATCGGAATCTAACGCTTTCAGATTGGCAACAATTTGACCAGCAAAAGCCTCATGAATTTCCCAAGTGTCGACATCTTTAAGTTTGAGTCCAGCCTTACTCAGCAACTTTGGTATGCCATAGGCCGGGCCCAAAAGCAATTGATTAACAGGATCTTGAGACACGTAAAGAAAATCACGTAAGTATGCCTTGGGCTTTAGGCCCAACTGTTTGGCCTTCTCCTCAGTCATAATTACGCAAGCTGATGCGCCGTCAGACTGCAAATAAACAAATGAATCATTGATTGTAATATATATACTACAAATATATAAAAATACATGCCAAAAATGAAGCGTTTGCAGCTGTAATTGTGCCATAGGGTTTCACAAACGCTGGTTTAAGCTTGGCCAAACTTTCAGGACTGGAGACGCGAATGCCATTGTCCTTGTCGACTACTTTATCAACGCCTTGAACTGTTTAAGAAAAGTATTACATATGAGTTAAATATACTATTTCCCAATTCAATTTTGACATACCTTTGAATGGCACCAAATCTGTAAAATAGCCCTTATCCTGAGCTTCTTTTGCTAATGTGTGAGATCGTAGTGCGTAATCGTCTTGTTCGCTGCGGCTGACATTAAAAGCTGAGGCCAATCGATCAGCAGAGTGGCCCATAGTTTCTCCGGAAGAGAACTCTGCCACAGCCGGTAGCTATAAGAGGTAACAGCAAAATTATTATATTATAGCAATGATCATATATAGGGCTTATCCCAGATATCTGTTCATACTTCGGGTGCTAAAAAGCCAGGTCTGAATGTTGACAGTAAGGATAAGCGTTGACCCATTGTTTTGGCCTTGTTTGCCTTCAGCATGAGCGAACGCATCTTTCGAGAATGACGAATCGGAACATCCGACATAAACTCAACACCACCGGCAACAATCACATCGTACGTGTTTGTGGCAATTAGGCCCATGCCCGTGGTTATTGCCTGAAAATATTAATACATATAACACTTGCATACATGATTATTGTAAAGTTCTACAGCCTAGTGTTGGATTGCTCACGAGCAAATGTGTAATGAGAGCTGTAAACGTGTAAACGTTATCTAAGTGAGCAACTCATTCAAATGAACTAGTTCACTTGAGTGGGCAAAGTTCAGCCAACACTGCTCTATGACCCTTTGATACTATGTTCTTACCGCATTAGAACTTATGCAAGCCATTGTGACTGTATGGGCAGGAGTCTTATCGCTAAATCCAGCTGCAAGTGCCGCCTCGCGTGCAATATTCGAAGTCTTAACTTCCTGTATGACACTGCCATACACTATATAATCAATAAGTTCCTTGTCAATGCGGCTCTTTTGTAACAACGATCTATGCACAGGAATAATAATAATAATCATTATAACTAAATGCATCGGTTTCGAAACAAACAGAACTTACAGCAATGAATGCCTGGCTAATTCGTGGGGCATTAAGTTCGAGTAAGAGGTGCCCGACATCAGAAAAGGCGTACGAACGCCATCAACAAGCACTATATTTTGGTTATTGCCAACTCGTTTGGGCTGAGGTGCGACTTGGGCCGATAACTGGCGGCACTCAACTGTGTATGACAAGATGCATATATTATTAAGTATGTAAGTATGTATGTAGTTCTGACAACTATTTTCACTTAAGTACATACATATACATGCATACATACATATTATGTACTTTAGTTCAAATATTGGACTTTGGTCCCTCAGATTCAACATCATCAAATTTTGTGAAGCTATTTACATACATGTACATGGCTAACTTAAAACAAGACACTTACGTCTTCTGAAACAGCTTGCTGCATTGAGATAATTATTTCTATTTTGGATTATTCGGAAATTCATCTTTACTATTCACTTAAGAGCTTCAGTATGATCGACGTATTTTTTTTATTTAAACTGAATAGCATCGATGCTTAGCGATGGTCTCTTGGGCACGAATTGACGATTTGCCACACTATCGGAAAACAACCTGTTGGTAGTCCCGCAATTATCGATAAGAATTACAACTGATGCAGTCCATGAATAAAAGTAGTGTTGACATTTTAGCTTATTTCCCGCCAGATTTGCATTTTCAACGCCTGTGCTTGTAAATCTTTATTTTCGTCATAGATTAATTATAGTTTACAACGAAGTAAATGAAGTAATTATTTGCCTTTTTAAAATCTTAAGTTTAAATTAGTTAAATTAGTATAATGAAGTGCAAAAGAAATGCGAATTGGGCATTCAAAAAAATACTTTTTCAAATGACGGATTACATAGAGTTGGTGTCATATGAATTATTATATATCGATGTACTTACATATGTGGCTTATCTTTACTTCCGGGAGAATATAAATTAGGGCAAAACAGGCGGCCGAGTTGTTAAAGCATAATGTTAGCTAATTCTGTTAATTAAAAATTTGTCTGCAGCGATTCTATGATATTTCGGTAAACTTTAGAACAGTTGTTGTCAATATAGTATATATATTGCATAAATAACAAGAAAGAAAGGCTTTCTTCGGTATACCCTAGCAGGGTATAATAATTTTATACAAAATTTAATTTTGTATGAAATTATAGGAAACTATTTGATGTATAATAAAACTCTCACTTAGTTTGGATAAAATATTTGTATTAACAAAAAGTTTGATATAGTGATATAGTGGTCCGATTTTGACCAAAACTGGCCAGATTGTATAAACTCTCTAGAGATTCTGTTTGGGAAAGTTTGGTAAGGATACCTTTATAAACAAAGTTTTTCTTACAAAAACATAGTTGTCGACCGATCATTCATATGTATGTAATTTAGAATCAATAAAAATTGATGTATAACGAACTTATTGAATAAACAGTTAAATGATCATCAAATTATTCATTTTATTTCCATACAAAATCATTAAAATCACAAACACGTACATATTTTTATTGCTCGAACTAAAGATACCCTGTAGCCAGGTCCAAGGAATAACATGCATTCACGCGTAGCAAACAAAGGATGCTCTAAATGGCCTTGATCCTTACGTGATCCTTAACGATGCTTAATTGTTGACCCAGATTCATTGTTTGTATGTATGTGTGTGTGTATTGGCATGTAAATGTTGCACACGACACCACGTGTACCCTTTCTCCTGAAAGGGCACAATTAAGTGTGTCCTTGAACCAGGCACACTGCAATACCAGTTGCAGTCGCTTTCTACTTTTAATTATCTATTTAGACGTATGCAAATGGGAAAAGAGCATGACTGACCATTGAGCTATTAACTATAGAAAACGAGTTAGAATGCTCGACATGAGATTGCTCGATTGGTAGATACCCTGTTCGACTATAAGTATTGCCTGTAGCTTGGAAAATACCTTACATTGGGACCTACTTTTGATTACCTTATTGAAGCTTTTGTCTGTTTCGAAGCTTGCATATGTTTTGCTTCAAGGAAATTGTACAAAATTGTGATCCCTAAATCCTTGATGGAGGACCCCTTAAGTCGTTATGCCTGTCTGTTTCTAGGCAATCTAGTCTCTCAGTCGTATAGCTAGAAAGAGATACTTATTTTTGCTACAAGCTACATACAGGATGTCTTAAACTGCCTTAGAAATTAGATTTTAGCATCAATGCTTGTTTTATTTAACTAATTACAAGTTTCATTGCCATAGAGTTTGCCAATCGTTGGCAAATTTTGAAATGATCAAAGTTGTTCATACTTAAGTTTATAAAATTCATTGCACTAATATATAATTTTGTATTGATCCTTACCATGACTAACTTTATAACAATATCCGGTACATAGTGTACATAACTTATACGTCATATATGACGTAAGAAATTTCCATATGAGCAAGCACAAGTATGGTGTCCTTGAGATATCTTCACGTACATCAAATTGCGCTTTCTGTGTCATTGACAGGTGGGAAAGAGGTATCAAACGTCCATGAAGTAGAAACATATTGAAAGATAGTAAGAGAATTGGTAAGTATGCACACAGATGTAACTAGCCCGAGTGATGTAATGTTCGTTTAAATATTATTGATGTAGTAAAAGTGCAGGCACATACATCAATACATAAAGACATTTGTCTTTGTTGCAGTGTAATAGCCACTCTTGGCAAGGGCATAACACATCATAAACGAAGTGCCTGCGAGAACGAGTCCGAGTCCGAGTACGAAGAGCAGCATTTCCACACGACGACGAGTTGTGAGTCGCAACGGTCCGATCTCGCTAGCTGCCTAGCTGCTGTCGGTCGGTTGCCACTGTTTGTAGTTTTAGTGCACAAATAGTGCTTTGGTAAGTCGGACGTGTTGTCGTCGAGCGCGCATACTAGTGTGAGAGAAACGCAGTGTTACTCGTTGTACGAGAGAGAGAAAGAGAGCTAAAAGCCCCGATCTCTCGCTAGCAAAGTCGGAAAAAAGTTTTACCAATCAAGTTTTTTATTTCGCAATAATGTATTACATATAACAAAACTTCAACCTAGTTAAAAGTTAATGTTGTTGTTGTGAACTTTTTGTATGTGTGCGGAGCATACACATATATACATACGTATGTATTGGTATTAGTATACGTATTGTTGTTTGTTTGCAAAAGCAAAAGCTAATGGAACTGTGAACTGTACGTGAAAACAAGATCCAACTCGAAAAAGAGAAATTCAATCAACTTTACAATTAAATTGTATTTGAAAATCCCGTATAAATATGATAAACAAGAACAGAAACAGTTGTGCTCATATATATGTATGAACGTGTGCTGATGTTGAAACTGAAAGTAATAATTGCATACATACATACAAACATACATATATGTATGCATACATATATATATATATAAGCTGTCTGTTGGTGCAAAAGGAATAGAACGCGTTTATCCACATATACATACATACATGCTGATATGTATATGTGTGTACACAAACTTTAAGCAGAGACTGTGAAAGTGGAAAGCTCCGCTCAGACGCATACTTGTACATATGTATGGCAATGTGTGTATGAATGTATATGCATAATAAATACTACTGTATGTATGTACACACACATGTACATGCATTTATTCAGAAAGTCTACAGAAGATTTTCCAACTATTTGTGAAAGGGCTTAATTGCTACGAGACTTAATGAAAGAGGTAAGCTTATTAAGATAATAATAATAATAATACGTAAATATATTTATATTGAATTATTAAATATTTTTGAAAGTGAGAGTGAAAATTAATACGTACATACATACATACAACAAATGTGTATGAAATGCACAAAATTGTGCAATATACACACATGTACATATGTATGCATATGTATGTGTATGTGTCTATGGCATTTTCAAAGCTTGAATCACAAAAACTAATAGATAAACATACCTACACTATACATATGTTTGTGGTATGTGTATATATGTATGCGTATACATTTACAAGGCCAAAACTCAAAATGGTTATAAAGAAAAGCAGACCAACGCGCACAAAGTTTCACACATATGTACATACATATATACATACATACATCCATCCATACATATGTGAATGTGCAGCAGAGCCAAGTTTTCTGTATACCGTCTGTGATCGTCACGATTAACAGCGACAGCGCACAAACAACAACAACAGCAATAAAAGATCGCAACGCAACGCGCACCCAAGCAAAAGACAAGAAAGGCTTAGTGACCTTCATAGCGTGCTTATATACATACATACATATCTACATACATAAATATGTATATTTTTGTTAGTATGTGTATGCTCGTGTAAGCAACTTCTGTATTGTGTGCACGTCGTATATGTATGTATGTATTAATGTGCGCTCGACGCTTTTTCTCTTTCATTTAGTGTTGCGCAGAAATGTTAATAAGCTTCAACAATATGAATATCATACATACATACATACTTACTAGAGGTGGTATCAACAATCGATAGTTTTCAATGGTGCTGGTTGAAAACATCGATACCATCGATAGTAATACTGTCGAAGAAGGTTTAATGTTTGAATAAATACCGTTCATGAATGATAAGTATCATAAATTATGAAATTTCTAACTAATATGAAAAGAAGAAGCTGTTTTCAACATATCCATATATACAAACATACATATTAAACATACATATTCAATAGTATACAATTAAAAGAAATTTCAAGCGAAATTATAAATTTGTTTTTTGCCAGCTCTAGTATATGTACATACATATGTATGCATTAATGCGCATAATTTTATCTATGTATGTACATAATCTATGTACATATGTGATATGAAGTTAGAATACACATACACATATACAGCTTACTGTTTTCTACTCAAATTGATGGTGAAAGAAGAGTTTGTTCATGTTTATAATTATGTAATTCAAATTTGGGTCATTTTTACGAGTGTAGCATTTACAACAACAAACAATGGAATGGCGAGTGGCGTTTGTGTGTGTGTGTGTGTGTGAGCGCTTGTGAGTCTGAGATTTTTTAGCTGGTTTACCAAAAGAGCTTTCGTGAAAGGGGAAAATGAGCAGAAACTCTGCATTGCATTAGTATTGGTTCGCCCGTGACGAACTTCAGCAAAAAACAAGTTTGATTATGTACATACATACATACATCCATATGTTGAATGCGCTCACTTCATAAATTTGTACATATATTTGGAAATTTTGGAATTTGTTAAAACATATGATACATTTGAAACATTGTATCTGTTTGAAGTTAACTTTCTTTTTGATATAATGCATTCATTCTCATTGAGTTTAAATATTGAAATATGCTCAACACATATGTGCATACATATATATGTACATGTGTGTGCACATGCATGCATATGTGTGCATACACATGCAAACTACAAATTGCAAAACTCTGTATAATATCGAAACTACGACGACAAATTCAGAAAGCCAAGCGTAAATGAGTGATCGCGTTTTGTATACATATCTACACACACACATACACAAATACACACACACATATATATATTGCTTAGCTTTCGTATAGACATCTATTCAGACTCATTTAGAGTAATTCGAAAGCTTTTTTACATGCCTTCATCTAATACAAATACACATACATACATACATACAGACATGCATACTTACTTCGAGAGAACTGAAGCATCAAGAGAAAAGCTTTTTGTGAAAGGTGATTTTTGTGCGCGCTTATTTGTATGTATGTATGTATGTACGTTTGTAAGCGAGTTTTTTTTTGTTTTCATTTTATCTCTTTTTGCTGTTTTTTTACTTTTTACAGTTAATACATATGTACATATTTCTTGTTATGAAAAGTTCAAATGTGTACAATAGTTAATAAACTAATTAATACATTTCTTCAGATAGTACATACTAAATCTACAGTTATTGTAATGTGGTACAAATATTTGCTTATTGGACATTCTGTTAAAAATAGTAATTACTACGTATGTATGTATGTATAAAATATTTATGTATGAATAGTCTAATGCTAAACAATAATATATTACGAGCTAGTCAAAACTTGGGTGGGCTATAGAAATAGACATTGACTGAAGATCTCTTTTGAGTTGTTTGAAGTGTTTTTTGTTTTAAATTAATTAACTAAGTATTTGTGTTTTAAAAGATCTTTATGAGTAAAAAAAAATACTATCTTAGGAGCGCCGAAGCTATATTACCTCTATATATATACATATCTCGCTACATATAATCTCTGATAGTTCCTACGGGAGCTAGTGGTCCGATATCAATAAAATTATAGGAAACTATTTGAAGTACAATAAAACTCTCACTTAGCTTGAATGTAATAAAAAAGTTGTTCATACAAAAACTAGTTTTTCACCCGATTCTATGGCAGCTATGTGATATATTGCTCCGATTTTTACCAAATATGGTCAGATCGTAAACTCTCTAGAGACTTTGTTTGTGTGAGTTTAGTGAGGATATGTTTATAAACATAAATGTTTTTCATACAAAAACATAGTTGTTGCTATATGTTATAGTCGTCCGATCCGTCTGATTCCGACATATGTACTGCCTGCAGCAGGAAGAAGGGTCTGTGCCAAGTTTTATACTTTTATTTAGTTGTAATCAGAGAAACAGGCATTTTCAATTCAATATAAGAACGTTAACAATAATATTTTGGAAAACGATTGTATCGTTGAGAAACCTCTGATCCAAAAAAAGTGAGTAAATCGGTTTAGAATTCAAGAATTTACCACAAAAATTTGATTTTTTGGGTTTGTAAAGAGTTTTTTAAAAGTTAATTTGTATTTTCCCGCTTTTTTTCGATCTTCCTATTACAAAATCAAACCATCTTCGATATCTTGGTGATAAATTATTGTTCCTTTGCTCTAAAAAGAGTGTATTTAATATACGATCAGAATATATAGAATATGTTCCCTAAAAACACAAGTTGAGCCTTATAATGATAATATAGCAAAGTAATCAAATATAAAAGAAACCATCATAAAAGTAAAATTTGTAAATAAAATACTATCGCTTCTTATAAAATACAAAAATAAGGTTCATTTTTTAGTCCCTATAGTGGGATTGCTTATAAAGAGAAATGAATGTACGGATATAGGTCCGTCCAAGTTTGATTAGAAAGCTTCCTGCGCATTAGGGTAGCACTCGTATAATGACTATTACAATTCCGCCTATTTCTTTTCTGCTGTCGCGCTTTATGCCATAACAACAACAACAACAACAGCAGCAGCAGCAACAAGAAATACGAAATGCGAACGAAGCAGCGTACCATTCTCTTGGCGGGCAGGCAGGCAGGCGAGCCAGTCATTCAAGTTTTATTGAAAGTGAACGTTTCTTCTCCCCATGCGCAGTAAGCGAATGTAGCTCGAAAAAACCGCAACAAAAGCAACGCTAGCTCTTTCTCTTTCTAAAGTTTCCAGAGATCTGTGAACTTTAGCTTTAATGTGTGGCCCTGCGCAGAGACTCACACAGACACAATTCGACAGTCACGCATACATATGTGTGTGTGTGTGTGTGTGTTTGAATGTGCTTTTACATTCATATATGTGTGTATGTATGTATGTATGTAAGTAAGCTTACAAGCCATGCTCTTGCACAATACAATAATGACACATGGCCTTTTATTTGTGCATGTGAATGTACATATGTTTATGTACATGTGTGTTTGAATGTACGTACGTATATTTGTATGTCAGCATGTTCGAGTAAAATGCGCTTTACGATGTAACAATTTCGTTCGTTTTGACTTCGTTGCCTTCACACTAAACACGAACTTAACACCGACGCAATCAGCCAAACCTAAGCCCAACTGGAAAGCTTTTTAAGCTTGTCTTGCATGTGTACCTAAATATGTATGCACAAACATACATATATGTATGTATGTATGTATGTATAAAAAAAAACTAGAGTTGGAAAACCATCGATAGTTCTGCCACTCGATGGTATCAATATTGTAGAAAGTATCGACGAGATGTTTAATCAGAAACAGTTACTTAAATTGTTATCGATATAATAGCTGGAAACATCGATTACGGTGATCGATATTGTCATCGATTGATTTCAAGCTGTAAAACTACCTATATCTATGTATGTATACTGAAAGCGAATGATGGTTTTATTTTAAACCACTCGATACTATCGATTAATTATCGATAAATCAATAATTTTTCGTGTGTTCATTTAAATAGATTTATCTTTATTTTACTACTCAATTTTTGAATTGATTTAACGTTCCAAAAATTTCATAAACCTGTTTGTTGTTTACAAATAGTGATGAATAATATCGATAGATAGCTTGTTATCGAGTGACTATCGATGATTAATACATACATAATATGAATGAATATGCATGAAATTACATGATTGAAACCCTAACCTAACTTTCGAACCCTTTTAAAAGCATCGTCTACCGAGGTCGCCCAGTTACTTTCACTTTTCTTTAATTACCCAGTAAGAATTTAAATGATCCAGACCTTATCCGGTTTGCACTTTCGGAACGACTGCGAATTGTATTTACTTGCCTTTGTTTGATATAGGATTGAATTCACTTGCCATTGAGATGAGATATAGTATTCAATTCAAAATAATGTAACTCGCTATGAATTCAAAGTTATTTCAAGATGATCAAACGGAAGTCATCTTGAAATATTAACTTTCAGAGTGCAATTAATTAAATTGATGAGAATCGATGACGCAGTTAATAATAATGTATATTATTCGTATAAAGAAAAACGATTTGAATTACAAAATAATTAACATAGCTAACTTTCAATTGTTTGTTATTCATTATTCACAGTTTCAAAGAATGTTGATGTTGCAATACAGCAAGCATGGCGAGTGCATACTCAAAGAAATTGGAGCAGCGTTCAGAGGAGAGCATCCAGCGGACCTGACTATCGTCTGTGAGAATAAGGTTAAGCTACATGCCCACAAATTGGTACTCGCAGCGGCCAGTCCACTTATAAGGTAGGCAACGGGATGGTTCATTTGTTAAGGATTGTTTAAAAACGGACTTAAAATGATTTGTATATTGCAGAAATTTGTTGGAGGATACGCATCTAAGCGATTGTACAACAACTGTTTATTTCCCGGATGTGAATGCGACCTATTTTAAATTTCTATTGGATTTTTTATATTCGGGTCAGACATGTATTACCTCTCGAGATGTGAACTATCTGCACGATTTGTTGCTCTTGCTGCAAATCAAGTCAGACAGTTGGAAGACCACAGATTCTGCCTATCTGAGTAGTAAATGCGCCAGCCTTCGTGAAAGGCCACGGAAACAGTACTCGTCCTCACAAAACTTAGATCAATCGTTCAAATATGAGGTCGAGAGTGTGGATGAATCCAGAAATCTGGCCGACTATTCCACCTGCTCTGCTGAGAATTGTGAGAGCGCTACCGAGTGCCGAGATGCACAAAAGGATGATGATGATAATGACTCTGGCAATAAGGACAATAAGAGCGATAAAGACACTGATGAAATTGTAAATCTATCCAACATTCCAGCTAGTGGACTTGCCAATAGCAGCAGCAGCAATAACAACAACAATAATAATAATAATAATTCGACAATAAACCCAGTTAATCTATCACTCGATCTTCGAACAAAAAGTGATAATTCGGCACGCAGTGAAATTAGCAAAACCTTTATGTTAAAACAAAATAACATTGATGCAATCAGCGCAAATGAGAGTACAAAACGAAAGGGTCTATTCTTTGACTCGCACAAGGATGTTATGAAGCCACTATCCGATGGTTCCGATATAAATAGCTCACCCGAGAATTATGTTGTAACGCCGCATCGAAAACGACGGCCTGGCTTTCACAACACCCAAGGCGATAATCAACCGTTCACGACATATCAGCATAATCTATTGGAAGAACTGCGACTGGTTAAGTCGACGGGTTCTCCCATATCTGGACTGGCTTCCGATAAGAGCATGCTATCACATTTGGAAGATGGCACACTTAATACTGACACTATGACGCCGGAAAGAAAACTAATTGAAGCACAACGGAACAGAGGACAAAGCCCCGAGCTACAAATGCATTTGGGTCAACAGTTTGTATATCAGTGGCAGTCCAACCAAAGCGCTGCCATCTCCACAATGCCCAATTTGCAGTCGCGATTATCAAGTTTATCGCATATTAACTTAAATCTGGATCCAGACAGTCGCAACAGTGCGACATCCGTATCGAACATTGCCACAAACAATTCGCACTCATCGTCGGTGCGGGAATATCGTTGCGAATACTGTGGCAAACAGTTTGGCATGTCCTGGAACCTTAAGACCCATCTCCGCGTGCACACCGGCGAGAAGCCGTTCGCATGCCGCCTCTGCGTGGCCATGTTCAAGCAAAAGGCTCACCTACTTAAGCACTTGTGCTCCGTTCATCGAAATGTTATAACCACAACAAATGGCACGGATACGGAGAATCGTTACAGCTGCTGTTTCTGTTCGATGTGCTTTGAGTCGGTGCAGGAGCTTGTTCGCCATTTGTCGGGGCATCATAACAACCTTCTGCTCACTAAGAATCTTCGGGAATAATCTGAAAGATCTGTTTGATTGGCTTGTAAATGGCTATCAAATATGTAATTGCAAAGAGACCTGAATTTTAAATATATTTTATATAAATTTACGGTAACAGTAACAGTTAAAGTAACAGTAACAGTAACAGTAAATGTAACAATAACAGTAACAGTAACAAGAGCAAATATTTAGCTATTGTATAAATCTATAATATGTATGTACATTTAAAGCGTAACTTGATCTACTTACATTCAATTGATTTTACGCGATCATATTTCATCGGCCCTCTCATACAAAAATCGGATATGAGTATGTATGCAATTGGCATCCGATATCAAAAAGAAAACGGTCCCTCTTTAAGCCCGGCTGGTCCATTAATTAAGTGGAACATTTAGCTAATAAGCATATTTCTTATTCAAAAGGTATTGTAATTTGTATTGTATTTTCTACCTGTTTTATATATATAATTCACATATTACATTTTATACAAATTTTTATACACTCTCCTGCCTGCATACATACTATGTAGCTTGAAATTTATTAATTAATTAAAATCAATAAGAATGTGTGTAAATTGTACAGCATAAATTTACAGGATTGTAATAAAACAAAAGCATTTCATTTTTAAGTTTATTATCTCTTTGAATACAACAAATTTTTGATTGACCATAAATTGTTTTCGTCTTTAAATGTATATTCTTGAATTCCGCACTGCAGCAATCTGGTATGTTATATTACATATATTTTGACAAACAAATATATATTTTGGTTCGCTGATGCACAGCAATCGCTGAAGATTGCGCAAAATTAAGGTTTATGGAATAAATTTGGCCAATATTACATTGATTTGGAAGTATCCAGGACCGACTTCTAACTTTACTGACCTCTTTTGACGGCAGAATTGGCTTTTCAATAATGGATTAAACCCCAACAATTCTTACATTTCGTTCCCATTAAAATAAGAAACCAAAACATACTTCAATCTGGAATATCAAGTTTTCTATCACCTGCCTTGAACTTTATTGGGAATCTGAGTAAACGATCTTAGTAAGTTATGAAATCATGATACTACAGATTCTTCATATTACCTAGCAATTCAATTAACCTTTCATTCGTTTTAAGAAATATAATAGTAATAATGGTAAGTTATTAAAAAATGTTATGCAGTAAAAGGCCAACAAGTTGATGTTAAAACCACCAAGTGAGAGCTTTTAATTGGCATTAAAAACTAACACTGCTGAAGGCCATTAGTGTTAACAAGCAGCTACAACAATAAGGTACATAGAAAAAGCTTCCAAGGAGAAACTATACTTATAATAAATCTACGGCCAATGGCCGAAAGTGTAAAAACCTTGCTACAATAGCTTATAATAATAATGGTTCTTTTATAAAATACTTAAATAAAGTGTTTTAAGGCTATAAATACTTGATTGGCGTCAACCGTTGAGATTACTTCAATTAAATGCTATAAGAATACTGCAAATTTGGTATGGAAGTTTTAGCATAAATTCTACGAAATATACAACTATTAAGTCAAATTTAAATTAGGCCGCGAAAAATAAAAAAGCTAACAATACCAGGCAAGAACGTCGAAAATACTAAAAGGTAAAATACTATTTATCGAACAGAGTTATCGAATCGAAATACATCCATGGCCTAATTCCAGCAGTAGGTCCAATTGAAATACACACATCTGTGTAAGGAACCCATTAAGGACCTGCGCAATGCGTATCCCTGGGATTAAACAACCCTGTGTCTTGTATGTGCACAAATACTGGTTGAGTTTCAAAGCCCTTAAGTAAAAAATACCAGAATATCAAATATCTGTCGTTATTTAAATTATTCAAATCAAAGCTTTAAAAAAATCTATATACTCTATTTAAAATCACATGGATACGTTGCATTGTAGAAAATACTATTTTTAGGCATTTATTTTTGTTTAATGTTTTCCATTTTAACTGACCGTTTATCGATAGGCATTTTTTAAATTTTTAGTACATGCCTAACTATTTAGACGCTTCTTTAGAAGCAGTTCTAAAACGAACATATGCTCGAAAATATAACGTAATTTTGGGTTGAAATTAATATGGTTAAGTAAAATGTAATTTTGCGAATTCGACAGATTTGAAACAGGATCGAAAAGTTGAAACAAACAAACCGCCAACGCGAGATTGTCATCGACCCATCGTCGGTTGATTGCAACCGAGGCAACGGCAACGGCAGCGGTTATAGATAATGTTCGCACTGTTAGGCTGCAAAAGTATAACAAAACAAGGAACAAAACGTCAGACCGTAAACTGCGTGTTTTTATCTGTGGATGATTTTGGTCGCATCGAGTTAACTTTAACTGTTATTTTTAGTTAAAAATCACAACTGTGAAGTTCAACGGAATTATCGCTGCGAAAATGTTGATGTGCTCCGTGCAATATATCAGAACATCTACGGGAAACATTTAATAATGAAAGTTCATATTTTCACTGAAGGCTAAAGCGAAACTCCTTCTTAAAAAATTAAAAAAAAACCTTTTAAGAAAACACATGCACCCAATGCACATATGTCTATGTATGTATGTATGTGTGTCTGACTAGGCATATGTATGCATATCGGTCTGAATAAAAAACATTATAGTTGCGAATTTGGTTGAAGTTTGCAACTTCTGCATACATCTCTCTGTGCTCTGTGCAATTGTTGTACATATGTATGTACATCAGAATGTTGCCATGCAGCAACATACATGCATACATACATATGTATAATCATAATATGTGTTAATTTTGATTTAAATCGAACGACAGGATCGAATAAAAACTGTTAAAGTGTAAAAAGTTCATTGCAAGTACATAAATATCGAAAATCAAGGAATATATAATTATGGCTCTGCCAAAAAAGATCAAATGTTTTAAATATTTAGTTTACAGTTATGTGTTCCTCTTGGCGGTAAGTAACATCATCACTAAGACACCCATACAAACGTGTATGCACACACATCTACGTACATACATATGCATATGCATAAACATACATGTGATATGTGCATGTGTATGTAATTTGTACATTTGTGATGCAACGACCCTTGCCCTTAATTTACACATGTACACACAAGCATACATACATATGTACATACATTCATTTTACTATATGTATGTATGTATCTGCATACACAATGTACGACATATTCATACATACATATATGTAAATAATCTGTACATATTATAATAACAACAGTTTTAAAATACCCACTAGATATGTACATATATGTACATACATATGTATGTATGCTGGAATTCATCCAAACATACATAAGTACATACAAATATCTGCATATCTATTCACATATACACACATACATAAATAAGTATGATATTTCGACGCCATGACAATCAAAGTACATGTATGTATGTATGTATGTACATATGTATATGCGAAAGTATGTATACTAATCAAATAGGGAATATCTACATACATACATATGTATGTACCTGTGATTCCATACAGATGTAAATACATAAATGCTTATGTGTGTATATGTGTATGTTTTATACACTAGGGAAATTTGCAGATGACCTTGAGCTATTTACTATCAGTGCGTACTACTACATATATATGTATGTATACACGAATGTATGTGTATGTGTATGTATGTATTCGCAGCAGCATAATCGTGACGTCAAAAGGTAGCGAAGAAGATAGAAGATGCGTACGCACATACTTACATACATACATATACACATACAATAATGCAGAAGGATTTTGTCAGCTTTTTTGATACCAACAACAAAGCTTGCAAATATGTATGTACATATGTATGTGTGTACAAATGTTAAATATACATGTGTGTATGTGTATATATGTACATATGTATGTATGTCTGCTTGGGATGCCACTTTGAGAAGCTTTTCAAATATCCTTTGTCTGCAAATTTGTAACCTATTAAGGGTATTTTCAACACGTTAGTGTTAAATATTTTCTTGATTAGGGGCGATAAGTCGATATGTCTAAAAGGGTACTTTATCTGTAATAAGAGGATAACTTATGTATGTATGTATGTATGTACCTACGCCCTGAAAACATAAAAATGAACTTGGAGGTTGACATATATTTTGGGTAACTTATACATTTATAAGTTACATATAATATTCGAGCAAAGGGAGCCTTCCCCGCCCCTTGGAGGTACATAAATAAATGTAAATTCTTTTTTAAAAGAAGTTCAAATTATAAGTTATACAGTGAAAAAATAAAATTGTAGCGAAATTTGTCACACAATTAATAAAATTACTTTGTTCTTAAACTTATTTTGTATTGATAAACATAATATAACTTTAACAAGAAGAACGGGTAACTTCGTAATGTCGAAGCTATATAATACCCTATACAAAACTCAATTTTCGTCTGATTGTTCCTATGGGAGCTATGTGGTCCGATTTTAATCAAATTATAGGAAACTATAGAAAGTATAATAAAATTCGCACTCAGTTCGGATGCAATACAAAAAGTTTTTTTCATACAAAACCTCGTTTTTCCCCCGATTTTATGGCAGCTATGTTATAGTCGTCCGATTTTAATCAAATTTGGCCAGAGACTTGGGTGAGTTTGGTGAGGATATCTTTATAAACAAAAAAGTTTTTTATACAAAAACATATTCGTCGAACAATCATTTCTATGGTAGCAATATGTTATAGTGGTCCTGCGTGCATCGAAAAGAAGGATCTGTGCCAAGTTTCATTACGATAGCTTGAAAACTGAGAGACTAGTTTACATAGAAACAGACGGACACACCGACAACGCTATATCGTCTTGGCTATTCATGCTGATTCAGAATATATAAACTTTGTTGGGTCGGAAAATTATAGTATCCTCAGCTAGGGTAGAAACATACTTTGAATTACATAATTACTTGGTGTACTTATCACTAAAACGATATATTTGAGATGTGCTTAGTTCTTCAGCTGAGATCTGTTCATTAATGGTACTATAATAATTGATAACTATTGTACTAAATTATGATTATACATTGTAATACTTCAAGGACATTATTGTGCTATCACATCTTTGATATTTCAGCTAACAGGAGCAGCTCAAATATTCTTGGGAACATCCCTGTTGTGGGGACACTCGGTGTACTATGGCATCGTGCAGAACAAGTTGTGGGCGCCTGCCGCAATCCTGCTCTGCCTGGGACCTGTCACCTTCATACTGTGCTGGATGGGCTGTCAGGCAACTAACCAGAGGAAGAGATGCCTCCTCGGCATGGTAATCAAATGAGAATGCGAGCCATACATTGTTATTGATGTACATACATATATGTATCTGTGTATCTGTGTTTATTGTAGTTTGCAGCTCTTTTAGTGGCTTGTATATGTGTTCAATTCATAATCTGTGGTTGGTCCTTGGCGATGCGGGAGAATCTTCCTACATCCGTAGAGATATTCATCGACGATTCGTTTGTAGAGTTTTTAGACAAGTTTTCAAGAACCAAGGTTGACAACTTACATTTGTGGAATCGCATGCAATCGCAGGTAAGGTTAGGATTAGTAACTAAAGATAACCTAAAGAATTAAAACATATAAACAAAAAAATACAATCATTTATCTTACTTGACTTTTTAATACTATACCTTAAGTACAAAGGTATTCTTTCAAAGCGTTTTTTTTATTAAATGGTTAAATATAATAATTCAGTTTATACCATAAGAAAACAATGTTTCTATAGCTTGTATTTCATTTTGAAAGAAATCTTAATGGGTATTTTAACTTGTGAAAGAAGATATTTGAAATGAACCCTAACAGATTGATTAGAATCCAGTTAGCTGCGTTTTCCGTAGATTTCATACTCAAGCAGCTTTCAAGAGAAATCGAATCTCTTTTGAAAAAAGCATACTAATAAGGTTGACAATCCTGCTTCTAGCTGCAATGCTGCGGTGTTGATGGACCTCTTGACTATCGACGCCTTTCGCTTCCTTGGTCCTGTTGCTCTCGTCCCGAGCACGCATACGAATCGGCATGTGATACTCACTACAAGCGCGGCTGCCTGGCCGTCGTAGCGGAGCAGATAAGGAGTCGCCTGCTGATCACCGCCTTCGGAGCTGCCATCATTGCCATTCTTCAGGTACAGTCAATCGTCGACACAATCATTCAAATGTATATATAGTATAACGAATTGAACTTTTACTTACAGAGCCTGGGCATATTCTGCGCGGTACATCTGACCATACTGTTCGGAAAGAATGACAATACCCATCCAATGAATATGAACCGGAAAAAGAAGCAGCAGCAGTTTTTACCACTGACTATACAGGACAAGAGGCATGATTTACCATCGCCAATTAATCTGTCGCCGTCAGCACCCGGCCAGCGCGTTTTAAAAACTGCTCTGCCTCCGGCCATGCACAAATGACAGACGATTAGCTTTTAATATTTAAAATTTATGAAAACTCCAAAAGTTATAAAAATGTTGTAACCTGAGATGGAATGAATATAACTGTGACCCTCAATGTTACGTTATGGTAATTTTCAAAAATTTACCGTTCGACAAAACAAAAAACCAAAAAACATGAAACAACATTGCAATTTTGATTAACATTCCAGTAGTTTAATTAAATCTTAAAAGCTGGACTGACTTTGTTTTTTGCGCACACAGAAATGCATTTAATTTGCCCGCGAAATTGTTGGAGGCACATAGAAGGCGTCCACTGTCTTGGGCTTCTTCTTTTTGCCAAACCAACGCTTTGGATAATGGACTTTCTTCTTGAAAATTTGCATATCAATATCTTCCTTGTTCTCAAAGTACCATAGATTTTGACGCATCGTTTCCAATCCGCTCAATGTATCTTTTAGGCCCTCGACACGGTTTTGCACATCCTGCAATTCAGTTTGCTGTTTAACAGCGCGTTGGAAACTTGTCTGCCACTCCTCATAACCCTTGGTGTAGTCCGACATGAGCTGTGGTTCCAGGCTTGCGACTGAGTTCTTAACGCGTGCATCCAAAATCGCATCGAAGGATTCTGTTTGCGTGCATTCTTGAAGTGCTTGCTCCAGTTGACTTATAAATTCTGGCGTCTTTTGCTCTTTAAAGATGTCGTTTTCAATCAGTTTGCGACAGACTTGCAATATATCTTTATAGAAGATTTTTTGGTTTTGTGCAAGACAATTTTCGGCTTCAGCAATGCGACCACTCAGCACAAAGCCAAGCAATGAAATATTTAGTCCAAGTTCCTTGAGACTATGCGAACTTGCAGCCAATTTAATGATGGATTCACCTAGAGTTTGCTCTTCTGTTTTGGGAGTGGCATTCTCATTGTAGTTGCGCAGGAATTTCACACGTACCTTCTCCTAAAATGATAGACCTTATGATTGCAATACTTATTTTGCCAACAGACTATTCAAATTAACAAAAACATACCACATCCGTAGATTCTTCAACTTTCTCCTCCACCTTTGGTTCGAAGTTCTTAAGAAAAGCGTAAAACGATTGAATCGAAAGTGCGGCGACCAGCTCGTTGTTGCATAATTCGCGTTCTATAAGCAGCGCTGAAACCTGCGCCGCTTCCCGAGCGTCGCCATTGTTTAAAAGGAAAGTCTATTAAATGGCATCCCGTAAACTGATCAACAAATACGCCATATTTCAGCGGGTTGCGCAGCACAGCGACTGACTCTTGTGGGCTGGTGTGCTCCAGTAGTTGTTGCACCAAGACATTTGCCAGCAGCGGCACCGAGGTGCACTCCTTCTGTTTTCTATGAAAATCGAAGTGATTGCGTTAGGCACACATTTAAATTTGCTTAGCAGTGTCTTGTGTTACCTGAGCGTCACCAGTTTGTCCACTAAATCCATTTGTTTGTGATCCGGGTTAACAAAAACATCTAGATCCAAGGTACTGGCTACTGGGGGAGACTTCGTCGGGCCTTGGTTTGCCAAATTGTTGAATGCACTTGAGAAGTATGACAGGCATCTTCTGTGTGCATGTTTGTTAAGAATTAGCGACTTTAGCATGCTTGCTTTATTATAAACTAAATTCATGAGCAAGAGCTAATCACGTGTAAGCGCTGTAATCGCCAGTATTGCAGCTGCGCTATGATAAAGATCCTATTGTCTAAAGTTTAAATCAAAAGTAAGCACATTGTTAGTCAGTTGCATAAATAACCTGGCAAATACATAATTATTAACAATAAAAATACAACCTTTACAAAACGGAGTGCGGGTCCTTTATGTATGTGTGAGGTGGGGAGAGAAGATGCACAGCTGTGTGTATGCAGTGTGACCGAATTTTTAAAGAAAGTATATACCGGCCTTTTTTTACTTTGCACACTTCTTAAATGAATTGTGCCCAAAGTGTGGCAACTTTTGCCTGGAAAGACTGCCGTTGCTCTCTTCCCGGTAAGCTGCGCGCCGTTTTCCTCTATATCGAAAATACCGGGTACCCATTATTTGTAGATTTGGTATTTAATGAATTCTAAAAACAGATGTTCCATACAAAACCGTAGCACAGATATCGGAAAGTTATCGAATGATGAAGGCCATACGAAATCAGCTGAGGCTGATCCAATTGGAATTACTTATATTAGAGTGACCATTCTTTTTAAAACAATATAGTCACCTCATTGTTTTGTTTACATCACTGTGGTGAGAAATATGGCGCCAAGGGTTGATTCATTTCAATTTCACTTAAGTACAGCTTAATACTTTTACATATTTTTATATTTTATTAGCTGAAGATACTACAATACAATAAACATAAATACATACTTTTTGTTGATAAAATTTTGCATATATATTTATATAACTTGTGCACTACTCCCTTTTTGGCAGCTTAAGCTAGTTTTACATTAAATAAATATGAATTTTTGAATTTTTTCAATGCGAAACGCTTAGTAGCATCAAATCTGTTCCTAGTTTTGTCAAGCTGTTTATCGTAAATTTAGGCAGTTTGTAACGCAATAAAACAAACGATAGACACCTTAATATATATATATATATATATATTCTCCATCAGCATCAACAGACGAGTCCATCTAGCCAGGTCCGTCTTCCTCCTATCTGGATCTATGCTTGATGAAACTTCCATGCACCTTCACATATTATAAACAGTGTTGGTAGACGTAGCGTTTTAAGTATTGCACGAGCCTGGGGTCAACCTGGTCAGCGGAAAAGCCTTTCTCGGTTTCCTGTAAAAAGTTAGGTTACAATTTACTCATATGCTTACATACATACATACTTACCTGTATGTGTATGTATAACATACAATCATATTTGAGGCAAGCAAAAACCGTGGGCTCTGCTCGCGAGTGCAACAAGCGTGGCTGATCGCATGAACAAAAGCAGCGAATTGTCTTACTTTCATTTCTCATATGCTGCCATAGGTGCGTATGACTGTATATATATTCGTATGTATGTACATATATCTATGTATGTATGTACATACATAGTTCTTGTTGCAAGATAATAATACTAGGGAGATGCCAGTTACTGACTGTTTAAAGTAGTCAACCGGGATCAACGAAGCAGAAAGCCTTTCCACCCCTCTCTCGTGGGCCAGCTGCAAAAGACACATGTGTACAAGTGGCACGGGCTGCACATTTAGACACACATGTTATAATGAACGAAATATATGTGTGTATGTGTGTATGTTAATATGTATGTATGTGCGTAATAATATTATACGCGATCAGGAGAGGGCCCTGCCAGAATAGTAGATACATTGGTGGGTTGTTTGTCTTTTTGACTCTCTTTGTGCTGTTCTCTGTTGACGGTTTTGCGCAACATATGTACATACATACATATGTAAATACATACATACCTCCGTACATACATATATGCCACGGTCGACAACATTCAGTTGTGATATATCAGACAATTGTGCTTGACCATGCCAAGCGTACGGTTCAGCTGCAGTATTTGAAGTAGTGAAAATTTCAGTACCTTCTGTGTTACGCTCCTTTTAGGGTCAAAATTTAGTTAAAATGCAAATAGCGCTAGTTTTCATCATTCTTACATCGGTTATCTACAAAGGTAACAATTTAACGGATTTCTTAATTCCTTTTTAATAAGTGTGTGTTCATATTGAGTATCTGCAAAACTATTTATAAATTCTGAAATGAAATCATCTCGGCGTGTGAATAATATACTATATACATACATATATTTGCACGTACATATGCCTATGTATGTATAAATTTATATACATATATATGTGTGTAAAAGTGTACATACATACATACATGCTAGTGTATGTACTTGTGCTTATAGAAACATGCACATTGTGACGCAAAAAAAATGTTCAAATAACGGAACATATATGTGTATGAAATTACAGTGAATTTTGAATTGAATTTTGAATTAAGGATAACATAATTTCCAATATCGCGTTTTGCCTTATAGTAATGTGGTTACTTAACTAATACTCCTACGATACTCAAGGACTTGAATAAAAGTCTAGGAAGTGTGGAGAAACCATTCGAAAATAAGTTTTGTGTTTATTATGGCGGTGAATATGGATTTTTACTATGGATAAACAGTTTCTTAAAATACACCAAGGTTCAAAGAGTTTACTTCTATATTATGGTTGCAAAATTGCAAATTGGAAACTCACTTGATATGCGTGTGGCTTACAGGAAACATACCAAATTTGGTAACTTTAGCCCGTATAGAATTTGATTTTTAACCAATTTTGGTCTTGGCAAATTACTAATAAGGGTGATATCAGATTAAAGAAGATAGCTTATAATGTAAATTTTAAAAAAATACAGTCAAAACTCTTCACTATTTCATATACCCACCTGTCACAAATATAATCGACTTGTAGAAAATCAATTAACACTATCACATGTCCATATATATTCATATATTTGTACAAATTTGCTTTTGCCCGACGTTGCCAAGGCCAAACCTGGCTTATTAGTGTATGATTTATCTAGTTCTCTGATAAGAAACGAAGATTTTCACATTTCACCTTGACACCCGCCCTTGGTTGTAGATTTTCTTCAACAGGGGATCAATGTTTAAGTATTATCTTTTGCGGAGAGCTTTGAATTGAATTGAAATAATTGATGAGATTTTTATAAATTAGTTGGACGATATGCAAAAGATAAACAAATTTTCTACATTGTGGGTGGAATTTTCCAAAATGTTCTAACTTTCGACATAAAAGGAAACTACTGCGGAGTTCTGAAAAATGTATCGCACGGACAAGTGTTGACCTCTCTGACAATTTGCCACCCCACTTCCGCCCCCAGAAATAGGCAAAGGAAAACAGAATGTAAACAGAGTATATCGCAGTCGGGATCTTCCGTCTGTAACATTTGGCTAAAATTAGATCTAATGCTTTAAGGTACCAGTGCTACTATGTAATAAGTAGATCTGTCTCTTAAATAAATTCTGATCTGATCTGATCGTTAAGAAAATGTATGTTTATAAAAAAAAAAACAAATTAGAGTACGAATTTTTTAGCTAAAATTTAAGATGGAATAGCAAGTGTTGAATCAAATAAAGAAAAACAAGAGAGAGCGACTTTCTTTGGAGTGCCAAAGCTATATACCCTAGCAAGAATTAATTTATACGGGATTAATAATGGGAGCCATGTGGTCCGATTTTGATAAAATTAAAGGAAACTATTTGAAGTATAATAAAACTCTCAGTTAGTTTGGATTTGCATAGACAAAACGTTTAATATAGCGAAATATTTGGTCAGATTGCATTTTTCACCCGATCGTTCCTATGGCAGCTATATGATATAGTGCCCCGATTTTGATCAAATTTGTTCAGATTGTGTAAACTCTTTAGAGACTCGCTTGGAATGAGTTTGGTGAGGATATCTTTATAAACAACAAAGATTTTCATACAAAACAGTTTTTTAATTCTAATCGCCCTTCTCTGCGATTCTCAAGAATTCAAGGGACCCCACTACAATTTATCATTTTGGAGGTATTTTTTTTTTGTGAATAGCAATAGCTTATTTTGGAGGTTCACTTTAGTGTGTGTGCGTGTGTGTGTGAGAGAGAGAGAGTGAGAGAGCGAGAGCGAGAGAGAGAGAGAGAGAGAGAGAGAGAGAGAGAGAGAGAGAGAGAAAGAGAGAGAGAGAAAGAGAGAGAGAAAGAGAGCGAGAGAGAGAGACAGAGAGAGCGAGTGAGAAAGAGAGGGAGGGAGAGAGAGAAAGAGAGAGCGAGAGAGAGAGAAAGAGAGCGAGAGAGAGAAAAAGAGAGAGAGAGCGAGAGAGAGAGAGAGATAGATCGCCCTTCTCTGCGATTCTCAAGAATTAAAGGGAGTCCACTACACCTCACTACCCTAGCAGGCATTAATTTAGTTTGCATGAAATATTTGTATAAACAAAAAGATTGATATAGCGATATAGTGGTTCGATTTTGACCAAATTTGGTCAGATTGTATAAACTCTCTAGAGACTCTGTATGGGAAAGTTTGCTGACGATACATTTATAAACAAAAAAGTTATTCACACGAAAACATAGTTGTCGAGCGATCATTCCTATGGCAGCTATATGTTATAGTGGTCCGATGCGGCTGGTTCCGGCATATGTACTGCCTGCAGTAAAGAGAAGGGTCTGTGCAAAGTTTCATTACGATAGATTAAAACTGACAGACTAGTTCGCATAGAAACAGACGGACAGACGGATATCACTATATAGACTCGGCTATTCATGCTGTTGGGTCGGAAACGTCTCCTTCAGTCCATTACACATTTCTAGACATAAATAAAAAAGATAAATAATAAAAATGAAATTAAAAACTAATATCTATTGTTTTTCAGGTGTACAATGTCTGCCCGGCAAGGATGTAGAAACAAAGTTTCTCGTACTTCAAAACGCTGACATGGAACCAACCGTATTAGATTGTGACTATGACTTGAAGGATACAGGTTCATTTCTGACAGTTAAATGGTTTAGAAATGATAAAACAATATATCAGTGGATTCGCGGATCGCCTCCCGCTCCAATTGTATGTATAATCATAATAACCATAACAATTTACAGAAGTTTATTACATTAATTATTATTTTAGCCCGAATTTAAAAATGATGTGGACAGTTCGTATGAGACTTCAACGGACCCAAACAAACAATATAGCTCATTGGCCCTCATAAATCCTTCCATAAGTTCCACTGGAGACTATAAATGCGTTGTGCAAACGAAGTTGGAAACGATAACCATTCATAAGAATGTACAAGTTATTGATGTTAGAAACTACACATTGAATCTAAATCGTTATCAAATTCAAAATGAGACACAATTGGAGTGCACTATATCTAACGTGTTCCCGAAGCCAACCTTAACTATAACGTATGTAACTGTTTTGAAAACCTTTTGAAAGTAGCATACTAAACCTCACTTTTAGATCGGATGAGGATGATGATGATGATATTGTCAAGGTGGTGACAAATGAGCCCCATGAAAACGAGGATGGATACTTCAATGCAACTATTTTTGCTGCGGTCAATGATAATGACGATGATGATGACTCCTACACCTGCGTAGTTACTTTCGAGGGATACTCTCAGAATTTGACTACTGTGGTAACCTCCGGATCTTGTAGGGAGTGTATACACTATCGAATATTATTGTTAAGTGGCTTTGTGTATTATATGCTTGCCAACCTGAATATTTTTATTTAAATAAAATTTGTTAAGTTTTTTTTGTTGCAGATATTGTTGTATTAAAATGTTTCGTCACGAACGCACTAATACTCTCGTTTTATAAAGTATTTAGATATATAAAACTAGCTTTAATAGTTTTTGCCCAAACGGAGAATACCAATACATATCCACAATAATATTCATAGCGCAAAAGTAGTGGCAGTCGAAAGTTCCCAACTGCAGAATACTCTGTTTCTATTTGTTTTATTTTGCTTATTTTTGGGCGTGACTATAGCATTAAAAATGTGGAAGATATACTACGTTTTAAGAGCTGCGGGTACATATCCTTAAGTGCACTAAGCTTTCCAGGGTATTAACAAAAAAAATTGCGTTTATACGGACTTTCAGACAGACGGAAATTTCGCAAACCCAATATACCCTTTTTAAAGCCTATAAGTATTCCACAAGCAAAGTGTTTTGACAAAGTTTTCAAAAAAATTTGAATCTTTTGGGATCTTAAAAGCCAATTTTTTTTTTTAAATTTTGCATGAACGATAGCATTGATCGGAAGAATATTATTTTTTTCTGCTTATATAGATATCTCGACCAAACTCTCTAATTCGGAGTTTGAGTATTTGATCAAAATTGGGCCACTATAACATATAGTTGCTATAGTAAAGGTCTGTCAAAAATTGTGATTTTGTATGAAAAATATGTTTTCCAGTGCCCGAAAAAACAAGTTTTAGTTAGTTGAGGTCCGACTTTGCTTAGTTGGGATATGGCATCTATATGATTGGCACTCTTATATACATGAACAAATGAACCAACTTGACTATATCTATTAAACAGTTGATGCTGATAACCATAAATAGATAATCTAATATTGTTCAAAATAAAGATTTTCCCTTATTTTATTTGATTTGAACATGCTCTGTATCATGATTAAAGTCTATATAGCTTGCTATGCAGTAAGTTTTATGTTACAATGCATAATTATTTTGTTGGTGTACACTGAAAGAAAAGTTGGTAACTTGATGCTTACTGCCTTAATATTGTGTGTGATTGTAATTCATTTAAAAAAATAACAAAAATCTGTTACTTTTACGAAGTATTTAGTGTGTTTTAAAATACTCTATATTTATTATATTCCCATAGTTGATTTACAACAAAATAAACAATCTTGGTTACCCAGACTGAGTAGTTTTAATGGAGAAATGTTTGTATACACGTTCTTTTTGCGAAGTGTACTTTGAAATATTTCCACCCTTAAAGTAAAGTGAACTTTTTAGCACCGCCTCCAAATACGGAACAGGGCATTTTTTCTCTCTTTCCTTTATAGAAGTGAAACATCCTTTTTTGTCCAAAGGTTGATGCTGAGACAATCGTAACTGAAACTTATTGTTTTAAGTACAGTTAAAAATTGTATTTTCCGTGTGGTTTCAAATTTATTGAGATGTGATTTTCAGCGGGAAATAAATATACATATATATATAATTAGTGTATGCTTCTAAAACTTTTAAGTATATGCAATGGAATTTTCATTTTTAAATAAAACAAGCTACGATAAAGATTGTATATATAATTCCAATACTCAATTAAACAATACAAATGCAAATGCTGGATTTTCCGTGGCAAATCATATGAGCCATTATAATCTAATAATCGACTCTAGTTATAAGCTACGTGCCAATGACACAGTAATAAGAAATTCCTTTAGCCAAGAATCGAATATATTGTTTTCAAAAATTACAAATGTCGCTGATTTTTATCCCGGGACACATAATATTACACCCTATAATTCAGGTAAGTTACAGTTCCAATGAGTTGCATTTAAGCTCACTGTTGTTATTGATTTGTTTATACTTATTTAGTTACAATTGAATATAAGAAAATTAGGCTTTCTTAAGCGGTTAAGCTGTGTACAATATAGACTACAAAGAGATCTTAAACCCTTTTCGACACAAGAATCAACCCAAGTTCAATCTGTTTTAAAAGTTGTAGGTTTTAGAATTGACCACATTTGGGCATTTAAGCTGATATTGTTGATGAAATTCATTAAAAAACTTTAAAAATATATTACCAACATTTTCAATATTTATCGATATTATTAAAATATTGTAACACATAACAATACATAAATTAAAACAGGCGCTAAAAGAAACCGATTCCAAAACATATCGATAGTATCGATAAATGTAATATAATATCGATAGTGACATCGCTAACGAAATCGATCATGTCGATAGTGACATATATATTTTCTTAGAACTACTGTGAATTGCTTGGAAAACACTTTCAAACATATTCATAGGACGATCTGCGTTTTTGAAACCATTCTGTACAGTCAACAAAAGAGTAAGGACCCTAATTATATTCCAGTCACCCTGGTTCTAGTTCTTAGCTTCATAAGAGAATGCAAAGCAATTAGAAGTGATCAATACAACCGTTGGAGGGTCCTATAACATCCTAAATTAATATTACCCAAGTGATGAAGTCTAACTCCAAGCGGTTTCATAAACGATTTATGGTTTCTGGATAAGGACCATATCTTTTCCACAACCGCAGCAGGTCTTTCGAAGTCATCCAGGTAGATCTATTCTTGCTAGGTACCAAAACTATGCAAACTTTGAGGGAAACTTAGGAATTCTTTGTTCCTGTGATGGTCTTGTACCACTTGCTTCTATCAAGAAGCTGTATCTTGAATTGGTACGTTGGACCTGTCTAATGATGATCTTCAAAAATATTAAATTCTTCATAAAATCTTCAAATCACCAATACTGATTACCTGGAGTTTCGCTTGTCTTTTGGGAACAGATAAAGTTGGCGTTGATCTCTTGTTTGGTTTCCCTCCCTAAATTTTTTGAAGTGCGGACGACAGGTTGAGGAACCTTTGTCTGATATGCTGTTTAGGTTATAACCTTGTTGCTGTGGCGACATACCACTTGGTCAGTTAATTGATCAGTTCCATTCTTGGTAAGCCGCAAAGGAGATTCAGCTTAAAAGCTTCGCTTCCGGGTTACTCCCACTAATACTGACTGCTTGGTCTTTCATCAAACCGTAAGCCTTTTTGGAAAATACGGCTGCCTTAAGGAATTTCTATCTGAACTTCTCCTGAGGTTCCATCATTCTTTCTGTGGCGGCCTATCCACTTTGTGAGAGACCTGATTATCTATCAAGAACGTATTGGGTTTATGCAATATCCGTTGCCTGTTCCTATGATCACAATTTTTTCGACAATATTAGAGCTACCAATTGGCAGTAGAAAAATTGTAAAACCCTCATAACCCACAACTAACAGTATGGGACTTGTTGTTAGTTGGTTCACCTTCTTCGTCACTAATTTTGGCTCGAAGTTCATTGCTGTTATAAATACGATCCTCGATTCTATGCTCACTTCAATTAACAATCTCGGAAGGAACATCTTCAGTTGTAGAGTTTGTAATATACATTGCCAAAACTTTATTGGAACCTTTTCACTCACTTTAAGAGGGTTAGGGTATAATAATGAATACTTATACTATATATTACTGATCCAAATATCAAAATCACAACATACGTATAAAATATAATTAAGGGAACAATTTACTTTATTTCATTTAGATTTTCAACTGAAATCGTATACCGAAGAGGCTTCCAGCTTGACTGATAAATCCAAACAGAGACGGATAAGAACTACGTTTACGTCAAATCAATTGAATGAACTAGAAAAAATATTTTTGGAAACTCACTATCCAGATATATATACAAGAGAAGAGATTGCATCAAAATTACATTTAACTGAGGCAAGAGTACAGGTAATTTTTAATATAGTCAATATATAGATTGCTTTTGGTATTATAATATGAAACAAGAAAGGACGACTATCATCGCAGTGCCGAAGCTATATAAGAATTAATTTATATGGGATTAATTATGGGAGCCATGTGGTCCGATTTTGAATAAAAAATAAAAAACTGAATAAAACTCTCACTTAGTTTGCATTTGCATAGACAAATAGTTTGATACAGCGAAATAGTGGTTAGATTTTGACCAAATTTGGTCAGTTTGCATTTTTCACCCGATCGTTCCTATGGCAGCTATATGATATAGTGACCCGATTTTGATCAAAGTTGGTCAGATTGTGTAAACTCATTATAGACTCGGTTGGGATGAGTTTGGTGAAGATATCTTTATAAACAACAAAGATTTTCATACAAAACATAGTTTTTTAATTTTGATCGCCCTTCTCTGCGATTCTCAAGAATTCAAGGGACCCCACTACAATTTATCATTTTGGAGGTATACTTTGTGAATAATAATAGCTTATTTTGGGGGTCCACTTTAGTGTGTGTGCGTGTGTGTGAGAGAGAAAGATTGAGAGAGAGAGAGAGAGAGAGAGAGAGAGAGAGAGAGAGAGAGAGAGAGAGAGAGAGAGAGAGAGAGAGAGAGAGAGAGAGAGAGAGAGAGAGAGAGAGAGAGAGAGAGAGAGAGAGAGAGAGAGAGAAAGAGACAGATCGCCCTTCTCTGCGATTCTCAAGAAATAGTGATTCGATTTTGACCAAATTTGGTCAGATTGCATTTTTCAGCCGATCGTTCCTATGACAGCTATATGATATAGTGCCCCGATTTTGATCAAATTTGTTCAGATTGTGTAAACTCGTTAGAGACTCGCTTGGGATGAGTTTGGTGAGGATATCTTTATAAACAACATAGATTTTCATACAAAACAGTTTTTAAATTCTAATCGCCCTTCTCTGCGATTCTCAAGAATTCAAGGGACCCCACTACAATTTATCATTTTGGAGGTATTTTTTTTTTGTGAATAGCAATAGCAAAAATATTTTGGAGGTTCACTTTAGTGTGTGTGTGTGAGAGAAAGAGTGAGAGAGCGAGAGCGAGAGCGAGAGAGAGAGAGAGAGCGAAAGAGCGAGAGAGAGAGAAAGAGAGAGTGAGAGAGAGAGAAAGAGAGAGCGAGAGAGAGAGAGAGAAATAGAGAGACAGAGAGAGAGAGAGAGAGCGAGAGAGAAAGAGAGAGAGGCAGAGAGAGAGAGAGAAAGAGAGCGAGAGAGAGCAAAAGAGAGAGAGAGAGAGAGAGAAGAGAGAGAGAGAGATAGATCGCCCTTCTCTGCGATTCTCAAGAATTGAAGGGAGTCCAATACACTACACTACCCTAGCAGGCATTAATTTAGTTTGCATGAAATATTTGTATAAACAAAAAGATTGATATAGCGATATAGTGGTTCGATTTTGACCAAATTTGGTCAGATTGTATAAACTCTCTAGAGACTCTGTATGGGAAAGTTTGCTGACGATACATTTATAAACAAAAAAGTTATTCATACGAAAACATAGTTGTCGAGCGATCATTCCTGTGGCAGCTATATGTTATAGTGGTCCGATCCGGCTGGTTCCGGCATATGTACTGCCTGCAGTAAAGAGAAGGGTCTGTGCCAAGTTTCATTACGATAGATTTAAAACTGAGAGACTAGTTCGCTTAGAAACAGACGGACAGACTGACGGACGGATAGACGGACAACGCTATATCGACTCGACTATTCATGCTGATTCAGAATATATATATACTTTGTTGGGTCGGAAACGTCTCCTTCAGTGCATTACACATTTCGAGACAAAATTATAATACCCTCTGCTATGGTATAAAAAAAACTATCATTTGATTTTGTAAGCGACTCGAAGCCGACATTTTTGAATATCGAGAAAGACAGCCAACGCAAGTCATTCTTTACTACCATGATCTCGATACTCTCAACCACCTCATATATTATACTTTTAACTGATGTACATTTAAATAGGCATATTTGGCCCTACGGCATCTAAGTTCCATATCTCCTTAGTTGAAGTCTTTCAAATGTTTTCAACACAAACAATAAGAGAATTTTTATTTTGGTTAGGCGTAGCTATCTTCCAGGAATCTTTTTTCAACTTTTCAAAATGCATCAGGTAGGAAAAAATCTTTTAAGATATTCTACATTCACAGAAAAGAAAATGTTCCTGTCTGTCATTGGACTAGGTGATTCTTAGGATATAAATTACCTTATAGCTATTGGGATATCTTTTCTGCATTATCAATCGATTTTGCACGACGAACGCGACTCCACTCTAGTTGCCACAATTTATACATGGATATATAATTTGCAAAGAGCAATTTTGTTGAATTTCTTCTTCCCTTTTAAACTTCTTAACATTGAGATTGCATCGCTAATCTTCTTCCTTCCTTACCTACGATTCAATTGAAGCGAGCACTAGAACCGCCCCATTAGAGACGACCTTAGTTTCATGTCTATTATCTCTTCATTTTAAAATAGTTTAGAAATTTCCTCTTACCTGATATTCAGGCAAATCCGTTTGTCTAAAGGTGGTCCACTTGCAGCATCAGCTTAGCCTGCGACTTCAACAGATCAGGACTGATACAAAGATCACTGCTGTTTCTCTTGTCGCATACCACAAGATAAAGGATGCGACCTATGCATCAACCTGTTATCGTTGGGCATCCAACGTTATTATTACCTTCCCTTTGGGAAACCTTTTCAACCTTCAATTGTATACGAGTCTTCCATAGTGGTTATCGCGCGAAAACTCTTTTCGTTACCAACGTTTATCATTAGTCTCCCAACTATTCCGGGATGAGTAAAGATACCATGTCCTTAATGTTCAAGCCGACAATTTTTAAATCCCTTCAAATCCTCACTTTCAAATTTTGGAGATCATAGAGTGTAAAGACTTCAGTGACTGTGCTTAGACTATAACGTGTTCTACAATTTTAAGGCTGTCTCTACACTGTTTAATCATAGAACTACTGTGGAGCTCTACCAAGTGTCAGAAATTTGTCTCAATACTGTTAAGTTAATTTGTAGAGGAAACTCTTCTAGAGGGCTCTATCTCTCTCTCTCTCTCTCTCTATCTACACGACCTTTCGAGTATAATACTCTCTAGCCTACCGAAAATCTCTATAGTCTAAACAGGTACCATTTGAAGCAATAAACTAAACATGTAATTTGATGTTTAATAGTTTCATTTAAGCTAATCATGTACTTTATGTCTTCCTAGGTTTGGTTCCAAAATCGAAGGGCAAAATTTCGAAAACAGGAGAGGCATGCCATCTATATTATGAAAGATAAATGTACCAAAATGGACAACCGGCCGAATACAGTATCTGGATCCCAATGTTATGATGCAGCACTAAGCGGATCTCAAAGTTCTTGCCAAATAAAATGTTTTTATGATAAAATATAAGCAATTCCAACATCTATGTGTATGTTGAAATACATATGCATGTATTTACGTATAATTACTGTACACTGAATAATTGATGTACTATGAGCTTTATGATTATTTTGCTTTAGAATTCATAGATATTAGGAAAATACCACCATCTCTGACGTAGTTTTATCAATCTGGAGGATCAAGGCCTCATATATATTTTTATATACTAATTTGTGTGGTTGCAAATATAACAAAAAGTGTAATCACAAGGGGAATTCTTATTTCAAAAGATAGACAAGTATTCACGCTATGATTACTTGTTGCTACTGCATTTTTATAATATATTATTGCAAACTCGGGATGTTTCATTGTGTTATTAATACATTCATGTGTAAGTTAAGGGTCCTTTTACAAACTCAACTTCGTCATTTGATGGTTGTGCGATTTTTCATTATCGCGCGTGTTTTCATGCTCCTGAATCTTTTTAGATCGTGGTAGCTGAGTTACTTTTCCAGACCGTTCATCTATAAGTAAGTATTCGACATTTACATGGAAGCAACCAGAATTCCGGATTTACAATAGGTAACATGGCGAAAAAATGGTTAAACTAATTTCATAGGTCATTGAAGCAACGAAACAATTTTCGAAATTGTTTTGCCTTCAATTTCGATAAGTTTCGTTGTGACGTGATTGTCTTGAGTTGAAAACTGAAATCGAAAGCTTTTTAATCGATAATTTGCTTGTGGCTGCCAAACTACCTAAAAAAAATCATTTGAGGTGCTTTTTACCCATTCCCACAAAAATGGGTAAGAGTAGGTAGATTGTGTAGTACGGGTCAGCAACAGGAATGAGCGAGCGAGTACTTATACAATCGCAATTGCCAGCAATCTGAAGATTTGCATCTATATTCAAACTTTTTTGTTTTTCCGACTTCAGAAAAAGAGATTTCAGGACAACACAGGCAAAACTCAAACCTGAAAACGTGTAATGCAACAATGGTTTTATTTTGACCAAAACACTTTATTTTTAAAAACTGAGACCGTTTGCCTTTTTAGACCGCTGCGGTGATGGTGCATGAGAAAAATAATCCCATCTCGGAATTTGGAACTGGGACAGAGCGCATAAGCCCCAATCTGAACGCCAAAAGCTTAGCACAAAACTTTTTGCGACAAGAAAATACACATATGTTAAATCTTAATTCAGCATTATCCACTCAATTTATTTGTTAGTTGAATACATTTAAATTAATTATAAATCCATACATACCACATACAAGCTTCACTGTTCTTTGTGTTTCATTTCATTTTGTCCCAATTTCAATTGGCGACGTTATTTTGATGTAACTATCCACTGTGTATTTTTGAATATTATATCGAATGGAAATCGAAATTTTATGAAATTGTGACATTTAGGCATTCGAATGTCACAAAATTTTATTGATAAAAACAAAATTGTTTTAACATGGAAAAACCAAGAGTTAATAAACGGAGAGAAAGAAAGGAGAAGTCAAGCCATGCCATCAAAGTATATACTTGTTAAATATATGTGTGCTTACAGCTTATTTATTTTAAATTGAATGATTTTTAGATTGTGGTTCGACACTTACCACCGACCATGACCGAAGAACAGTTTTTGGAACAAGTGGATCCACTGCCGGAAAACGATTCCTACTATTATTGTCCTGCAGATTGGTCCCTCGGCCAAGAGGCAACATGCCGGGCCTACATTGATATGTCCCTCAAAGATATTGATGAAGTTCTGCAGTTCCGCGATAGATTCGATGGATATGTGTTTGTTGATACGAAGGGCGCTGAATATGTTGCTATAGTTGAATACGCCCCGTTCCAGTGCTTTATGAAGAATAAAGCGCGTAATCACGATAACAAAGTGAATACTGTGGAAAAGGAAACGCATTATCAAGAGTTTCTCCAAAAATTGACTGACGAACGTGAGGAGGCAAGCAAATTGGGTGATTTGAAAATAGATTTCACCTTCGAGCACAGAAGCGATGAGAAGGTTAAATCCACTCCACTGCTTCAGTATTTGGCTAACAAAAAAGAGAAGCGTCGCGAAGAGGCCCGAAAGCGAAACGAAGAAAAGCGAAAGCAGCGCGAAGAGCAGAAATTACTGCGCTCAATAGAAACGTCAGAGAATAGCCAACTGAAGGATGCTTCTAGTGATAACAAAAAATCTGTTAACAATAACTCCAAAAAGGGAGCGAACAAAGAGGTGCAAGGCCAAGGCGAGGCAACGAAAAACTCACGCTCCAAGCGTCGCACTGAACGCGACCAGCGCCGGCGAGAAGAACATGAGCAGCGAAAGTTAATGCGTGAACGTGAACGAGATAAGAAGAAACCCGATAAAGATAATACGGGCCAAAAGCTGTCAAAACCATCTAACCAGCCTAAGGATCAGAAAGTGAATAAAGAAATAGTTATTTTAAAAAAAGAAACTACAGCTGATGCCAGCTTAGAGAAATCAGCAGATGCGAGCAGTGAAAGACTGACAACCTCAGATAACAAGGAACCCAAAAAGAAAATTGTAAAACCTAAAGAAGGCAGTAAATTGGCCAAAGCCTTGACAGAGCACAGCACTCAGGCAAGTAGTCAAGAAAACTGCAAGCCTTCAAATTCATGTAAAGCAAGCTCTCGTTCCGCGGAAGAGCGTCGTATAAGAAATAAGGTTTGTTTTCCCCATAAAAGATAAATGCACATTAATTAATTTGTTTCTACCGACAGGATCGTCCATCAATTGCCATATATCAGCCCAAGGTTAAATTACGTCTGGGATCAGAAGAAAATTCACCGAACGACTCTAAAGATTCTACCCAAGCGTCGGAGCTGCTTGAGGGCGATAGTGTATTGCCAGACGACAAGCCCAAGAACAAGCGCTATGGTAGACGTAATAAGCAGAATAATAAGGACGGTTTTGAGCATGCACGATGTGTATCAAAATCTTCTGAAAGTAGCACGAGTGCACATTCTACAACGTTGAAATAATTATGTTGAATGCATTGATTTTACTGGTTGTAGTTTTATTATACTTTTTAGTAAAAATCATTCTCAATATCCATAGGGTTGCTGGATTTCTGATTATTCTTAACTTGATCCTGTGACTGGTACATGTGGGCCACTTGATTAGCATCAGTTGCATTTTCAGGATTCTTATCATCACGTATGCGTATGAACCGAGGGAAACGTAGTGAGATGCCACGTTCACCATCTACAATTCCAATTGCCGCTCTATGAACTGGGCTAAGCGATAGATCTGCGCATTTCACTTCCCAGACTTGAACGGGCTCAAACCAGGCGTCCGGCTCGAGGCTGGAATCGTATCTATAATATGTTTTGGGAGTGTTGGTAAGATGTTTATTGAAAAACTCCGAGTGTGTTCGTAAATCTTCATCAGTGAAACCTTTAAATAAAAATGTTCATCAAAATAATAGTCAACATCGGGACAGATTAAATATGTACCAGTTCCAATTTTGCATATGCTCTGGTATTCCTCGTTTTCCGTGTCATAACAAGCTAGCAAGAAGCCACCATAGATTCCGGTGCGTCGGCCTTTGCCCTTATATCCTCCGATAGCAACAAGATCCAATGAATCGCCCACATTTGATAAGTAGTCTTTCTTCAATTTTAACCAATTTCTTGACCGCTTTGCAATTTCATATGTTGCCTCCTCATCCAACGTTTTTACCATAAGACCCTCACAGTTACCTACAAATGTAGGAAAATATGAAAAAGGCAAGAAGTTAGTTATATATCACAATCGAGAAGTTATACTTGCCTTTGATGGATTCCTCCAGAAACTGCTGCACCTCATCCATATCATTCGTGTTAAGGGCAGTGGCAAATTTCCATTCACCTTCGACTTCTTGAAAATGTTCAAATAGCATTTCTCGACGCTTGGTCAACGGCTTTGTGACGAGAGAAGTTCCATTGATATACAACAGATCAAATATGTAGACGCAGACTTGAACTTTAATAGTATCAACATCAACGTTCTTCCTCTTACGCGTGCTGAGAACTTGGAATGGCAGAATTTGTTGTCGCTCTACATCCCATGCGACGATTTCGCTGTCGATTATGTACGACTGCACTTCAGTTTTAAGTATGGATTTGCTTCTGGCAATAAGATCTGGGTACTTCGCCGTATTGTTCTCCGAATTGCGCGAAAAAATGCTGATCTCACCCAGTTCGTTTAAGTGAATCTGAGCCCTTTCACCATCGTACTTCCATTCACACGTTATGTGCATGCCACTAAAGCGTTCCAGCACCTCGTGAACACCCTTTGTGGGCTGAGCAAGCATTGGTCTAAGCGGCATGCCGGGATGCATTGGGCAACGGGTTTGCAGCTCCTTGATATCATAATTTAATATGGCCGGGATGATAATATCATAGTTTGGACATTGACTGAAGAAAAAAGAGAAACGTGAGTAAAATGTGAAGATATTTAAGTTTAAATATAAGTTATTTCATGTGATTTATGCATTTAATACTCACCAATAGGCGGTTTTTAGCAACAGTGTAGTCTCTGCTATTTCATCCTTGTAAACATCACATACTCTGTTTATTTTACAATCCTTAATGTGATTTTTTTTAACCAGAGCAATTGCTAGTGCTGTGAGCAGGCTCTGCTCTGCAATACCAATGCGTAGTTTGCCAATCAGAGACCGTATAAAGAAACGAGCCTCAGATAATCGACAAGCAACAAAGACATCATAAACGAGTGTTATTTTCGATTGTCCTGAAATTTTAGCTATCTCCCTTAGTTTGTTGAAAACACCGCGCACATTTAAAGGTTTCGGGCGAAACATCATACGCTGCGATACACGGGACTGTTCTGCAACAAGACCCAGATCACCAATTTCATGAGTTTGCGCTTTAATGTGCGCTAAGTTGCGGCCCGTTGCTTTGCAAATTGCTTTCATTAGCGTGGTATCCGCAACGCCCAATTCTAGCCCTTCATAGGCGGGGGCCAGCTGATTGATGCTGAGGTACACACTCGGCACCAAGTCCTCCGGACTGACCAGCATAACCGAGCAGAAAAAGTTGCTTAATATATCAATCATCTTTAAGCGGCCCTTCGTCTCCTCAATGACCTGAAACGTACGAGCCAATGCCAAGTAGGGTGTCCTTAAAAAGTAAGTAAGTCCAATAAATTCGGTGTTATAGGAGGTACTTTAAGAAACACTTACACGCCTTGGTCTTTCCAATATGCGTGTTTAAGTGGATGATATGATTCCAGTGACGGGTCGTATAAGTCGTTTCCTTCGCTCTCAGTCAATTCAGAATTCAATTTAATCATCTTTGGTTCACTGGGAGGCGGGAGTGCCGTAGGCTCATCCTTTCCCTCCGGTAACTCATCATTTACGGGCTCCTTTTTAATCTCAGATTTATTCTCTCTTTTAAGACTCTTTTCGGCGTTTGTACTTTTCTCATCTCTGTAATACTCAAATCGGTTAAATTCTATTGTGCATGCAAAGGCACCAATGCATCCACAACTTACTTTGATTCACCTGTTGATACCGAGATTTGGAGCTCCGCTTTTGATTTAAAGAATGACCTGTACGTAAAAACAATCAATATCTATAATGTTAACCAATGTTGGATTGTATATTAATAATTACGTTATTGACTTCTGCATTCTGAAATTTTAATCACAGCATAAATGCAGTCTCGCGCCTTTTTACAGAACGAAATATCGATAATTTTGTAACTATGCTAACAATGTATTTACAGCAAATTCAAATGAGGTACTCCTTTAAAGTAATGATATTGCTTCGATAAATTTTGGTATGTGTTTACATGGCACATAAAACATTAAATTTCATGTTGAGCTGAGCATCTGAAGAAAATTGCATTAATTCACTCCAAATGGGCGAAAACAACGAATCCGACGATTTGAAAGAATATAATTGACAGTGCATCCGCAATAAAGCTTTGCTGGCGGTGGCAACAAGTATGGTAAGCAAATAAATCCGTGTTATGTTGCTTCTCAACAAACAAATCCTTCAGGAGTATGTATAGATGAGTTGACCCTTTTTGCGTTAAAGAAAATTCATAAATGAATTTCATAAAGTTATTATTATATTTATTTTTATTATTAATATGTATATATACTCATTTAATTACAAATACGCAGGCACCTTTTATCCATTTCATACCAAATTGATTTTACAATTCTAATATAAACTCAAAAATGCAAGAGGACACTAGGGTATAGGCGTTTCATTTTTTAAAATTCCCAATCGTTCCACTAAAAACCTATTTTGGTGTGACTCGGTGCTCGTCGTTACTTTAAAATACTTGAAAGAAATCGATTATCGCTCATCTCTAACGTTTGTAAGAGGCTTGTTGAATCTTTAAATAATTGCAAATATAGTTATTAAACTATTCGAAATGGCAGACGAAAGCATAACTCGAATGAACTTGTCAGCTATCAAAAAGATTGATCCTTACGCTAAAGAGATTGTCGACTCTTCTTCGCATGTTGCATTTTACACCTTTAATTCTGACCAAAATGAGTGGGAAAAAACGGATGTCGAAGGCGCTTTCTTTATTTACCATCGAAACGCCGAGCCTTTCCACAGCATATTTATAAATAATCGACTAAACACCACATCATTCGTAGAACCCATCACTGGCAGTCTGGAATTGCAGTCGCAGCCGCCCTTTCTGCTATACCGCAACGAAAGGTCGCGAATTCGCGGGTTTTGGTTCTACAATAGCGAAGAGTGTGATCGCATAAGCAGCCTCGTAAATAGCTTGTTGCTAAACAAAGAAAGCAACGGACACCAGTCAGCAACGTTAGTGCCCTATCCAAAAATGGCAAGCTCAAGCATATTCAACATGCTTAGTCAGGCGCAAAAAGAATACAATGCCCAGTTAAACTGTCAGTCGCAGCCTACAGTGCCGACAACAACGCAGTCGGAAAACGTGACTCCGTGTAATGTTTTGAAGTTTTTTGAATCTGCAAAGCAAGCCACAGCGGAGGCGCTATTGAATCGGGCGCAGCCGCTTTCAGTCGATCAATTGGAAAAACAGCAGCGTTCGGTTACGCCCACCGAGGCGCCGAGCCAAACCCCAGCCAGAGAAGGCGAAGTTGTTGGTTCTTCAGAAAGTTTAAGGTCACCATCGCTTAAGGCTTCAACCTCATCTGTACCTCGGCAAACTGGAACACCCACTGCGCTGCTGAATAAGATTAAACTTGAGAACAATATCGATGAATCGCCAGCGTCGGCATTAAGTGCGACTGACGAAGCCGAGCAGTGTCTTAGAAGGCTTCTCGCCGGAGATAAGCCAGATGCCAAGCCTGCGCTTATGCCGCCCACAATGTTCGATGTGCCCGTTAACGTTAAACCTGAACTAGAGCAAAATTTGCAGCCGCTTAACTGTTCGCAATTTGTGCAGGCCTTTACTTACCTTATTAAAAACGACAAGGAATTTGTCACCAAGTTGCATAATGCCTATATCAATGGCTGTTCCAAATCGTTGGTTGATTCAAATACAACATATCAATAAATAATTAAATATATTGCTGATAAAACTACTAAAAGCGTTTTTCTATTTGCCTTACAATGCTAATTACCATAATTTGGTTTCTTCTAGCCTTACAATCACGCATTGACATACATGTATTCGAAAACTACTAAATTACAATACTTAACATAGTACTTATGCGAAAGGTCAAACTATTGCAGCTATCTTCAGATAGTTCTTTAGCAGCAAAGAAGGTAAAGACATTAAATATTCATTTGACAATCTATTGTAATATAATACATATTTCATAAGCACTTTATAAAATGTTACATCAACAGAGCTAAATACATAGATATACATAGGAAGGTAAATCTTATATAGCAACTAGAGATGGAATTCCCTCTGGACCTGGAAAATTGCTCCCGATCGCGAGAAATTTATAAATCCTGATCCCTTTAGCTCCCTCAAAAAGTTATGTTAAATGGGGTATATGGAGTTTGTGCAAATGTGTGTAAAAGAAGGAATGTTGCATTTCCAACCCCACTAAGTCTTATTACCGATCAGCATCAACCGTCCAAATGAATACGTAGAACTCAAAAACTATATGAACTAGAGTGCCTAAGCCCGGGACGGGAACTCATCTCGGTAAGTAATTGCTCTATCGGAGTTAATGGAGATAATTCCGCATGGTAATCGATATGATAAATTTTAACCTTGATCAAACTCACCAACTAGAAGTTTCATTGACATACAGTTTGATATGGCATGATAAAAAAAACTTTATTAAACATATACCACAGGGCAAAATTAATTCATACTGACAAATGTCTTCAAGGGTACTTTTTCTTTTACAGCATTTAACTCTCTCCAAATATATAATTGAAGCTGGTTTACCTGTTGAAAAATTTACAATATCTTGCGAAATGACTTCTAAATATAAATAAAATGTGTTGCTTGGCAGATAATTTGTATTACATAGTATAATTTAAAAATAATATATAGCTTAAGTAGTCTTTTTTGAAAGTACAACAATTAGATCAATCAACCAATAAAATGATTGTCTAAGGTCTCCCTCACACAAATACGGAGCCTTTGTCCAAGATTCGACGCGGAAGCCACAGTTTTCTAGTAACTCCAAAAACGTAGTTGCTTCTTCTTCAAAGGATGACCCACGGCCATTTCCCTTGCTGGAATGATCCATTAGAGGCCTCAAAGGCAGATGCGATGTATTTGTCTCGACATAGTGCATATATGGCAGTACTAATGCAACTACAGCTCGACCTCCAGGCGCTAAGGCAGTATGTATATCTTCCAGAAGTTTAAATGAATCAAAGCATCGGTCGAGCACATTGAGACATAATATTAAGTCAACATTTTGCAGCTCACGTATTTCGTTTACAACGTTAAAATTTAACTTCTTCAGCCTCTCTCGCATTGTCCAGCTAGCTTCGGTGGCGAACACTTGCAGGACCGCATTACCGCTCAGTTCACCCACAGTGTTTGCAACACGCAACGAGACTTCACCGTCGCCGGCACCAATGTCTAGTAAAGTAATCTAAAGATGAAGTGATAATACTAATAAGATATTTACATAAATCAGCCTAAAAATTGACTCATTTAGTAGAACTAACCGTTGACTGACTTATCACCTAAAGATTTCATAATAAGCACACTTTAGAAATAGCTTAGATTGCTTGCGGACAAATAGTCAGCAATTAGTTATACTGAATGAGTCCAATGATTGAGTAATCACCGTTTCAGTTGAAAATCGCGTTGGAAAGCCACCTGCCTCCAAAAGCTTGTAGAATTGTTCCTCCGACAGTATAAACATGGATCCACGCTTCAAAAGGCCGTTGATATCAGTCTGCGTCATAAAAAACTGCAGAACGGACCTGGCCAATGCATGCCACAAGTGCAGCCAAATGTTTGACGATAGCATTTTTGCGCGTTCGAGCCATCTTATTGTGGTTGTGTCTGGCTGGTTGAGTGCAACAAACTTCGATTGGAATTTCTGAGGTAAGTCGCAACTTAAGGAGTACCACTGTAATTACATATATGTTTGTAATAAGTAAGTCTGTAGACATAAGTATGTATATAGCATATGTACACAGATTTTAAGTGATGTATGTACATACATACCTGTTTTGTGTCTATATTCTCCAAAAAATTATCATTATGGAATTTGGCGTGAATAACACGTGCTAGAGTGCCTCTGGGTCGATAAAGGTCCATCGTTAACTATGTACACCGCATACATACATCTGTATGATGTGCATAAAGATAGTACATGCGATTTTACATACCCTCAGAACTATACAAAAATCAGCAATGACAATAAAGTTTTACAACAAACAAGATAATATATGTGTGTGTGTGTTATGTACGCACATACACAATGTCAAAATAGCGTCAATAAGTTAGCGACTCCTTGTTTGTATATACGAGTAAGCATACGTAAAAAACTTGATTTTTTTAATTAACTTAAATCTTGATTTACTTCAAGACAAGAGTTATTGACATTACATAGAAAATTACTCAAAAATGTTATTTTTCCCATAACACTGGAATTTGAAGGTGTATTAAAAGTTTTTGGTACGCAGAAATGTTATTCTTAAAGAGGCTTATCATGAGCACCAAAGTTTTTTCATTGCATTCCTGTAGTGTTGTACTAAATACTTGCAGCATTTGAATATAAAGCTAAATTAGTTCATCCTACATTCAAAGAGACAAAGTGCATTTCATTCCTGAAGCGCATTCATTGTCTGTAGTGGAAACGAAGTGTATTGATGACCGAGTAACCAATCGATAGATTTGTAAGATGTATCGAAAACGCACCGCAATAAGATCGTTTAGATAAACCATCGATGACTGTGTTTTGTACATCACTAGTTTGTATCTGTATATGGAAAAAATATAATAAATGAAATAATGAGCTCTAGCATCTTGGGAAATATGGAAGAGAAAGCTGCTACGGCCAGCTTCGATGAGCTTCCATACTTTCCCGAAAAGTTTCCCGGAAAAGTTTGTTGTCTATGTAATCTTGGAGAGCGGAGTGCGCTTGGCCAAGGAGTCATGTTTCAGCTAAAAGTGCCTACGGATTTCAAGGAAAGGAACGCAATGTATCAATCTAATGACACGGAAAAAGATCAGGACACTTTCCGTAAACTCCAACTTAAAAATAAAGCTATTACCAACGGCGAGAGCACATATGAATTGGATAAAATCGGCTATGAAGACGTTTTAAGTGCTTCAATATTCCTCGATAATGACTTTGTTTACGTACATCGCATGTGTGTAATGTGGTCTCTGCGTAAAATTCAAATTACGGAGCCAGATGTTTTCCAGTTTTTAAGTAATTTGGCTGAATCTTTGGAGCAAAAATGTAGTTTTTGCGGACAGTACGGTGCTTCTATTAATTGCAAGATGAACTGCCGGCAAGTACATCACTGGCCATGCGCCGCTGCCGCTGGTTGTCTACTTATCCTGGAGAGCTTCACTGTGTTCTGTACAGAACATTTAAGCCAAGTTCCATTAATCTGTACGTATCCAGCTGACATTAATTTTGCAAATTCAAAATTTACAACAGTTTACCATTACTTCTTCACAGGCAGTGACAATAATGTTGAGTGTCTAACGTGTTCTTCCCTGGGCGATCTCTCAAAGTTGATCATGTGCTGTTCGTGTGGAGATCATTTTCATTCCACTTGCATTGGATTGGCAAACTTACCTGGTAATGATTAATGATGATTAATTTGCAAACAGTAAACATTTAACTGACACAACAGTTAATGGTTAATATAGAAACATTGATCTTTGTTTAAAGGGCGGCTCTTAAGCTTATTCACTTAATTAATTTTCCACTCCGACATTTAATTTTCAATTTTTTTAGATACTCGGTCTGGCTGGAGCTGTGCACGCTGTACAAAATGTCAGATTTGTAGGCAACAGGACTCAAATGACATCAAATTCGTCAAATGTGAGCAGTGTCAAAAGATTTATCACGCAACGTGCTTACGGCCGGTAATATCTTCGATTCCCAAATACGGCTGGAAATGTAATGTAAGTAAACTTTCAGTATGTGTTGTATGTTTTTATTTTATGAAACTATCATATCTTGGCCATCGAAAAGATCTGTCTTTATGATAAACTAGCTGCCCGGCTAAGTATATAGAGATAAATGCATTATATTTTCCCCCCCGTTGTGTTGACATCCAAAGAACCGAACTTTTTGTGTTTAGCTTTGGAAATTAGTTTGAAGTCGTGTGCATGAGAAACTGAAATGGTGAATTCCAGAGTTTTCGACTACTTTTCCGTGCTTTTTGTAAAATCGGCACCACATGTGTCGAATTATTTATTATTACGGTTTGGGCTGTGCGATGACTGCCAATCAGTCAGTCAGTCAGGACGAACTCTTTTATATATAGCGATTGCTAAATTGTGATATCCTCGTAGGCATGAGTTAAGTGAAGATTGTTGTAACCTTTTGTATAATGTGCTTAATGTAAATTCAGCGATGTCGCGTTTGCACAGACTGTGGATCCAGAACACCCGGTGGTGGCAGCTCGTCTCGATGGCACAGTCACTATACAATCTGTGACTCATGTTATCAGCAAAGGAACAAAGGATTCTCATGCCCAATCTGCCAAAAAGCATATCGAGCTGCGGCATATAAAGAGATGGTTAAATGTAGCTCTTGCCACAAGTAAGTAATAAAAGAACGAAGTTAATTCTTTATTGGATATCTACAATGACATATATATGTGTATTAGGTTTGTTCACAGCACGTGCGATGAGGAGGCTGATTTGACTGCATATCACAAAAAGAAGGAATATAATCCTGATTATGATTACGTTTGCCCCAATTGTAAAACCAACTCAACTGCAGTTCAACTTAAAATTGTTGACCCACTCGAGCGAACCATGACCGAAGTGCCGACATCGGAGACGTTTAATATAAAAGACATTGAAACAGATCCATTAAATGGAAAACCCTGTGTTGAAATAAACAGTGAAGATCCACTGAAGTTGCCAAGCACTAAGAAGAAGGTTTGCTTGAGTAACATTCGAGGCAAAGGAGGCAAGTTTGTTCTACACCGCATGGGATCCATGTCGCAGATTGGAAAAAAGCGCAGCAATCGTGGAAAAGGACGTCAGCTTGTTCTGCAAAGCGGCCCAAATGATCGATACATTAGCCGTAATTTGGATACTGATCTTTCTAGCGACAAGAAAATGTTGCTTTATTCGGCTCGAGATAAATTTGTACTCACTCAGGACTTTTGCGTTATGTGCGGTTCAGTGGGGATTGAAGGAGACTCCCTATTGATAACATGTGCTCAGTGTGGACAATGCTATCATCCGTATTGCGCCAGTGTTAAGCCCTCAAGGGGTATTCTGCAAAAAGGATGGCGCTGCCTTGACTGCACTGTCTGCGAAGGCTGCGGTAAAAAGAACGATGAAGCACGCTTGCTTCTTTGCGATGAGTGCGATATATCCTACCATATATACTGTGTTAATCCACCTTTGGAAACGGTGCCACATGGAAATTGGAAGTGTTCGTTTTGTACCATTTGTCAAAAGTGCGGTCGCAATCCGACGGAAAAGGGTGACTACTCTGACCCAAATCAGCCGGAGTGTCCGCCTTGTGCTAGCCAAAATAGCTGCTCTGTGTGTGCAAAGCCATACAGCGATTCTGAGATGATTATTCAGTGTGAACAATGTGCTCACTGGTTACATTTTCTGTGCGACTCAATAAACACTCATTACCCAATCGAATATTACGACAATAATATGTACAAGTGCTTGAAATGTCGCTCTAGTGGAAAAACGCCATTGCAAATCAACGCAGCAATTTGTAATGAAGATCCATTAACTATGTCAAAGCTTTTACCAGAGACTGGCCCAGAGGGTAAAAATATTAGTCTAACGGATCGGAATATGATATTGACAAATGAGCTATTGGAAAGCACGGAGGCAATTCATTGGATAGATGGTGTGTGTTTGAGTGAAAATGGATTGAACATGATCAAATCGCTCTCAACGGAAATAAAACGTAAAAGGAAAATGCGCCAACCGATAGCCAATTCGAATAAGGATCCCCAAATCGATAATGGGGCGTCTGATGATGTACAAGGCGATAAATACAAAGACGGAATGATATGGGACAGAACGGAAGCTGCGTTGCCCGAGGGCTTTTCGATATCTACAAATGATGAAGGCGTTCATATTTTGCGCAAGAAGCGACAGCGCAATTTACAGAAATTGGGTATTGGTGGATTCTCAGTTCGAAATCGAGCTCTCAAAAAGGATAACGAGGATGCTGTCGATCAAATGAATGCAATCTTAGTTGTAGACAAGAAAAAGAAAATTATTCGCAAAAAGCAAAAGAACAAACTTATTGAAGCATATCCGATCTATTTGCAAGAAGCCTTTTTTGGCAAGCCTCTATTGGAGTCGGGTGATGTTGTTATTTACGATTCAGATTCTTCGGATGAAATCGATACGACAATGAAAATATATTTTACCCAATTAAACGGGAAAAAAGCTGACGAAGAAGTTACTCCAGCTGCAAAAAGCCCCATCAAATCGCTTAAGAAATCCAAAGCGGAAAAAACGTTTCCCGAAAACAAGAATATTTTTGTGGACCAATTTCCATTACCAACACATCAGAACGACGAGAATGTATCTGATGCAGGTATATTTGGTGAGTGTTAATTTCTCAAAAATATTTATATATTCAAGTTGAAAATATATTTTATACAGATACATCGTTATCAGAGATATCACGAAATTCGGGTACGAATAATATACATTCTTTGGATCCCTTGGTATATACATATTATCAAAATTTAAAATCTACGTACTATTTGTTATTAATTGTTTTATGTAGGCCTCCCAGGGAATTGCGGAGTTAGATGGAGCAAACACCTCGGTCAATTATATTGCGTCATCTGATAATATTAAGACAACGATAAGGTAAAATGTGTTTAACTATTAATCCATCAACTAACTGAACAAATTGATTTTTCAGTGAGCCCGCGGTCTTAGTCGATAACTATACTGTACCTCCACAGTTAAGTCAGGATCAAAAGTTTAATAACAAACTGTTTTTGCCGACAAATATAACTGCTAAAGCCGTGCAACTTCATTACCAGTCTAAAACGCAAAACATTACGGGGCCACTCCCAACACACAATGATAAAAGGCTTGTCGAGGAGCAAAAACCTAATGAGCCTAGCGTAGAATGCATGAATGTTGGTACCCAGAAGACTGCTGAAAAAATGAGAAAAGATGAGGGTACGTGCCATTATTACACTGAAAAGCGAATGCAAATAAAAAGTATACTGTTTTCTGTTACAGATCTTGGTTTAATGGCTACAATTTCGGCTGTATTGTATGCTAATACTGAGCACGCAAATCTTAAAGAGTTATATCCTAACTGGAATGATCGCTGTAAGCAGATCCTCAAGAGGTGGCGGTCGTTGTGCAACGAGAAAAAGGCTCCATTCTTACAAAAAGCTAAGGATAATCGATCAGCATTGCGACAGAGGCGGGAGCAGTGCAAAATCAGTCAGCCTTCGAAACCTGAAAAGCAAGATGATAGCCGCGCTTGGAAACACCATCCTTGTAAGCCGAAGGAAGAACAATCGAATTTATTTGGGAATTACAGTAAGTGCAAACGAATATAATCTGTTGAACTATTACTCATTATTGAATTACTTCAGATGGAATTTCGTACGATACCACTTGTTACATTGGATCATCTCTTCATACTGCCAATCCCCAACATCCGACGCCCATTCTTAATGAAAATTTAGTGGTTAAATCCGCAATCCAAAGGAATACTGTACATTCGGTACCATCTCCATCATTGAAAATATCGTCGGTAGAAAATCGGATGGAACATAATACATCATATGGAGCTGAACCAGTTGGTGATAAGAAGCTACGAAATCTATTACAAAAGTCTAATTCTGAAGCAATGCTAATGACTTCAAATTCGGAATACTTTTTACAAAATGATGTTTTAAGACAAAACGATGTTTTAAGGCTTGGAATGATGCAAAATGCTACTCTTACTCAAAACAATCCGATGTTGAGTATGAGTGGGCATCCCCAGCATACGGAAATGAGGAATCTGGAACATGATGGAAAAAATCAGCTTGACATAAAAATGACGGAATCGCAGGAGGGAATATCATCTTCGGCTGTTGAATTAGAAAATGTTGGGTTCGGTGATATTCTGGGTGGATTCGGTGAAGGCGATGATGATGACTTACTAAAATCATTAACATCTGAAATTGGTGATGATTTTAATATACTAGAATATGCCGATCCTGAACTGGACGTCAATGTGCTTGGATCCACATTGGATTTTGAGGAAAACGAAAAGAACTCTGCTTAAATATAACAAAGTTGTTTACGTGTAATGTTATTTGGTAGATATTAAGTTAATTACTTTTATACAATATTAC